>JAQPPZ010016467.1:10681500-11303000 GCA_028583015.1 Wollemia nobilis
CACTCAATAAAAATATGGTTGAGAGTTTCCACATTCTCTCCACACATTTCACATCTAAAAGGGCCATGAAAACCACGCTTCATAAGTTGCTCACTAGTAAGCACCCTGCGATGCAATAAAAACCAAGTAAAGAACCTCACCTTAGGCCAGAGCTTTTGAGCCCACAACTGAGAAAAGGTGTCATATGATTGGTTGGGATTATTATGGCATAAGATCAAATAACCTTGAGCAACTGAATACTCACCCTTAGTAGTGTTGTTCCATCCAAAACAATCTTTTTCATGGGACCAAGAGAGAGATCTCATATGAAGGATGCATTGGATATCTTGTCTTTGCCTTTCGGGATTTGAATAGGCCAATCCTCAATAGGGATCCAATATCTACCAACCTTTGAATTACCAAGTATGGTACCGACAGTAATTAGCCACCTTTATCCAGTTAGCTCGGTGAAGCTCCTCCATCCAAGGCCTCCAATCGGGAAACTGAGTTATCAAAGGCTTGTGACCATCCCAAGAATCTGTCCAAAAATTTACCTATTGACCATTATGAATGATCCAAAATAATTTTTTCTTTATCAAATCCTCACCAGTCTTAAGAACTACTAAAATGGGAGAACCTTTGGTAGGCAATTGATAGCGAACAAGGTCTTCAGGACTTTTGTTCTCAACATATTTAGCACGAATATTATTGGCCCAAAGAGCATTGGGGTTATGCAAAATCCTCCAATATAATTTAGCAGCTAAAGCTTTGTTGTTATTAATAGCAGACCGAAATCCTAACCCCCCTTCATTCTTAGGAAGACATAAAGTGTCCCATTTCACCAAGGCCCATTTTCTTTTCTCCTTAGTACCACTCCAGAGGAACCGATGACTGATTTGATCTAGTTCTCGAAGAACAACCTTTGGGATATTCAACATGGTAGAAACATAAATAGGAATAGCTTGAAGGACTGATTTTACCAAGGTGATTCTACCCCCAAAAGAAAGCCACCTATTGGTCCACTTTCCAATTTTCTTCTTGACTTTGTCCAACAACCAATTCCAATCTTTTTTTCTGTCTTTGAATATTGATGGGAATACCTAAATAAGTGATCGGAAGGGAGGTCTTCTTATATATTAATTTATCCAAGACCATGGATTCCTGTCTAGAAGAGCAGTGAAAGAAAATGACTTTAGATTTGTCTTCATTGATCAATTTCCCGATAGCCTTAGAAAAATAGCTAATGATTTGCTTAATATTAGAAGCTTCCTTAACTATAGCTTTACCTAAAAGAGTAGAGTCATCAAAAAATTGAAGATGAGAGATAGGTCTAGCTCCATGAGCAATGGTAACTCCCTCAAGGGTTTTGTTTTCTCTCTTTTTGGTTATAGTCCTACCCAAGCATTCAACAAGAATGATGAATAAATAAGGGGATAAGGGGTCACCTTGCCTAATACCTCTAGAAGTTGGGAACAACTGAGAAGGCCTGCCATTGATAAGAACTAAGTAGGAAACTGAAGAGATACATCCCATAATCCAATCCATCCAATCCTGAGAGAAACCAAATTGCCTCAAAACTTTGATAAGGAAGTGCCAATCCACTCTGTCATAAGCTTTGGATAAGTCTAACCGAATGAACATGGAAGGAGATTTTTGCATATCCATGGAATGGATGGCTTCTTGAGCAAGAACTATCTCATCCACTATTTGACGCCCTTCCACATAACCCCCTTGTTCAGGGAAAATAATCTTATGCAAAAGAGGCTTCAACCTTTCTGCCATGATCTTAGTAATGATTTTGAGAAGAACATTACATAAAGAAATAGGTCTAAAAGCTGAGATATGATCAACCTCTTGAGCTTTTGGAACAAGAGTAATATAAGTTTTATTGATAACCTTCAAAATTTCTTTGGCTTTCTTGGCTTCTTCCACCACCTCTAATAAATCAACATGAAGGATATCCCAAAACTCTTGGTAGAACTCAATGGGAAAACCATCAGGACCTAGGGTTTTCCCTTTTTGCATTTTAAAAACTACCTATTGAAGCTCATTGATAGTAACAGGAGCAGTTAAAATAGAGTTATCCTCATAAGTGATAAGAGAAGGGATTGCTTGAAGAACATTTTTTTGAGAAGTCGAGTCAAGAGGAGTAGCAACAAAAATATTGGAAAAGTAATTGACAACAATAGAGTTCATGCCATCCCAAGTGTAGAAAACATCTCCAAAATCTGATTTCAAGGAAGAAATAAAGTTGTGAGATCTTCGAGCTAGAAGATATTTGTGGAAGAAATTTGTGTTTCGATCTCCTTATTTGAGCCATTGAATTCTAGATTTTTGCTTCCATAAGAGTTCTTCTCTTTTTTCCCATTCCTCTAACTGAGTTGTGAGATTAATTTCATCTGCACTTCTACTCTCTGTGAGGCCATCTAAACAGATTTTCTTATTCAAATTTTCAAGCTGAGCAATAACTTCATGTTTTTTTATGAACATCCCCAAACTCCTTCCAGTTCCAAGTCTTGATTTTGGATTTAATATATTGCAATCTTTTTGCAAAATAGAACATCTTAGTCCCATACCTAGGTTTACCTTCCTTCCACCATTGTTGCACTTGAGGTCTAAAGGAACTGTCTCTAAGCCACATTAACTGAAATTGAAAAGGAGAGAAACTCACATTGGTTTTCCACATTTCCACCATGACTGGCTAGTGATCCGAACCAACATTGTTAAGAGTCTTCACTTTAGGAATGTGACCATGGATTAAGAAATTGTCAGAGAGCAAGAACCTATCCAATCTCTCCATTATACAAGCTAAGCCTTGCCTTCTGTTAGACCAAGTCATAAGGCCATTATCTGGTTGGATGTCCACAAGATGGAGGTTTGCAATATATTCGCTCATGAGGTTAGTGCTCCTATCCAAATTTCTATTTCCCCCATTTTCTCATCCAGAGAGAGGATGGTATTGAAATATCCTCCGATCAAGATCCAAGATTCAAGAAAATGAGAGATAATATAAGTTATATCCTTCCACTATCTTCTTTTTTCCTCCAAAGTAGTCGGAGCATAAATAGTAATGCAAAGCATAATTTGGTTGGAATGTCTACTTTGAATAGC
This sequence comes from Wollemia nobilis, assembly GCA_028583015.1. Lineage (NCBI taxonomy): Eukaryota > Viridiplantae > Streptophyta > Pinopsida > Araucariales > Araucariaceae > Wollemia > Wollemia nobilis. Next base: position 10,684,591 of record JAQPPZ010016467.1, read on the forward strand.
TATAGCCAAAAGACCCCAACTGCCAACCATATGGTGAATAACTACCTCTTTTGGGTCCCAAAGGTAAGCAATGCCACAGAAGTCCCTTGAGAACTGAGGGAAACCACTTTTCCAGCTGGCCAAATTTTACTAGCAATTGATTCCATTTCCTCTATTGACATCTTCATTTCTTGAAGGAAAACAAGATGTGGATGATTTATCTGAATCATTCTTCTAATTTCATTTTGTTTTGAAAGACTCCCTTTGAGTCCTCTAATATTCCAAGTGATGATATTCATTAATACTAGGGCTAAAAAAGTTGGGAAGGGTATTAATCTTACCTTCCTCTACAAGCTTTTCACCTTCTTTTGCCCTATGATGTTGATTGGTCTTGCGACCTACCTTTTGATTAGAATCCATCTTCAGTTTTTTTTCCTTATTTCTTGACTTACTCCAATTGAATTGGATATGGCTTCTAACCTTGAAGAATGCATGTACATAGCCAAAGTGTTACCAGAAGGTTCAACAGAGTCTATATTGGAACCTGTATTATTTGAAGTTTTAACATTTAAAAGATTGTTTTTCTTATGTATATTTTCTCCCTTTTTTTCTGTTGAAAACCTTTGATTTGTTGGTTTATCTCTGAGTTCTTCCCTTCATATTTAAATTGCGTTTCTAAGATTTTTGTTTCCATTATTTCCTCTTCCTCACTTGGGACATCATTTGTGGAAATAATTTCAAACATATTAGCAGATAACTTAGATTGATCCTTCATAACTGGTTTTTCTGAGTGTTCTTCTTCTTAGGCATTTGGAAACCTGCTGAGTTTATATCTTCTTTCTTTTGATCTGGAATTTTATTTGGGCAAACACTAGCCAAATGACCATATTCATGGCAAATTCTACAACGAAAAGGAATGTTCTCATAGTCCACTACTTGCTCCCAAGTGTCCTCCCCAAATTGTAATGTGATTTTTTTAGGTAGGGGTTTGTCAAAATCCATTAAAACACAAATCCGAGCATAAATAATATGTTCAAATTTTTGAGTACAATCAACAGTCATCATAAAAGTTCCTAAAGAGTTTCCAATTGAAGAAAAAATAGTCGGATTCCAAAATTCAATTGGGAGGCCAAAGAGTCTAACCCACATGGGACCTGTAGAAGGCATCTCTTCTTCGGATTTAAATTTAGTATGTCAGGGCTTCATGAAAAGCCCTACCCTTCCAAAGAACTAGGGACCCCCTTGAAATGTTTTCTCTCTATATTCATTATTAGAAAATAAAACAAAAAAATAACCATTTGGATAAATAGAGATTTGTAACTCACCTTTAGTTTTCTAGCTTTTTGCAGCCCAAACTTTGAAAGCAGATAGGCTCGAATGAAAACCCACGAAACGACAAATTAGTCCTATTTTTTCTAGATCTTCAATGCTAGTCTGAATGTTACCCATATCAAGCTTAACAATAGGAGTTCCATCAGCTGCTTTAAGACATCTTGACTCCATTTTCCTAGGATCCATCTTAGGCATTCTTAGAGGTTTACGGGAAGCCCTAAGATTAATATTAGCATTAGGCTGAGGCTGTCCACCATGAAGGGCATCCCTAAAATTTATTTTTGGGGTTGAGTCTTGGAAATTCTTACCCTTGACAGGGGTTTCCACAGTGGATTTATTTTGTGGGTGCACCTTAGCACCAGATTCACTTGAGATCTGAGCCATTTTTTGATCAACTGCTTGAAACTTGTTTTGTGATCTCTTTAATCCATGCCCTAGACATCGTGGAAAGGTATGATTTTTACTTTTATTTTGTGCAACAAATTGGAAGTCGTTTTCAATCAAGTTCCCAGCATGAAGATCTATTGAAAGATAGATTTCTAACCCATCTTGGATCCCCTACAACATATCCTGCTAAAATCTTGAGCAAAAACCACAAAAATATTGGTTGTTAGGGCCCGAAGGCCCCGAAAACCAACCTCTGGAGCTGCTTGCACTCAACCCATATGAAACCCTTGCACAATCGCTTACCAAAAATCTTATTCACACATAGGGATGCACTAGGATCTATGTTGCTCCAAATGATCTGAAAATTGGTGGAGATGTTCTAGGGTTTGATAGCCATCTACCCTAAAAAATTTAGCTCAATCCGATTTTGGATGAGTGAAATATAGCCAAAACAAGTTTGGTAGTTTGGGCAAAAAACGTCCTCTCATTCCATCATAATCAAATTATCCTCAAAGAAACAAGTATTCTTTTACCAACTAAACACCAACAAGGATTATAACCAAAGGAAAATAATTAATATCTTTTATTATTCAATTAAATGAACCAGCTAAATAATTTACTTTTAGCATTCCTCATTCCGGAAATCTCATGCATTCAAAACATAGCATATATTTTACAAAGAAAACTACAAGAAGGTTTTGGTAAAAGGAGTAATTTCATATTCATTTATTTAATGAATAGAAGAGACTTTCTTACTTTTCATCCAAAAGAAAGACCAACACAATCCTCTTCCAAAACAAAGGCTTCTAATTCATCAAAACAAAATATAAAAATTCACCATATGTAACTCATGCTTAAGAGAAAACAGGGGCGCTCATTTTTTATGGAAGAACATAGGCAACATTCCATTAAATGGGGATTAAATAATTAACTATCTTGATAAACCCTAAGCCAACAAGCATTCACACATGGAATAAGATTTACATCGAACTAATATAAGCTTTGAAATCAAATCAATAAAAAGATTTACAACCTTACATAAAAAATCACAAGCATCTATTTGGTTTTCGTAGCACAATCAAAGCGGTTAATAACTAACTCCGAATTTATCTCATATCCAAAATAATTAAAGTGTTTAAAATTAGAAACACTTAAACTTAGCAACACAATCGAGTTTCCAAAGAGTATTGAAGGGAATGATACGTAAACCTCCAAATACAAACACTATCTAAGGTATTACATAGTCTTCCATTATTTTCACCATGGAGCAAGCTTAAGTGTAGGTTTTATTTCACAGAGCAAAAGCAAACATAAGGTATATATTATTGATTTAAAGTTGCTTGTTAAGAGCACCTGAATGAAGATGTTTTCACCACGGATTAAGCTTAAGTGTAGGTTTTATTTCACAGAGCAAAAGCAAACATAAGGTATATCTTATTGATTTAAAGTTACTTGTTAAGACAACCTAAATGAAGATGTTTTCTTATCTAGCTTACAGTTTCAACGCTCCGCTTGCCTTGGTGTTTCTTTCCTCCCATGCACAATCTTGGCTTTCTCTACCTTCTCCATGCACGTTTCTCACCTTTTTCTCTTCGGGCCTAAGAACAAGAAAATCGTTCTTGTTCCTCCAAGCAACTCCTAACTACCTGCCCCTTACTCTTTCATTAATTGCTTATTTAAAATTAAAAGGGATGAAATTTATTTTTATTTTAAATAAAAATAACTCCTTTATTTTTTTTATAAAGTTCATATCACCCTCTTAAGAGAAAACAATGACCTTTAGTTATTATTTCCTCTTTCTCTAATGTTAACCTATACACATTAAAAAATTATCTATTTTTTATCAATTATTATCAAAGCAATTTAAATAATATATATGCTTCCTAAATCATTTTATAAATATCCCAAGCTAATATTTATGAATATCCCTAAATATTAGCTTTGTAGGTAATATTAAGATTTCGTCCTAATGTTGAAGAACTTAGGAAGAAAGTTGAGGCATTGGGAAATAAAAAATCTCATCTCCCTAACATCATCACTAGGAGCCAGGTGAATCCTACTGAGGGGTCGTCCCGTAGACTAGGGGAATACAGGAAAAAAGGAGAAGATTTGGATTTAGGGGTGGATATATGTGAAACTCTTCAGACTGAGGAATATGGCAGTCCGGTTCTGCAACAAATTGCCTCCCCCCAGTTTAGTCCTAAACAAACTAGGAGCACTATGAAGTCTCCTATAGATTTTGACAGTGAAAAAATAAGAGGGAGAATATCAAATGCTGAGCATCAAAAAATTAAAACTAATAATGACATTGCCAATGAAAAATAGAGAACCTTGTTTCAACAGGTTATTTCGGGTTCTAAAGATAACAAATTAGGAAAACCCCCTCAAGGGAGGGGAAGAGGAAGAAATCCCAAACAATCTAAATGAAGTTCCTCTCATGGAACGTAAGAGGCCTCAATGGCCTGCCCAAACACAGGGAAGTCAATGCAATAAGAAATCAAGTGAATCCAACTATTATCATGTTGCAAGAAACAAAAACTGATGAGATTCGGTCAAAAAAAGTAACAAAAAAATTTGGAATCAAGGGGATATGGTTTGCAAATCATCCTGAGGAGCGTCTGGAGGCCTTATGACTTTGTGGGATCCCCGGATAGTAGAAGGCACCATTATTCATAAATATGATAGGGTTCTTAGTGTTTTATTTAAGGAAATAAACAACAATAGGATGTGGATACTTTCAAATATTTATGCCCCTAATTCAATTCAAGGGAGAGATCTACTGTGGAAGTACTTAGGTAATCTGAGTGAAATATTCCATAATGTCCCCTAGATTCTATATAGGGATTTTAACACTCCTCTTTACCCTTCAGACAAAATGGGTGGAAATGGACCACCTATCAGGAGCATGTATGAGTTCAATGACTTTGTAAACTCCAACATGTTTATGGATGTAAAACTTAGAGGAGCGAATTATACCTAGAGCAATCGGTGGATAGGGTGTCATCTCATTCAAGAAAGGCTTGACAGGTTTTTTCTATCAAAGGAGGCTACAACTCTGTTCGGTGATTCTACCCTACAAGCCCTTCCTAAAATTGCCTCTGATCATAATCCCATTTTGTTGGAGATACCTAACTCTCTGTCCTTCAAGAAACCTTTTAGATTTCAATCTATGTGGATCAAACATTCCAGTTTCAGAGATAACTTAATTCAGTGGTGGCAACAACTGTCGGGGGTAGTGCAACTTTTAAACTTGTCTGGCAAATTAAAGTTTGTTAAGGAAAAGCTTCGAACTTGGAATAAAGAGGTCTTTGGGAACCTCTTTGAAAATAAAAAATAGGTTGTTGAAAGTTTGAAGATAATTGATCAGAGGATTCAACATGGTGATGCTAATGAAACTACTAGGCAAGAGGAACGAACAAAACTAGCAGAGTTTCATAACATTTTGGCCTGTGAGGAAATCTATTGGAGGCAAAAATCAAGGGCTCTTTGGTTGAAATATGGAGATTCAAATTCCAAGTTTTTTCACGTCACCACGCTTAGAAACAGAAGCAATAACAAGATTAAAATTAAAAAAAAAAAGTAGATGGTTCTATTACTCAGGACTTAACATAAATCAGAAAGGAGGCAGTAACTTATTTCAATTCTATCCTTGGTCAAGAATCGCAGTGCAATGAGGAGGCCAAATATATTATCTTGCAATCCATTCCTAGCATAATAAATGAGGATATAAACCTTAAGCTTCTAGCTCCCTTTTTTGATGAGGAAATTAAGGAAGCCTTGTTTAGCATGGAGCTAGACAAAGCCCCGGACCCGATGGCTTTCCCCCTCGTTTCTATCAAGATTTTTGGGACATTGTAATTGAGGATGTAATTTCTACTGTCAAAGAATTCTAAGTAAGCAATCATATCACAAAAGGTCTCAACTCTACTTTTATTTCTCTAATTCCTAAGAAGCAAACCCCTGAATCTATGGTTGACTTCAGGCCAATCAGTCTGTGCAATGTTTCTTACAAGATCTTAACTAAAGCTATTGCAAATAGAATGAGAGATGTTCTACCCCGCATCATAGATCCATGCTAGGGAATCTCTATCCAGGGTAGGTCAATCTTGGATGGAGTTATCACAGTTCATGAAGCTCTGCACTCTGCTCATAAGACTAACAGGTCTATTTTTGCCCTCAAGCTTGATATGAACAATGCATTTGACAGGCTAAATTGAGACTTTCTTATTGTTGTCCTCCTTAAGTTTGGTTTTCACCACCAATGGGTTAATTTTATCAAATAATGCATTTCTAAAGCATGGTTCTCGATTTTGGTTAATGGAACAACTGTTGGTTACTTTCAAAGTCGTAGAGGAATTCGACAGGGGGACCTTATCAGCCCCATGTTATTCATCATTGTGGCAGAAGCTTTAGGCAGAACCATAAAAAATGCTTGCAGTTCAAAGCTAATATCGGGAATCAAGGCAACATCTCTCACTAGGGTTGTTTCTCACCAATAATTCATCGATGATACCCTTATATTGACTAAGGCATCGGTGGTTGAGGCCAAAAGAATTAAATACATCCTACAACTCTATGAGGACGCTACTGGTTAGAAAGTTAATTTCAGTAAAAGCAAGTTATATTTCTTGAACACCCCCATTCAGAGGTAAGGAAGGATTGTAAAAATTTTAGGGTGTGATATAGAAAACCTCCCCACTTTGTATCTTGGTCTCCCTATTTTCATTGGTTCTCCGAGAGAGTCAATGTGGGACAGGGTTATTGAAAGAATTCAAAAAAAACTTGTTGGATAGAAAGGTCATATTCTATCTCAAGCAGGAAAGATGACCCTCGCTAAGGCCTCTCTTCAGAGCATTCTAGTCCATTTTCTCTCCGTTTTCAAAGCCCCTGTGAAGGTTTTCCAAAAAATTGAGAAACTCTAAAAATAATTTTTATGGACTGGATCAGAGGATAAAAAAAGGATACACCTTGTGGGATGGACCAAAGTGTGTAGACCCAGGGAAAATGGGGGCTTAGGTCTGAGGATAATTGCTCATATGAATTTAGCTTTACTAGATAAGTAGGCGTGGCGCCTCATTTCTAGTGAAGAAAATGAATGGACAACTATCATCAAATGAAAGTATCTTCAAAATATGGAATTTCTAAGTGACTCAATTCCAATCAGAGGTTCTGCTTTTTGGAAAGCAATTCTCAATTGTAAGGAAATAATCAAAAAAGGTTTAAGATGGGTTTTAGGCAATGGTGAGAGGATAAATTGTTGGAATGACAGGTGGGCTAAGGACAAACCACTGACGCAATATCCTAACTTAGCCCAAATTAGAGATATCACGGAAGAACTCATTGGTAGAAAAGTCTCCGATTATATGGTTGAGGACAGAGGCAGAATGAAGTGGAAACAAATAAGGATTTAGGGATTTCAAGCGGAATCAAATGATCTTTGTAACATTCTCGGGCAATAGTTTATCCCCATGAGACCCAAGGAAGATCAAGTGACCTGGGCTCCTACGAAAAATGGGTAATTCACTGTTAAATCAGCTTACAAGCTTATGCTTGATGACGAGGACTTTGTCCTCCAAAAGGACTTAGTTTGGATAAAAATTTAAATTCCAAAAATTACAGTTTTTTCATGGCTGGTTATCCAAGGAAGAATTCTAACCATTAATAATATGATGCGTAAAGGTATTTGTATCACTAATTGTTGTTATCTGTGCAGGGCTAATTGGAAGACCATTTACCACATTCTTCTTGAGTACCCTTTTCCTTGACTGTCCTAAGTGGGATTTTTTAGGCCTTCAATATTTCTTGGGTTAAACCAGCCATCGTACTTGATTTGTTCGTCCAGTGGCCTTGCCCCTTTTCAAGCCAAAGACTTAGATACATATGGAAAATTTATCTCAATCACTATCTTTGGCAGGTGTGGTTAGAAAGGAACCATAGAGTCTTTAATGAGTCTATCCATAATCATCAAACTATAATTTCTAGGATCCTATCCTTTGCCAATGAGAATGTGAACCTTATCCCTTTTGATAGTCGTAAACCTCATCTGTAGGAGACCACGATTGCTCAATCGTTAAGCTTAACCTTGTTAGATGAGTCTGTGCCTAGGGTAGTCAACCCTAGAGCCAATGTTAAGTAGTCCCCACATCCTACGGGTTAGTTTAAGCTTAATTTTGATGGAGTGGCTAAGGAAAATCCTGGCAAAGCAGGCGCTGGCAGCATTGTGCGAGATCATAATGGAAATATGATGCTTGCATTTGCTGAATATTTGGGAACAAGGACAAACAACGAAGCTGAAGCTAGAGTTATGTGGAGAGGCCTTCAAATGACTCAAGACTTAGAAGGCAATTTGATCGTAGAAGGAGACTCTATGCATGTTATAAATCTCCTCAATAATTGGAAAACACCTCCTTGGAGGATTAAAATAATTGTTGAAGAGGCTAGGATCCTTTTTAGGGAAGACAGGATAGAAAAGCCCAACATGTCTTTCGGGAAGCTAACAAAGTTGTTGATAAGCTGGTCAATTTGGGTGTCAATGGTGACAAACTTTTCAAATGGGAAAACGGTGTCCCGAGCGAAGTAGAGGAGCTTATTCAACAAGAATACCAAGAATGATAGTCAAATTTACCAACAAGGAAGGCACTGTAAGTTCGAAGGCTATGCGTATTCCCGTCTCTTTTTTGAAATGGACTCACATTAAAAATTATCCGAGCTGTCAGTCTTGGTGGATGCTTCTTGGAAATACCACAAAGACTAATGGGGATAGTCACATGTCAGATAACATGGCTCCTAGTCGTCTTAGTAATTTGAGGTTGGTTGATAATCACAAGGCAAGAAAGAAACGACAATATAAGACTTCAAACCAGAGCCACGTGGACCACCAAATAGCCACCACCATAAATCTAGCCAACAAGTTCACTTCTCCAAGGCTGATTGGCCAAGACGGGATGTGGTCCCAAAGCATGTCATATACGAAAGAAAGCAATTACCAAAGAATTATTAAGAGTAACTATCAATACATAGTTTGTGGGAGTTTTTTCAGTACTTTGCTATGTGTGTCTGTAGCTTTTTGTTTCTCCACTATTTCAAGGAAGGGATCTGTGTCTGTTTCTTTTTTTGTAATTATGATGCAGGTGTGTTTTCTCGGGGTATACCCAAAATGTTGTATTGGAAGTTTATTTTTGATAACAGGCTATGTGCCTTACTGGATGTAATGGCTTTGGCGACATGTATATTTTACATATATAGGATCCTTAGTAAGGACATGTTCATCAACAGCCTTGGGCTGATTTTTGTAAAAGGTTTTAGGTCAACCTATAAAACTCGGTATTAATGCTATAGTACCTTATCTACCAAAAAAAAGATTTCGTCCTTAATAATTCTTACCCGTAGTGGACTTCTTTTATAGATCTCAAATAAAAGCACTCACATAAAACTTTTCATATGCTCATAAATATTTAAGCCACCTCTTGCTCCTAGTTAGCAAGTTTTTGATGACCTATCATCACTTGCTACTGGAAACAACTACCTTGCTCTACCAAGATCCCAGCCTGGAGAAATAACCTTACAAAGATATGAAAAATGAGATGCAACTATATGTGGTAACTACTTATTACCTTGGGTAAATCCTACCCTGGAGTTGTTATCAATCAAACTAAACATCATTTCCCTTTTCGATATCTCGTTCTCAGTGGTCAGCTCCCTTTCCCACCTACAAGACTACTTGGTCCTGCAAACACACATAACATTAGTAGTACCATATTCTCATAGAATATAAACAAAACAACAATTTCAAATTAAACATCCATAATGCAATTAATACTAAGTATTAAAACATCACATTAATACATAGTCTATCTCATAAATGAGTCCTGCCAAGATGGGTCGTGAGAATGCATGCACCATTTTTAGTTATTTGTATCCTATGAACCAATCAAATAAAAGCAAGTATTGGGCTTATAGAAAACTAGTGGCATCCAAGTGGAATATAATGTGTAGGTGTCATTAACAAATAAGTGGATGACATGATCAACTTGGACTGATTTTTGTTTTGTTAAGGTTTCTAGGATTTATTTTTATTTTTTGAGGATTATTAGGGCAAATGTTCCAAAGGTCATGACTTTCGCATATAGAAGCATTTTGAGACCTTTTTTTCAAATTGCATACTTTTTTAGCTCTATGCATTGGTGACATCAATTTTTGTATTTGTTCTAGTATCAAAGGCTAGATTGTGTGGAATAGTCCTCAAGCCCTATCACCCTTTGTTGAAATGGTGGATTTTCCATATTCTATGCAATTTGAATATTTGGTCTACTATTTTAGGAGATATAGTTGGATTTGTGATAGTTGTAATAGATTTTGAGTATTTTAGAGGTATATAGGAAAAGGATTTAGAATGTGTTTTTGTCAATTTTCTGTTGGAGTATATTACATTATTTGGTTCATCCTTAGATTAGAAAAGTGTGTCTTAGATTAGGAGTTATTATTTAATGTAATAAATGCACAAGTGTGCAAAGTATTTTTGGTATTGTAAATGTGCATAGTTGTCCATGTGCACATGAGTCCATAGAATAGGGAGTTGAAGAGTCTAGAAGTGTGAAGGCCAAGAGTGCTCCATATGAAGAGTCACATTACATTATATACAGAGTAATGTGAATATGTAAGATGACACGACTTGTAATGACATTACTTGAAACTTTTAGAGCTATGGCACCATTTTCATGAGCATTTATTTATGGCATGTTTATGAGTAGTTATTAGAGTTATTTCTAAGTTTTATAATTTTAGAATATTGCCATTATCATATATATTTGATTGTGAGTTTATTTGATATCTTCTAGTTTATTTATCTTAAGTATATAGCTTCAAAAGCTAATAGTGGTATCAAATCCACAAGGGAGATTGATAGGAGATAGGGAGAGTTGTTGTAAGGACTAGACTTGCACAAGTTTCAAAGTTGCAAAGGAGATTTCTACTGGTTAAGGAGAAACCAACGAATGTGAGGAGATTATCTCTAGAAGGAGAAACTAGGGAAGACTGAAGAGTTCCTATTCCAAGAACAAATTCATAATAGGAGATTTCAGGTCCTGAAGATAGGCCTTGATATTATGGAGATTGGGGAGATTAAGAGACCCAAGAATGAGGTCTTATTGGAGAAGTTGGTAGATTGAAGGAGATTGCAAATTGTAGATTTGTTAGAGTCTTTCCATAGGATTGTGAAGACTAGGACTCAAGCACATAATTCATTCCACTAGTTTAGAGGATAGCTAGTGAAGTTTTTTTTTTTTTTGAGTTCTAGAAATTCTAAAATATTTGGTACTACTATCTAAGTTCTTGGTTGCAGAAAATTAACACCCAAAAGTTGAGAAGCTTCCTACAACAAATAGAGAAGAATTTCATATTTGTTGCCTAAAAGTTTTTGTGCTTTCCTTGTGCAGGGATTAATTATTTGTTGCAAAAAATTGGAGATTGAAGAGGTCTAAGGAAAATACCCAATTGGAGATCGATGATTGAAGGAGACTCAATAAGGAAGTCCCCATAAAAGATTGTAAACTAAAGATAGAAAGTTGTAGATTGGAGAAGTTGAAGAGACCTAAAAGAGGTCAAATTAAAGAGCTTTTAGATTTGGAAGATAGAATATTGTAGATTGAAGACTGTTGATTGGAGACTGAAGAGACCCACGTAGGAGGTTTTTGTTACAGATTAGATATTGGAGATAAGTAAGGACTGAGAAAATATCCTATTACAAATTTGAAGAGTAGCAAACTTTAGATATTCAGGAGATTGAAGAGCAACAGATTATGAATATCTAGGAAAGAGATCTCATTACAAAATTCCCATAGTTGGAATATTGAGAAGACCAAGGATAGGTCTCATTGAAGCTTTGAGGAGAGAAGTTGAAGAGTTGCAGAATTAGAAGACCCAAGAGAAGTGGTCTCAAGGAAATTTGGAAGGAGAAGAAGAAGGCTAGAGAAAGCCTTATTGAAAATTTGGAGAAGCAACCATTGAAGGTGTTTTGAAGAAAGTGAGAAGCAAGAGATTGCAAGTAAGGAGAAGTTTATGATAAGAAGGATTTGGGACAATTATCGTCATCCAAAAACAAGCCCAAAAGGAAGAAGTGTTGGCAAAAAGTTTACCAAATTTTGGAGAAGGGATTAGAAGGTCTCAAGACATTCAGATTCTTGAGAAAGTAGACAGTGTAGGAGAACAGTTCTGAAGTCAAAATTCGAAAAGGAGATTGCAGGAGAAGAGAATACTGAAGAGCCCACAGTTTTGGTAAATCTAAGGACATACACAAAAGTTTTGAAGGTTGACTTGATAGGATAAGGATGTAGGTTTTGAGAAGAGATTGAAGGCTTGCAGGAGAACATATTGAAGATAGTCTAGAGCTAATATTTGGAAAAGGTTTGGGCAGATTTTGGAAGTGCCCGTGAACAGGAGAGTAAATGAGTTGGGACAATGAAAGAAGGAGGTATTTACTACATAAGTTGTAGAGATATTGATAGCATTTGGGTCATCATTGATAGTTGCTAATTACAGGGTTCTAGAGAACAGATTCAGAGGATATTTGAAGCCACAAAATTAGATTTATGGACAATATCAAAAGAAGATAAGGAGCTGTGAGTTTGGAGAATTTTGGAGCAGATTTTGGAAGAGTTATTAGACAACGAACTTGGATAAAGTTGAGTAACAACTAGAGCAGTGAATGTGATAAGTTTTGTGAAGGAGAACAAAGGTGCAAAACTTACAAGTTTGAGACTACAAGTTGGATGAATCAAAATACCAACAAACCCAACAAAATAAAAATAAGAAAGGTATGTAGTATTGGTGCAATATAAGTTTATTATTTGAACATTGAAATCAACTTTACATCAAGGTTTTACGAGCACCATATTATTATTTGAAATATGAAAATAAGAGCTTAAAGGAGTTCTTTAAATAAAGGTGTTATTAGTGTTTACACATTAAATCTACAAGGACAAAATAACAAGAGTCTAAGCTAATAGGAAAGGAAAGGTAAGTAGAATACATTATTATTAGTGAAGTCCTAGTGTAGATTCATTGTAAGCAAAAGAATCATAGAAAAATACGTGATTAAGCAAATCGAAAGGACTAAAGCAAATTAGAGTTTTCTAGTAATGGATCAACAACAAGTAATGTTAGAAATAATTGTTGAACAAGGATACAATAGGGGAAATACAAGAAAAGGATTTTCTTGAGTAGCACCAATTATTTCATGAATTTGTCTACCATGCAGGAAAATGAATTTCTCAATAGATGTAGAAACTGAGAAGAACCTTTGAATTCTTGATGCAATTATTTTTGCTATGATTTTATACACACAATTACATAAAGAAATGAGCCTGAAATCACCAAAGGAAGAAGGATTGTTCTTTTTTGGAATAAGAGCAATGAAGGTAGAGTTGAATACTACAATTGCCCTTCCTTTTAGCCTAGAATCCTCCACAACCTTGAGTAAGTCAGACTCCAAAATGTCATAGAGCCCGAGAAAGAATTCCACAGTCCACCCGTTAGGTCCTTGACCCTTATCTTTCTAGAAGAAGATTAAAAAAACTTTGAGCTCCTCCTTTGAAACTTCCTTAATCAACTCACCATTGACTTTCTCATCTATAAATATGAGAAAGAGAGAAGCTATTTTAACTATTTCAACTATATTAACTTGACTAGGATCCTTGTATAGTTGACCAAAATACCTTACACCTATGTTAGTTATTCCTTTAAAGGAGGAGACTTTACTTCCATCTTGTCCTTGTAGCTCCCAAATTGTATTTTGTTGTTTTCTGTGATTTTCAAAGCTATGAAAATATATAGTGTTCTCATTCCCACTTGCAATCCATAGTGCTCTACTTTTGAGCCTCCGTCGGGCTTCTCTCTACCAACAATCTTCTCTTTTTTATTCTAAACTTTTATACTTGCGCTATATTTCCTCATCCATTTCTTTTTCAAAGTCATTAGTAGAAACACTACAAGCTCCACCTCAATCTCCCTTAGTTTTTGCTCAATCTAAACCATCTTACTCTCATAGCATAGGTTGGCATCAAATCCTCATTACAACTAATGCTTAATATAATTAGATATAAAAATCTTCCTTAAAACCTTTGGTAAAAAGAGTTCCATACAAACCATTGTATACGTGAAAAAAATTATTTTCAACTTTAAAAATTATATCTATCTCATCCATTATTTTCTTATCCATGTATTTTCATCTAAACCGTCTTACTCTCATAGAATAGGTTGGCATCAAATCCTCGTTACAACTAATGCTTACCATAACGTTTAGCCTTTTATTTGTGCTTAACACAACATTAACATTCCTATGGAACATGGTTGGATAGACACATCCTTCATGACAATATTTACTTTAAGTGGAATATGGTTAGGTAAACACATTCTTGTATTCTTACATTAGTTAGTTAGAATAAAGTTAAAAAGACACATCCTTGTAAAATCTTTGGTAAAAATAGTTCCATACAAACCATTGTATAATTGATTCTTTTTCAACTTAAAAGTTTATATCTATCTTGCCCATTCTTTTCTTATCCATTTATTTTTCCTTTAAACCATCTTACTCTCATAGCATAGGTTGACATAATATCCTAATTACAAATAATGCTTACCATAATGTTTAACCTTTTAAATGGTGCTTAACATAACATTAGCTTTCTTATAAAACATGGTTGAACAAACACATCTTCCATGAGAATCACATCCTCTATGAAATGACATCATATCCTAGTTATGAATAATGCTTATCATAATGTTTAACCTTTTAAACCATCCTTGAGACAACATTAGCTTTCTTATGGAACATGGTTGGACAAACACAACTTCTATGAGAATCACATCCTCTACGAAAATCATTTCGTGACAATATTTACTCTAAGTGGAATATGGCTAGATAAACATATTTTGTCGTTAAATAAATAACTACATTCTTGCATTAGTTAAAATGTAGTTGGATAGACACATTCTCCATAAAATATTTGATAAAATTAGTTTCATACAAACCATATATATATAAATAAATAGGTTATATGTGGCTTCTATTGGGAGCCACTCCCATCAACATACTAAAATATTACATTTGTTGCAACATACATTTTTATCATAAAATTTTCATTTATTTTTTCTTTTAAATATATTATTCAACTTCCTCGAAGTGTTATGTTTCTATAATTAGCTCCTTGACATCATTTTGATTAAGACATAACATCTCACTTGGCTAGTTGCCTTCTAAAATTTGAATTTCACTAGGATGAAGATCAACACCATAATTCACTAATTTATCTGGTACTCGATTTTCTTCTCTATAAATATGCTCACACTGCTAGGAGATTGCCTCTAGTAACAGATAATGAGCATCAACAATAATATTATTTTTTTATCCAGTTTCCACATCCATTTTTGTTAATAGCATTATTGATTTATCGTGAGTTGCCCTCAATTGAAATATATTTCCATCTATTTTCTGCTACAATTTTGATCCTTGTAAGAAGTGCTTTAGCCTCTACATAGTTGTTAGTTGAAGTTCCATATGATTTTGAATGAGGGTAGAATTTTACCTTCACTATTTATACCACCTCCACCAACAACTTTTCTTGGATTTCCTTTAGAAGCACCATCAAAATTAATTTTGATAAACCCAATTTTTGGACATTTTCATTTTACCAGTAGATCCTCTGTTTTAATTATGTTGTTGCAGATGACTCTTCCATGTATGTTCAAATCGTGTAGCCAAGTTATTAACACCTATTTTTCTGCAACTGAGAATTCCCAAGAGAGGCACTGATATGGTTCCAAACTTGGGCATGATTTTGATATTTAATTTTAAAAATTATATTATTTATTTCAAGCCATAAATTCCAACAAATAATGGCACGACCAATCTTCAAAAGAATACATAATGTTTTAGCTTTAAAATAATTTATCCAACATTTTACTAACCCTTTCAATGTTGATGGAGCTACCCAATCATATTTTAAAAAAATAACACCAAATGGTGTGAGCAAATGACCAATGAAGAAGTAAATGGTCTGACGTTTCTATATTCTTCTCACATAAGGAACATATGAAGGATCCATAAAATCCTCTTCTCTGTAGACTCTCTCTTGTAAGAATCTTACTTTGAATTTCTAACCAAAGAAATGTTGACGCCTTAGGGAGAGCCTCTAATGATCAAACGTTCTTTCAAGAAAAATATTAGGGAGGGAAATTTTGATTGTTCTAAATACTCATATCCCAACTTGATTGAGTATCGACCATCCTTTGATAAATTTCAAACCAACTCATCCTTTCGTGTAAAAGTAGGCAAATAAATCTCTCAAAGCATCTTTTGAACTTTGTCTGCAATTTGTTTGAGTTCCTCTCCTTCAACCAGGTTACTAAAAGAAATCCATGATCTAGAGTTTTTGCTCATAATAATATAATCTTTGACCTTTGGACCTTTACATGTTAGGCATGCTTGAGCCAATAGTTTTCATTTTGATTCAGAGATAAGAGGATAAGGCTTCAACCAAGCATCGGAAAAAAAATTTGCATATCTCCCCTCATTGACTGACCATATAACATGTTTCTTTATCAATTGCAAACTCTTTGAAATGAAGTTCCATGTCGATGATCCTTTGGATAAAGTTCTTTTCCTAAACAATTTCATTGCATCAAGAGAACCTATATATTTTTGAATATTTTTATCCAATTATTTCTTTGATCTCTGAATAGTCTTCACCCCAGCTTTGCTCCTAATGTCAAATTCATAAGTCTACAATTCTGCAAGCTTGCTCCTCCAATATTCTTTTCTTTGCAAACCCTATCCCACTTACAAAGAGGAAACCTAAATTTTTCCTCACAACCTTTCCATAGATTGTCTTTTTGAATTTTATCAAATTTTTATGTAATACAGTCTTGAAAGTGACATAGGAATGGATTGCAAATTATATCTATAAAGTTGAAATAACTTATTTTCAAATTTTAAAATTACATGTATATAGTTAATTATTTTCTCATCCATTTATTTTTCCTATATAACGTTTTATTCTTATCTTGTTCCTTTTTTTTTCTTGTCCATTTATTTTTCTCTAAACCATCCTACTCTTATAGTATAGGTTGACATAAAATCCTTGTTTTTTTTTGAAGAAAGTGAAAAGCTTATATTAATACAAAGAGTATATACAAGAGGGATCGAAAACATCCCAACCAAGAACCAGGAAGCAAGAAGCCAGCACAAAGGGCAAGAGGGCAGCACTTCCCAACACAAAGCACAAGAAGAAAACCAGGCGCGAAATCGCGACATGTCGCGATATCGCGACAGTCAAGGCAGCCAAAGCCACAACCGGGCAACCGGTCGCGAAATCGCGACAGCCAAAGCCAACAACTCCTGACCACCAACATTGTCGCGATATCGCGACGGGTTCTCCTCAGAGCAGTCATCCCTCAAAAAGGTCGCGATATCGCGACGCATTTTCCATTTGCCCCCTTTACGCCAAAAGTGTCGCGAAATCGCGACAAGATTGTCAATCTGCAACCAGTCCTCCCAAGTGTCGCGAAATCGCGACGAATTATCCTCATGATGCACAAGCTCCAAAATGGTCGCAAAATCGCGACGTCTTTTCCAGAAGTCTGCAGTACGCCAAATGTGTCGCGAAATCGCGACAGTTCTTCTATCTGGCTCCCAGGCATCAAAAACGTCGCGATATCGCGACGAATTTTCCCCTTGTCTCCGAAACACAAAAACCGTCGCGATATCACGACTATTTTCCTCCTTGTTGCCCCTGCTCTCAAAGCATCGCGAAATCGCGACGGGAACCTTCCAAAGGCCGTGGCAACAACAACCGTCGCGATATCGCGACGGTTTTTCCCCTTGTCTCCAAAAAACAAAAACCGTCGCGATATCGCGACTGTTTTTCTCCTTGATGCCCCTGTGCTCAACGCGTCGCGAAATCGCGACAGAAACCATCCAAAGGCCGTGGCAACAAAACTTGTCGCGATATCGCGACGGTTTTTCCCCTTGTCTCCGAAACACAAAAACCGTCGCGATATCGCGACTGTTTTCCTCCTTGATGCCCCTGCGCTCAAAGCGTCGCGAAATTGCGACGAAAACCTTCCAAAGGCCGTGGCGACAAAACTTGTCGCGATATCGTGACGGTTTTTCCCCTTGTCTCCGAAACACAAAAACCGTTGCGATATCGCGACTGTTTTCCTCCTTGTTGCCCCTGCGCTCAAACTTGTCGCGATATCGCGACAGTAACATAAAATCCTTGTTACAACTAATATTTATCATAATATTTTACCTTTTAGTAGATCGATCGATCGATTTCAGTTGAGTGTTTACCAGCTTGAGATCTACGATTCCAATCCTAGACCCCTCTTCCCCTCACTTTGAGTAAAAATCTTACCAAGGTAGGGTGGGGGCTATAGTGGTAGCTTTTTGGATTCGAATCGTGCCCACAAAGATAATATGATAAAGACTGTTGCCAATTCCTCTTTCTTTAAAAAAAAACATTAATTTTTTTTTACAGAAGATGGTTGGGTAAGCACATCCTCCATGAAAATCATTTTGTTGCCAATTCCTCTTTCTTAAAAAAAAAACATTATTATTATTATTTTTTTTACAGAAGATGGTTGGGTAAGCACATCTTCCATAAAAATCATTATGTGATAATACTTATTTTAAGTGCAATATGATTAGATAAACACATTCGTATGATAAATAAATACATACAGTCTCACATTTTTGCATTAATAAAATATTGTTGGATAGACACATCCTCAAAATATATGGTAAAATAGTTCCATACAAATCTTTGTATACTTTAAAATAGCTCCTTTTAAATTTTAAAAATTATATTTATTTGTACATTTTTTTCTTACCATTTTTTCTCTAAACCCTTTTACTTTACAAGCTCACCAAAAAGGTTTAACTTTTTAAACTAATAACTTTCTATTGAATATGGTTGGATAAACACATTTTCCATCAAAATCATTTTTTTCACATTATTTTTTTTGGTAGGTAAAAGGTGAGGGTTTTAAAGGATCCGACAACCTTGTACATATAGCTCCAAAAGGAGTCAATCAATCGTCAAAACTTACAATCTTCAATCTAGCACAAAGACATGCTCAATAGAAAAGTTGTTGGAAGAAAAAATAATTAAACTTACATTCTTGTCCAATGGCAACACAACAATTTGAACACAAAATCAAAATCAAAATTATTTTCATTTCGCCTAACGGGGGACCAACCAACCGACCAATAGTGCCATCAAACCCTGACAACCAGGACTCAGGGTATCAACGATTCATCTTTGAGGCATAAAAAACTTAGGGCCCCTGCACTTCCATAGAAACAAAAAATGTTCTTCCTTGAGAACACCACTAGGACCTGAGTGCAAAAGAAGGATTTGAACTTTGGATCACCCACTCAACCAACTCAATAGAAACCAACCACCAAAAATGGAGATCTGCAACATATTGCCCCAACGACAGTAAAACCCTCCATCTCAAAAATATGTGAAGACTAAAACCCCATAGATCTTGTTGGATTCCAACCATCCTTCGAACTCCAGAGAACAACTCATACCAAACCTCCATCTCAGAACAAAAATAAGGGCCATGGAGCAAGGTTTTGGAAAGGACCCAAAACCTTGGGATTTGTGGGTTCAAACCCCACAAAAAACCGACGACAAAAAACCCCCACCCTGTGGGTTCTAATCCTACTGGTACGCAGAAGAATAAAAGACCCCCCAATGAAGGAACCCAACAACAAAAAACAACCAAACACTACCCTTGGACCGAAAAAGCTCCTATCCACTGTCCAACCAAAATAACAATAGTGTTTTGGAAAAAGTTGGACCAGGGGACTCTGGTACTAACATTAGGTCACCGTGAGGCACAAAATATGTTTCACCACCACCTAACTAGTTGCACAATAGTGGATTGGAAAAAACCGGAACAAGGAACTCTGACACCACCATAAAGTCTCCGCCAGGCACGAGAAAAGCTTTGCCACTAGCAACGATCGAACCAACAATCAGACCAACGGATACAAACCTCTCTTGCAAAGACTCTAAGAGATCCAAACATAGTCCTGCCCTTATGAGCTTCCCTTCCATTGGCTTCTCTACCATTTCACTCTGCACCCAAAATCCATAAGGATCAAATCTTCCCAACCTAGAATGCAATCTGGATCTTGCTATATTATCTGCACCGGTTGGGTTCCTCCAAAACCCTAACTCCCTCCCAGAAAAAATCTAATACACTAAAACGTAAGATCTAAGCCCTGTCTTCTTAGTTAAGATTCATCTATTGGTTGGAACTTCAAACGATTCATCTATTAGTTAGAACTTCAAATCGTAGTTTATGCTCTAAAACATAAATAAAATATAATTGGAAAAACAGAAATAAATAAATACAATCTTACAATTTTAAAAAAATAATTGAATAAATATATCTCCATAAAATCTTTAGTAAAAATAATTTTATATAATCCATTTTAGAAGCGAAATAACTTGTTAATTTTTTTATTCATTTATTTTTCCACTAAACCATCTTACTTTCGTAACATAGGTTGACATCAAATCTTCTTTACATTTAATGTTTAACACAATGTCAAACCTCTTAAACCTTCACAACACACCATGGACGGACCAGATTTTCTCCGAGCCCACAGCCCGGGGAATTTTCCGCGACGCGTTGCATTTGATTATGTTCACAGCAAAAGATATCGTGACCACGATGCATTCGCGTAAAAATTTACTTCAACAACCAATATTTTATAGTGGTTAAGATCCTCACCCCAGCATTAAAAATCTTAAAGTCAATAGTTAAAATTTTCAGCAATATTAAAAATTTGTAAAGTTAACATTTTAAACATATAAAAAATATAAAATTAAAAAAATAAATTAAAATAATAAAAAGCAATAGTTTTAATGTTGATGTTTTTATCAGATATATAACTCTATACTCAATATTAAATTTTTATCTAAAATTCTACAATCTATTTAATTAATAAATAACCAAATTAAACTAACGCCTTTCTCGCTTTGGATTTCAAACTTTTGCTGCCCGCGGCGTTAACTGGGCTTCCGACTTTTAAAAACCTTTCCAGGTAAATGATGCTTATCGCCGTCGTGGGAACGTATAAAACCGGCAAGAGATAGACGTTCGGCGCAAATGATTAGTGTGACCTGTCAGTCCAACTTTGAGGGACCTTTTGGCTGGTTTGAAATCGCGATACGAAAATTCACTATTCCTGGAATTGATCGCCGTGACGCAATCCGACCGCGTACACTCTAAATAAAACTTTAGAGTGGGCCACGGGTCCACTGTCAGGATTCGAACCCTGTTCAGGATAATATTTGCCGGCCAGTATAACTTCAACGGGCCCCATTAAAAAAACCGATCCACATCGACGGTTGCAGTGGATTTGCACGGTAGCGGAGTTCAACGGCCGCTGAAAGCGTTCATCCACTTGCGTGCCGACCATAATTTAGCATGGCTGGAGATGAACTGCTTCTGACATTTCCGGCAACAGCCAGAATTAAAATATTATCTGCAAATCGTTAGAGACGCTCCAAAACAATAATGATTGTGGAGTACATGTGACACAGTGACCGACATACATTAAAAATCGCATCGCTGGCGCGGCAGTATATCTAGCGTGGCACGTACGACAGATATGGTCCCTTCGCCCGGGTTCAGATAAGAGACGTGCCACGTCGGACCCTGGAGACAGGTAGATTAAGCGGGCAGCGGGGCAGGTGAAGACGGGAGTAAATGTGGATGGTGGATGACGATCTCGCGTGACCGCCGCTTGGGAAAGGAGAATTAACGGCTTTTAATGTCGGCAATTCTGGGGGATGATGTGCGCTTTTACTCAACCGCACTGCCTTTGAGAATGGTCCGCTAAATTTAGGGAAAGATAGGGAGGAACAAAACGTCAAAAGAACTAGGAGTTGGAAGTTAAAAGTCGTGGGGTCTCTCCGTGAGTAGACAAAGGAAGGGTCCTCACCGTGGCGCGTTCCGGTTGGTCCGACTCCTTGGCCCTAAGAATCCACGGAGACAGGCAGCATCGGCGAAAATAGGTCGTTACGTTGTTAAGCTCTCTCCGCGGAATGTCCCGCCTCTGGATTTAGAGGCTTAACAGTGCCGTTTTTGTCGGGAATGCCGATTTAGTGGACATCGATAATTTTCGTTTGGAGGGTTGTGGACATAAAAATCTTGAACGGATCGAGCTACCAGATTTCTGTAGACGGGGCGAAGCTCGGGAAGCGAAGAATTCAGAGGAAGACCGGGAAAATGGCCGTGATTTCGGGGATTGTTATTGGAGTAATAGTTGGAATAGTGCTCATGGCGGCCTTCAGCAAGGTGATGGTGCGGCGCAGGGTCAAGCGAGTTGCAAAGGTATGTCCGCTTCTGCTCTTCACGCTTCTTTTCTTTTATTTATATGCAGATTGTAATTTCAACCCGAACGCTTTAAATTCGCCTGGGATATTGATGACTATTTTGTGGCAAATCTCTCGATTTAATTGAGCTCTATGGATCCTTTTGAACCTCGTAGTTAGCGTGCGTCCTGAATTCATGTTCGATGAAATAAGTCGGGGCTCGGAAATTGTATAGCAGTGATCACAAACGGTGCGAATAAAAGGAATGAGAAAGTGAAGGGAGTGTAGAAAACCCTGCGCCGATTGTTCTCTTTTAGCTGTAGATCGTTTTTCAAACATTCTCCTCAATTTTTGCGTATCTTGAGTTCTAACCCGTCTTTAGGATCTTTCCATGGTATTTTGAGGTGTTTTGTCTTCGTTTCCTGTTTGTGAAATAAAAGGTGGTAAGCTTGTGTTGGAATTGTGCATATGTGCTCTGCGCAGCTGCGTATAACGAGGCTTCTAGTCTTCAACTCAATTGTGATGCAGCAGAGCTTCGTAATTTCTGCGTGTTGTTTGGTTAAAACCATTCATTACTGGTGAAAGTGTGAAATTAAGGACATCCACACTCTAGGGTATGCTTACAACAGTGTACAGGCTTGCGGAACGGGTTGTCTCAGCTATCACAAGTATGGACATAGGCCTCAATTACGGAGTTAGGCTCGCGGAAGGATTAAGAGAAAGTTACTGGATATGAATATAGGTCGATATTAAAGGAAACACATCTCATATATCCCGGTCCCTCACATGTGTTAGTGGTGACCCGCATTATATATGTTTTCTTTAAACTAACTGATCACTTCCTCAATAACTGCTCATCAAGTTTAACTGCACTTGGGTTTAAGGTATACATTTTAATCTACACAATTTAACTATGCCTACATATATAGTACATATTTCTACAAATATGACGTGGAAATATAAAACTTGCACTTCATTCTGACGGATACAATTTGAATTTGAAAGTTCTAGATGGCAGGTGCTGAAACTTTTTGCTTGTAATTTGACGCTTAAATGTAAAAATGACAGTCATTTAATCTTCAAATTTCAAGCCTGGTGGAGATATTGTTTGATTTGAATTGAAATCAACATTGCAAATTGCCATATGATGGATATTGGTCAGGGAAGACGATTGACAAGCCCCCACCAAGACCAAATTTCAGGACATTGCAACAGACATGAACTTCTCTAGTGCAGGTCCAAGCATTCTAAGGGAAAAAATTTCCCTTATTTCATGAATTCCTTATTACTATGTCTTAGTGGATGAAGACCTTTTTTTTATCAGTTAGGCAGAGTGTTGCCCTTGATTGTGGGTAGTCGAGGGCTTCCATTTGATATATCTGTCATGTAACCATAGCCCACTAAAATGTCCAATGGAGAGATGTTTTTTAATTGAAGCCAATTGAGCGTGAAACTGAGTGCCTCTTAAGTTTAAGGCCTCGGATAAACATAAATTTTCGATCAACCTACCTTTCCCCCCACCCATTTGATGCAAAATGCTATAATTTGTAAACACTAAGCATATATTTGACTTTGTAAACTTGGTCCTCTGTAGTGCTTGCTAAAGATGTCCACTATCCCTTGCTTTTGAAGGGCAGTTATTCTGATTCTGTCACCTTTTTTGTGATGAATGGCCTGAGATACTAATACGTCATAGGGATGTGCTTTGTCTTCAGAGGGAAGAATGGGTTGATTGCAATCTTAATCACTTTTGCTTGTCTATCCAAAGTGTAGTAGGACTCTTCTATGCCACACCTATGTCTTCAAGGAGTTGGTGAAGACAACCAATCTCTTTGGAAGCATCCTAAGGAGATAAACAGAAATATAGTTTTTGCCCCTTCCGTGGATTTGGCCATTGTATCCTATTTCTTGCAACACTATAGAACTGTTCACAAATCAAGATACATAATGTACCTTGTGGTTGTTGCTCTACTATCACCACTGCTTGCGTGTTCAATGTCAAAATCAAGAAGTTTTGTTACATTGATGCAAGAGGCTAAAATTTCCCGGTTCTTGGCAAGTATTGAAGAACAATCTTAGATACATTTCCATATTAGCTGCAAGAGAATGAAATCACCTGTGGCGTGCTTTCATCTTATCCAAAATGATTATTGGGATCATAAAAAAAATCTTTAGGTGGATTAATTAGGTCATCAAGTTTATTTTTATTATTTCAGTTTAGGTCCTTGGTATTATATATTTTAATTGGTTATATGGGATTGAAAGGGGTCCCACCCTTATTTCATCATGACCGCTTACCATGGTATTTCAATAAATCACATAGTGGTATTACAATTGACAATTATGCGTATATCGCTTTGCAAGATTTGAACTTGGGCCTCCACATTGAGAGCTGATGTTTTTAACCACTTAAACTCATGCCATTTGATAAATGTTAAGGTTCATCCAAGGGATTGGAACCTTTGTCTATTGTGGGAAACTCTTGCTTCACACTGCTTATCCCAAAACCCTTGGCCTACAGAATTGATATTTGTTACTATTCTTATTATTTGTAATTTTTGAGATAATGAAATTTACTACCACATGAAGCCAAGTTACATCATTAGATACCACCCTTGTTTCATTGTACCTTGCGTTTCAGGGATGCAAGTATGAGGACGAAATATCCCTAGGACATCCCCATTTTTTGGGGACTTGGGGGCAACTGTCCCTAAAATGTCCTGGGGCATTTTGGGGCCGTCACCAAAGTAGGGCCATCTCAAGACAATGTCTCTGCGATGCCTAGGTGTCCTCAGGACGTTCTGGGGACTTTTGGGCGTCTTTAGACGCCTCAGCACACCCATGATGCCAGCGAGACGCTTGGGCATCGTGGACCGTATCCGCCCCATTTGGGGAAAAATATACTGAGAGAGAGAGATTAATATATAACATGTAAAAATTGACAAATCTGTCCAGAAATTCATGGTCGAATGCTGTATCTCTTTATGCCTTATTTTGTCAATAATTATTCCCCATCCTGAAAAGCAAAGTGGTTTGGCTTTCTTTCGATTTTATGGTATAATCTGTGAATGTATATTCTAATCTGAGATCTCAAATCAGGCAGTTTGATCAAAGTTTGATATTATATTTAGGTGTGTTGCTTTTCTCTACCATTCTTGAAACCTTTTTGTTTGTTCGTCTTTTTTTATGTAAATATGACGGCTGTCATAAATTAGTTCATAAGACAACATGTATCTTTGTTCGTGGTCCAATGTTATATCTCTTTATGCCTTATTTTGTCAATAATTATTCCCCATCCTGAAAAGCGAAGTGGTTGATTTTCTTTCCATTTTATGGTATAAATTGTGAATGTATATTCTAATCTGAGATCTCAAATCAGACAATTTGATCAGAGTTTGATATTATATTTCGGTGTGTTGCTTTTATCTACCATTCTTGAAACCATTTTATTTGTTTGTTTTCTTTATGGAAATATGATTGCTGTCATAAAATAGTTCATAAGAGAACATGTATCTGGACAAAACATTTGGTCTTTTATCTTCTTTAGTGCATATCATGCATAGGTCATTGATAATTCGTGAACATTTATGTTGTTCATAATATATCATGCACTATTCAAACTAGAAATGTATAGTACAGGTGTAAAATTGTTGTTCTTCTAGTGATTCTGCCAAATATGTATATTCTTTATTTTCAAGAGTCTCATACCGTTTTTTAATCATTATGGGCGGTATTCATGGGATGGGATGTTGACCTTGAGGATGTGAGACAGATTGATGACAAGGGGAAGCAGCAAGGAGAATTGCTTATTTATAGTTTCTGCTTAAAAAATCCAAGTTGGGGCTTAAATGTATTTTTTATGTATATTTGTATAAGCTGTCCCTCAGAGTCCTAGAGATGTGTTCCCATCACACTGCGTTGTCCCTGTCACGAAAACTCCATGGAACATAGGATAAGGATAAAGTCACTTGTGGCATCTTTCATCTTATTCATAATTATTGTTGGGATCATAAAAATTCTTCAGTTCTTGTATGATTTTTTTAATTCTCTATTTGTATAAGCATGCATGATCGAGTAGCGATTGATTAATCACCACTCATTTCTAAATCTTCAATTTATTAATGTGCTTGAGATTTGCCTCATTTTTTTTTTTTGAAAAGAATGCAATGTATATTAATTGTTGAGAAAGAATTACATTCCCTAAAAATAATAGGGCTAAATGGAAAGTCTTTTTCTAAATAACCAGGGAGAGAAAGCAACTGGTTTTTTGCTCCATTGGTAAAGAATCAATAGCTTCAATTCATGTAAGCTTAGTGGATAGGTATCCTTCTAAAACACTACTTGGAAATGTATCTTCCACAAGAAGAAAAAGCCTGTGAGAAGAATCATTTGCAGTATTTTTTTTTTCCTTTTTTTATGTCTTTGATATCGTCCAAGAATCCCCAATCAACACTCATTTCTAGAGGAGAGTGAGGGAGGGAGAAAAAAAGGTGAATAGGTAAAATTTGGCTAAAAAACAAGGCCAAAATCCTTGAGTAGACGAACATCTCCAAAACACAAAAGGAATTGTTTCTACAAACAGGCAATAGGAATTTGAGATTCCAATTTTTTGAAGACAGGCCTTTCCTGTTAAGTCATGATGTATTGCAAGCCAACCAAAAACTGTTTATTTGGAAGGGGATTTTGGCCTCCAAATTCCTTGGCAATGTCATTGCCGACACTCTTCTGTGTCAACAGTATCCCAGAACTTGTTTAAATATGGAGCAATTGGACAAGTGTGTATTACTTGTTTATATAAGCCCTTGGCCTTATAGCGGAAAATATTTTTACCATTGAGCCATGTACAATCCTTCTAATGGGAACTTGTTGCTATTGTATCCCAATGTAAGGCACTCCTGATTTTGCCAAGCCTTTTGCTATAGATGTGGAGTAGGAGCAGGTGTTGTATTAATGTAAGATGGCCACTTAATTGCTTTTGAAATTTGGAAGTTAAAGACTAAGGAAGGGCTACATTGACTAAGGCAAAGCTCTGTTCAACATACAATAAGGAACTTCTAGCAATCATTCATGCATTAGCAAAATGGAGATAATTAAGTTAGTGCAAACAGGCCATAATATTTTTAAAGTACTTGCTGTAATAGAAGCATTTAACCACTGAACAAAAGAGAGGGGTTGGGAAGATTCAGACCTTTGAAACGAAATGAAATTTTAATTATGTCCATGACACCATAACGGTTTATTGGATCACATAATAACAAAATATGATCAAATAACATGCAGTCCTTGCAAAGCAGGGATTAAGTGTGAGCTGCCCCCCTCTCTTTCTGTAGTGTTGATTGTGATGAGGATCTAGGTGGCAATTTGACAAATTTGGCAGTTTTTGATAGGTACATGTTCAAAGTTTGTAATTTTTGAATTGGTGACCTGATTTGGTGTAGTAATCCTTTTTCAGAAATTGCAGAACAAGCTCTATCTTGGCATCAATTTAAGAGTCCATGGGTCCTAAATGGATCCCAAATTTTCGAGGCCTAAATATGCTTTAGAGGGTCTCAAACATGCACCATAAATTATGGCTTGATTTTGGGCCTGAATTGCCAACTAACAATATTTGCATATTATTGCCAACTCAACACAATTAGTTAGAGGATGACACCAAATCTTTTAGTAATTGTTGTAAGACGAATCACTTCATCTCCTAATGATGTCCTTTCACATTTCATTGCACATACTTGCATAAAAACATATTGTTGGAATGTGAGTTGGACATGTCTTCATAGAGATTCATTGTACAAATTTTTGCTATGTTCAATGAGGAGGCTTCTTGGGATTCAGAGATCGTCTCAGAGATGCATCCTGCCTTCTCGGAAACATGTGTTGTCATTCCAGTGCTGTCTTGTAAACTTTTCCCGCTGTCCAAGAGATGCATCCCCGTCGTGTCTTGCATTGCCCTGTCTTAGAAACTTCATGGAATGTAGAATTCTTGATATGAATAAAATTTTTGTTTCAGCTTTCAGTTCCATATAACCCCTTAAAAAAAGGAAAAAAAGAAGAAATATATCTAGGATATAATTTCCCATCCCTTATAGCAATGAATACATGGATGCTTATAACAAAAAAAACCATATCTTGTATAATAAAGAAAACACAACCATATAATTCAAAATTATTTTTATATATTTTCAAGTATGGGATTACCAAGCCAACATTTAAGCACAGTCATTTTTTATGGTAGAACCGTTGATGTCTAATTAGATTTTTGATTTTGATTGACAAGAATATGCTCATGAATTTTGGTTTGAATGCCAAACCCCCATATTTTTCCTCTGCTTTACTGCTTTTTAAATGAAATCTTGCAATCACGTCTTGTCATTTGCTGTATTTGTTTTTTTTTTTTCTACCCTTCAAAGATTCTAGGATTTTAGAAAGAATTTCTCTTTTTGGTTAAATGGGTACCTATAGAGTATCTGCAAGGGATGGCAGGAAACATCAAAGAGATTTTGGGAGATGTATTTAGATATAAGCAAGAGTCTCCTCATCTTTGCCTTTTTTAGCACTGTTGACATCTATCCATACCTGGTATGCATACCAGCCCCATTGAGTATAACAACTTGCGTCATATAGCTTCTAAATTCCTTTCTGCAATGCAAGTATGTTATTTGCTTTCAGAATTTACTATTTAGATTTAATGACTTTTATTATGTACCTTTTATGGGTCTTTAGATGTACTGGTGAAAACCAGTTTATGGTGATATTGGTCAAAGGGTCAAAAGACAAAGGTACAATTTTCAAACAACATTTATGAGGTAAAGTTAAAACTTTCCTTGTGACCACAAGGTTTTTGTATGCTAGTCAGGCTTGCTGGTGAGGCTGTGACTTAAAATTCTACCTTAATGTTGTAGTTATGATCCACATATTTCTCAAAATAATGCAATGCTTTTATGTTAATGGAACATAAAAGCTGTATATATATATATATATATATATATAGAATAGTGACTATCCCTGAAGACTTGGCCTCCAAGATACTTGACTGATTTGGCTGAAATTCAGTCACTGCAAATTCCATGTGAGTCACAGATCTTTTGAAAGATTTGTGACATATCCTTGATCCGTGCATGAGTGGAGTTATGGGGACATTGGTCTTGATGAAGAAAAAGAGGAGTTGTTTTTATGTAGGCTTCAACAAATCACAGTATTGAACGGAGATTATAGAGCTATATTTAATGCTTCTCAATCCTTATATAATTTAAGAAAATTGTCTCTCATATGTTTAAAAACAGCACTAGCTATGGCAACTAAATAACCAGTCTTAAAAATTATAACTAATGCAAATTACAGGCACCTACAAATTTCACTCTACCATTTGTAGATTACGTGAGGACATTATTGTGGAAATATACATCTAAGCAGAATGAGAGTATGACTACCAGTTAATGCTATTTCAGTTCAACTTTGTCACAACTAGTAAGAAAAGTGCAATGAAATTTTATAATTGTTTCAAGTTCAGATATGCATGCACAAAGTGTTTCCAAGGTTCAGGACACTGCTTTGAATAATTTGTTGATGTTTGTTTTTGAAATAAAGGCCACTTTAGGCAGTCCCTTTTGAATGAAAGATGTCTAGGAAGTCTTTTTTTATAGTGTAGAAATTTAACTTAGAACTATGGAACTAATTTGCATGTATTAATTTAGTTTGTAGAGGTTTAATTTTATTGTTTTACAGGCTGTGGAGATTGCGCTTCTTAGTGGTCTGAGCAGGGATGACTTGAAAAAGATTTGTGCTGATAATTATCCAGAATGGATATCATTTCCAATATTTGAACAGGTGGCATTTATCCCTATTCTAGAGCTCTAGCATTGCTTTGAAAAATGGATTTGGGGCGTTTGTATAATCCTTCTGGTTTTTGTATAGGGGAAATGTCAGTATGATTCTGTGCGATAGATGATATATAACATTTTAAATGTGATTCTCTTCCCCATTTTATATTCTAATTAGGAGGTGACAGACCATGGTGGAATGCAACTGATTGTGGAAAGGGTACTAAGGCTTAATTTACTATTATATGTTTAGCAAGCTTAATATGAAAATCTATGTACATAGGCCAGACTTCCCTTCCTCCCTTCATGGTGACATTTGCATATATGATTTTTGATCGCATACTGTACTTGTATTTTTAGACTTTTTAACATGTTTTCATGAATGCTAGTAAACTTTTGTGCAGTCAGGATTAAAAAGTGTGGTGATGCTTTTTTTTTTTCATTATAAGACAAAGTGTGCCTGGAAATTTGGAATAAGTAGCTTAGCAAATATCTTCAAATCATCAATGTTTGGAGATCTTTCCCTAAGATTTGGATAAAATGGAAAGGTTAAACTTTGCCTTAGGGGTTACACTTTTGTGTGCAATATTTACTATTATATGTTTAGCAAGCTTAATATGAAAATCTATGTACATAGGCCAGACTTCCCTCCTTTCCCCTCCCTCCCTTCATGGTGACATTTGCATATATGATTTTTGATCGCATACTGTACTTGTATTTTTAGACTTTTTAACATGTTTTCATGAATGCTAGTAAACTTTTGTGCAGTCAGGATTAAAAAGTGTGGGGATGCTTATTTTTTCATTATAAGACAAAGTGTGCCTGGAAATTTGGAATAAGTAGCTTAGCAAATATCTTTAAATCATCAATGTTTGGAGATCTTTCCCTAAGATTTGGATAAAATGGAAAGGTTAAACTTTGCCTTAGGGGTTACATTTTTGTGTGCAATGAAATGTTTACTGTAGATTTCTTCTTTATCTTCATTCTTAATAGTGCTTAACCTGACCTTTTGGTTTGTGGTCTTCTACAAATTTTTAATAATGATCCGTTAGGATACTTTGTGGAAAACAGAGGTTATGATCTATGTTTCTGTTGATGCATTTAAAAAGTATACACACATCTTTCAGCTCATATGGGCGGTTAAAAGAAAGTTGTACTCATTACTTCTTTGAACATGTTAATATAGAAATGAAATGACATTATACTAATTTCCACAATGATCTCAAACGAAAACGTTACTAGAATGTACCAAGGTTGTGGGGACCATGGCAGCAGCACAAATGAAGATGACAAAAAGCTAGATAAATAAACTAGAGAACAAAGAGCTAAACTAGAAGGGATAGACCCCAGTGCACATGGACCAAGGACAAGTATAAATGAATAGCCATAGAAGATAGCTTTCCCTCAACAGAATGGGAAAACAATGGAGTTAGAAGCAAAATTGCACAATTGTAATGTCAATAACTCTTGTGCAAGGTGTTTCATAAGGTGCTTGTATTATCATCTAAGGTCAGTGAGTTGCATGTAGCAAGGGAACAAACAATGTGTTAGATAATTATCACATTATTAACAGGAGATTTGTGGAGACAGGAAAACTAAGTGATATGCAAGTATTCACTAGAATGGGAAGCACCAAGAGTCTCTTGAGACACCAAGAGACATCTCATTGTATATATATTTGTACAGCCTTGATGTTTTGAATTTGAAGTTTTCCTTTCCTTGCTTGATCCATCATTGGTATCAGAGCAGTTGCAGTGGTGTTCAATATGACCCATGGCATTGCATGTACATGCCCAGCATATGAAATTGGCCTGCCCCGAAGGTCTATCCCTAGTGAATTTTGACAAATTGAGGTGAAAATAGTAGGACCTGCAAAGTACAATATATATATATATATATATATATATATATATATATATATATACACACACACTATTGGTTGCCATCAAGGCCTTCTCTAAGGCTGCCAAGGAGGAAAAGCCCAAGACTCGAACCCTCGTCCACCTCAACCTCCCGCATTCTTGTTGCGATGACTTGGACCGTGATTGCGATGTTGTGGAGTGCGTCAACCAGCTGTACAACCTTGAGCTGGACTGTATTGTAGCTTATGTTCTAATCACAAGTGACCCGGTTCTGAAGTGTAACTTTCATATGTTTGGTCCTTTTTTTTCCCAGAAAGTCATACTCTTTTCCCTTGTGAAGGGTCCTGAATGTGGAAAAGAGGGAATATTGAAAAGAGCTGTAACATGGGGGTTCAAGTATTGGCTATTCTTCTTCCTTTTGAGTCCCTGATTTTTGCAGACATTATATTGAAACATTTAGCACGTATTATTACCAACTCTAGCCAGGAAAAAAATAGCTCAAAGATGGAGGCACTTAAAATTTTAGAACTTAATATGTGTGGGGGATGTGGACATCTCATGTTCTACTAGATCGAAAAATGAATATTGTTATGCAATTTGGCAACCCTGCATTTGCAGATGTTGAATAGTTCAAGCATAATGTAACAACCTAAATCTAACCAACCCGGGAGAGAATGTTTTTTTTTATATCGGGAGAAAACTTGACAATGTTCTCCAAGATGTTTCCAATACAGGATTTATAACCATAAGACACAACCACATTTCGAGATTTCAACGTTGTAGACGTTTTCTCGAGTGGATAGGAGAGGCCAAGCTCCCATAAAAGCTTTGGAATTTACCTTGTGCACCTCCGCGACTTAAAGGACGCTTTCATATGGTCTCCCCATTTCCTTACACTCTCTGCGAATGCTAGACAACTTGATCATAACGTTGGATTAACCCCATCTCAGTCTTTAGACAAAAGGGACGCGATATTCCATAACCCGTCATAAGCCAGTCTATGATGGTTCCTTGGGCGTAATGCCTTTTTGCCTAATTATTTGCACCTTCGTAGTGAACTACTAGCCCCTTGTGCTTGGTTGTTCCATCTCCGCAATGGGTTAACCAAGGTAATCACCACTCTGTGTGACTGATTCACATGGGATCTATGAGCCTAACTGCTTATATTACCATCACCAAATCCTTCTTGCTAAAGGGTTCCAAACCTCCACGGTTGAAAGAAAGATTCAAGCTACACCACTTAAATCTTTCCCAAAAACTCCCCGCCTTTGGGTTCACCTCGAAGATCCTTTATCAAAAGTGCCCCTTGCAAGACCCTCGGGTGTTGCTTCCCGCAACTACCTCAGGTTTGGTTCCATCCTTTAGGTTCATCTAGATTTGGCTATGCCCCAAAGAAAAACCCAAATCCCATAAAAGGGCATGGAACCTATTCAAACACACTCTCTTGCTCTTTCTCTCTCATTATAGCATTAAGCATTCTATTACTCACTATCTTAATACCATTTATATTCATGAAATCAAATGTAACATCTTTGAAAGTGATGCGTCTATCTTTTGGAATTCTACTATATAAGATGACCTCGAAAACTTTCTTATATTATGTTGTGTTTTACATGAATTTAGTCAATATTTGTAAGTTGTCGTAATTGCCAATGCTGTCACATGTGTCCCTAGATTTGGTGAATTACAAGGATGAGGTTCAAAAATGTTAGGAAAAACTTCAGATTTTATACCTGCAAGTAGAAACACAATGACAGAGAACAAAAACAGCAACACAAGTAACACAGAGATTTACGTGGAAACCTGCAATGTGCAGGAAAACCACGGGGCAATGGCAACTTCTCCTTTTTATTATTTTCAGCAAAACTTTACATTCACGTTACAACATTACATCATATGCAAGGGATCAATTCCCTTTTATAGAGCAAGAAGGAAGACCCCGAACTGTTCGTTTCCTCTCCCAAAGGAAGCCTCCGCAAAACTGTTCGTTTCCACGCGCAACTGAAACGGTTCGTCTTCCGCATCCTGACGTCTAGCCTAGACGTCTGGCAGCCTAGACGTCTGGCCTAGATGTCTGCTGCCTAGACGTCTAGCAGCCCAGACGTCTGGCCTAGACGTCTAGCAGCCCAGACGTCTGCTGCCTAGACGTCCTGCCTAGACGTCTAGCATAGTCCTCCTAGCTTTGCTGACAAAACTGTATAGTGACTTCACTTCCTAACATTCTCCCACTTGAAGTCAGTATTCAGGAATTCTTCTACCAAATATTTTCATCCAGTGCCAATTGCCCAATGCTGCCCTTGTTACTTTTTCAGCAAGCCCAGAGAAGTTCTGCACCACTCAAACTTCTCTACCTTGACCGACTTTGTAAGCATATCTCCAGGATTCACTTCAGTGTCGATTTTCTGCAACAGGATCCTACCTTCTTCCACCACATTTCTTATAAAGTGGTACTTGACATCAATGTGTTTCGTGCGATCATGGAATGTTGGGTTCTTCACTAGCTGAATAGCACTTTGGCTATCACAATGCAGCGTAATTTTCTCCTGCATTACCTTGAAGTCACCCAACAATCGCTCTAGCCAAATTGCCTCTTTGCTGGCATGAGTCGCTGCAATATATTCTGCTTCAGTGGTTGATAAAGCCACAACAGACTGCAACTTAGAAGCCCAACTCACCGCTCCACCAGCAAGAGTGAAGGTATATCCTGTAGTGGACTTTCTCCCATCTCTATCTCCACCATAATCAGAATCCACAAAACCTTTAACTTGCAAATCTGCTGATCCAAAGTAAATGGCAACATCTGAAGTGGCTCTTAAATATCTAAATATCCACTTCACCGCATTCCAATGCTCCTTACCAGGATTTGCCATGTACCGGCTGACTACTCCCACTGCTTGGGCAATATCCGGTCTGGTGCTCACCATGGCATACATGAGGCTTCCTACTGCTGATGAATACGGTACACGAGACATGCTTGTCTTCTCTGCTTCTGTTCTAGGACACTGGTTGGAAGACAATTTTAAGTGTGGAAGAAGTGGGGTACTAACTGGTTTTGCATTCTGCATATTGAAGCGCTGCAGAATCTTTTCCACATATGACTTTTGACTTAACCAGATCTTTCTTCCTTTTCTGTCCCTGTGTATCTTCATCCCTAAAATTTGGTTTGCTGCTCCTAAATCCTTCATTTCAAATGTCCTAGCCAACTGAGCCTTAAGTTCAATGATTTTCTTCATGTTGGGGCCTGCAACCAGCATATCATCAACATACAACAGCAAAATAATAAAACTGCCATCATCAAACCTCTTATAGTATCCACAATGGTCAGCTTCACTCCTGCTGAAACCTTGGCTCTTCATGAAGGTGTCAAATTTCCTGTACCACATCCTTGGCGCCTGTTTCAACCCGTACAGTGATTTCTTCAGTCTGCAAACCAAATGCTCTTTGCCTCTTTCTTCATAGCCCTCAGGCTGATCCATATAAATCTCTTCCTCGAGATCACCATGCAAGAAAGCAGTCTTTACATCAAGCTGCTCCAGTTCTAAATCCTGTGCAGCTACAAGTGCAAGTAGAACTCTAATAGTAGTCATCTTCACAACTGGAGAGAAAATTTCATTAAAGTCAATACCTGACTTTTGCACATAGCCTTTTGCCACCAAGCGAGCTTTATAGCGTTCCAACAACCCATCGTTGTTCTTCTTCACTTTGTACACCCACTTGTTTCCAACAGTCTTTCTTCCAGGTGGGAGATCCACAAGTTCCCACGTTTTATTCTTGCGAAGTGCCTCGATTTCCTCCTCCATGGATTTCCTCCACTTTTCTGCATTCTCAGACTCTCTAGCTTCCTGAAATGAACTAGGTTCACCATCATCAGTTAACAAAGCAAAAGAGGACTGATAAACATGAGAATACCTTTCCGGACACTTTTGTGGACGTGTAGATCTTCTAACCCAATGATCTGTTGATTGTGGCTCTTGGTCTTGTGACCGTTGTGGCTGCTCTACTTGTTCTACTTGTTCTGCATGCTGATCAAAAACTTCAGCATGCTGATTTTCATATTCATCTTCATTCATTTCTACTTCAACTGGTACAACATTAGGAGTTTGTTGTACCTCCTTCCTTTGCATGGATTTTTCATCAACAATAACATCCCGGCTAATAATTACCTTGTGGGCAGTAGGATCCCACAGTCTATACCCCTTCACTATATCTCCATAGCCGAGAAAAACACATTTGCTTGACTTTGGGTCAAGCTTGGACCTTTTTTCTTTGGGTACATGGGCAAACGCATCACAGCCAAAGGTACGCAAATGAGAGTAATCAACTGGCTTACAACACCAAACCTCCTCCGGAATCTGTCCATCCAACGCAGCTGTAGGTGACCTATTAATAAGATAAACAGCTGTATTAACAGCCTCTGCCCAGAACTTTTTCTCCAACATGGCTGCGCTGAGCATGCTTCTTGCACGTTCCATGATTGTGCGATTCATCCGCTCAGCCACACCATTTTGCTGTGGAGTATATGGTACAGTCTTCTGGTGCTTAATACCTTCCTGCATACAAAATTTATCAAATTCCTTGGAGCAATATTCACCCCCATTATCTGACCTGAGACATAAAATCGACTTGCCCAAACTCTTCTCTACCCGTGCTTTGAACTCTTTAAATTTCTGCAAAGCTTCCGACTTCTTCTTCAGAAAATAAACCCACACTCTCCTAGAATAATCATCTATAAAAGTCAGAAAATAGATGGCGCCATTTAAGGACTGAGTGGGGACTGGTCCAAATATATCCGAATGTATAAGTTGCAGAAAATCAGAACTCTTACCAGGGCTTGCAGTAAACCGAACCCTCTTTTGTTTACCAAAAATACAGTGCTCACACAAGTCTAAATTGCAAGACTTAATCCCAGAAAGCATACCTCTATCATGCAGAATTTTCAGACCTTTTTCACTCATATGGCCTAGGCGTTGATGCCATAGCATTACTGCATCCTGAACAGAAGTTGTTGCTGCTGCATGGTTTGTCACCGTATCACCGCATAAACGATATAGGGTCCCATAAGATTCTCCCTTTGCTACTACAAGAGCTCCTCTGGTAATTTTGCAGTAGTTGTTACCGAAAGTGACAGAATACCCTAGCTTATCCATCATCTTGATTGAGAGCAAATTCTTCCGCAAATCGGGCACATGTCGTACATCACATAACATCCTTTCTCTACCATCGTCCAACCTGATCCTTATATCCCCTCTTCCCACAATTTCTAAAGGGTGATCATCACCCAAATAGACCTTTCCACCACAAGTATGGCTGATATTTGTCAAACCAGTCTCTGTGGGGAGACATGTGGAAAGATGCACCTGAGTCCAAAACCCAGGTATATAAAACAGATCTGTTGTTATTGATACAGAAGGCTTCACATGTTGTCGTCTCTCCTGAATCTGCTGCACTGGCCTCAGCTGATGGCTGATTTTGCTTTTCACCATTCTTTAATTGCCAACAATCCTTCTTTGAGTGTCCTGGCTTCCCACAATGCCAACACTTCCCTTTCTGCTTATGTCCTTTAGACTTAGATCTGGACTGTTTTCTACCTTGTTTACTCCTCTCGAAAGATCGACCTCTCACAGATAGGGCTTCATTGGTTGAGGGTTCCAGAGACGTTTTTCGCCTCAACTCTTCTGCCAACAAAGCGGCTACCACATCATCAAATTTTAGAGTTCCTGATGATGAATTACTGATGGTCATCACCATATGATCCCAAGTGTTCGGGAGGGAACAAAGTAGGGTGATAGCTCTATCTTCATCCTCCATCTTCACATTAACTGAAACCAGTTTACTGATAAGAGTATTAAACTCATTCAAATGATCTACCACGGATGAACTTTCCTTCATCCTCAAGCTATAAAGTTGCTTTTTCAGAAAAACCTTATTTGTTGTTGATTTTGTTTCATACAACTTTTCAAGCTTTTGCCAAAGGGCTTCCGCGGTCTTCTCTTCAGCTACATTGAACAAGACAGAGTCCGCTAGGCAGAGACGGATTGTAGAAACCGCCTTCTTGTCCAAGCGTTGCCCACTCCTCATCTTTCATGCTGCTCGGTTTACTCGCGACCCCTTTCAAGGCTTGAGCTTGGTCATTCTGAACCAACAAATCCTCCACCTTCATCTTCCATAGAGCGAAGTTCCTGCCATCAAATTTCTCAATCTCGAACTTGGTTACACCTCCTGTCATTGTTGCAGCTCCCACTCGCACAAAACCTTGAGCTCTGATACCAGATGTTAGGAAAAACTTCAGATTTTATACCTGCAAGTAGAAACACAATGACAGAGAACAAAAACAGCAACACAAGTAACACAGAGATTTACGTGGAAACCTGCAATGTGCAGGAAAACCACGGGGCAATGGCAACTTCTCCTTTTTATTATTTTCAGCAAAACTTTACATTCACGTTACAACATTACATAATATGCAAGGGATCAATTCCCTTTTATAGAGCAGATGAAGGAAGACCCCGAACTGTTCGTTTCCTCTCCCAAAGGAAGCCTCCGCAAAACTGTTCGTTTCCACGCGCAACTGAAACGGTTCGTCTTCTGCATCCTGACGTCTAGCCTAGACGTCTAACAACCTTGACGTCTGGTCTAGACGTCTGGCAGCCCAGACGTCTAGCAACCCGGACGTTTGCTGACTAGACGTCTGACCTTGACGTCTAGCAGTTGTATAGCCATCTGTTGCACCCTAGCTTCTGCTGACAGTGAAACTATATAGTGACTTCACTTCCTCACAGAAAATTGTTGGTTTTGATGAAGATTGAAATAAATTTGTGGGTGAAATTCATCGTATAATTTGCAAGCATTTGCAACGATTTTAGAAGGCAAAAGATGCCCTGTGAGAGACTCTGTAAGACTATGTGAGAGGCTCTTCAACCACCCCATTTCTCATGACATTGCCTGCCCTTCAAATCAAATATTGCAACTTTATTATGCATGTATATATCCTTCTTAGCCATTAGAAAATTTTGAACCCCTTTAAAGAACACTCGAAGTCCTAGCTTGTGACTAAAGTGGGATTCGAAACTGGTAGTGTATGCTTGCACCTACACACGACAAATGAGAAGCATGTAGGACCTACAAGCCTTCGACAAAAATGTTTTTAGGGTTGCTGGCCTTAATTAGAGGTGCAATGATGTTGTGGCCCCTTAGACTATTCAAAACATTGGTAAAAGTGTTGATTTAACACTTTTTTTTGCACCTTTTGCATGTGATATCAAGCATTTCTCTATCGATCTGAAACGACTATAGGATTTTGCAAGACATTTGTCTAGGCATTTATTTCTTTGGTCCTCTCTAAATTAAGTTACAAAAAAGATAAGGTTAAAAAAAAATTAACATAAAAGATAAGGTTAAAAACTTTTAACAAAAAAGATAAGGTTAAACTTTTTTAATCTATAGCCTAGCAACTTGTAGTGTTTTTCAAATATCTTTCTTTTTCATTTTTTTGCGTAGTTTTTTTTTAATTGGTTATATGGGGCTGAGATCCCTTATTGCATCATGACCACATTAGTAATATTTCAACAAACCAAGTTATCATAGTATTACAACAAACTATATTATTAGGAGTGATACTATTGCAGGAGTGGTCTTTTTTTTGTGGGGGTTTGAGCTCAAATGATTGCTTCTTATGTACCGTTGCTTCATTGTTCCTTGGATTTAAATGTTAAGCTTCATCTATGGGATTAGAACTTTCACTTATTGTTTGAAACTCCTTGTCTTCGATTATTTATCTCGAAGCCCATTGGGTATATTAAGTGTCATCCGTGGGATTGGTGTTTGGGTGACAACACCTTAACTCATGCTCCAACCGATGATAATGATGACTTGCTAAGCTCTCACCTTAAGGGAGGTTGTTGGAGGTTAAGGTTTTGCCTAGTGGTCGTCTGTTTCTTAATGTTATCTATGATCATTATACCCTTAACCAACATCCATTGGTGGATTATATATTATATTGGGATCAATGAAATTTAATACAATTGTTTGGGTGACAACACCTTCACGAATGCTCCAGCCTATTATTTTGAAGACTCCCTAAGCTCACCTTAAGTGGGTAATGTTGGAGGTTGAGGTTTCGTCCAATGGTAATGTGTTTCTTGATATTATCTTTGATCACTAGACCCTTAACCAACGTCAATAGGTGGTATGGGATTGAAACGGGCCTCACCCATATTATATCATGACCACATAGTGGTATTACAACAACTTGACTATTATGCATGTATCAATCACTTGGTAACATTTGAAACTGGGTCTCCTGGAAAGTCGAGGAATTTAACCGTTTGAGCTAATGGCATTTTTGATCATTGGTGGATTATATTTTATTGGGATCAATGTAATTTAATATGGGTTGAGTTAATGTGGCTATAAATGTAGGTCCTTTGTATCTCTCCCATAACAGTTCATGTGATTTACTTTCCTCTATTCCTATCAAGTGTGGTCTATGAACCTTTCCAGATTCTCTTGCATTCCTTTTTTTTCTTTTGGATGATTTATGTGGATGCTTGGTATGTTTGTTCATGGTATTCCTCCTTGGACCTATTAGTTAACTAATTCAATTGGAACTTTGATTTAAGGGATGAAACTCCTTGCTCTCTAGCACTTGCCCCAAATGCCTTGGGGGAAACGGGTTAAGATTAATCCATGGGCTTATAACCCTGAGTTATGGTGTGAAACTCCTCGATACCTGCCAATTGCTCTAAACCCTTTGGGCTTGGTAGATTTTTTTTTATAATTTTTATTTATTGGTTGTATGGCATTGAAACGGGCCCCATCCATATGACATCATGACCTTATAGTGGTATATAACAGTTTGGCAATCATGCATGTATCTTGTCTTTAGTTCTATAATTGTTTGTATTCTGAGCCTCAATTAATAGACTTGTTCTTGCCAACAAAGATGCTTGGGCCCTTGTGATAAACTCTGGCACAACAATGCAATTAATTACTAATGTATGCACTGAATTGTCACCTGTCCCAAGGACTTTAGCACAGAAACTAGAACTAACAGTTAGACACAAAAGGAATGAACTATCACAATTTTAATATCTTCTAACATGTCTATCTCCTAAACCATAGTGCTTTAAACTATAATGACGAGATATGACCAAGCACATGAACTCCAGGAGGCACAACCAATGACGATTGATTTATTTTTTGTGTGCATTACAAACAAACCTGTAATAAGCAAATGGAGAAAAGCATAGTTGCTAAAGCAGTTGACTTGGATGGGGTTTGATCCAACATCAGAAATTATTTTCAAGACAGGAGACAACATTCAGATATGAAGACCTCAACTGGATAGATAGAAGCTTACAGACACAATTTCTGGTATCATTGGAGGCAAAGTCAAAAGACGATGTTTCTTTTTATGAGCTTATAATTTGGAAATTGGAATGTGGTAGTGGCATCGATTTAAATTGATTTTGTTTCCTACTGTGGTTAATGAACTTTATACATTCAAACTATTTGATGTTGGAATTTTTTTTGCTGTACTAGAACTTATTTATGTCTATTTCAATTTTTATATACTGGAACATTTTTGAATATTCATGTCTAATTGGATGTTTGGATGTTACTGGTTCTTTTACAGAATTGAAAATCTCTTTTTTTTTGTGATTTTTTTTATTTATTCTACATACGTTGTATTGTTGAGCTTTACTGAGTTGTTAAGCTTTGCCAAGTGGGTGTGAAGGTTGTCAAATTCATTTCCCATTTTGACTTGTCGAGCAGTACCAAGTATGATTTGCACAACATTGCTCATATTCTGCAGAATCCTTACGTTGTGAAAAAGTTGTTGTTTGAAGCATCAGCTTAGGAAGTGGTATACAATGCCCTCTGTAATTAGTACAATTCTTGTTGGGATAGATGTTATTTGCCTCGAGTTCAAGGTGTTAAACAACTGAGTATTTCTTCATAAATAGTTCTATCGTGACATTACTAAAAATATTTCAGCTAGAATACAATAATTTGTGAGTTATTAGAGTACAATTTGTTTTCTTCGGGCATTAAGAATTTATAATTCTTTTTGGGGAATTGCAGGTAAAGTGGCTTAACAAACAATTGAGCAAAATGTGGCCTTTTGTGGCTGATGTAAGTCTTCTTCTGTTTTCCAGTTGATATTCGGTCGATTTTATTTTATGATGGGTTAAATTTTTTTCTTAAATTGCAAACAAAAATCCACTTGCATTTATGTCTTATTTCCTTATCTACTGCATCTGTACAAGGACCAAGCATACAATTTAGAGGTGGTTAAAGCTAGGTTAATTGTAGATAACAACATTAAATCAATATCTTCAAGTTCCATTCAGTTAATTTTTGAACTTTTCTGGATGTGCAAAGTATACATTGCTTTGCAATTCGAAGATAAATTTTGTTTGTTGCACCTTTTCTTGATTTCTCCCTTAATTTACATCCAGTTCTGTTTTGATTGAAACATTGCCAAGATGCTTGAATTCAGAACACTGATTGTATGAACA
Organism: Wollemia nobilis; assembly: GCA_028583015.1. Lineage (NCBI taxonomy): Eukaryota > Viridiplantae > Streptophyta > Pinopsida > Araucariales > Araucariaceae > Wollemia > Wollemia nobilis. The sequence goes on from JAQPPZ010016467.1 coordinate 10,726,881, forward strand.
TTTTTTCATAATTATTTTTTGCTTCTTTCTATGATATAGAAAATCAAAATTTCTTATTGTTGGTAGTCTCTTTTAGCCAGTTCTAAACATATATGGATTCTTGCAAACTGAGAAAAAAATACAAATAATATTTTCTTTTAAGTATTCCTATGAATTTCAAAAATATTCCTTTGCATAACTGAGGGGTAAGGTTGGAAGCCTTTAGCAAACTAGACCATGTACGTTCCTAAGTCTACATACTCAAACAGAAAATATCAAATACATCGGATATGAACAGATTATTTGATATACAGACTTATCTACAGTAGTGAACGTTGGACCCAAATAAAAGGAACAAAACAGTTAGGTCACTAGGCAATCAGTTGGCTTCAAAATGTCGCCTGTCAAAATATCAAAACATTATATTTGTTATTAGGTCAATTAGAGCATATCCAGCTTGCCTTTCTATAAAAAGATATTTTTTTATCTCCTTCAAGCTGTGTCCTTTATCAACTCTTTGCTATCATTTTCATTAAGATAGAATCTCCCTACGCCAGTCACTTTCTAGAACTTGGATTTCTCTAAGACAAAGATCAACACCATGTTTAACCAAATCTTTTTTAATGCATCCTTACATTCCTCACTTCCTGTCTTTGTTTTCTGTATTAAAATAAATTTAGGACTACAACAACCTATTTATTCCTTGATAACTCTTTTATTGGGGGCCTTATCCATTCGCTGAATATTCCTAGATACTGTTTTCATCATCGTTTTTATTTGTTTTTGTGGGTTTAGCCCCACTTCTTGTTAACACTTGTGATATTTGTTTTTGGCATCGCACATCAATATCCCTCCGAGTTTCCTTTTGTATTTGCTTTTGCTTTGAGGGCCTTCCTCTCTTTTTCTTCTATTCCTACTGACACTTTCATCGTCATCAATCTTTTCCATTTTTCTAAACTGTTTTTAATTTGATTTATCATCTATGGCTTTATGCTGCTGCCCTGGAGGACCTGAAGTGCAAGGAATTGCCTCAAAAATACACTTTTCTTTATGCTCCGTTGGAAACCCTCGATTGCAAGAGCCATCCTCCATGGTATTTAATTTTGTATGATGCCCTAAAATCTTCAAATTGCAATGGATATCTTTGATACTACTTCCTTTATTATGCTGCCCTTAAAACTCTACAGTGCAAGGGACAAACTCCATACTACATTGTTTTTGCAAGGAGATGATTTTCTATAACTTGAGGAAAATGGATATGATTTACCTGGATCAAACTTAACCTTTTCCACCTTATTCATTTTAAAATTTGTCTCTACATCTTCTTTTACATCTTTTGAAGTATGTTATGTTTAATGGTAGGCTCAATTTAATTTGATATTATTTTTTAAATATGTAATGTCATTTTTAATATGTAATTATAAGATATACATTATTTTTAGTTTATAGCTTTATATATTTCTTATGTTGTTTACCTATTTAATACATATATATTATTTTATTATATTTATATTATTTAATATACTTTATGTACTATATATAAATCATGAATGTAATATATTAGATTTTAGTATTTTACCAAACCAAACCTTTCAATCTATTTTTGCCTTCCAAACTTAAGAAACCAAACTGAACCTGGTAACTATGATGAAAACAATGTAGTATGTCTTTACAAGTTTACCAAATTGATTGTATCTAGCCACTGAGCATAATTGAACCTTTTTGAGAAAACCAAACCTTTGAATCTTTTTTTGCCTTCCAACTTAAGGCACCAAACTGAACCTGGTAACTATGATGAAAACAATGTAGCATGCTTTTACAAGTTTACCAAATTCATCGTATCTAGCCACTGAGCAATATTAGCATAAAATTAAGATAACTGAATGTATAGCTACAAGATGCGTAGAAGATCAAATACTAGCTGGCTTCTCATTAAAATTGTTGGCATGAGCTGCCTATCATCTTGCTGCTGTTGATCTTGTTTGGGCTGCTTCTTGGATTGGACATGTTCTGACTGCATGTGATAAGGATGCTATTTGTATTGTAGTAGCAGGTATCTCCACAGGCTGGGTTGGTTGTCTTGTTTATTTCTCAGAGGGCTCAACCTGTTTACGTTCAGGATAGCTGTGCACAGCTTCCTAATACTTAGGCTTCTTATATGAACTATTATCTGCAGCAAGAGTTTTGTCTGTCTCCATGTCTACAATGACAACTGGAAAAGAATAATGAGGACTAGCAGCATCATTAATTTCAACAGGATAAATATCAACAAACATTTGTTGTTGATGCTGAAGGTGGACTAGGCACACTCTATAATGTGGATGAGATTATGATAGGGTAAATATGGGAGGAGAGGTCTGACATTTGGAGGTTCAGGAAGAAGCTGGCTAGAAAATAATGGTTGGGAAACCAATGCGCTGCTACTGAATTCCTAATCTCTTATACAACTTCATCACCATCACTCAAATGTTGAACAAAAGTAAAAGCAGAAGAAAGGAGTGACAATTCCTCAATGACTACTTGCAAGCTTTTTGTCTATGTTGCAGGGATTTAGAGAGCAAGGTCTTACATGTTGGAATCTCTATCTTCATTTTTGTGATCGTTCTCATTATTGGCATTATTGTTATCCTTGGACTCATAGTATTCATCATTTACTGCGTCATTTGGCACTGGATGCCTGATCACAACACAAAAATGAAACATTAATTGAATATTCAAGAGTATTATTAGTTAATATTGAAGATTGGTGATTATTCAAAGTTAATGGGTTCAACAATTTGCACTTGTGTCATAACAGGAGCCAGTTTCAACATTGAAGCAAAACACTTTGCAGTTATGGTTTGTCTCTTCAATTGATGCCAATATCCTTATTATCACTTACATAATGTGGCGTCACCAATGGTTTGCCAAAAATTTTGTTATCAGAGCTGAAAGCCTTTGCTGATTATTAAATTTCATAATATTTTCTTTCTGATTACTTATGCAGGCTCCTCTGTGTTGCCTGTTTAATTTTGATTCACTGGCCAGTGGTAATATCTTAGCAGTTAGGGTTTTAGGTAATACAGAACTAATAGTTTTGTCCATATTGGTTTTGGCCTTTCTTCTTCATAAAGCAATAAGTCATATACTGCGTGCTCAACGGGGTAGACTGATTAGAAGCAGCCTGAGTGTTAGCCAGTGTGCAATGATGGTTTGAACCCTCGGGAGGCCATTGGTCCAACTCACACCAGTATGGAGGCTAGTCACTGCGTTTATCCAAGAGTGGTGGGGGTTATAGTGGCAGCATCCGGAATTGAACTCTAGACTGTGGAGGGATATGATAATAGGAAGTTACCAATTTTCCTGTATAACCCCCCAAAAAAAAAAAATTTATATACTACATGATAAATGGTAGCTTACGCGAAGGGGTAACCAGAAGATGGCTTTGAAAGTCAGTAAGAAGATGGAACATTATACATAAATGAATTGTTAAGTCGTCCAGAATGTGATGCACGAATTGATTAACAAAAAAGTTTTTGAGCTCCCTCGGCAAATGATAATTGGAATTTACTTACACCACCGTCTTTGTTGCTTACTGAAATCTTAAAATCTTTCTTGGCTAATATTATTGTGTTCAAAATCATGGCATTTTTATGCTTCAAGCGTAATCCTGGGATGTAGTTTATTGTTCTAGTTAGAGCAATTTGCAAACTTTGATCAGTCCATTTTATGTTTTAAAGCTTCTTGTAGTCGAGAATATTTTTGAATTTGTATAAAAGCATTTGGAAGCCCACATACATGTTTTTATTAAAAAACAATTCTCACATTAGAATGTTAGCCTGGCATGCATATAGTAAATTTCATGAATGGATTGGTGAACCCCTTTAGAAGTGACGGGGTGAACCAAACGTGTTGTAAAATGATGTTGTTCATTCACATTATAGTTTCTAGACATCTGACAGGAAATGTCTTAGCTTTATGTGTTCTGTGTCATCAATTATTGGAAGTTCAGTGTAATTGCTTATATTTTAGATTTTTGATACATATCAAATTCCTATGCTGATATTGCAACAGACAACAAATTTAACTATGGAAAATAATCAACATTTTCTTATTCCATTTGATATTTTAAAAGGCTTTGTGTTTGCTTTTTCTCTGTTGTAGGCAGCAACAATGGTCATTAAGGAATCTGTGGAGCCACTCTTAGAAAATTATCGACCTCCAGGAATATCTTCATTGAAGTTTACTAAGCTTTCTCTGGGCAATGTAGCTCCAAAAATTGAAGGTGAGGTTTAGGAGGACTTTCCAAGATGATTCTGTTTTTTCTTGTGCTATACAATCGCTGATGACAAGCAGAATCCCTGCAGTGATGAATGGCTGATCTGTTTATTACCTTTTCTGTATAGCATTAATTATCTGGGTAATATGCATAACAAACACTGCTGGTGCATATGCATATGATTAAAAAGATAGCACCAACATTAGTTGTTGTTGCCCTCATTATTTTCTCTAGCTAAATAAGTGGGGAAAGTCCAGCTGTCTGAGTTTCCACATAAATGCTGTTTTCATGATTTTTTCGTACACCATAATGCAAAATATGTATATGATGCATCGGAATCTGGATAAATTTACAAGTGCATAGATTCTTATGATACTCTTTGAATTGTTTCTTATAATAAAATTTATTCAACCTTTGAGTATTAAATAGTAGGATTGCTTGCCATATAAATCTGGGCTAATGATAGTGACCATAATCAATCCTTTAGTCTTAGGCTGACTTTGAAGACCCTCAAAATTTTGTAGATATTTGCATAGTTACCAGTTGTTTGCCTAACTGGTCCAGTTTGGTTCAGACCATATTTTTAATAAAGAAATGCAAATAAAAAAATCGAAAATATATCCCCATGGAGACTATTTTGAGGCTCTGTTCAATGTCAATGAATGTTTATCTGAGCTTCTCTGCAAGGGGTCCCCCGGCCTTGATCGAAACCCTCATCTTGGGGTCCTTTTTACAGCATTCTCACTGGCGATGTACAGAAAATGAAGAATGCCCTCCATAGTGCGCAGGTCATTGCTGTTATTGTCGTCCTTTCCTCTCCATGTTACTGTGGCGCTGACTTTATATCTTGGGATCAACTTCCCCTTGAAGACGTTAAGGTAAACCATACCCTCTACCCTTGTGACGGCCTGGATTTTGATGGAAAGTCTGCCCTCGTTGAGGACAATCAAATTTTCCGGGGGCTTCTCGAGGCAGTTCTTTGACCACTGTAGGCTGTCTTTCTTGGCCCAATGCAAGTTGTGCACGTTGGTTTAGTTGGGTCTGTCTTCTGCTATAATTCTTTCTTTTCCTTTCTACTGTATAAAGCCAAAGCACATGCAGGTATGGGGTAGGAGGTTTCTATGGGGTACAATCTGAATGATTAATTCAATCAAAAAACCATGCTTTCTTTGTGGACTCCATCCTTAGACAATCAGGTGTTAATTTTTTCTTTTCCCTTTCTCTTCCAACCATCTACGTGGGTATTTCTTGCCTTGACATCCAGATTGGTAGTTTAGTGATGGTCCACATGATGTGTGTGTGTGCGTGTCTATATATATAGGTAAGCTCAAAGTTAAGGCATAAGGAGATGGGCAAAAGTGTTTGATATAATATATGTTTTTAATATTATATTGAATAAAAACATATATACGTAATTCTAATTTTTAATAATTATTCCCAACCGAACCATGCTTTGTTTTATATTTCCAAACTTCCAATTTTTTTGCCTTACTGTTCAGAACTGTTGAGCATGCAAATGACACACTCTGACCTCCCTCTAGTGCCATCTTTGTTGGGCATGAAAAGACTAAAGCCAAACTGTTGGTGTGTCAAGGGCAAGATAACTTACTTGGAACAGAACCTATTCCCTCTTGAAAGGGATTGCGTTTTCCCCAAGGTTCTAGTATGGCCAAGTCTTGGCCGGCATGGATAAACCTAGAGGGTCAATGGTAGCTGTTCCTTCAAGAGGCCTTTGTTGGTACGACTCTAAGAGAGGCTTCCTTAAGCACAATGTCCTAACCTTAAATATACAACTGTTTGGAAATCAATTCTATTGCATTGATATTATAACATACATAAAATACCAATGGTTAGCTTACTGCCAAATATTTGCACTTTGCAAAACGTGGAATAGGCATAAACAACAAATTTACAATTGAACAGAATTTAAACTGCGCAAAACAGAGGTGACTTTAACTTGTGCAAACTGTAATTGCCCAAACAATATCATTCATTGCATTCATATTATTTTGTGGAAGAAATTTAAGGGGTGATTATGCTACTAAATAGCTACTGCACGAGGAAGTCGTGAGGCTCTCTATTTCAAAAGCAGTGAGGCATATATTTGTTAGGAGGGGGTTGGAGTAGGACATGCTATTGGACCGGCTCGCAAATTTTTTAAAGATAAGCACCCATAATTTGGCTCCCCCTCCCGCAAATAGATAAATTTAGGAGGTAATCTATCTCCCCGTATATTATTAATCGGCTGGTTCATTTCTTATTGAGGATTCAATGGCTTCCCCTTATCGCAATAGTAAGGGGGAGCGGTTCAAGTAGGGTTGTTTGTCTAGCCATGCGAGTCATCTATGCTGCATCTCATCTATAGCACCGACATCGACGAGTGTTGTTAGGACAATTTATTATTTACTAACCAGAGTATGTCCTGATCACTTAAATTCCATCCAAATTAAAATCGTGAACTTTATGATAAAATCGGGCATTTTATACTTTAGAAACCATGAAGGAATCTATTTGAGATGTCTGAACAAACAAAAATCCGCCAATGTCCTTAAATATTTTCATGGCAAATATGGAATAGGACATGGCTTGAGGAATGCCACAAGACACCAGATATTGAGAGTCGGTTACTATTGGCCCTTGAAAGGGAATTTGTTTCCCCCAAGGTTTTGGTATGGCTAGGTCTTGGCCGACGCAGATAAACCCAGAGATCAATGGTAGTTTTTCCTTCAAGAGGCCTTTGTTGCTATGACTCTAAGAGACAGGCTTCTTTAAGCACAATGTACTAACCTTAAATATACAACTGTTTGGAAATCAATTCCATTTCATTGATATTATAACATATGTAAAATACCAATGGTTTACTTACTATCAAATATTTGCAACTTTGCAAAACGTGGAGTAATTTAACTACGCAAAACAAAGGTGATTTTGAACTGTGCAAACTGTAATTTCCCAAACAATATTATTCACTGCATTCATATTATTATCGTATATGACAATGATTAGCTTACAACGATTTGAAATTTTAGATTGTGAATGGCAGAATGCTAGTTTTAATGTTTTAAACTGAAATTAATCTACTTCTAATCTAAACAGGTTCTAAATAAAAATCAAAGGTTTAAGGTCAAGAGAAAAGAAAAGAAAACAAACAAGCCTATACTACCTTGAGTTCGGTTCCAACCCAAGAAAGTAGCAAGTCCGATTTAAAACCAATCCCAATTCGACCAGTATTCACATAGCTTGAAGTCCGAAACGGTGCGATCTTCAGAGGGGAAACAAACATTGAAATAAACTGAGTCCAACCACCATCATTATGTGCAGATTGAACACAGAATTTCAAAGCCTTTGACTATGAAAGATATGACAGGAAACATATACAACTTCAAATTCACCCACTTTGGTGAATTACAAGAACAGAGCTCAGGAGCTACACAAGGCTTGGTTCAGAAAATTCATCCAACTAGAACATAAAGCTAACAAAGAATGGGCCAAGTCTAATGGGCCAGCTAATGGATGGTTTTTGACTCCTTTGGCTGTTTAGTGGACCCTTAATTATATAATTTTTCTGGCTCTTCACATAGCTTGGCTTTTACAAACTATTATATTCTTTCCAATGGGGCGTATCAAATCTTGCATTTTATCTTCATTTCGTTTGCAATGTAATCTTCTTGGGATCACCTTCAGCCATCTCTCATTAAACTGCTATTTACACGCTCATTAAACTGCTATTTGTGAAGTTTGGGATCACTTATGTCTGGTTGGCTAAATGATCTGATAATTGATCTACCAATCCCAAGAAGGCTAGGTATTAACTCCACTAAATTTTGATACCTTTTGCATTTTGACACCATCTAGGCATTGTTGATGTCACCACATCTGCCGTTTCTGCCCCTTTATGATGCGAGCTTGTCGGGATTCACTTCTTGGCCATGCCTCATTAAATTTTATCCTCTGCGATTACTCCACTGTATATATCTTGCTCTAACACTCTAGATCTGCCTCAGCAACATCAAAACTACTGTGTTCGCTGTATTTTGGGTCTCAAGCTTACTGTCCTCTCAATCCACTTGTAGTTGATCTAGATTCCGTCATGTTTTCCTCGAGTAGCTGCAATTGTTAACTTGCGATGATGTGAAGTACCTTTTGGGCATTCCACACTAATTACTATCCTCGTGAGATCTGGAATTGCTTGAATCTGGTCGGTTTCCAGTAATTTTAATTCATATTCCATTGGGTGCCGTAGGTGTGTTGTATGTTAATTTCTGCCGCTTTCATACTTTGCACCAACCCTCACAACTTTCGATAGACCTTGGATTTTGAACATTGATTGTGACTTGCTAAATTTATCTGTGTTCTCCACTTTCCATCGGGTCTTGCCCCTAGTAACTTGTAAAAATCATAGAACGAATTGTTAATAAATGCAATAGAAAATCGATATGGTCAAAGAGAAAATTAAATTTATTTATTTATTTTTCCTCAGTGTTTCTCCTTTATTTTCTCTTCTTTATTTTTATTTTTTAAATTAAGCCTTTCCCGATAAGATTATGTGTTTTCTAGCAATTTTCTATGTTTTATGGCAATTTTTTGCGTTTTTCGACAACATTCTGTGCTTTCCGGCAATTTTCTATGTTTTCCAGCAACATTCTATGTTTTCTGGCCTTTTATGTGTTTTCCGGCAACTTTCTGTGCTTTTTAGCAACATTCTGCATTTTCTGGCTTTTTCTTGTGTTTTCTGGTAATCTTTTGTGTTTTTTGATGACATTTTGCATCTTTCGATTTTTTTTTGTGTTTTTTTGGCAATTTTCTGTGTTTTCCGAAAACATTTTGTGTTTTTCTACTTTTTCTTGTGTTTTCCGGCAATTTTTTGGCAACATTCTACGTTTTTCGACAATTTTTTGGCAACTTACATCTTCATTTCCCTATGGAACGTTGATTTGTTGAGATCGGACAATTGGTTGGGTTTCTCAATGTTTTACCATTTATTCCTCATTCCAATCCCCGTGGGTTGTCGATTTGCCTAGATCGGATGATTGGTGGGGTATCTCAATGTTTTACCATTTATTCCTCCTTTCAATCCTTGTGGGCCGTTGATTTGTCGAGATAGGATGGTTTGGTGGGTTTTTCAATGTTTTATCCTTTATTCGTCCCTCCAATCCCTATGGACTGTTGATTTGTCGAGATCGGATGGTTGGTAGGGTTTCACGATCTTTTACAATTAAATTCTTCTTCCAATTTGCATGGGCCGTTGATTTGTTGAGATTGGACGGGTGGCAGGGTTTTGGGCGTGGCAACTTTGAAAGTCTGTAGAAATCAATCAATTTTGGGCATCAAACCTTGTCGGAACATAGGCAAATTTATATTTGTTGGAAAGATCTTTTTGAGCTGCATCCAATGGAGGTGGTTTCATGAATTTTTATTGAGTATTGCAAGAGATATGGGCCTCGAAAGTGGGTGCTATGGTGAAAAGACAGGCACCACAATCAACAAAGCAATCAGACAACATGTTGAAAATAGAGCATTCGAGAGGTCAAACCTTCTTGGAACATAGGCAAATTTATATTTTTCAAAAGCTCTTTTTGAGCGGCATCCAATGGAGGTGGTTTTGTGTATTTTCATTACAGGAGATATGGGCCTTGAAAGTGACGTCATCCTTGCTGCCAAGGATCTTTGCTTGGTTTGCAATGCTAGTTAGACCTGAAAACATTCACTCCTTAAGTTATATACTCTGCCTCCCCATTATGCGACATGAACATGTGGCCATTTTAAATCTCCAATAAGAGCTCTATTCCTATTAGAACCAATTGCATTTGCCGCCTTCACATAACCAGCAGTGGGTTGCTTGTAGGTGTACACGGTGTTATTAAATCTATGGGCACATAATTTCTTGTCTTAGTGCGTCTGAGCTTAATCCTAAGAATAGGAAGTGATTTACATGCCAAATAAGGCATAGATGAATTCATCTCAAACATTGCATGACGGTGGCGTTTTTGTAAAGCCAAGCATGGGTTTGTCTTTCATTCCTAATTGGTTTTGGATAGACTTTTGGAAGAGGAATCACATGCCATGGACTTAAACTTTGGATTGTACAAATTTTTTTTTTTTGGTAAGTAACAGTATATTTACAACGGGTTTTTTGTTGAAGGATCCCAAAACCTTAGTTACATAGGAAGCCGTGGCTACAATTGTGATTAAAAATCGGGGCTGCGCCCTTGGGCAACAGTCCGGGGCCCAGGGCCCTGGTGCCTACAAAAAGACAGACTAGCTATGAGACCAGCACTACAAAATTTGGTCTGAGGCCACCAAAACCTGGAAAAACCGCAAAACAACAAGTGCCAAAAATGCAAAAACCTGCTCGCCGTCGCTCCGGGGGGCCCTGTGGCCGGGCCTGGCCTGGACGGGGCCCGACCTGACAGATCAGCTCCTCTCCTTGTCAGGGCCATCGCCCAGCCTGCGACGGAGTTCGGCCAAGGCATTGGCCGCTGAGGAAGCCGCTTTGGGAGCCAATCGTAATGTCAAGGAGGGCCCTGGTCGTCAAATTCTGCATCTTGCTGTCGGAGTCAGAACTGACTTCGGTGGCCTCCGGGGCCTCCACCTTGGCCTTCTTGGAGCTGCCAGTAGCCCTGCTGCTGCTTGGGGCCGGGCCTTTGTGACTTGAGCTGGCACCAGGAGTCGGGGCCCCGCCTGGGCCCTGGACCGGAGTTCTGCATTTTTGGGTGGGCCTGCGCCATTTCGGGGAAGGGGAGCCTTCGGGGGAGGGGGTCTCCTTGGATTTGGAAGCTGCAGGGGAAGCACGGGGCACGGCCGCGCATCTTCGGGGCCCCAACATGGGGCGGGCTAAGCGCCTGGGCCCTCATCGATGCTGGAATTGTCTTGTGATACTATTTGGGCCAGAGCTTCAGGGAAGTTCGTGGTCTAGGTAGTGAAATCTTCTGCTGCGGTGGCCTGGTTGGCCATGAAGTCGGCTGCCCTATTGCCTTATCTGTACACATGCCGAAGGGCATGATCAGGGAGCCCTTGGAGAATGGTGTGGACTTCCCGGATAGAGTTGTGAATGCGCCAAGAGCAACTTCCTGGGCTGTGGGTAGCTTTGATTATAACTTGGGAATCGCCCTCGATGATGACTTTTGGGGCGGACTCCTTGAGGGCAGTCAGCCCGCTGAGGAGAGCTGCTGCTTCGATGAAGTTGTTGGTCTGGATGCCAAGCGGAGCAGCGTACGCCAAGATCAGGGCCCCGTGACTGTCACGGATGACCCCGCCCACACCAGAGGGCCCGAGATTTCCTTTAGAAGCTCCGTCAAAGTTAAGTTTGACCCATCCGGGAGGGGGGGCAGTCCACCTAGTCGTAGAACGGCGGGAGGGGGGCGGGGGGGGGGAGGGGGGAAGCTGGATTCCGAGGGAGGAAAGAAGGGTGGCCTCGCCCGACCGTCGGGGTGCCTCGGTCAGAGGGATGGAGCGAGAATTCTCAAGGGCAAAGGAAACCACCTTGGTCGCTATCCACAAGGGGGAACGGGCCGGGGAGGAGAAGGCTCTGCTGTTGCGCTCAAGCCATAGTTGCCAAAGCAAGTGAGGAAGGTAGGAGCCCCAGAGGAAGCGGATGAAGGGGTGGGCGAAGGGTTTGGGCCACTGAGACAGGAGGTCAGAGATGGAATTGGGGGCCACCCACTAAATAGAAAATTGGGAAAGGATGAGGCCCAGGACTTTAGAAGAAAAGGGGCATCTGAGAAAGAGGTGATTAGTGGACTCCCAAGAAGCACAACAAAGGAAGCATCTGTTCGGGATCTGGAAGCCCCTCCTGATCAGGTTCTCAATGGTCAGGATCTTGTTTTGGACTGCCGCCCAGACGAAGTGGCTAATTTTGGGGATCAGCTTCTTGGCCCACACCTGAAGGGCTGGGAAAGGGGCCTCGTCAGGGACTCTTTGGAGGTTGTAGGCAGATTTTATAGAAAAGACACCGTTGGGAGTGCCGTGCCAAACGCATCTGTCATTCCCCCTGGAGGACGGGATCACTATCACCTTGAGGAGGCGCTGAAGCCTGGAGGCTTGGAGCGGGTGCCTGGGATTCAGGATGGGCTTCCAAGTAACCCGCCCCTGGTTCTGGGAGAGATAGGTCGACACACTGGGCCCTCTGCCCGCCAGGCCCGGTCTAAGGATGAGGAGATCGTTGTCAGCAGTCAGGGCCTCATCTTGGATCCACCTGTCTTCCCAGAAGTCGATCTTGGTTCCGTCCCCGAGGATCCATCTGGTCCCTTTCCGAATGATGTCTTTAGTGGAAATCAGGGATTTCCAGAAGGCTGATCCATCTCTGGGCTGGGATTCGCTGAGGAAGGGGTGGAGGTGGTAGTATTTCCTGAGCATGATACTGACCCACTCATCAGGGGCGTTGGTGAACACCTTCCAGGCGTGCTTGGACAAAAGGGCCTTGTTCATCAGGGTCACCCGCCTGAGCCCGATCCCTCCCTCACCTTTGGGGCGGCAGACCAGGGGCCAGGAAACCAGGGGAATCCTCTTCTTATCTTCGTTGCCCGACCAGAGAAAGCTTTTCTAGATTTGTTCGATGTGAGCTGCAATGGAGGCCGAGATTCTGAAGACCGACATGAAATATACCGGAATGCTTTGAAGGACTATCGACAGGAGGGTGGCTCTGCCAGCCTGAGAGAGGAGGTGGCCTTTCCAGGGGGCCAGCTTCCTCTGAATCCGATCCATCATCCCGCTCCATAGGGCCTTGGAGGATGCACCTATAAACAGGGGAAGCCCGAGGTAAGAGGAGGGAAGGGAATCAGGGGTACAACCCAAAATCCGCCCGATTCTGATTTGCCTAGCCAGGGGGGTGTGGATGAAGAAGATTTTGCTTTTTTGAAGGTTAATTTTCTGCCCGGCCGCCTCCTCGTATAGGGTCAAGATGTGCTTGAGGGCCTTGGCTTGAGGGATCAAAGCTGAAGTGGCGAGAATGGTATCGTCCACGAACTGCTGATGGGACACAAGAGGTAGGCCCGACGTAGGCCTAATGCCCAAAATGAGTCCGTGAGAAACAACACTCGAGATGGTTCATCCCAGGGCCTCAGCCAGGATGATGAAGAGGATCGGGGACAGGGGGTCGCCTTGGCGTAGGCCTTTGGAGCTGGGGAAGAACCCGGCGGGGGATCCATTGATGAGGATAGAGAACCAGGGGGAGGACACATAGTTGTTGATGAGCCTGACCCATGAGGGGTGGAACCCAAACTTGAGGAGGACCTTGAAAAGGAACTCCCAGTCAACTCTATCAAAGGCCTTGTTCATATCCAGCTTGAGCAGAAAGGAGGCCTTTTTGGATAGGAAGGCCGAGTGGATGGCCTCGTGCATGATGATAACTCCATCTGTGATCAGCCTTCCTTTGACCGAGCTCCCCTGGCAAGGGGCAATGATCAGGGGAAGGATATCCTTGAGGCGGGAGGCCATGGATTTGGTCAGGATTTTGTATAAAACATTGCACAAGCTGATGGGGCAAAAATCAGAGAGGGATCTCGCTGCCTGAGACTTGGGGATCAGGGAAATGAAGGTGGAGTTAATACCTCTGGGGATGGAGCTGGCAGTCTGGAGGTCCCGGATGGCTGCGCACACTTCTTGACCAACGATGTCCCAAAAGGATTGGAAGAAGTGGGGGGGAAACCCGTCCGGGCCCGGGGCCACCTCAGCCTTCATGGAAAACGTGGCAGCATGGATTTCAGAGTCAGACAGGGGCTGCACGAGCATCTCATTTGCCAAGGCCGAGACTGAGGTAGGGATATGTTCCAGCAGGGAGTCTGCCGCTTCTGGGGACATGAGAGGACTGTCACCAAGGAGCTGCTGGAAGAAGTTGATGGCTTCGGTCCGAATGTCCTCTTCATCCTTGATAATTCTGCCATCGCTACTCACCAACTCGAGAATTCTGTTAGAGCCCCTATTTTTGAGAGTCGACATGTGGAAGAACTTCGTATTAGCATCGCCCTCTTGGAGCCATAGGGCTCTTGACTTCTATCTCCAAAATGTTTCTTCCCTGGCCAGGATGTTATGGTACTCACTGAGGGCTGAGCGTTCCTCTTCCCTGATCCCCGGGTCTTGGGAGCCTGCCTGGAATCTGAGCTCAAGGTCTTCGAGTTTTTTCTTAACTGTCGCTTTATTTTCAAAGATGTTGCCAAACACCTCTCTGTTCCATACCTTGAGTTGCTCTTTGAGGCATCTCAGCTTGTGGTAAACTTGTTCAGCGGGGCGCCCAGGGACTGGGGGAGCCCACCAGCAGCCAACCTGGGCCCTAAAATTGGGATGATGCAGCCACATGGACTCAAACCAGAAGGGTCGCTTGAGGGAGGAGCGATGGTCGGTTTCGAGGAGGAGGGGGCTATGGTCAGACCCAATTTTAGGGAGGCCCAACAAGGTTGCGTCGATAAACAGGGGAATGGCTTCCTTGGACAGGAACACTCTATCCAACCTGACCTGGATATGGCTTGCTCCCGTTCTTCTGTTTGACCAGGTGAACCTGGCTCCTTTCAGGCTGACGTCCATGAGCTCGTTGAGGGAGGTGAAGGCGCCAAAGTCCTCCATGCTTTTGCCCGGAGCCGTTGATCCCCCACTTTTGTCAGAAAGGAATAGGGGACTATTGAAGTCCCCTGCCAGGATCCAGGGGAGGGGGGCAAAGGCTTCTCTCATCGAGCTGATATCCTTCCATAAGGTGGCTTTCTCAATCGGGCTGTTAGGAGCGTAGACGTTAGACAAGATCCACGACCGCCTTGTCTTCACGCAATGGACCAGAATGTTGATTATTCTGGGAGAAGAAGATATGAGCCTCCCCTCATAAGACCGGGGATCCCACATGCACAACAGGCCCTCGGCTGAGCCAGCCGTAGGGGTAGACAGGGACTCGCAGTTGCGCCAGGTAGCTTGGGCGACTCTCTGGGCAGCGACATCATCTATTTTGGTCTCCTGGAGGAGGAGGAAGGACGGGCGATGATCCTTGCGGAGTTGGCCGAGGATCCTTTTCTTGGGGGCACCATTGAGCCCCCTAACATTCCAGGTGATGAGCTTCATTTGACACCCTTGTGGGGTCGCTTGCCCCCCTTCCCGGCCTGAGCAGGGGGTTTGGGTCGAAGGGCTTCTATTTTGGAGAAGCTCGCAGCAACGTCGGAGAGGGTTGCCTGGGAGCCATTGGCTATGTCGTCTTCAGTGATCCTCGCTCGCTGGTCGCCCAGGGTGGGCCGACCTCGCTTGAGTTTGCTACCAAAGTCTATGGCGAAAGTCCTGCTGTGGGTCATCTTGGGGCTGATTTCATCGGGCCCAGATGGAGAACTGCCCTCAACCTCTTCGTCAGACCTCTCGGAGCTGCACTCTGAAGGGGGGAAGCCAGCAGGGACCACCGGGAGGGGCGGGAGGGGGTCGAGGGGGGGATAGCGGGGGTGGGGGGGGAGGAGGAAACCCTGATAGAGGAAGGCGGGAAGGTGGGAGCCGACGGGGAAGAGAGCCCGGGTGGCTCACAGGTCTGGGGGGGCGCAAGCAGGGGCCTGCAGGGAGGGATTCACATCGGGCGGGGGGGAAAACCTAGGATCGGGGCCCCGAAAGAAGACCCAGGGAGGGGAGCAGGGGAAGGGGAACCCTGGGGAAGACCATCCACCAGGCCAAGGCCCGCATGGGGTTCCTCTGGGACAGAAGGGGGAGCCTCCTTGGTAGTCCAAGCCTGAGATCCATGGCCATCGCAAGGGGGCCCTCGGGAGGGGGCCCGACCTGGTCGGGAAGGGAGTTTGGGGAAAGGGCCATCAACCTTCTTGGATCCAGGGCATTGGTGGGGGAGGTGGCCCTGAGTGCAGCAGAGAGGGCAGAAAGTAGGTTTGTTTTCATAGATCAGGGATTGGCACCAAAAGAAGGACCCGAAGGAGATGGTCACAGAAGAGGGGAGCTCGGATTCTAGATTTGCATTGACACAGAATCTGGCATGAACCATACGGGAGCCTGCCTTGGTAGCGGGATCGAAGGCCACCAGTTCCTCGACCGACTAGGCAATAAGCCTTAGGATGTCTTCATGCCACAAATGGAAGGGAAGCTCAGGGAGCCAGACCTAGACCGGGGCAAAGTTGATGCTTTGAGTGTTGGGGTGGAAGTCAGCTCCATAGTGCCTGAGGAAGAGGCTTTTGCGTCCCGAAAACCAGGGCCCGCCCGACAGGATCTTTTTAGCGTCATCGCTGTTATTCAATTTGATGATGAAGAATCCCTTGGTGAGGGCCACCAGCTGAATATGTCCAAAAACTTTCCATTTGGTAGCCACCCATCTGCGAACGGTTTCCATGTCCAGGCGCCCTCCCAGGAACTTCCCAACCAGGGAAGCAGAGGATCCAATGACAAAGGAGGAGTAAACATCCTCTTGAATGGAGATGTGGGTGCCCTCAAGGGAAAGCCCTAAACCCAGGGCCCACGGTTTGGCCCTGGTACCAGCCAAGATCTGTTGGTAGGAGGGTTTGGGCCCGCCCGGGGCAGAACCCTGCCCAGGATCTGGAGGCTTTTTCCCTAGGCCTGCGCTTGCATCGAGGGAGGGAGGGGGTCCTGGGCCCAAGATACCATCCCCACCCTGTTCGCCAATCTGCACAGCCTTTGAGCCCTCCTCTGGGCCCGTCGAGGGTCCTACGGGCCCGGGCCCGGGCCCCGACGTGCCCGACCCCGATCCCGATCCAGCTCCCGCCCTGGGACTTGCACCAGCATCTGAACCTGTTCCCTGTCCCGCTCCCGCTCCCGCCATCCTGTTCAAATTGGGTCACTGGTTATATGTTATGACACCGCATGGAAGTACTGGTTAAATGTCTTTATACCATAGTTAAATACTGTGGAACATGACTTTTACTGCTTGTAAGTATGCACAAAATTCACCCCTAAACACACACGATGAAGGTTAAAACTTAAAGGTCTCTCTTTCAGCAATAAAAAATTGCCTTACAAAGTCCTCTATTCACTGGATGCTATGTGATTAAAGTCTTACTAGCATGCTTCCTCCAAGTGCAAAATTTTGGACAGAGAGTGCTGGAGCTTAACCTTCTGTTTGGTAGAACAAATATTGTCATGGTTAAAATATTAGATTTCTCGGTTCCTTAGTTAAGTCATTTTCTTTTCTTTGTTTTGTGGTTATAGACACAATTCATTTGTTATTGGCATTTACATTTTACAATCTTCAATCTTTCCTGGTAAAGGTAATTATAAAACCATTATAACTTTAAGCCTTGATTTCTATAAAATCATTGTTTGGTAAAGGTAATTATAAAACCATTGTTATTTCTAGGTGTAGACATCATTTGGAAACCCATCAGTACTCACTTTGCAAATATTACACACACACCCCTTTTTGTTCGAATATTTCCTTGGAAAACTATATTGACTATTTTCTATTGACCATGGGTTTTGACATATCTGGTAACTTACGTTTTATTAGATTTTCTTGAGATTTGCACAATTATATGTTTAGTTTGACACTTTTCTTAGGTGACTAAAACTCTCACTTATGCAGGTATCCGAATCCAAAGCTTGAAGAAAGGTCAAATCATAATGGATTTAGATTTTCGTTGGGGTGGTGATCCTAGTATAATTCTTGGAGTTCAAGCACTTGTTGCTTCATTACCTATACAGGCAAGTTAATGTGTTATTTTCAATTTAAAGAATGACATTATGAATAGTCATCTGCATTTTTCGTTGGTTTTCTGGTTTGCCTTTGTCTTATATGAATTTGTGGTGTTTGTTTTGAAAAATTTGCAGTTAAAGGATCTTCAGGTTTTCACTGTAGTGCGTGTGATCTTTCAACTCGCTGAAGATATCCCTTGCATTTCTGCTGTTGTGGTTGCACTTCTTTCTGAGGTCTGATATATTAACCATTATTTGTTTATCTTCTTCATAGTGCCTCTTGTTTTACACTTATCCTCATTCTTCGCTTTCATTTTCTCTAGTTCTTTTTAGGAGAAATGTCAACTAGCGAATTGGAAAGAATATCAATTTTGTTTTAAACAAATCAAAGGCCATATTATATAAGGAATTTAGTTCAATAGGTGCTTTTTAGTTACCAGAAGAAAATGCAGATGATACAACTTCAAGAACCACAAAGGAAATGTTGCACATTTGGGGGCAAACTTTAGAAGGCTTTAAAATTAGATGGACTTCTGTGAGATAACATAAATATGGATATTTCTAATTTGGATTGTATATGCCTTTAATATTACCAGCAAGTTGACGTATATTTGGTTACATGTCATGGCCTTGCACATATTGGAAACATCTGGAGATTTCATGGACTTCTAATTTGGATTGTATATGTCATTGATTTCATTGTTATTATTCTGGTTTTATGTCGTGGCACTGCAGGTCTTGTAAATCATACTCTCCAGCCTAACTTTTGGTGCTTTGAACCATTTTGTTTCATCTCTATTTCTCCTATTGAGCACTCTGGTTTATCCATATGTCTGTGGAAACCCATGGACATTGCTAGCTTTTTAGCAAAAGAGATCAATTTTTTTTCGAAAAAGTGCTGAGGAACCCCATGAATTGAATTTGGATGCTTTAAATTCTTTCACATGTCAGAATACTAGAACCCCTCCTGAAGATATCGATAGAAAACTTACCTCTCTTGGGATTATTGTGTCCTTTTTATTAACTCATTGATAATGCTGTGTCATAATTCATGCTCTTATATATTGGTCCCCTTGCCTTTTGTTGTGTTGAATGAGCATGACTTCATATCACAATAGTTATTTGCTTAAACTAGTTTTGCATCTCAGTGTTTTATGTATAATTATATTTTCCATATGATTTTCAGGAGCCTCTTGGATCTTTGCTATGTCCTTTCTCTCATAGATAAACCCTATTCAAAGTTCATTTCCATTAACACTTCTTAGAACTGGGATTAAAGGTTATAAACTTCTAAAATTTAAATTGCATATTCTAATAATGTGTTACATATGTTTAGAATCATATTCTTTAAAGAAAATGTACTTAACTTGTTTATCACTGCTTAAAATTTTTTGCAAACCTGTCATTTGCCTTCTTTTTGCTTGAGCGTTTTCCCTTCCCATTTTTATTTTTAAAATGTTGTCCAGTTTTTTAAATGAAGACAAGTGGTATCTACTGCAGGAGGTATACAAAGTAAAGGGGGAAGTTCTTTCTAGCTTCATAAATCGCTGGCACGTATGTGTATACTTTGTAGTGGAGTTGACAATATTTCTCTTATTAAATCCTCTTTCTGAGCAAATCGAATGACTCTTCCACCTTTTAGACATTCGACTAAAATATTAGACATTGGTAGATTTATTATATCAAATTCCCTATCGCTTTCCAAATGCAAATTTCTTTCTATTTTCCCAGGACCCTTCCTAGTTCTTGAATCCAATATGCATAGAATTCATCTTCTTTTATACCAAAAATGTCATTAACACCTTGTGGGCTTCAATTGTATACTAAAAATAAAATATCTTGAAAGTTAGTTTTTGAGTATGTTGAGTGGATTGCATTAAACAGTAATTAGACCTTTTTTTATAATGTTTGTACTATTTTTGAAGAAAAATACGTTCTTAATTTTTTAAATTTCCTGATGCATTACAGCCGAAGCCTAAGATTGACTACACATTGAAGGCAATTGGAGGAAGCCTGACAGCTATTCCTGGTCTCTCAGACATGATTGATGTATGTTTGGCAACAATTATTTGAATTTTGTTCTTGCATGGATCAGCTCTGCATACCAGTAAGACTACATAAAAGAGGAATATATGTTCCAAAAAAATCTTCAAATGTTTTGAGTCTTGACATAAACTGAGAGAAGGTTCATTTGCTTCCATTTCTAGGACACGGTAAATACAATTGTTGAAGATACTCTCCAGTGGCCTCACCGAATTGTTGTCCCAATTGGAGTATCTGTTGATACAAGGTATATGTTCTAATAGCTGTTTTAGTGTTTTTCTTTTAATTTGTTGAGATGAATAAAGAAAGTTTTTTTCTTCAATTGGTTATATGGGATTAAAACGTGCCCCGCCTATATTACATCATCATCACGTAGTGGTATTACAACAGCTTAGATATTATCCATGTATTGTTTGGCAAGATTCAAACCTGGGTCTCCTTGAATATTGAGGAATCTAACCGGTTGAGCTAATGCCATTTGATGAATAAAGAAAGTTACGTTAACTGAAATAAGCATATAAATTTTCAAGTTATGCATTTTCCCTCACAAAAGAACCTGGTTATTTGTGCTTTATGAGATAATCTATTTCATTACAGATATGTTGGAAGATTTTTATCAATCTTTAGGAGAATAATCTTATTTACCAAATAAATGAGATAGACAGAAGACTAAACACAAACCAAAAGGTCTGAAAGAAGCCACTTCCTAATGAGTATGCCAGGAAAAAAATATTATGAAGCTTCACAATCGTCTGATTACTGTCTATTGCTTGGTAAAGCTTTGATCAGAAAAGGAATCTGTATTTAAAGGAGCATAGGCTAGTTCAAATAGATGAATTTTGAATCCTGAGACTTCTATCTTATTCTCGACAAATTAGACTCTTTTACCCAACTGCTTCCCCTTGAACCAGGAAGGAACCCAAAGAACAGCTCTGAAAGAGCAGACTTTGTTGCTGATTAGATCCAAACCGATACGGAGTTCCAAGAGTAGTCAGTAGAAATCAACTTTTATGCTTCCAAATTCATTTCAGCGTAATTGAAGTAGAAAAAATTGCAGGCTAAATTAACCAGAGTAAAAGGCCTTTAATGCCAGGCTTGTGGTTGCCAAACATAATGTCACTCAAAGTCCTGTTCATTGCTTTGGTGGTAGAACTGTACCATAGCGGCAAAAGCCAAATAGCTCCAGACCACTCTGACCTTTTCCTATAGTGCATATTTTAACACTGTAGCAGATAAATGGCATTAGCACAATGTGATATGTGTCCATTAAATTAATACATATGTTTGTTTAACTTGTAACTGTATTATATATGTATGAGGTAACATTACATACATGATTGTCCAAGGCATTGTGGATTAATGGTAAATGGGAAGCAATTGTATGAGCACCATCCATGTTCAGATACCTGCATTGTGATGGACACTCCTGCAATAATGTGGACTCTGATAATATAGTTTGTTTTAATACCATGATAACGTGGTTTGTTCAAATACTGTGATAATGCAGTCATGATGTAATATGGATGGAGCCCATTTAAACCCCAATAACCAACTGGGAAAAAAAATTACATATATTATTTCATGCTAGGATGCCAATTAAATAAGACAATCTGACTGAGGTGAAGCTTCACTCTTAATGATTGCCAGAGTTTGGACTCTATCTTTGAGGACATGGATATCTAGGACCTTTTCTTGGGGACCAAAGACCTGGAAAATATTTCTTGTAGTTATCAGGCATGGAGATATCTTTTGTTCTGTTGATTTTCATTTACTTTCTTGTGTTCTTTAAATTACTTCCCCTCCGATGTTTAGGCATCCCTAAGTAGCATCTGGTTTAGTAGAGAAATGTGCTAATAGCTATCTATGAAATTTAGAAATCCCATCTCACAAATGTCTCTTTCAGTAGCATCAAAAATCATGTTTTCATCTCATCTACTTGATGGAGATGACAACACTAGGTACAAACCAAAAGGTCTGCTCCCCTCTCTTACAGTAATGTGTCAATGAAAAAAAGCTGTTTCCTTATGAAGATGCCAGAAAAAGGAAAGTATGATGCCTCTAAATGTTGGAGGTATTACATTATTTGTTACATTTCTAAATTTTTTAGATTAGGGTGTGTTTGATATTTGTATCTATAGTATGTGTCAAGTTATTGAGTGAGAGTATGTGTCATGTAAATAAGTGTGTGAGGTGTCTTGTTAGTAAGTGTGAGTTATATGAGTGATGTGTCAAGTTTAGAAGTAGGGAGTTATGAGCAATCATGAGAGACTTTGTCTTTATGTAATATGTAAGATTTATTATCGAAGAGGGATATATGAAGAGTTAGTTCTCCTGTGAGTTAGTTCTCATGTTGAAGACAAAGCCATGTAATATGCAACTCGAGGAAGCTTTATATTTATGCATTGCTTTAGTAGTTTCAATAAAGCTTTCAGTGTGTTTATTGTTCATTATTGGAGTTTGATATATATGCATGTTATTGAGTTGATTTATGATCCTGGAGATTATTATCCTGTGAGTATATCGGTATTTTGCTAACACTAAATTCAGTGCTCTGCAGCTCTATTGCAAATTTAAAGTTCTAAAATAGGTGTTTGTGGAACTTATGCAGTTAAAGCAGAGAGAATGTTTTATGTAATCCATAGTTCGATCTACTAATTAGAAAGTGTTTACTTGTCTTGTTCTGGAATTGTGCAGTGAACTTGAGCTTAAACCACAAGGCCGACTGAGTGTGACAGTAGTAAAAGCAAATTCATTGAAAAACATGGAAATGATTGGAAAATCAGATCCATACGTGATCGTATATGTCCGGGTTCTCTTTAAAATGAAGACCAAAGTGATTGATGACAATCTCAATCCTGAGTGGGATGAAACCTTTGAGCTAGAAGTCGAGGACAAGGAGACTCAATCACTTATGCTTGAGGTTCTCTCTCTCTCTCTCTCTCTCTCTCTCTCTCTGGGTTGGGCCATATGGATGAGTACAGGTTCTCTCTCTTTCTCTGGGTTGGGCCATATGGATGGGTGGGTACTCATCCAGGTGTGTGGACATTTCCTTACATGTGCATGCTATGTGGCTATGCGGGCCCCACCAAAAAGACATTTCCTATTTTATTTTATTTGTCAAGAGCATCATATAGGCATTGGCCTTGATGTTCCAGTATTGGTGTTATCTATTTAATCATAAATGCATTGAACAGCTCCTGATTTCCTTGAATAATTTTTTAGATGTGATTTTTCATAGCCTTTTTGCCTTGAATCCTAAGATTTTATAGTTCTTTTCTGCTCCAGCTGACTTTTATAATGTTACATGGCTCAATTCCTTTGAAGTTCATAGTGTCCGATAGCCCAGATTGATGTTGAAATATCATCTAGTAATTGCAGCATTTGAATTGAATTTGCAGGTTTTAGATGAAGATAATATTGGTCAAGATAAGAGCCTTGGTGTTTGTAAATATGCTTTGGCTGACATTGAACCAGAGAAGTCAAAGGAACTTACATTGAAGCTTATGCCATCTCTTGACACTTTTAAAATTAAGGACAAAAAAGATAGAGGAACAATTACTGTCAAGGTCAGTACTGCCCAAGTCTTTGTTTCTTTTATTGCTCATGCATAAAGACATTAACATGGAAGGAATGCGGATCTTACAATAATTTAGCATATTCTTGAAAAATGAAATTGGATCTCTATCTTGCTTGCTAAAATCTTTTTCAAGAAATGGAAAATATATGTTGACATCTAACTTTTAATATAATAATGTGTAAATGGCGTAATAGAGGGTCATATGGAAAAGATAAACTCTTACAAATGCCTCTTTATTCAATACAAATAGTGTTCAATAATCACATTGTCATGCAGTGAAGCTACAGATAGCTCCTTCTGCCTATCAAATTAATAATGTAAGGGGTCAAATTGCAGTCTTGTGGCAACGTTATTGCATTGTAGCTGATCCAGGCATAAATTCTTGATTTGCAAATCATAATGGGCTGAAAAAATTCCATGCTATCTTCACAATGCTTTTTTATCGTGAGTTGGGCAAACAAATCTGTAAGCATTCCATCTAAACTAAAGAAATGTCCGTGAAATCAAATATGAGACATGCCAGAATAATTCTATCGATCATAGTCATCAATAGAGAAACTTTATGGTTCCAATAGCACAAAAAAATTTGAAACTGATACAACTTTTTGTGACTCGAGACAGCGGACGGTGAATCTTTCTAAAACCAAGGTTATGGTATTCAATACTACCAAAGAGGCTCTATCTCATCTCCACTTCTCTTTCCAAGGTCGGGAGGTCGAGATCACCACCTCTTATGTGTACTTGGGGGTTCTTTTCACTGGTCCCACTTTTAGTATGAAACCCGCCGCCCAGGCCCGGGTGTGTAAGGGATATGCAACTTTGTCTTTGCTAGAGAGGAATTGCTTCAAAGCACATTTTCAGGATATACCTGTGAAGATGAGGATTTTTGATGCCTTGGTCAAGCCAACTACTACTTATGGGTAGTGGTTTGGGGTCCTAGCCTTGGCCCGACTGAGTAGTCACGGGTTGAACGAGTTAAGACACTCTTTCTTCGACGATTCATTCGTTGCAAGGGCACAATCCCCCGCTCTATTATTCTGGCAGAGTTTGGGGCTTCTCCTCTCTAGCTTGAGATTTTCTTCTTGATTATCGGTTATCTTCACAGGATCCGTACTTTCGGAGATACCCCTGAAGGTTGCAGGCTGTACCCTTACCTCGCCCTTTGCTCCTCGATGGAACTCTCTCCGAGTTCTCGGGGAGGCCGAAGGAGCTGGTATTTTCAGGTTTCTGCTCTCCTGGCTAGCATTCAAATACGGATAGACAGGCTCCCGCCTTATTCTTTGGGGGTTCTCCCCCCCTCTCGACTTAGTAAGGAGAAGATGCTCCATGAGATTCGGAAGGATGTTAGTCTCCAGTACACCAGATGCACATGGATCTCTCCTGTTGTCCCTCTTTCCCCCAAACTGTCTTTTTACCATGAGCACTTCTTACAGATTTAGGAGGGTAGAATAGTTCCTCCACAATAACTTCAGCAACACACAATGCATAGTCTTCGGATCACTATTGGGCAACTCAGGGTGTGTTCTCATCAACTCGGATTGAGTCAGATCACCATCTTTCGACGGAGGAGCGGATTTGCTTGTTTTGCTCCTTGGGTGAAGATGAAACCCTTCATCACTTTATTTTTTGTTGTCCCATTTATTATGAGATCCGAGGTAGGTTCCATTGCCTTTTTAGGGACAACTCTCGATCTGTTTCTACCTTCTTCAGATTTTCGGACCAACGTTGTCTCGTACTCTTTCTTAGGGAGATAACTCAACTTTGACGACATAAAAGTTCTCCAAATGGTTCTCACCCTCCTCAACATCGACTCATCACAACATACTTCACCAACTCCGACGGACCAGGTGACTTCAATCGGAAGCGCCCCACATCATCCAGTTCGGGCAGAAGCAGGGTCACTAGACAACGCACCAACAGTTTGTCAGGGTTCCGAACTAGCAATGGGCAAAGACATATCATGGACTTCTTCAACTCCGGTACTTTGGCCTCGACTGTTAGGAGAGATTAGTTTCTGGAGGGTTCTTGGAGCTTGCCCCTTTTGGGCTGCCTGCTCCCTCCTCCCTCCTCTCTCTCCGTTCTACTTGGCGTGCACTCCTCTATGTTGGATTGCAGCCCTCCCCCCCTTTGCTCTCCCTTTTATTTTCTTTTCCCTTTCTCTTTGGCCCGTTTGTTGGGTTTCATCTTGTATTTATCTTAGTTCTTTTCTTTGTTGGGCTTTTTAGCTTGCTAGCTGGTAGTCATTATTGTCCTTCTTATAGTTCCTTGGGTCTTATTTTGCCCAATCGCGGACATAAATAATATAATAATAATAATACATAAATTTATAACAGATTTGAACATAAACCACAACTTCCTTATAATAATCAATGCAATATTTTTAGTGAGCTTTATAATATTTATATTCCTACATGCTTCACTTCAGCTCAAAATGTAACAAAGAACCTCACATTGGGTTGCCTCATTGTGGATGTCAGTATGCTTAAAAAACAATGAAAATAACCAATTGAGCTGTCTTTATGTATTTGAATCACTTGCATTGCTCAAGCAATAAAACTAAAACGGATGTCTTGATTGCTTTGTCCCTATGAAATTTCAAAATGATCCAGCTAACGTCCCAGAAGAAATCACTTGAACTGGATTTTTCAAGAGAACCCAAAACTAAACACCAAATTGCAGAATTCTGTGTTATTGAAGGGAACGTAGAAAGCAATTAAGGAAGATGGGAGATATTGAAGATCGGTAAATTTGCAAGTTAAAGGTTTTGTGGATTCTGATTATGGTGGATATAGAGATGGGAGAAAGTCCACTACAGGATATACTTTCACTCTTGCTGGTGGAGCTGTGAGTTGGACTTCTAAGTTGCAATATGTGGTGGCTTTATCAACCACTGAAGCAGAATACATTGCAGTAATTGAAGCCAATAAAGAGGCAATTTTGCTAGAACGACTGTTGGGTGACTTCAAGATAATGCAGGAGAAGATTACGTTGCATTGTGATAGCCAAAGTGCTATTCAGTTAGTGAAGATCCCAACATTCCCTGATCGCACGAAACACATTGATTTTAAGTACCATTTTTTAAGAAATATGGTGGAAGAAGGTAGGATTCTGTTGCGGAAAATTGGTCCTGAAGCGAATCCTGCAAATATGCTTACAAAGTCGGTCAAGACAGAGAAGTTATAGTGGTGCAAAACTTCACCGGGCCTGCTGAAAATGTGATAAGGGCAGCATTGGGCAATTGGCACTTAGATGGAAAAAGATAGGCAAAGAATTCCTATATATCGACTTCAAGTGGGAGAATGTTAGGAGGTGAAGTCAATATCCAGATCTCCAATGTTCTTCAGCAGTGAGGTGTATGGTGATGCAGTTTAGTGATCCACCCCCACACGCAGTCCGTACAACCATACGTAGTGAGAGGAAGCGAACAGTTTTGGAAGAGGAAGCGAACAATTTTTTGGAGTCTTCCTTTTCTGGAAAGGAAACAAATAGTTTTTTGTTTTTCTATAAAAGGGAAATAACCCCTTGCCTGTAAAAGTTGAATGTAAAAGTTTGCCGAAATCAATAAAATAACAAAGTTGCCATTGCCTCGTGGTTTTTCCTGCACACTACATGTTTTCCACGTAAAATTCTATGTTATTGTTTTTTCCTGCGTTATTGTGTTTTCTGCTTGCATATAATTTGATATTTTTTCTAACAATGATAAATACGATACTAGCATAGTATAAGCATATCGGGGAATATTTATTGACAGGAGAGTTGCCGAAGGAGATGACGATAGCCGATCAAAGAAAAGTCATTACAAAATCGGTTCCTTTCACATTGATTGCAGGTTTGCTATATAAAATGGGGGAGGACCACATTCTGAGAAGATGCGTAGTGGAGGATGAAGTACAAGAAACGTTGAAGGAGGCACACGAGGGACTGGTAGGAGGTCACATGGGACCAAATGCAACAATTAGGAAGGTGCTGTTGGCAGGGCTATGGTTGCCTATCCTTTATCACGATGCCAACGATTATCTCAAGGCATGTGATACGTGTCAACGAATGGGGAAGTCGTTAAAAAGAGATTTCATGCCATTACACCCATTGCAACCTCAGGAACACTTCGGGAGATGGGGTTTAGATTTTGTGGGACCATTGCGAACTAGCCATAAGAGAAAATGTTGATACATTGTAGTAGCAATGGAATACATAACAAAATGAGTAGAAGCGAGAGCCTTACCTGATAACTTTGCAAGGAGCACGACTCGATTCTTATATCAGCAGGTTATCACATGGTTTGGAATTCCTCTTCAATTGACAAGAAACCGAGAAGGCCATTTCGTTAATGAAATTATTCAAAATTTGACAAAGGAATTCAGGGTCTTTCATTCCTTGTCAAGCCCATATTACCCCAGGGCAAATGGGCAAGCAGAGGCAACGAATAAGGTCCAATAGCAGGAATTGTGGAAAGGTTGGAGGATCTGGCCGAAGCAAGCTGGAGGCCCTTTAAATTATAACCTCTTAAGCCATTTAAAATAGAGAGGGCAAGGCGCTGCTTTTTCAAAAGCTGTTGCTGTTCCCGTCTTAAGATATAAAGGTGCACTCACTCCACCCCTTTTAAGAGAGAGAGATCAGAACCTCTCTTATAAGGCTGGGCCCCATAGTCACACGTACAGAAGGGCGGGAACTCCACCTCTCCCAATCTACCTCTCCCCCTCGGACATAATGATGGGAGTCTTCGTGGCTCAGTGAGCTTTTGTAGTTGAGCCGAGATGCATGTACACGGGTCTCTGCAGCTTGGACGAGTCTAGTTATCTATGGATTTCTGGTCGGGTCTTTTAAAGATCTTTTCTCTTTCAAGCCAGAGGGCTTGGGGCCGAGCTCTTAAGTATCTTGAAAACCTTATTAAAGGAGATCGCCCCTATCTATTAAGTAAGGAACTTTAAGCTCTGGTTCCTCTCCCGAGCTTGCTTAAAAATTCGGTGCAGAAGAAAGGGGATTGAGGACCGTACTCCCTCGACCAGGTCGAGCCCTCTCCCCTCTCCCTTTGGTGCTTATCTAAAAGCTATCTCCCTCAAGATCTCCTTTAATATGATACTTGGGACCCTCTCCCTCCCCCTTCTTAAGGTTCGCATATAGGTCGAGTGCCCCTTTTCAAATAGCTGCTATCTCCCTCTCCCTTCCTAAGGTTCGCATATAGGTCGAGTGCTTAAAAGCGGGGCCGGTTCGGCGACCTCTTAAGATCCGTCTTAAGAGCCACCTCTTAAGATCTTTCTTTAGCTTTTTGGATTAATAAGCGAGCTCCCCCTTTTTGGAAAAAACACCCATCTTATCCCCTTGATCCTCCCCCTCTTGTTGATGAATGCAAGCATTAATGCTTTCTGATATAAGGGGAGAATATTTCGACTCCATTTATGAAGAAGGCGGGTTCTCCTCAAATTCTTCTTCTTTTAGTAGTATTGGGTTCTCCTCAATGGAATAGTATGGAGGAGCGCTTGCCGACAATTTTGTGGATGTAGTACCCCCTTTAAACCACCTTTTAACCAACAGAACCACCTTTAAACCAACCACAAACCATACCCCCTTTCAGTTAATGTACGTGCAGGAGGTGGTGGTATCTATCGAGTTTTTGGTACCAAGTTTCAGAATAGCAGTGGAGCACCGCCTGAATGACGAAGAGAGCATGGAAGAAAGGCTCATATCACTAGTACAGTTAGGAGAAAAGAGGGTGATGGCACAATGGGCGACAAAGATTGCTCAACAAAGACACAAGTATTGGCATGATAAGCATCTTAGGAAGATGGATTTGAAGATCGATGATTTAGTGCTCAAATACAATGGAAAAAGGAAAATCAAGCCAGGGAAGTTAAAAACTTTATGGCTCGGACCCTTCCAGGTGCAAAAAGTACTGGACAACGGGGCTGTTCGGTTAAAGAAATTGGATGGCACAATATACCCCGAAACTGTAAACGATTATAAGTTGAAAGTGTACAAGGCACAAGCACAGGCAAAAGTGAATGTGGTCAACTTAGAAACATAGGGAGACACTTCTGGAAGAACAACAAAGGAATCGCGACCAGGGATACGATACTACGAACATGGAGAACCTAGTGGGATTGTTAGAGATGAAGAATCAACAAACCTGGAGTGGTTGGTTGGAGCAGAAGGAAAACCTATAATCGAATAGAGGGAGTTGGAACCTCGTGCAGAGCAAAGGTGATTACAAGTTCATGTCAGATTTCCAAGGGATGAAGCAAAAGAACGACTTCAGATCCTCACGAATGTCACATTGCAGGAACAAGAACCAGGAGTGGAAGAAGAGGGAAATGAGGAATCAAGTGTTTTGCAACAGACGATTAGGGAAACACATAGGTTGGAGGAGGAATATAAACATTGAGGATGCACAATGTCCGACTACGACAAGTGGTTCAAGAGTTGGACGAAACTATGCAACGAATGTAAGAACGAGAAGTACAAAGAGCTGAATTGGATGAATTTGAACAACTGGAGAGGCAACAACGAGAGCTAAAGGGAAGCGCAAAAGGCAATGAAGTACCTTCGGAAAGCAGCCTATTTTCCTTGGACTCCGGTAGTTCATCTTTAGCAACATTGAGGATTCTTTTGAATATCGAAGACTCTTCAAGTACTACTTCACCGTTGACAAGATGTTCTTGAAGACAACGGACCATGAGATTGCCAAAACAAGACAGGATAAGGGAACCACATCAAGGTCTTGCCAACAATATAGGGGACATCAGATAAGCAAAGAACAAATAGCCTCCATTTTGTGGAGGGATGTTAGAGAAGTACTCGAACAATTTGGGAATGGAGGATGGTTGGAAGAATCAAGCAGTGATGAAAATCTTCCTAGGGACCCTAACAAACCCTACCCAAGTCCCAATCCGAAACGAAGAAGGCAAAGGGACGAAGTTCGAAGTCGACAAGCAGGGGTTCAATTCCTTCAAACGGTCCAAGTGATTGAGAATGAGGAACCACTAATACCGCAGGAGGAAGAGGAAAGGAGAATGGGGAATCATTCAAGTAGTGAAGATGAATCAATCAAAAGGCCAATGGAACGTCGGGAGGTGGTAGTATATCGACTTGCTATGTATGAATTACGAAGACAAAGGAGATTAACGCGATTGTAAAGAAGGGTTTATGAAACCTCAAATTGGCCAATGAATATTGCAGGAGAAGGGAATAACCTGTGCTCTTCTTAGATCAGTATAGAGATTCTTTAGCTTAATGCGCACCACAAAGACGCTTTGAAGAAGCGAAGTGGAGAAGAAGAATGATAAGGGTAGAGAAGGTTAAAGATTCTGCGGCAGTTGACACCTGAAACCCAAGCTCACGTAGAACCAAGCACTAGAACAAAACTTATTGACTAGGCCAGAAATAGAGGCGAATTAGGTAACCTTGAAAGTTTGTTAGTATTATTGGGTAACCCAAGTATGTCTAACCAAGGAGGGAATTCAGTTGGTCTCCTTCGCGGTAGCTTGAGAGGAAGGAATTCCCCTCTTGTTACCCATAGGTCGACTAGTTCGCAAAATGGACTGCAAGGGCCATCTACAGACATAGTCCAAACCGTCCAATAGCTACAAATTCACGAGGATAGACCATCAGGTCTACGTCAATGATATCGTAGAAACCGAAGACGTCACCACGAGCGATCTACTAAATCTTGGGCAGCTGGGAGTACGACAACCCAACATTAGAGAGATTTGATCGGAAAGGGGAAGAGGACGATTCGAGCAGGCTCGAGGGAGACATGGACTCAGAAATAGGGATTAAGTACCTCCATGTAATCCAACCCAAAACCAAGCATGCCAAGAAGACGAAGAAGTTCGAAGATAGGAAGGCAGACTTCGAGGCAGAGGGCAAGCCATAGCAAGGATCCATCGGAATATTGGACAAGGAGGAAACCACCATCTGGTCGGAAGGATAGACAATCGTTAGGAGCAGAACAGGACAAAATTCTACTATATGGATGACAACATAATTATGTATCAGGAGGACGAAATTCTACTATATGGATGACAACATAATTATCCGTCAAGAGGACGTAAGGATTGAAAGAATTCATTCGAAAGACGACAGAACCCGTTTGGACAACTGCTGCCCAGGACTGATCTGTCTTGCAGACGACAAAACCCGTCTGGATGACAGCTGCCCAAGACTAATACGTCTTGTAGTCGGCATAATTCGTCTGGATGACGGCTGCCCAGGATTAATCCGTCCTATAATCTGCAAAACCCATCCGAATGACGGCGGAAGGGGAAAGATGGCCGGATATCGGTAGTGGGATTGATCCAAGGGAACTCCATCATGCACCAGTTGAAGGAAGAAGTCGTCCGATAGAAGAAGAAAGGGCAGATTGGTGTATCATTCGAATTGGAAATGACAGGCAGGAAGAACAGCCAAAGATGGAATCTCCAAAGCTGAGGAAATCGTCGATATGACCAACAAATTGAAGCAATGTATGGCGACGATGAGTTCAACAGTCAAGGGACTCGTAGTTATCACCAGGAGGAAGTGTCGTTGAAAACACTAGAAGTCCGCTTTGGCATTGCCATGCGCTTTACCAGGCGACGATGAAAGAAAAGAGGCATTTTTGAAAAAAATATTTAAAATAAAATAAACGGAAAAAGAGTAAGAAAAATGATGACATTCGCATTCAAAAGTGGCAAGGTGGTGAGCATGTGGAAGTCAAGGATGAAGGTGATAGTTAAATAGGCAATTGCACGGGCGACAACGAAGTCTATAAATTGGATGCTAGGGCGAAGGATTGCTCATTCAGTTCAGAGCATTTGTAGGCAGTAGCGCACAGGCAGAGCGCAAGGGAAAGCATTTGTTGAGGAGAATGGGGTTGGATGTGAGGCAGAATCACCTACACACCAAGAAATTGTCCAAGACGAAAGCTATCTAGACGCCACAATTCATCCGGTAGATTGTAAACTTCATAAAATTTGCCCCTCAATTCGCAGTCAGACGAAAGGTGAGTGCAGAGAGAAATTGTGCGAACCGGTTTTGGTTGCGACGTGTTCCAACCATCTAAGAAAATAGCTTTCAGATCTGTAGGCGTATGGAGAAGGAGCTGTCTGAGAAGAGCCATCCAAATTTCAAGGCGTCTGAGGAGGCATAGCCGTCTGAGTTGCCATCCGTTTGAGCTACCACCCGTCTGAGACTGCAACCGTCTAGACTGTGTTTGTCTGAAATTGCAGCTGTTTGAACTGCAGCCGTCTGGGACTGCAACTGTCTGGCAGAGAAGCCGTCAGGCAGGAGGTGCCATTATTGTGAATTTGGAAGAATGAGTCAGCATAGATTGGGTTAGATTCAGATCAATGAACCCAAACGTTTTGGAGGAGGTAGAACATCGATAACCCCAAGGGGGAAGAATTGTCGCAGTCAGTCGCAAGAAAACGTCTCTGCCATCATTAGGAACATGGCCAGACTGAAGGAGTGATGCTTGGGACAATTGTCAAACCCAGAGCATGGGAAGGCTCGGGGCAAACAAGGACAAGCGCAAGAAGCAACACCTGAAAAGAACAAAGAAGTGCAACTGTTGAAAAGGATCAGGTACCAATTAAAGAGATTACATGGTTTCTAAGGGTGATTTTTGTCGGCAATGGTGGGAACAAGCACCGGTAGATGATTCAGTTAAGCAAAAGATCAAGCCAATTGGAGTACATTCCATTTTGCAGGTCCTTAATTTTAACAAAGACTTCTTTAAGGAGTACCTGATGCAGATGTTGCTAAACTATGATATAGCAAAAAATATTAGCAAAGTACAAGTGGAAGACAAGGAACTAGTGATGGATTTCTTAGCCGAGGCATTTCGAAGGACTTTTGGATTGCCAGGAAAGGGACAGGCTATATTGAATGAACGAGTCGACCCCAGGAAGAGCCCACAACTAATTTAGAGTATCACAATCCTGACGAAGGAAGAGGTCGAAGCCTTGACGACACATGGTAGCTGAGTAAAGCAGACTCGGTTGACAAATACAGTGCATCATGAATGTGCTGATGGCCAGGCTGTTTAGGGAACAAAGGAGCTCGGATCTACCAATATGGCTCATCCTGTATCTGCAAGGAATTGAGAAGGGAGTTGCATATGATTGGGCAACCAACTTGGCACTCCGTATTCAATATTTCCTGATGAGGACCACCAAGAATTTTTCAATGGTCTTACACGTCATCAGATTACTTCTAGACTTAGCATTTAGAGAGGGAGTGCATATTCCAGAATTGGACCCTCCCAAGCATTACTAGAGTTAGCGCCAACAATTTCGCTATAGAAGGATGCAAAACCACAAGTGAAGCAAATCCAAGAGTGAAGCAACGATTCAATAGGACTTCACAGGAAGAAGGCTCAGTTTAAGATTCAAAAGGGGGGGATACTGCACCACAATTGCAAGAGAAGACATTGCTAGCAAAGGAAGTTGCTACAATTGCACAGGAAGCAGTAAAACCGACAAGGAAAAGGCGAAAATTTGATCCACCATCACCATCATCGGAACCAGTGGCAGGAGAAACAACAAAAAAAATATCTCGTAGTCAAGCAGTGGCCCGAAAAATCGAGCAACAAATGAGGTCACAAAGTAAGGGGATCGAAAATGCGGAGGTTGACTTTACAATCCCTTTTCTCCAGGACGTATCATCAGGACCCAGTACTGTTGTATACGTGGGGCCTACAAAAAATATAGCAGAAGCATACTTCTGGGATCGTGCGGAATAACTTGAAGTACTCCTGAAATTATGGGCTTAAACATTTGAGGATATGTTCGTAGCGGCGGTTGCAAAGGCAACAAGCAGATCTGCAAACATAAGCACCACAAAAGAAGCAAAAGTAGGTACGATAAATGACGAACAATCGCTCTTTTTGCCAGCTGCTAAAAACCACCAAGGCCAACAGGTAGTTAAGGATTGATTGTAATGCTCCAAATTGATTAACTCTGAGTGGTTTTAGTTAAGGCTGTAACAAGTAGACGACTGGGGACGTTGGAGCCTGGTTGGTTAAAGTAACCACCAAGGCCATCTTATAAATACCCCCCTACTCATTTTGTAATCATCCATGAATCTATACATCAATGAGAAGTGTTCTACTGTTGTGCAAATATGGTGTGAATAACATTGTCTTGTGTTGTAGGTATCCAGGTTATGAATGCTATGAAGTAGGTTGGAAGTAGGTTTGTACTGTGTGTTGTGCAGAGTTGCAAGGAGTAGAGCTAAGGGACGAGTTCGAGGTTTGCAAGATAAGTACGCGATTGTAGGGCAAGTGTCGTCAAGGACCTATCTAGGCCTATCCGTTTGGACTTGCAGTCACCCGTCTAGGCCTATCAGTCTAGGCCAACCTATTTGGAAAGCTACCCGTCTGACAGGTTCTTGTCATCCGTCTAGGCCTATTTGTTTGACATCAACCCGTCCAGATTCTTCAGTCTGTAACTTATTTGTCAGGTGCAATCCGTTTGGACTAACTTGTCTGCAGTCATCAGTCATCAGTCACAGGCTATTTCTCCTAGTGATGTGCAATATAGCTTAGTACCATGATTAGTAGTCAAGTTTGCCATTCCTCCGTCTCCTAGAACCTGTCATTCCCTCGTCCTGGGAAGGTACTCACTCCTCTCTACAATTTACCTTTGTCTAGAACTATTGTAGACAACAGTTCTAAACCCTAGAATTGGTTGGAACAATGTGTCCACCAATTTTGAATTGTACATAGCAATTTTGGAAATGTTTATATTTGCATTTGATTGTAAAATCAGCCAATGAGAAGAAGGCTGAATTGTAAACGCACAAGGCACAAGGTGACAAAAACAGCCGTCATTTTAATAAGTATGATTAATGTATTAGACGCCTAGTTAGACGTCTAACAAGCGGGGTTAGTTAGCAAGTGTTAAGGCTTACAGTTGGGGTGGTTGAGGACGAAGTAGTTAGAGAAACTACTTCGTCCCCCCTATTTATACCCCCTTTTTCAAACATTGTAGATCATGATCATTCTGCTATAATGCTAATGCTCTTGTGCGGATTGCGTATTCTGTGTGTTGGGTGATCTTGTGCATGTTCCATTGATTGTAGGTTGTGTTGCACTCATTGTAGGTTGTAGGTTTTACACATCGATGAGTATTGAAGATCAATTGTTGCAGCAGGGACAGGAACTGTTGATGTTATTGCAGGTACACGAGGGAGACGCCGGAGAGCTATAGACGTCTAGTCCTTGACGTCTGGGCAGCCGTCAGACGGCTAGCCGTCTAAACCAACAACATTGACGTCTAGAGCTGTGACGTCTACCCTTGCATTTGTGATGTCTAAGCCTGCATCTGTGACGTCTAGAGCTGTGACGTCTAGACATGCTACCTTGACGTCTAGGCCTGTGACGTCCGATCTTGGACGTCTACCTACGACAGTTGGGTAGTTGATCTTTGTAGCCTATAACCAGTCCATTGAAGTATCTATTGCCTAAGCCTGAAGACTACTGTTCCGATTGTCATCACCCTATTCTGGGAATGTACTCAGAACATCAACCTCATTGGCATTGGAGAGGTGACAAAGGTAGACAAAGAAGTCTTGGCTGTAACAAGAGCACAGTCCAAGAAAATGGAACAATATCCAAACCCTGCCAAGGAGAAGGAACGATGGCAGGAAGCCCAATAATTGATCTAAACAGAACTAGCAAAGGAGAAGCAGGGACAACTAGTTCTGGAGTAAGTATTAAAGAGACCGGAGATCACTAAGAAGGCATCAGTAGAAGGCTTGGTGACAGAGGTGCTAAACACGAAGGTGGAGATGAAGGTAGCCAACCTGTTTAGCATAGTACCTGAGTTGTATGCTATGATCGGGGAAGCCATCAAGAGGAAGGATGTAACTCGACAGGTAGCAACTATCAAACAAGGCCAATTCATCGATCCGACAATCTTGACGATTGAAGTTGGGAGGAGGCCAACTATAGTCCAGATGGAAGTTTTGGACCATAGACCGAATCAGGTGATTGTAGATGGAGGGTCTAGTGTGAACGTGATGCCAGAGAAGACATGGCGGATTATGGGGCAACCCGTCTTACGGTCTCCAAATTTCAAACTATATGGTGCTGATCAATATGGCATTGAAACAATAGGCGTTTTGATGAATCAGAAAGTACACATAGCAGAGCATGACTTCATCTTGGATTTTGTTGTCTTTGCTACGGAGAAACCCGCATATGATGCACTGCTAGGACGAGGATGGTTGAGAACAACAAAAGTCAACCACAATTGGGAGAAAGAACGTCTATCTTTCAAACAGGGGCAACACAAGTATATAATCAATTTGAAGAATCAAACTGTGAGTCAAAACATAGCCACTTCAGATGATTCAGGATCCTCTTTATCAGATGGTGAGACAGGATATGAACCAGATGAGGAAGGAGTGTTGCACCTTGAAGACTGCATGGAAGATGAATATGATCAGGACAAAGGCACAACTCCAAAATTATGGACTGGAGTTAATTATGAATGTCATAATGGCAAGGTTGTCAGGAGAACAACGCAGTACAAACTTACCCAACCCATCTGGTTGATTCTGTACCTACAAGGGATAGCGCAGGGTATTCAACATGATTGGGCAACGCATTTGTCAATGCGTACACAAGCCTACCTGATGAGGACTACGAAGAATTTTTCTATGGCTTTCCATGCCATTGGGTTACTCTTGGATGCAGCAGGAAGAGCAGGAGTTTCGATCCTAGACTTTGATCCCCCCAAACAGTTACCAGATCTAGCACCATCTATCTGCAAGTGGATGGAGGCTCAACCAGTAAAGAAAACTCCGGTGAAGAAGATTCGGGTCAAGTAGCTTTAACACAAACCGCGTCAGGAGAAGTTGGTGGTTGCGCTAGAAGGGGAGGATAAGGGAATAACACAAGTAGGGGAGGAAAAATCACAAAAATAGAATGATGCTCAATCTCCAGAAGAGCCCAAACGAAAGAAGAAGAAAGGGCGATTTGATGTGCCACCCCAAGCCTTCTCCCAGGAAGCATTGCAGAAGATAGCAGAGAATTTGGAGGCAGTTTGCACCAGAGAGCAATATCAGCCAACACAGGAGGAAGTAGATTTTGCCATACCTCCGAATCTCCATGATCAGACAGCTGGAACCAATTCGGCTGAACAGTTTGGACATACCTCCGAATCTCCATGATCAGACAGGTTGAACATATAGTCCGCACAGGATCACTAGATTTGAATGAGGTATCCTTAGCGAGGCCGACTTCACTAGCGGCTACCTTGATGGGCACATTTTAGATAGATGACATGTTTGTTGCAGTAGGTAGGGAATCAGCCGCCACTGGTAATTCGAAAACAAGCAGTAACCCTGGGGTAGAGGAGGGCCTACCACCACCGGTTACAGGACAGTTGACACATGAGGCAGAAAAGCCTGTCTTGGAGGAAATGACAGTATCTACAGAGAGAGGGATTCCCACAGGTGAAGGGAAACAACCCCTAGAGATAATAGATTTGGAAAAGATGGAAGAACAGGAAGGGCGGAACAGCCAAAGTCCAGTACAGTCTGGAGCAATAGACAGGCCACCTGTTCACCAAGCAGAAAAAGGAAAAGGAATCACACAGGAGGGAGAGCAGACAGATACTTGGTCCCAGGATTTCCTTATCCGAGTACCCAATCTCATGGATCCCTCGGATAAGATGGATGAGCAAGCGGCAACATGTTTTGAAAAGTTGGGAGAAATCATGGATAGTTTTTGCTTGTAGTTCAGTGGGCCAATGGAAAAAGTGGCAAAATATGGTAGAGGAGGAAATAGATCAGTTGGTTAAGTGGGCGGCACAAGGTCCGTGGCGGAAGGAGATCTCAAGCATTTATGCGAAACAGCCATGGTCACTACCCACTACTTATTTGCAAACAATGGAAGGCATTGAGAAGTTGCCAGATAAGACACCAAGCGTCTTTCTGAAGACAGCGCAGGTATACATCTGCGGCCATGGTTAAAACCCTCCTCAGCATCTGGTGGAATACGACACTCAAGTGGAAGTAGTGCCAGAATTACTGCCAATATACACGCAGTTAAATTTCCTCGCACACTTGCTGACCTGGTTGGGAGAAGGGATCAAGCATTTGCACTCGGCAAAACAGGCAGTGGAACAAGAAGCAGCGGAAGCTTTGGAAAAGAAAGACCAGCTCCTAGCAGACGGAATGGAACGAATGGATGAAGTTAAAAAGGAACTTCAGGAGCTCGGACAAATTATGGGAGACCTGAAAACCAACCTGGAGAAAGAGAATCAGCAGCAAAAATATCACAACTGATAATTGCGAATGAACTACTAGTCAAGCAAGCAGAATCATTTGCAGTTAATTGGAGCCAGCTGGAACGTGCTTGGGCTCAGGAAAGAGAAAATTGGCAAAAAGAACAAGCAGCCTTGAAAGAAGAACTACGACTGGTGAAACAACAAAAAGTTACAACGTTTGCATCAATATCGGAACAACGTTTGAAGGACATGTTTCGAAGCAGGGAAACAGAGCTGCTATCCAGCCTCAAGCAGATTGAAGATCGAGCCAATGCCTTAGGAGTAGAATGGGCCAAATACTTCAACTATTCTAAGAGGCTCAAGGACGAACGAGATCACTTGCGGGAACAACTCCAACAGTACACGAAGGCATTGCAGGCTGCCAATCCATAGAGCTCAACACCCACGGATGCGGGAACCCTTGTAGCGGAACGAAAAAAGTCGCCGAGGACATTGACTTCTTCGAAGGGGAGGATAGATGTAGACCACAGTTCTAAACCCTAGAACTGGCTGGAACAATGTGTCCACCAATTTTGAAATGTACATATCAATTTTGGTAATGTTTATATTTGCATTTGATTATAAAATCAGCCAATGAAAAGAAGGCTGAATTGTAAACGCACAAGGCACAAGGTGACAAAAACAGTCGTCATTTTAATAAGTCTGATTAATGTATAAGACGCCTAGTTAGACGTCTAAGGGTAGACTAACCCTGCTTGTTAGACGTCTAACAAGCAGGGTTAGTTAGCAAGTGTTAAGGCTTACGGTTGGGGTGGTTGAGGACGAAGTAGTTGGAGAAACTACTTCACCCCCCTATTTATACCCCCTTTTTCAAACATTGTAGATCATGATCATTCTGCTATAATGCTAATGCTCTTGTGCGGATTGCATATTTTGTGTGTTTGGTGATCTTGTGCATGTTCCATTGATTGCAGGTTGTGTTGCACTAACTGTAAGTTGCAGGTTTTCCACATTGATGAGTATTGAAGATCAATTGTTGCAGCAGGGACAGGAACTGTTGATGTTATTGCAGGTACACGAGGGAGACGCCGGAGAGCTATAGACATCTAGCCCTTGACGTATGGGCAGCCGTCAGATGACTAGCCGTCTAAACCAACAACATTGAGGTCTAGAGCTGTGACGTCTACCCTTGCATTTGTGACATCTAGAGCTGTGACATCTACCCCTTAATCTGTGACGTCTAGAGCTGTGGCGTCTACCCTTGCAGCTGTGACATCTAGACCTACTACCTTGACGTCTAGGCCTGTGACGTCTGATCTTGGATGTCTACCTACGATAGTTGGGTAGTTGATCTTTGTAGCCTATAACCAGTCCATTGAAGTATCTATTGCCTAAGCCTGAAGACTACTGTTTTGATTGTCATCACCCTATTCCGGGAATGTACTCACCCCTGTCTACAACTATTACCCAAATTGCCACTTGGATCAGTTACCTCCCTTAGGAGAAATAACCTCCATTGATCCAATTTCTTGGACCAAGTGTGGGATCTTCCCTAATTAATGGGTTGTCCTCCTTTAACAACTTAATAGAGAGACATTTTGTAGTTTCTAGTTTTTTTGACCTATCTATCCATGACATAATCTATTTTGACTAAAGTTGCACAATTAAGATTCAACATTCGATGCTATAATTGTTTTGCTACATCAGACATGTCCAACAAGATGGAAAATATGGTTGAAGAAGCTAAACATTGAAGACAGTGCAATCCAAGGCAGGATGGAATGTTAAACATGAAGTCATTTTCTCTAACTAACTTGATTTGGTGTTCCCATAATGTAGGGGTCTAATATTTTTGGTAGGTAGGTCCCTTAAGTCTCTTTTTTTGAATATGCAACAACTTATTACCAACCTAGTATTGGAACGATACATCATGGTGGCCTATACTGCAGTCAACTTCATTAAATATTAGCCTAGTAATGGCCAGCCTATACTACCACTACTTGACGTCATTAAGAAGAGAAGAATCTTTAATATCATCAAGCACTCCAACAAGGGATTAATGCTTCGAATTAACATCAAGGCTCTCTTCTAACCAAAGGGTATGCTCTCTAGTTATGTCTTGTCTTTATGGTATCTTAGTATCTTCTTTAATCATAATACTTTTAGCACTTCATTTTTCCTCATATTATTGTTTGACCATTTATTCTTTGCCTATACCTTAGACCATCCCCGTTTTTATTTAGTTTATGTTGTACTCACTTGGTTTGGCTTCTCCTACTAGAGCTTGAGCTTACTAGTGTATTGTGTTTCTAGGCTTGTCCAAATTCGAATTACAGCTTTGGATTTTAGGAATCCGGAGGCCATCTGAAAATGACCAAACATCTTATAAAGTCACTTGATTGAAGTGATAAAGAAATGTGAGATGGCATTGTCCTGTAGTTGTTAAAACAGAAGATGTTTAGGAACCATGTCAAAGGCTTTTCTAAAGTATACAAAACAACAAAAGATTTTAGAAGACCATTTTTGAGCCTCCTTAATAATAGCAGTAGAGTGAACATATGTTCATTAGTTTGATGATCACCTTTGAAACCAACCGAACTTCTAGCTCTAAGCTTGTCTTTCTCTAGCTGTTGTGAGAGTTTCATGTCTAAGACTAGCATAATGCTTAGCAAATGTACTAGTTCTGTAGTTATTAGGATTTGTATGGGCCCCTAATTTGTCGATAGGGTAGATAACATGTTGTGCCCAAGGAGGAGGCAGGCTAGAACAAACAACCTCATTGAATAACTCTAAAATGGGCTGTCCAATAGACTCAACACCATACTCCAAGAACTCAGTCTGGAATCCCTCAAAATCAACAGCGTTGCTTTTGCATGATTTTTGTATAGTTCTTTTGATGTTCCTTGAAGAAAAGAGGTGATATGGTGTGGCGAAAAAAGAGATTTGGTTGGTGGGCTGTCATGGGATATTATATAAGGAACCAAGTTTGTAGATCAATGCACATGGGAGGGGATTGTTGATGTTGGAGGGTGTGCCCTAAGGATTTTGGATAGTAATGAAGGGCATCCAAAAGCCCACACTGACTAGCAGCAAGAAACTGTTGTTTCTTGCATCCAATGGGAGGGAATGGTTGATGGTGGAACCAAGTTTGTAGATCAATGGACATGGCAGAGGATTGTTGATGGTGGAGGGTGCGCCTAGACACTTTTGGATAGTAATGAAAGGCATCCTAGCTCACAATGCCTAGCAGCAAGAAATTGTTGTTTCTTGCATCAAGTGGGGCATCTATATTTTTTTGGATGTAGGATACAGCAGCAAGCTCTTGAGTAAGAGCGAAGTTGTGCTTAGAATGCATAAGCATGCATTTTTGATCATTCCACAAATTCATGGGGAAAGAACCAATGTGATGGGCTGACTTTGGCTCAAGGAATGTATGGATAAAGGAGTCGAGGTCAAAGGGCTGTGCATCCCACAAAGTCGAGATAAGAATTTATATATGGTTGTTATTAGGGTGGAATTAAGCTATGCTCCACAGAGTCCGCTTTTGGTA
Organism: Wollemia nobilis; assembly: GCA_028583015.1. Taxonomy (NCBI): domain Eukaryota; kingdom Viridiplantae; phylum Streptophyta; class Pinopsida; order Araucariales; family Araucariaceae; genus Wollemia; species Wollemia nobilis. Next base: position 10,769,105 of record JAQPPZ010016467.1, read on the forward strand.
GGGATGGGGAACTGGGGGATGCAAAAAGGGTACAGACAGAAGTCACTCCTAAATTTTGGCAAAAAGGAGACAGCAAAGGGGATGGCTATATAAAAAAACAAAAAAACAAAAAAACAAAAAAACAAAAAGAAATAACATCTTAAAATGCACAAATTTGAGTTAACAATCATTGGTTTTCTCATTACTAATCACATAGTTACTATATCCAACAATCCTTTTGGTCGAATACCCGTATTTGCATATTAAATATGGATATAGATACAATACTCCTCGAATACCGTATCCAGACTTTGAACACATGCATACCGTATTTAGATGTACCCGAATACATATACTTATTTGGTCCATTTTTAATACTTCTGGATATGGCCTAGGAACATTTGGAGTTGTATCAATGACATGATATTAGACGAAGAATACATAAATGTTTAAAAATATATATATTTTCAAGAGTTTACATAGGTTTTTATGAGGGGTCCCAGTCCCCTCATACTGAGTGGGGTTTGAACCTTGGACCTCTCAAAGAGAGGCCAATGCCCTTACCACTGCAATAAGCTTGCAGCTTAAAATTTAATAGTTTACACAAGTTTTTAGGAGGCGTCCCGGTCCTCTCATACTGAGTTGGGTTTGAACCTTGGACTTCTCAAAGAGAGGCGAAAGCCCTTACCACTACAGTAAGCTTGCAGCTCAAATGTTTAAAAATATATTTAAATTTTGTAAAACAATGGTTTTCTTCTTAATTAATGAAAATATCTTATTTCTTGTTTAAAACTTATACATGTATAAATGTTTTTGTGATTTTTTTATTATTTTTAATATATAAAACTTATATGTTTTTTATAATGATGTATCGAACATTATGTCCATATATACTAACACATTTGTTTTTATCTGTAACTGTTCCAAAATATCCAAACATATTGTGGCAATGCATTTACTGCATGTACTTAAAACGAGGGTTAAGGGGGTACGTCTACTGACATCCCCATGGAGATCAAAGTTTCGTTATGCTAAAATGTTGTGTTCCTCTCTTATCCTTTTAATATGGTGTGGGGTTCCTATACAGCTCAATTATTGGCTTTGTGGAGTTTATTTCGTTGAATGAATGTAAGCATTTTTTAAGAGCCGGAATTTCTATGCTTTTGATTGAGATTCAAGCCCCTGGAAAATGTCAGTGTCATTTGAGAAATGGCTTTGAAAGTTGATAATATTCTGTGAGAGATTTGCATCCCAATGGTAAGTGTCATGGTACTTAGGATTATGAATCCCATTGTGATGAAAGTCATGGTTACATTATCTTAAATTGAAACAGAACCATTGATTACTGAACTGCAGGAGTCGTTTAAAAAGTATTTGATGCGCCACAGAAAATGGTTCTTAAAGTCCATCTTGTTTGGCTATACTTGGCATTATGCTTGCCATTTTCGTTAGTGTCATGGTATTAGGAGTCCAAATGTGATGAAATGTGAAGGTAATATTGATTGACAATCTTAAATTACAAGAGTTATTGACCATACCTTGCTGTCTTTGTACATTGCTAAAGAGTATTGACTCTTTGTACATGCATGAAATTCACAATTACTGAATGTTTAAGCATAGGATGGGGACATATTCATTTCTGAATGAAATGAAGATGTTGTGATTGGTTATTCATCAGTTCAATATATAAGCCAATTGATAAATTTACTTTGGTGTCCATTTTCCAAAATGTTTTTATGATAATAGGATGTAAGGTAAAAGACTTATGCTTCCAAGGTGAACAATGCAGGTTCATTATCATGAATATAACAAAGAGGAACAGTTTGCAGCTTTACAAGCAGAAAAAAATATGATAGAGCTAAAGAAGAAACTCAAAGAGGCAGGTGTTATTAACAGCACTGTAGATGCTGTTGGTGGAGCAGTATCGCTGGTTGGAACTGGTGTTGGTGGAGCAGTGTCGCTGGTTGGAACTGGTGTTGGTGGAGCAGTGTCGCTGGTTGGAACTGGTGTTGGTTTTGTTGGTAGTGGCATAGGGAAAGCTGGTCGATTCATGGGTAGAACTGTTTCGAGCCAATTTGGTAATTCAAAAAAGCACAATAGTTCTCCATCGCATGAAAATGGCACAAAAATGTAGGTTTTCCTTTGCTTTGTCAAACAATGTATTTTCTCCAGGATTTTCTGGTAATGTAGAGCTGCAATGGCCAAGCATCTCTAAATGATCTTCTACAGTTAACCATTTCAGATATACCCACTGGTATCGGATCAGGCTACCTGTTAAAGGTGACTGATATGTATAAGCAATTGGGCTAGTTTATCTTATATATCAAGAGAACAACGACAAGATCTGGCTGTATGATATTTAGCAAATTTTCATGTATCTGTATCTATATCTCCTGATTATCTGAAAGTCATAGCTGTCCTTTAAACAACATTATTTGTTATGTAAATTGGCATTCATTCTTCAATAAGATATGTTAGAATAATCCAAGGCTGTGTAAAGATCCTAAAACAACCCCAAAGCTTAGCTCAAACTTGTTTTGGTGATTCTTTATAAAGGCAGCTTTATGGTGATCCGTTTTGAGATGCTTGCTGGTAATAAACAGTGTTCCGAAACATTTATAACAAGTTAAATGAGAATATCTTGTTTTATCTATATATGATATGTGCTTAACTTATATTGCATTCCGCACTAATGTCCTAGGTTCCAAACCAGTCACCAATGTACGATAGGGCAAAGGTTTCACTACCAGGACTGCAACTGTTTCATGGGCTCATATAGAATATTAAAGTATGGTTCCAAGAATGTTCCAGTACTTTCAAGTTGTAAAATAATGTTGAAACTTTTCACATCATAATTCATGATTATTGTGCAATCAATATGGATCTTATGAAGAAACTTCACAGTGAATGCCATTATTTTGACTCTGGCTAATGGCATTTACAGAGATGCCACTAATCTGAAGTTAAAAATAGTTTTCAATAACAATCAGAAGATAGAGGTGCTCAAAGTGGGTAATAGGTAAGGATTCAATTCTTTGGGACAGTTCCAACCCACAGTGCTTATCAAATGATGTAGATGACACGCCTTTCGTCTTCCTGAGCATTCAGATTGCAACTCCTGTTCTGTTTCATTTTATTAGCATTATCATCCGGTTCCTTGATTCATTAGAATGATATTAATTATCAAGAGACCGAGAAGCTACTACTTGATATTTTTCAATGGGGTCTAATGGTAAGACTTTGAAACTTTGAATAGGAGGTTCAAGGTTCAAATCCAATGGGGGTTAGAGTTGTACACCATACTTCGATAACTGGTGTTTGGTTGGATAAACATATATTAGGGTAGATAACATCCTCTATGAGAGGGTTATTTCATATTTTTTTTGTTGTTGGATAATAAGGGGTTGTACTTGGGTCCCTCACCCTTGACAAATTACATCTCTCTTCTTTAAAGCTTGACAGTTTACAAATAGATACACTTCTCATCTCAATTGAGATGCTATAGCTAGAAACCTACATCATTTTACATAAAATGTTTGAATTCTTGATTTTCATTTTTTATATCTTTTCAAATTTTTGTATGAATACAATTACTCCAGAATTTAGCATATTTCTTGACATTTTCTTATAGCAGCCTTCACAATGCCAAAACTTCACCTCTACTATCTATGCCTTGCATCTTGGTAGAGTAATATTTCCAAAACATCGCACTATCATAGTCCACTTTACCAAATCTGAATTACTAATTTCTTTCTTCGCTAAAGTCAAAGCCCTTCATTGCTCTTCCCATCGCTCGGATCCTAGTTTGAAAATATTTGCAATTTCCTTTTTCACGATTGGAAAAATTGTCATTGCCCTTGTTTCAAATGGTTGAATTCACAGGATCATATCTCCCTCAATATTGCTCAGATTTTTGCATATGACCACTCATTTTAAAGCTATTCAAATTTTGCACAAAATGGTCCAAGAATTAGCGGAATCAGATAACTTTTTGCGTAGATATGGCTCTTAAAAGATGAGACGTTTTTCAGGAAAAACTCTAATCCTTCGCACTTTGCAACTTTGTTTGCATGACTTGAAAAATTGTCACTACCCTTGTTCCAAATGGTTGACTTCACAGTGTCGTATCTCCTTCAATATTGCTCGTATTTTTTTGCATATGACCACGCATTTTAAAACTACACAAATTTTGCACAAGTTGGTCCAAGAATCAGTTGAATCAGATAACTCTTCGCGAAAATATAGCTCCTAAAAGATGAGGCGCTTTTTCAAGAAAAAACTCTAATCCTTTGCACTCAGCAATTTTGTTTTTCTCATTGTAAGCAACCTTCCACGCTCTTTCAACCTTCCCAGCTTTCCACTCTGCATCCCAACCTTTTGTTGCAGCTCCTTCAGCCGGCCTAGCCTTCCCAACTCCTTCAGCCGGCCTAGCCTTCCCAACCTTCCACCCAACATCCCAACCTTTTCCTGACGCTCCTTCAGCCATCCCAACCTTCCACCCAACATCCCAACCTTTTCCTGACGCTCCTTCAGCCTTATTAGCCTTCCACGCTCCTTCAGCCATCCCAACCTTCCACCCAACATCCCAACCTTTTGCTGACGCTCCTTTAGCCTTATTAGCCTTCCACGCTCCTTCAGCCTTTCCAGCCTTCCACCTTAACATCCCAGCCTTCCATGCTCCTTTAGCCTTGACACTCCAAAGATCAACTCATCATTTAGCCTTCCATGCTCTTTCAGCCTCCAACCTTCCACGCTCCTTCAACCAACCCAGCCTTCCATGCTCCCTTAGCCTTGACACTCCAAAGATCAACTCATCATTCAACCTTCCACGCTTCTTCAACCTCCAACCTTCCACACTCTTAATAGGAGAGGGGGGTCATTTCATATGACCCATGGTCTCGTGGACATTAAAAACTACTTTGCCTTTTACTTTTTACTAATAAAATGTAGTCTAAAACCCAACCGATTATGGTCAAAGAAAAGTCTATTTGCTAAACAAGTGAATGTGCATGTTATTATTGAATTAACCTGACATTGAATTGTTGCTAGCTTACATTCAAATCTCCTGTTTTTTAATTTGTTGAAGTTTTAATACACATGCAATATAATAGTATTGTTGTGAGTATAACATTATTTGGTCCTTTTGTCCTAATGTATGTGTCACTTTGTGAAAATGAAATGTGTCAAAAGAGAGAAGTGAGTGAAGAGTCACATTGACATGTGGCATGTTGAGAGCTTGTCTTAATGACAAGAATGTGAAAGGTTGCATTTCTCGGATTTGTAGAGGAGAGCAACAGTTTGAGGATTGAAAAGTCATGTATTGTATTATATTGGAGATAACTCTCCATTGTTGTATCATACCTTGAACATGGAAGCATAATAGATGAAGATCTCTCTTTTGTGATATATCGAGTCAATATCTTTGTCTATCTTTCATGTGTGATCTTAATGTGATGTTATGTTTCAATGCATAATATTATGATCCTGGTTTATGTTTTGTTAACATGAAATAATCTCATGTTTCAACATGGTATCAGAGCTATGGAGAAGCAAAGTTGAAAAAGTTGTGGAGAAAACAAGAAAACCAGAGAGCCACGAAGAGCCCGAGTGAATAGAGTTTTTGGGATGTAGTGGCCAACCCCCTTATGTCATCGGTATTGATTGTATGTGTTTGGGTTTTTGAAGTTTTTGCAAGTTTTGGTTTTTTGTGCAATATATGATTTTTTTGTATTTTTGCATATAAGGAGAACACACTGTTGGAAATGAAATCTACCTCTAACTTTCACACCATCACTCCAAATGCCATGAAATTTTTACACAATCTACTATTCATATAATTACACAAACCCAAATAAGGAATTTGCAAGATTCAAAGAAATACCCGGAATATGGTGATCTGATTAATTCTGGAAAATATGTCAGCATACAGAAATCTTCATTATTTGCTCATAAATCTTCAAAGACATGCTTCTCCAGGGTGCTATTATACTTTCAAGATACCCTTTTTTCCAATGATGAAGACCCAGCCAAAAACAACCCTTATATGAGGTGTTTGGCACTAGGATGAAGGGCACAATTTCCAATATGTACGGCCTGAGTGCTGATGGTGGTACGACTGCCTTGAAAACCCTCTAAATCTGCAATGTTTTTCCTCTATCATGCTCCAAAACGGATCGGCTGGGCTAGAATTTGAAGTTCTTGGCCTTCTATTACAAAACCCTTACACAAATAATTCACCACGAACTGAAATATGCTCTTGTTTGGTTCAGCCAAGACATGAAAAGAAGTCTGAAGTTAATGTGCAGTTGAGACCTCCAAAACCCTCTTCAATTTGTGCCCAAAAAACCCTTCAAAATTCCTCTCTTTGAAGCTCAAAGTCACTCCCTGAAGTGAGAGTGCAACTGGCCAATATGAGGAGATCTTTCACTCCCGACACTGGTGTTCTTGCTGATGGATTTCGTCACCAACAAGCCAAGATATCTCCTGCAAATTACTACTGCAAGAATCCCTCTTCACAACTCCGAAAATAAGTAATGCCAAAGATGCCAATGTTTTCTTTTTTTCCCTTCTTATTCTTCTCAAGTTGGGTCGGCCTCTTTTTTTTTTAATTTGGGGTTTAATTTTTGTTTGATTTTATTTAATTTCATAAAACAAGACCCATGAGGGGTCGTCCACCTTTCCTAGGCACATAAACACTTTATTTAATAAATTTTATCCCAAAATTTATACCCCAACACCCCCTTAATAATATAAAATAATATTGTAATGCCCAACATTTAAATATTTAATTTATTTTAATATTCCTTCGGGTATTAAAATAAAGGGCCTCCCTATGCCGACCTCATGAATAAATGATGGATTTGAGTACCCATTAAGCCAAATTACATGTCTGGAGTGTCAGTTTCCCAAGGTCCTGCGGTCAACCGACTCCTAAAAAATAGGAAGTCCCTCTAAAACTACTAGAAACAACCAATAAAGCTGGAACAAACTAGAACTGATGCCCAAGGGTCTCAATCACATCACTGCAGAGGTTCCCAACCATCCGACATTGCCTACGGGAACCTGTGTATAGGCAAGTCCATCTGCCACTAGAAGCTAGTGCAAAGAGGGGACATTACAGTCCGTCCTCCCTAAAATTGCTTGTCCCCAAGCAATTGTCAATACCTGCTCGTCCTCCCATGTAGCATCCTCAACTGGCAGGTCTTTCCATTTGACCAGGTACTCCTTAATTGTTCTGTTTCTGAGTCTTCTCTCCCTGGTGTCAAGTATAGCCTCCGGAACTAAGATCAATCGTCCCTCCTCATCCAATGGTGGTAGAACTGCTGAAGGTGTAATATTATGTCCCAATGCTTTCTTAAGTCTAGAAACATGAAACACATTGTGGACCTTGCTATCAGCTGGTAACTCCAACTCATATGCTACCTCACCAATCTTCCTGACTATCCTGAAGGGACCATAATATCGAGGCTTAAGCTTCTCCTTTCCACTCTTCTTGAGAGTGGATTGCCTATATGGCTGTAACCGTAGATACACCATATCACCAACCTCGAAAGTGCGCTCAGTCCTGTGTTGATCTGCATACTATTTCTGCTGGTTCTGAGCCTGCTGGATATTATCTTTCAAGGTTCTCAAGATATCCTGGCTATCCTGTATCAACTCTTGTGCCTTAGGCACTCTGCAATCCTGTACCAGAAGATCTATAAAATCCGGTGCATCATAACCATATAAAGCCATAAAGGGAGTCATTCTGATAGACATGTGATAAGTGGTGTTATAACAGTATTCACATAAATGTAACCACTTTATCCACGCCTTCTGCTGCCCTGATATGTAATTGCGCAAGTAGCCTTCCACCCATTTGTTAACAATTTCAGTCTGCCCATCTGTTTGTGGGTGGTAACTGGTGCTCGGAGTCAACTGAGTTCCACTCAACCTGAACAGCTCCTGCCAGAAATGGCTCATGAACCTGCTGTCCCGATCACTAACAATGAACTTAGGCAACCCATGAAGTCTGAACACCTCTCTAAAAAATAGTTCCGCTACCTGCACTGTTGTATAAGTGGCTGCAACAACATAAAAATGAGCAAATTTTGTCAACCTGTCAACCACTACAAATATACAATCTCTCCCGAACCGGGGGGGGGGGCCCTCTCTGACCTGTAAGTCTTAAAGAATCCTGGATGTCCTGCTAATGGTGAGTCATGGAGAGCTCTCAAAACTGTTCCCCTAAATTGTGAATTAGGCACTAGATAGATTCTGTCCTTATGCACAATCAAACCATTCACTACTGAATATCTGTCATCATGTCTAGTCCCCTCTATGATGTTGGCTGCCCACTCATCCTTAGCGTAATCAACAATTATTTGCTCTTTCCAATCCTCTGAAATGGCACCCAAAGAGCACAAATGTGGTCTCCTAGAGAGAGCATCAACAACTATGTTCTTTTTACCTTTTACATACACAATGTCAAAATCAAATGCTTGAAGTTTACTCACCCACTTCTGTTGTCTCTCGTTCAAATCTTTCTGATTCATGAAGTACTTCAAGCTATTGTGGTCGGTTTTGACAGTAAATTTAGCTCCTACTAGGTATTGTCGAAATTTGACAAGGGCATGCATAATAGCAAGCATTTCCTTGTCATATATAGGATAGGCTCTCTCTGCTCCCCTAAGCTTCCTGCTCTCAAACGCAATAGGGTGCTTGTCCTGCATCAAAACCGCTCCAATGCCTTCTCCAGAGGCATCACACTCAAGCTCAAATGGCCTACTAAAATCTGGTAGTGCAAGTACAGGACTAGAACAGACCAACTGCTTAAACTTATCAAAACATTCCTGCGCTGCATCTGACCAACTGAAGGCTCCCTTCTTCGTGAGATCTATAAGGGGTGCTGCTACCTGTGAAAATCCCTTAACAAATCTTCTGTAGAACCCACATAAGCCAAAGAACCCTTTGAGCTCTGATAAATTAGTAGGAGTAGGCCAATCCATAATTGCTTTCACCTTATCTGGGTCCATCCTAACTCCACCTGCACTAATTATGTGCCCAAGATATAGTAATTCTGTCATGCCGAAATCACACTTGGACTCCTTAGCATAAAGTGACTCCCGCTCAAGGATATCCAACACCTCATCTACATGTCGAAGGTGCTCCTCCCATGTCCTGCTATAGACCAATATGTCATCAAAGAATATCAATACATATCTACGGAGTTGTCCTCTAAAAACTCGATTCATCAAGGACTGAAAGGTAGCTGGTGCATTCGTGAGGCCAAACGGCATAACCAAATACTCAAAATGACCATAGTGACATCTAAAAGCAGTCTTCTCTATGTCACTCTCCCGCATCCGAATCTGATGGTATCCAGACCTGAGATCAATCTTAGTGAAAAACTTTGCACCATGAAGCTCATCAATCAATTCATCAATTCTAGGGATGGGATATTTGTTCTTTATGATTTTCTTATTCAAGGCCCTGTAATCTACGCACATGCGCATGGTCCCATATTTTTTCTTAACCAATACCACCGATGATGCAAATGGGCTCTTACTCGGCCTAATGTGTCCCATTTCCAACAATTCTTTGATGGTTTTCTCTATCTCATCCTTCATCCTTTTGGGATGCCTGTATGGGGTAGTAATAACTGGTTTTGTTCCCTCTTCCAGCTCTATAATGTGCTCTGTTCCCCTCTCAGGTGGCCTCCCAGGCGGAATACTCTCAAATACCCTGTGGTGCTTGTCAATGAGTACCTGTATATCTGGATGGTATGCTTTGTCTGGCTGCTCCACTGTTGTAGGCATCAAAACACACTCTGCTGCCCATTCAATCTGCCCATGTCTGAACAATCTCTCCATCCTCCTGCAAGAAACTGTCCTAAGGCTACCATCTGAGATTCCCCTGAGTACAATCTTCTTGCCACCAGACTCAAATTTCATCTCCATGTTGTTTAAGTTCATAGTGAACTCCCCCAAAGAGCTCATCCAGTGCATACCCAACACAACATCTGTATCACCAATACATACACAATAGAAATCATCCTGTAGCTCATACTCTCCCAATCTCATACGCAAGTTAGGAATCCTCTTGGTACAACTGATAGTGGTCCCACTAGCGATCATCACCCTGAATCCATCAAATGTCTCGATAGGTAATCCTCGCTTAATCGCAAGGGTCTCATCAATGAAATTATGCGTAGCCCCAGTGTCAATAAGAGTAGTTATGCGTTGTCCATTGAGTACACCTCGCACCTTAAAAGATGCCACTCTCTGGAAACTGTATAACTGTGCTACCGGCTCATCATGTTCTGACTTGGTGGGTGATTCTTCTTCACTTTCAGAACTACTACTATCACTGGCTCTTTGCTGATCTGCGTCCTCATACTCTGACTCCTCACTAGAATAATACTCCATATGCTTAATCTTCGCCTTGTCACTACACTTGTGTCCTGAACTCCATGGCTCCTTGCAACGGAAACAAAGATTTTTCTTTCTTAATTCATTTGTAGTCTCGCTGTCCCTTTTCTTAAAATTTTCTTTTTGCTGATCACCCCCTTTAACAAAGGATTTCTTATCTTTAAACTTCTTAAAATCACTTCCTTTGGGCACAAACTTACCCTTAGAAGATGTAGTTTCCAAGTCTCTCGCCTTCTTAATAGCGTCATGTAAGGTGGGTGGATAGAAAGCCTTAACAAGTCCACGTAAAGGATCAGCTAAACCATCAATGAACAATGCAATCAACCTCCTTTCTGAAATGTCGGTAACCATAACAGAAAGCTTCTGAAAATCAGCTATGTAACTGTCTACAGATCCCCACTGCTTAAGCTGTGCCAACTCCTTGAATTCAAGTTCTGGATCTTTTTTGTCAAATCTATCGATCAACCTGTTGGTGAACTCCTCATATGTGTGAATCTGATCATGGCCAAGGGTAACTAACCCATGGTGCCACCACTCATGAGCGACTCCATCCAAGTGTAATGCAACATATTTGATGGCCTCATCTTCCGTCGTGGGATTGAGCTGGAAGTACGTATCCATTTTTTGTACCCAAGCTCTAGCCGTAGACCTACCAGAACCATCGAAATTGGGAATTGTCATCTTCCCAACCTTCCTCTGCAAGTCATGTCCCTGTGCATGCTGGGGTCTACCTCTCCTGTTAGGCTGCTGCCGCATCCTCATATCAATGTAATCCCTAAAAGACATCCCTGCTCGGAACTCCTCACTTGCCTGGTTCCATTCATCAGTAAATGCTTCCTGCATCTCGTGTATGGTAGATTCCCTTTCCTCCTGCGGATCTGCTCTAGGAAGGAACGTAGGCATCAAAGGTCTGGAGTTCTGTGCTCTCTCTCTGTTAGCTCGGTTAGCTCTCCCATCATTAACTGAACCATCTCCATTTCCATCATTTCTTTGATTCTGACCAACATTGTTCTGTGCATTAAGGTTCATTTGTTGAGTCATAAGCCCCAATAACTGTGCCATAGTCTGCTGAATCTATTGCTGGCCCTGTAGGAACATCTGAAACATTTGCCTATCGACATCTGGAAGCTGCCTGTCATTACCCCTGTTCGCTTCTCTATTATCATTCCTGTTATCCCCCATGATTTCTTCTTCCTGTCTTTCAAACTGAGCCCTGTTCCTTCTGGTATAATATTGATGTCCACTCATCAAATGCAACCCCAACAGGATGGCAGGATAAACAAGCTCTGATACCAATGTAGTGGCCAACCCCCTTATGTCACCGGTATTGATTGTATGTGTTTGGGTTTTTGAAGTTTTTGCAAGTTTTGGTTTTTTGTGCAATATATGATTTTTTTGTATTTTTGCATATAAGGAGAACACACTACTGGAAATGAAATCTACCTCTAACTTTCACACCATCACTCCAAATGCCATGAAATTTTTACACAATCTACTATTCATATAATTACACAAACCCAAATAAGGAATTTGCAAGATTCAAAGAAATACCCGGAATATGGTGATCTGATTAATTCTGGAAAATATGTCAGCATACAAAAATCTTCATTATTTGCTCATAAATCTTCAAAGACATGCTTCTCCAGGGTGCTATTATACTTTCAAGATACCCTTTTTTCCAATGATGAAGACCCAGCCAAAAACAACCCTTATATGAGGTGTTTGGCACTAGGATGAAGGGCACAATTTCCAATATGTACGGCCTGAGTGCTGATGGTGGTACGGCTGCCTTGAAAACCCTCTAAATCTGCAATGTTTTTCCTCTATCATGCTCCAAAACGGATCGGCTGGGCTAGAATTTGAAGTTCTTGGCCTTCTATTACAAAACCCTTACACAAATAATTCACCACGAACTGAAATATGCTCCTGTTTGGTTCAGCCAAGACATGAAAAGAAGTCTGAAGTTAATGTGCAGCTGAGACCTCCAAAACCCTCTTCAATTTGTGCCCAAAAAACCCTTCAAAATTCCTCTCTTTGAAGCTCAAAGTCACTCCCTGAAGTGAGAGTGCAACTGACCAATATGAGGAGATCTTTCACTCCCGACACTGGTGTTCTTGCTGATGGATTTCGTCACCAACAAGCCAAGATATCTCCTGCAAATTACTACTGCAAGAATCCCTCTTCACAACTCCGAAAATAAGTAATGCCAAAGATGCCAATGTTTTCTTTTTTTCCCTTCTTATTCTTCTCAAGTTGGGTCGGCCTCTTTTTTTTTTAATTTGGGGTTTAATTTTTGTTTGATTTTATTTAATTTCATAAAACAAGACCCATGAGGGGTCGTCCACCTTTCCTAGGCACATAAACACTTTATTTAATAAATTTTATCCCAAACTTTATACCCCAACACCCCCTTAATAATATAAAATAATATTGTAATGCCCAACATTTAAATATTTAATTTATTTTAATATTCCTTCGGGTATTAAAATAAAGGGCCTCCCTATGCCGACCTCATGAATAAATGATGGATTTGAGTACCCATTAAGCCAAATTACATGTCCGGAGTGTCAGTTTCCCAAGGTCCTGCGGTCAACCGACTCCTAAAAAATAGGAAGTCCCTCTGAAACTGCTAGAAACAACCAATAAAGCTGGAACAAACTAGAACTGATGCCCAAGGGTCTCAATCACATCACTGCAGAGGTTCCCAACCATCCGACATTGCCTACGGGAACCTGTGTATAGGCAAGTCCATCTGCCACTAGAAGCTAGTGCAAAGAGGGGACATTACATGGGACAATCGTCGCCATCCGACGACATGCCCATTTGAAAGCAGAATTTGAAGAGTAAGAGGAGAGCAGACTTGAAAGAGAAGAAGATTGAAGAGGCCTTAGTTTTGAGAATTTTGAGGACAACCACAAAGTTTTTGAAGGCTAATTTACGAAGGAGGAGGTTTTTGTTTTTCGAGGCAGAAGTTGAAGGGTCACAGAACAACAGAAGAAGGTGTTGGATTTTATGTCTTCAAGCTGAGAAAGGAAGTCTCTTCACTACCTTGGAACCTGCACAAAGCATCTGCATAGAGAAGACAAATTTCAGCAAGGAAAACGGTGAAGTCTTGCAAAATTATAAGGCAGAAGATAAGAAGAAAGCTAAGTAAAAGTTGTATCAAGCAATTGAACAACCAAGCCCGGGAGGAGGAGAAGCTTTTTGACAACATTTGGAGAAGTTGAAGTGCTGCAAATTTGAAAAGTCTGAACAAGTTTGAATAACAAAAGGACAAGAAGATCAACTACAAAGGAAGATGAAAGTGTCCTATGTTGAGCATCAATATTGGTGGGCAACTTTTTGGAATGAAGCACAATGCCAACAGAGAGCAGAATAGTGCAAAAGGTGAAGCGTTGTTTGATTCAGTTTGTAGAGGAAGGCAATACGTAGTGAAACGTTGAACAGAAGGAGATAAAACGAAAAAGCCCAAGACTAAAACCAAGATCAAGGAACGAAGAAAAATCAAAGTCATCAGCAGTAACTTGCATTGCACAAACAGTGTTGTCTTCCCGAAAGGAGAAATCAGTACTCGAATCATCACGAACGAGGAATCGATGATAGCGATTGATAACATTGGGGTAACTATACGAAAACTTTTCAATACGCTCATAGCAAAGGGGGAAGATAAACTAAAGCACCACCATAGTGCCAAAGGTTATTCGATTGTAGTGTCATCAAGAGTCGAGTGCAGTAAATGACAACGAGGAATAGAAGTTTGTCCATAGTTGGAGAGTGGTTGGTAGTCATTATTTTGAACCAAGCGAAAGTTGCGCTCACTTGTACGTAGACGTCTTACCATTTTTTTTGGCCATTAGAGCTAGTCGTTAGAATGCTAGTCATTATAGCACCAAAGAAGACTCACGAGGCTTATAAATTTGGTAGTGGACAATGACATGCCGAGTTTTTCCCGTTTGGTAGCGAACAACGATAGGTTGGAATTAAACCCTAACATTTGGCGAGATTTTGTTAGTGGGCAAAGGAATCCGCAACATCACACTGAAGAAGGTTTGCAAATTGCAATAGACAATCATGTCAGTGAACAGTCAGGGCGGTGAACTGGGTCTCCACCCTCTGCCACATGAAGGTTTTTTTCTCGACGTGGGTCCACTCCATCATTTCACGACAGAGCGAAGGTGTGAAATCACCTGTTTTGATGCACAACGCCTCTGACGACGATGCGGGGCATAAATTTTAAAAAGGAGAGATCTCGTGAAACAAGGTGAAGTTTTTAAAATTTCAAGCTTTTTAAAGGTTGTTAGGAGTTATAATGGTTTTGCTATTTTATGAAGTTTTTTATGTCTAGAGAGAAATTAGGAGAAAAAGAAATAAAAAAAATAAAAAGTTTTTTTAAATATATTTTTTAAAGGAGATATAAGGAATTAAAAAAAAAGAAATATAAGTTTTTTTTAAAAATAAAAATTAGAGTGAAGTTAAGTTTTAAATTTTAATTTTTTTAAAGTAGGGAGATAAAAGGTTTTCCACTTCAAAGGTTGACAAAAAATTAAAAAGGAATTTAAGTTTTTTTCTTGAATTGTTTTAATTTTGGGAGGTAAAAGGTTTTCTACCTCAAAGGAAAAATTAAATCAAAGGGGGGAAAGAACAAGAAAAAAATGTCAAAAATCAGAAACAAAATATGTTGAAAACATTTGTTCAAGAAGCCAAAGAAGATGAAAAATATGTGTCAAATAGAGTGTGGAAAAATTTGCATTTAATTATTGATGAAGCAAAAAATGGAGAATATTTGTCACTTCAACAATGTATGCAAGGAATCCTTAATGATGCAAATGATTGTAATGAGAATTTTGTCACAATACCTACTATTTTTTGGAAAACAATATATAAGGGAATTATTACTCTTAATGTTTCCAAAATCAAAGCACAAGGAAACAAGCCATTTATGAAGGATAAATGTTGTGACACTAATGATTTGAAGCCTATAATGGTGGATGAATGTTGTGATACTAATGATCTTTGTGAGCATGAAACAGATGCAGGAAGTCATTCATTTTGAAAGGAAAGTGATTTGAACAAGGTTCGTGATTGTTCAGAGAGAGCCTATACCATTGTGATTTATGAGGACATAGACTCGAATGATGATAGAGATAGTGATGCTCAAATTTGTGTTGAGCAATGTGATGATGGTTTTGGCCACTTTGAGAAGCACACAAAGGGAATTGGTTCCAAATTGCTTCAAAAGATGGGCTACAAGCAGAAAGGCTTGGGAAAGCAAGAACAAGGAATGAAAGAACCATTGGTACCAATCATAAGACCAAAATGTGAAGGTCTTGGGTACAAAGGAGAGGTGAATCCAAATGATTCAAGCACAAGATTTGTAACAGGTAAAAGTGACCACAAATTGGTGAAAGAAAACAAATGTGACCATTGTGGCAAATATGGTCATAGGATAGAGAAATGTTGGAATCTCTATTCTTGTAAATTTTGTGGAGGACATAACCATTCACATATGTTTTGTCTACAAAGATAAAAGAAAGAGTGTAGATTAAAAATGAATTGTGGATGGATTGATATGAATGCTTGGGATAAGCTAAAAGGAATGTTGTATGGTTTCTTCAAAAGGAAACCAAGTGTGATTCAAAGTTTCTAAGATATAGAGATAGTGGCACATAGAGAATGAAGACAATTTTGATGAAGGGGGAATGTGTAGTCATCAAAATTTGTAAAAGGTTTTTACCAAATAATGTACTAAAGGGGGGTGTTGTGAGTATTACATTATTTGGTCCTTTTGTCCTAATGTATGTGTCACTTTGTGAAAGTGAAATGTGTCAAAAGAGAGAAGTGAGTGAAGAGTCACATTGACATGTTGAGAGCTTGTCTTAATGACAAGAATGTGAAAGGTTGCATTTCTTGGATTTGTACAATAGTTTGAGGACTAAAAAGTCATGTATTGTATTATATTGGAGATAACTCTCCATTGTTGTATCATACCTTGAATATGGAAGCATAATAGATGAAGATATCTCTTTTGTGATATATTTGTGTCAATATCTTTGTCTATCTTTCATGTGTGATCTTAATGTCAATTTGTTATGTTTCAATGCATAATATTATGATCCTGTTGCCATTCTTGCCACATTTTGTTAAAATTCATGTCTCTTTTTCCATTAAAATGGTCAAGACGTTGTTATGTTGTGTTTTCACCAACTGTCTCTCTTACTCAAAACTGTATTCTTTCACATTCTGTGGTTCCTCTACTTTTTCTGTATTTTTTCTATCGTACCGCATGCAAAATTGTAGACGTTTTAGCATGGGCGATGTTGTGAATGTGTTTTTCTTCCTTACAAGCTATTTTTCTGCAAGTTCTTTCAAATATGCGCATATGGTAACGATTTCCAACACTTCGATGTTTTTTAGAGCATGTTTTCCTGTTAAAATGCAGTACAGAGCAAATGGTTTAAGTCTAGGCAGTTGAAGGCCCTATCGCTCCACCTGTGGAGCGAAACTCCCAGTCGCTCCACTTGTGGAGTGAAGGTCCAGAAGAGCGCGAAGTTGAGAACTTGCCAAGTCAAAACCCGGTCAAAGTAGCAAGTGCTCCACCTATGGAGTGAATCTTCCTTTCGCTCCACCAGTGGAGCGAAAGCTAACTGAAGGCAAGTGCGAAACTAAGTGCAAGGAAAATCAAAGTGGTCAAAGCTGTTGTCGCTCCACCAGTGGAGCGACACTCCAAAAAAGCGCAAGGTAAGGCAAGGATTAAAAGGTCAACTTTTTGGGTCAAAGGTCCTGTCGCTCCACCAGTGGAGCGAAAGGCCCTATTGCTCCACCCAGGGAGCGACAAGCTTAACAGAGGAGTCAACCTGCCGGTCAACGTGCTTGTCACTCCACCAGTAGATCAAACCTTCCAGTCGCTCCACTAGTGGAGCGAAAGAGTTCGTCGCTCCACCTAGGGAGCGACACCCAAAACATAGGCACAAAAAGTTTCTAAGGCATGGTCAAAGGCTGTTCGCTCCACTAGTGGAGCGAAAGCCTCCATCGCTCCACCCAGGGAGCGACAAGCTTAACAGAGGAGTCAACCTGCCGGTCAAAGTGCCTGTCGCTCCACAATGGAGCGAACCTTCTAGTCGCTCCACTAGTGGAGCGAAAGACTTTGTCGCTCCACCCAGGGAGCGACACCCAAAACAAAGGCACAAAAAGTTTCTAAGGCATGGAAAAGGTTGTTTTCGCTCCAGTTTCGAAGCGAAGCTCCAGGTGGGCCCCAAACACAGCGCAAGCTGCCCAAAAACCTCATGAGATGCCCGAAACTATCAGAGACTGCCCAGGATTGCCATTGAATTATTAAACCGACCCAAAGTTGCGCTCTAAGCCGTCCGATCATGGTGGATCGTCGAAACCTTCTACCTTCAATGCTGAGTTATCTGCAAGGATGAATTAAATGTTGTAAGTCGATTTCGGATCAAATCTGCTTGTCACTTTTGGGGAGTGGTTGGGCATTAAAGTTTTAGGAGGTAGAATTCTCTATAAAAGCTGCTCTTTTCTGTGTAATTAAGGATGGAAAATCTTTGCTAGAAAAGCAATTGTATGCTTTGAAATTTGCTTTCGAAATACAGACTTCTGGCTCCGAATTTGAATCTTCTATCTCTGTGTATGACTTCTATCATGTTATTTTTGTTAAATTAGCCTCTTTATCATATAGCTTGAATTATGTTATCTGGATTTAGCTGTCAGTAAAGGATGAATCCCTGGAATACCCCTAGAGTTTATGTAGTTTTGAAGATTTAACGTTGGTTTCTGTTAAAGGTCTATTGTTTTGATTGTTGTTGGTTCAAGTGTTAGGTTGTCTATCGTGCTTCCTGTCCATCACCCCATATTTCAGGCTTTTAGCCTTTTCCCATTCCTTTCAATCATTTCATTCCTTTCGGCATCTTCTTAACCCTTATCTCAAAAGACCCATTTTACTTTTGGAACCAACCCTACTGGAGATTGTCATGGAGGACATTCCTTTCCTTCGGACATTCAATGCTTGGCATCGGGTCTAGGGCATTGTAGACTTAGAAAATCTACATCTAGGCCGATTCGATTACCAATAGTTTTTGGCACGCCCGATGGGACGCAAACATTCCACGTTAAAGTAGTATTAAGAAGTGATGCTCATCTTATTGCTGTCAAATCTGAACATCTGGCGACTCAGCTGAACATGGACACCTCCAAATCTCGAAGACCAGTTTAAAAGCTCATACCTTCATGCACATGATATGGAGAGCTAAAAATACAGAAGAAGAAATCGAGTTTTTCGAGCTTGACATCGACGCTCTGGGAGAACATCCTAGAGTGGTCAGGCCGAATATCCCGCTAGACGGGACATCTTCGCAAGAAGTTGTTGTTGCTTCACGGACTCCAACTCCCGACAACACGACAACTAGCTTGCCCCCGAATCCTCCGAATTCCTCGGATCATCAGAATACTCCGGCTCAACCGAACGTTCAACCAAGTGCTTCGAGTGTTTCGACTGTTCCGGTCCAACAAGTTCTACCAACTCCTCGCTCAAACAACTCGCCGATCCAGATGACGCAGCAAGCTGCCCCTAGGCATTTCCCCGCATGGAATCATACGGGACCCCTTGCCCTGTAGGCTCAACACCAAGTACCTGTCATAGCACTGAAAGATTTACCCACGTACGATGATACGGGAAAGACGGCGCACGAGCATATCCAAGACGTCGTGGGACTAGAAACCATTCATCAAATCACCGAAGAAGACGTCATGGTGAAGTTGTTGGTGCTTTCACTGAGAGGTAAGCTCCTCTACTAGTACCGATCACTCCCGACCGACACCATCACTTCATGGGATCAACTGGTAGAACAATTAATAAGGGGCTTCAATGAACAAGTCGACCCCTTCTCTTTATTACACCAGTTTACCACCATCCAGAGGCACCCTCAGGAGGAGGTAGCCGACTTCAATGTCAGGTTCGCCCAAACCTGGCAGAGAGTCACTACCGACCTTCGGCCCACCCTGGAGTAGGCAACATTCTATTACCTGAGGGCTTTTCATTCGGATATTAGCATGAGCATCCGACATGCTAATGTCAATACATTCCCTGACTTGTACCAACAAGCACAAAAGGCGGAAGCCGACCTAATAGCTATCGAGAAGTTGCCTCCCAAGGTAATGACTCCGATTTACCCAAACTTTCTATAAAATATGTACCCGAGCGCATCCGCTCCGCCTACATCCCAGATGTATCCTAGTCAACCATGGAATCCAACCCCTCAGTATCAAATGGTACCCACACCGCCGTATCAAGCGCCCACCATTCCTCAGCTCCCAGCTCCTATCCAACATTCGACATTACCTACATCGTTGGCTCCATTGCCATTACCTGCAAATCAAGAAGCTACCAATCAGGCAGCCATAATTGCGGACCAAGCCAAAGAGTTGCAAGAATTACGGGCATACATGAAGATAATGGCAAATCAGATGAGCATCATGAGAAGGAGGCAAGATGACCAAAGCTTCCAACAAAGGAGATTCCCTCCTCCCCTGATCACGAGAGAGCAAGCATCATCCGCTCACCGGCCTCCCGAAATAAACTCAACTGTAATGAGCAGCGAAGAGGCCAACACTTCGGATCCAGCGTATTGGTGTACCACGTGTAATGACCCGCACAACAAAGAAACCTGCATGGTGCACCTCAATTATGTTCAAACACTGTCCGACGATGCTTACGAGCAAGTCAATATGATCAGGGAAGCTGGTCATAATTTCATGATGTCTTCCACCGAGCAAGTCTCAGTCCTCACCAAGGCTGGGAAGAAGCCTATCGAGGTAGACCCGGCCCAGATGGATCCATTGAAAGTGCCTGCTACACCCAAGCCATGGAGCCAAAAGGCCCAGTCACCGATAAAAGCTCCCAATCCAACAGCAACCTCGGAGCAGTTCGACTTGTTGAAAGACCACCTGCCGCCTTGCACTAGAGAAAGGGTGCTCCAACCCAAAGCTTCGACTTCTCAGCCGCAAGTCGAGACGCGAGACCAGGCCAGGGAGAAGCTCCGATACCCCTCACTGACCAAGCATCAGAGGGTGGATGCCACCCAATAGTACCAGAAAATGTATGAATCTGCAAAGGGAGTTGAAGATCCTGGCACTTCGGCATATAGCATTGTCGAAGAAATGAAGAAGGCACCCGCCAAGGTAAGCCTTTATGACGCTCTCCAACTTCCGGGTCAAGTTGACCTTTTGCAGGAATCTCTCAAGTCCGCTAAGGACAAGGAGAGTAGGCCGACGTAGACGGTGTTTGCACAACCGCTGATGACTTCGGCCACGGGTAAGAATCGGCCTTCGCCATTCTACCTTTCCCTTCGGATGGAAGGATGGATCGTGCATAATTGCATGATCGACTCTGGCATCGCGACAACCGTCATGCCCAAAGCAGTGTGTGAAATCATGGGCATGGAGTATACCTAGAGTAGCCCTGGAGTGTTGCAGCTAGACGGGACTCCCGTGAAGACGGTGGGAGTGATCAAGGATGTTCCGATCCAACTCCACAAAATATCGCAAGTCACGGTCATCCAAGAGATCATGGTGGTCGACTTAGAGCCATACTTTAGTATGTGCCTCTCACGAGAATTCATAGCTAAGTTGGGAGGCTATCTCTCCCTCGACTACTCACACTTGGAGATTCCCTTCAAGGGGAACATATTTAAACTCTTCAATGAGAAGCCTACCGGTTTTCATGTTGAAAAACTTGAAGACGAGGAGAAGGGCTCGGTCTCTGTCAACCTGATGATAGAAGAAGATACAAGTGGACCTGATGGAAGAATATCTCGGTGAGCTTCAAATTGAAGATGAGTTCTCCATGACCGATTTTAACTCCATTATCGGGACGGATTTGGGATGCTACTCACTCACCAAGCCTGAAAAGGCCGAAACAAAGGCACCCGTAGAAGAGCCCTCGATACTCGACCAGCTATGGAAGCTGTACTTCAACAATGCATGATGTAAGAACGGCGTAGGAGTTGGCATCACTCTCATTTCCCCATCAGGTGAACAAAAAACTTATTCGTACAGGCTCGCATGGAGTTGTACGAATAATGCAGCAGAGTATGAGGCTTTGTGCCTCGGACTCAAGAAAGCCAAAAATATCGGCATTAAGCAGTTGTAGATATTCGAGGATTCCGAATTAATCTGCAACCAAGTTACCAATAAGTGCATCTCCAAGAAGCACTATTTAAAGGCGTACCGCAACAAGGTGTGGGATTTTCTTGAATCCTTCACCGCGCTCAATATCAAGTCTATTTCGTGAGAGCGAAACAAGCTTGCGAACATCTTGGCCTCCATCGACGCCCGATTTTCACCGAATGATAATATGATGCATAAGCCGAAGATGGTGAGGCTGATTTACAGGCCTTCTATGCCTGATAAAAAACTTCATTGGTAGGTGTTCGACAATGACGAACAACTGGTCAATTTTCTGGTGAACGAAGCATCCTCAATCGAAGAACGGACTCTGAATGAAGAAGACCACGAGGGGTTAATTCAACTGAAAAATAACCACATCCCGAAGGGTCTGATCACGTTGGAGAGTCTGTTTGATCGGAATGATAGGTCTGTCGGACACAAGATCAAAGTGGACCAAAAAGAGTTCGTGGACCTAGAGTTAGAGCCGAGAAAAGTTATCAAGGTAGGGGCCAACTGCACAGTCAAAGAGCTCCAATAGATTCACGCCCTGTGCAAGGAGTAGCTAAATATCATCACAGCTGGAAGAAGGGATCAAACCCTTCAAGTAGAAGCAGTGATTCGTCAACTTGAAAATCGAAATGCTGATGAGGGCTGAACTTTTAAAAATGCTTGAAGCAAATATCATCTACCCGATCAAGCACTCCTCCTGGGTCGCCAACCTGGTTCCCATGTAAAAGAAGAATGGGGACATTCGCTTGTGCATCGATTTCTAAAATCTCAACCAAGCGTCGCTCAAGGACCACTACCCGCTACCACAGATTGACCAGATTCTACATGTAGTGGCAGGAGCACAGAGGTTCTCCTTGTTGGATGGCTTCTCCAGTTACAACCAGATTTGGGTCAAGGACGAAGACCAGCACAAGACTGCGTTCACCACCAAGTGGGGAACCTTCACCTATCAACGTATGCCCTTCGGCCTCTCAAACGTCGGAGCGACTTTTCAAAGGGTGATGGACCTCACCTTCGGCGAACTATTAAATCATGTCATCGTGATCTACTTGGATGACATGACAGTCTTCTCCCATAAGCGGGAGGAACACGACCTACATTTACGGTAAGTCTTCGAGAAATGCTAGGAGTTCGGGGTCTCCATCAACCCCAAAAATCAATCTTTGTAGTGAAGGAGGGCAAACTTCTCGGGCACTTGATCTCTGAAAAGGGATTAACTGTTGATCCCACCCGAGCTGAAGCGCTCCTCCGCCTTCCACTGCCATCAAATAAAAAAGCCCTACAATCCTTTTTCGAGTAAATAAACTTCGTCAGGAAGTTCATCGCCGACTTTGCCCAAGTGGTAAAGCCGATGACCGAGCTGCTAAAGAAGGACACTGAATTCAAGTGGACCGACGAAAGGAAGCAGGCATTCCAAGAAATTAAGGAGCGGATCACTCAAGCTCCAGTCCTCGTCAATCCTGACTACGCAAAGGATTTTATCCTATACGTCGTTGGAGAGCCAGAAAGCTACGCAATTGTTTTGACACAGAAGGGAGAATATGGAGATGAGCACCCGATAGCGTTCCTCAGCCAAATCATCCAACCGCATGAAGAAAAGTTCAACTTTATCGAATGATAGGTGCATGCGGTGATGAAGTCGCTCTAGAAATTTTGATATTTCGTCTCTTAGAGTAAGACGATAGTGTACGTGATACACCCCGACGTCCGAAATTTCATCATTCAAGGGGAGCTAGGCAATAGGAGAGCTGGATGGGTCACCAAGATCCAGGAGTTCGACATCGAAGTGCGCTCCACCAAGTTGGTCCGAAGCAGAGCGCTCTGTCAAGAGCTGGCTAAATATGCCGTAGCTGAAGCAACAATCCCCGACTCAGACAACCCTGCGCTTGAAAGCAATCTTGCCAACTTGTCGGTTGACAGTCCAGATTGGACAGATGACCTGGTCAAATACTTTGACAGGGGTAGATGTCCTCACTTCAATGCTTCACAAAGAAGGAGATTTCGCTTGCAGGCTGGCAGGTATGTTCCGACACCCAACGAACTATTTTATCAAAACATTGACGGAGTCCTCTTGAGGTGTATCAGAGAGTCGAAGAAGGCGAAAATCTTTGAGGAGTTTCACTCCGGGATTTTGGGAGGTCATTTTGCAGGTAGGTCGATGGCTCTGAAAATCATTAAGGCAGGCTACTACTGGCCCACCCTTTTTGCTGATGCTTTCAAGGTCAGCCAACGCTGCAAAAGTTGCCAGTGCTACTCGAGCAGAGTTCGGAATGCATCGCTTCCTCTTCACCCCATCCAAGCAGAAGCTCTGTTCCAGTAGTGGGGCCTGGACTTCATCGGGATCATCAATCCCAACTCCTCTGTTGGCCACAAATACATTTTGACCGCCACAGACTACTTCACTCGGTGGTCGAAAGCAATTCCGACCAAGCAGGCCAACCAAGACGTGGTCATCTCTTTTCTTGAAGGGTTGATCACTCGCTTTGGCGTGCCTAAAGCAATCATGTCTGATAACGACTCTCCTTTCACCGGTGCGAGGATCTGCGAGTTCGCAGTCAGGTATGGAATTTACTTGAAAACCTCGTCTAACTATTACCCGCAGGGCAATGGATTGGCGGAGTCTACAAACAAGAACCTGCTACGGATCTTGAAGAGGTCTCTGCAGAAAAATAAGCGAAGCTGGCATCTGCTCTTAGACCAGTCACTTTGGATCGACCGCATTTCCATCAAGCGCTTGATCAAGACATCACCCTATTCACTGGTGTACGGGAAAGACACACTCTTACCCACGCACATAGAGCTACCCGCGTTGCAGTTACTTAAGTGGCTCGACAGTGAAGAAGGTGAATTTGACCCGATGGATGCGAGGTTAGCCCAATTGTTGCAGTTGGAGGAGGAAAGAGAGAAAGCTTATGAAGCTTTCGCAAAGCATGCCAAATCCACCAAGGGATGGTTCGACAAAAGGACTTTCGATAGAACCTTCAGTGTTGGAGACTTGGTCTTAAAGTGGAATGAAAACAAGTCTAAGTCGGGGAACCACGAGAAGTTTGATGCCTTTTGGGAAGGCCCATTTTGAGTCTCCGATGTTAATCAGATCAACTCCTTCATCCTACAAGACATGGAGGGTTTCACTCTCCCGATTTCGGTGAACGACTTCCTTCTGAAAGCTTATCACCAATCGAGTTCCAAGAAAAATCATTGATCCGCCAGGTACGACCTTATGTATATATGTTTCAAAAGGTGCATGTGTATAGTTTGCTTTCGCTCCAGTTTTGGAGCAAAAGCCTTGTCGCTCCAGCTTGGGAGCGAAGCTAAAAAAAAAATTGACTTTCGCTCCACTAGTGGAGCGAAAGTCTCCCCTTCCCCTTTATTTCCTTGTTTCCCTTTAAAGTTGTCCTGTCGAAATGCGCCAAGTGTCCCAAAGGGGATAAATTAAATTCAAAAAGTATTTTCAAACCCTAATGAAGCATTATAAAGAGGGGTCATACATCCATCCAATCAAAACCTTTTCGCTCCATAACGGCCGAAGTGCGCCCCCCCCGTGGCAAGTCCGAGCAAGCGCTCCTCCCGAGAAGTGCACATGCCCCAAGGATGATTTTCTTGTCCGACGTCATCATCCATTAATGAAGGTGAACTACCAACATGAGGGCGAATAAGGGGCGCACGCTTCATGATGCAATCTTACCTGCATTAACTTTCGGCGCTGGCATTTAATGCGACAGATTTGAAAGAGACGCTATAAGGTGGAAGGTTGTCAGATTTATTTCATGCCTCAGTTGCAGTTGCAGTTGTATTTACCTGTATGCCCTAGTGCCCTACCATTTTTTGAGCGCTTGCCTGTGCAAATTCGAATCAGAGCAGTTTGTCGGAAGACATGGGCAAGAAGAGCGGGGAACCTAAGCAGAAGATGCCCAAAGAGAAGGCACCCAAGGAGAAAGTGACACCCACAAAGGAGAGCGGCTCGAAGAAGCCGCGAAAGCACACAAAGAAGCCGGTGAAGTTGATGCCGCCTGAAGATAATCTCTTCAAGCTCCGTGACTGTCTGATGACATGGAAGGACATGGAGCAGCTACGCCAAGACGTTGAGAAGGCGTACAAAGAGAGCCCGACTGGGAATCCACTGGCTGTAGTATATCACTCCCACTTATACTATTACATGTGCACACCCGTACACCACTATCCCGAATTCATACAAGTGGTGGCACAATTTTATGATGCACAGACCAAAACAATGCGGGATGCTAGGGAAAAATATTGTTTGCTATAACGGCTGAGTCTGTTCGAGAAGCTTTTGCCTACGGGAAGGAGCCCTCGACTACTTTTCCCCTCAGAAATATCAACAACACGAAACAGGGCGATAGGTATCAGCCCACGCCCGAGATGCGCCAGTTCATGAGGGAGCAGTTGGGAGGAGAATCATTGTCCGAAGAGTTCCTCGAATTACCCATGCGCCTGACAGAATTCGTACACCGTGATATCTATTCGATTCTGGCGTGGGTAATGGGGCTTTTTATCGACGGGACAGTCTACAGTTGGCAGCTATCTATGGCAGAGTCCATTTTCCACAACGAAATTTATTTCCCGGATAGGATGAAGCCAAATTCCATACCAGTCTTCTTCGACTGGGCATCGTGGGTGTCACGACAGTTGCATGTATCATTGTCCTACCTGCAGAGCAAAAAAGCTGATCAATTCAGGAATTGCTCCTCCCTGGTGTGGTATTTCTTCTACCACCTGCATGACAAGTTCCCCTACATCCCCAAGAATCAGGCGGACGAAGAAGGAAAAGCGTTGCCGGTTTATCTTTGGATGCAGAGCTTGTCCAGAGATGGGTCTTACTACGTTTTCAACCAGGTGTTCTTGGGGCCAACATTGAAGCTGATTTATGGCCACTGCGAGCGTGTTCCTACGGAGTTAAGAGACAAAGTGGTGGATGGGAATATGGGCGACGTTTTTCTCCTCACCCAGGGTTTGGTTGTCAGGATCTTCGGGTTCATAGAGAAACCCTTTCTCTTGCCCTATTACACTATGCCCTACCTGTTTGCCCTAGAGGTCACCCGACAGTGCGACTACACCAACGAAGTATACGGGAAAGGCATGGGAAAAAAGCTCACGTGCCCTATACCCTTCGAGTTCGGGGATATCAAGGTGATGCAGTGTGGTCAAAATGTTGTACTCACAATGACGTTGTTTGACTTCGGATTGGTGGAACTCCCCCAACGATGGAAATACGATCCCCGTAATGTATTTTGGGATCACCTTGGAGTGAAATATTTTCACAGCTGCCCTTGCCCCGACATGGTTGCTCAGCGAAATAACCCTAGCGGGCGCGAGCTGGAGTGGCACATTGAAGAGATGGTGTCCTTGCCCCCCTGGCATGATTTTTACACTATGGAGATTGAGTACGACCCAACTATCAACCCAGAGCAGAAGATGCCCATGGCTCTTTTTCAAGATATGAAGGAAAAACTGCAGCATTGGTCGGATCGCAAAATCAGGGACTGGTGGATCATGAGGGTTCACAATGCCAAAACATCCTCTGACTACCCAATGGCGTTGGACGACCGGTTCTCAAAGATGTTTGATGACAACATCGATAGCTATCGGGCCTTCTCATTTTTTGACTATGTGCCTCGAAGCACTTGAAATCCTGACAAAGTGGATGACCTGGCAGCAAGGAAACACGTGGCACAAGGCAAGGGCAAGGTAGTTCTAGGTGATTCACCATTGGCTGGAGAGAGTGGGTCATTGCCCCATAAGAAGAAGAGCGCTCCCCCAAAGAGAAAAGCTGAGGAGATGCCTCTCTCACAACCTACAGCAAAGAAGTCGCGCTCTAGTGCTCAAAGGCCCTTTAGGTCAAGTTCCTCTGCAGCACTTGAAACCCCACCATCGAGCGCTCCTGAAGTACCTACAACGAAACAGTTGGGAGAGCAGGAAGCTGAAAAGATAGAGGTGATCGACGTGGATGCACCTGACGCGAAAGAAAGAGAGGATCCACATACATAGCGTTCCTTGGCTCCCTTGATCACGAAGCCCGAAGGTACGTGTCCTATTTTATCTCTCTTCTTCCCTCCTTGCAGTGGTTGTTTCTTCAACAACCAAAACCCTAGTCGCTGTCCCTCTTTCTCTTTCACTGTCGCATTCTGTAGTTCCCAGCTTTTCAGTTTCCCCGGTCCTTTCTGTGCCATTATCGACAGCATTTGCATCTTTCGCTACTGAGCCTAACGCTTTTGCAATCTCGGCATTTGTTAGCCTTCTTTTTTCTGTAGCAGAAGACCCTATTGCAGATATTTCCACTACTGCAGAAATAAATTTGTCCTCCCTTTTTCCGCTCTCCATTGCCATGACGTCGGTTGCTCCTGACGTTTCAATGCCCAAGCCCACTATCCTGACGGTCGCTGTCCAAACTCAAGTGCCCTTGAGGGTTAGCGCAATCACTTCCCCTCCCACGTCCCATGCACTGTCTAAGCTTGAGCCTCAGCTTCTTTACACGCCTACCCTCGGAATCCATGAGCCACTCGAAACTGAGTTGGAGATGACGCAACACCTTGCAGTTGCTGAGAGCATCCGCAAGGCGCATCTCAGTTCATCACATTGGCTGAGGGACCGTCGAAAGAAAGAGGCGCTGGCCTTGGCACAGGTTGAGAAAGCGTCAATCATTAATCCGGAGAAGATGGAGCTCCACACGGTAGAGAAAATACCCACTGTTCAGAAGCCCCTGGGGGAGATGACCCCAGGCGACTACACTTACCGCCATACCGTGGAGGACGTAACAAAATTGAATACATCCCAGAAGAGGGGCAACATTGCAGTTGATATTGACTCCATCTATTATCATGATGAGCATTACAAGGAGTGCTTATTTGAAGTGCAGGACAGGATCTTCAAGCTTTAGGAGGACTTGGCGAAGGCAAGGAGACAGGTTGAGGCGCTGGAGTCCGAAGCCGCACAGCTGAGGCAGAAAGTCCTTTCACTAGAGGCGGAGAATGATGAGCATTCCAAGGCGCACGATCAGCAAATTAAGGCACGTGCCCAGGCAAATAAGCAGCTTCAAACGCTCACTGTTCAAGTCCAGTAGTTGCAAGTTGAATTGGATGAGAAGACATCGCAGCCTGTCGCGTTCTCTAACGAGCGCCTCAAAGAGATGCGCCTGCAGTTCCTGGTATATTTCCTGGAGAGAGTTGCGCGGGGAGTCATAGTTTTAACGTTTTTCAGGGAATCGCAGCAGGCAATCGCAGAGGGCCGCTTTGTTTTGGAGGCTGCTCAGATAGACGTCGGTCCTTGGCTAGACCTAGTCACGCAGCTCCGAAAAATTGAAGACATGTATGTGCAATTTACTCCAATGAGCACCTTGGCGCGATCCTGGGTGAAGGCGAAGATGACCTTGTGCTCTTACTCCATGAAGCTCGAGCTGACCAAAAAGGCTCGTAGGCTCTCAAGCGCCCTTGAGTAGGAAAGGGAAGATTCATTGCAGTTCTCTAAAACCCTAGCGTAGATTGGCATCCCCGGTTTCACAGACAACGACGAGCCCATTCCCCCTATTGAGGAGTTGAAGCCGATATGGGTGGCATTTGTTGACAGCGCTTCGGATATTGATGCTTGGGAAGGCCCAATTTTAGAAGCACATGTAATCCCTTTCATGGCTAAATACGCCACTCTTGAGTCTTCCTTGCAGGAGTTTGATCGGAGGCTAGACCTGGCCGACATTGAGCGCATTGAAACCTTTCGTTACCTGATCCAGGAACTCCGGAAGCAGCCAACCTTTTCCCTTGAAAACTGGACCGAGGCTTCCGCGGTGTATGAGCATTTTTTCAAGAGCTCTCTGGAGAGGTTTCTCCCCTATCCGCGCGAGGTTAATCCCGAGGAGGAGACTGAGCAAGAAAAGGAAGAATTAAAAGAACATGAAGAACAACAAGAACAACAAGAAAAAGAAGAGGAAGAAGAGAAGGACATGCTTGAAGAGGTACCAGGCAGCAGCGAGGAACAGTCCGAGGAGCAGTCTGAGGGTTCTGAAAGTGAAGAGGACTCTGCAACCCAAGGATAAGGCCTGGGATCTTTGCATTGAGGCAGGCTCAATACCCCACGAGCCGCCAGAGATGTTGCCATTCTTGCCACATTTTGTTAAAATTCATGTTGTATGCAGTTTTTGAGACTTAATCATTGTAAAACTTCTCTTTTTCCATTAAAATGGTCAAGATGTTGTTATGTTGTTGTGTTTTCACCAGTTGTCTCTCTTACTCAAAACTGTATTCTTTCACATTTTGTGGTTCCTCTACTTTTTCTGTATTTTTTCTATCGTACCGCATGCAAAATTGTAGACGTTTTAGCATGGGCGATGTTGTGAATGTGTTTTTCTTCCTTACAAGCTGTTTTTCTGCAAGTTATTTTTAAATATGCGCATATGGTAACGATTTCCAACACTTAGGCATTTTTTAGAGCATGTTTTCCTGTTAAAATGCAGTACAGAGAAAATGGTTTAAGTCCAGGCAGTTGAAGGGATAAAAATGCCCCTACTCTGGCAAGATGCTCATTTCCATTGCTAGATGGGAGAGTCTTCCAATTGCCCTGTCTATCAAAGTAGTCCTTTACCTTGCTTCCCCATCTTCTTTCTAGAATCAGTCTTAGGATGGATATCTCAGGGAAATCCACGAGAGATTTGTCTTTTAGTCGAGTGTCTTCCCATAAATTGATTGAATTTCCCCTTCCTAGCTGCCATCGGGTGCCTCTGATGATAAGAGATTTGGCCTGAATTACAACATGACAAAAGGCTGATCCGTTAGTAGGGATGTTGTCATCCATCAGAGACATGTGCTTGAGATATTTTATTTTAACAATTGACACCCAATCTGCCCTATAATTGGGTAGGAGAGCAAGATTCATGTTGGATGATCTTCTGAGGCCGAGGCCTCCTTGGGATTTTGGCTGGAAAACTTTGTCCCAACTAACAAGGTGAAATTTTCTCATATTTTTTGGGCCTGTCCAAAGGAACTTCTTCTAGATCTATTCAATTTTGGAGTGAACAGAGGTAGGAGCCTTAAAAACTGACATGAAATAGACCGGGATGCTTTGGAGAACAACCATGGTGGGGGTTGCTTTAGCTGCCTGGGACAGGAGGGAGCCCTTCCATGCTGCGAGTTTGCGTTTGATCCTGTCAATGACATTATCCCACATAGAATATTTCAGGATTTTAGTGAATAGAGGGAGGCCCAGGTAAGAAGTAGGAAGATCAGCTATGCAACATTGAAGGATGCGGGTAATCTTGCGTTGTCTGCTGCCAGGGGTGTTGAGGAAATAGCATTTGCTTTTGAGATAGTTGATTTCTTGTCCGACTGCTGAGGCATAGGTGTCAAGAATAACCTTAATGGATTTGGCTTGGATAATAGAGGCTAGAGTAGCAATAATGGTGTCATCTACAAACTGTTGATGGGATAGGGGAGGGGAGTCAGATGAGGCTTTGATCCCGATCACACACCCAAAAGCACAGGCATATTTGAAAGCTCTATCGAGGGATTCAAAAAGGATGATGAAAAGGAAAGGGGATAGGGGATCTCCTTGTCTAATTCCTCTGTGGCTAGGAAAATAGCCTGCAGCAGACCCATTGACTAGAATAGAGAACCAGGGAGATGAGATGCAACCCCTGATTAGGTTGATCCAATATTTGTGGAACCCAAATCTGGATAGGACTTTCAAGAGGAAATCCCTGTCTACCCTGTCAAAGGCTTTGTTGATATCCAGTTTCAGGAACATGGCTACTTTTTTGTTGCACAGAGTCGAGTGAAGGGTTTCATGAAGTGATATGATGCTATCTGTGATGGATCTACCTTCCACTGAACTGCCTTGGTAGGGATCTATGATGATAGGGAGGATTTTCTTCAACCTAAGAGCTAGAGATTTGGTGAGGATCTTGTAGATGATGTTGCACAAGCTGATTGGCCTGAAGTCGGTCATAGATCTGCATTGAGGGGTTTTAGGGACCAAGGCAATGAAGGTAGAATTTGTCCCTCATGGGATGATCTTGGTGCATTGGAGCTCCATGATTGCATTGCAGATATCTTCCCTCACAATGTCCTAGAAGGTCTAAAAAAACTTGGGGGGAACCCATCTGGCCCGGGGGCCTTGTCAGCTTTCATAGAAAATAGGGCAGCCTTGATTTCTTTCTCGGAGAGAGGCTGGATCAGGGAAAGGTTCATCTTAGGGGTGACCAGGGGGGAATATTTTGCAGAAGGGCTTCCTAGGCTTCTAGGTTGGTGGGGGGGAAGTCCCCATCATGTTATTGAAGTAAGAGGAGGCTTCTTCACGGATTTTGGAGATATCCCGAGAGACTGATCCATCGGATAGGGTGAGCTCTCTGATCTTATTTGTGCTTCTGTTTCATAGAGTAGAGGCGTGGAAGAACCTTGTATTCGCATCCCCATATTTGAGCCAGAGGGCTCGGGATTTTTGACACCATAAGGTCTCTTCTCTGACCAGAATGTTATGATATTCCGACAGAAGCTGTCTTTCTTCTTCCTGCAGCTGAGGGGTCCATTGGTCATGCTGAATCTGTTGCTCCAGGGATTTGAGTTTGCTCAGGGTCTGTTCCTTATTCTCAAAGATGTTCCCGAATACCTCCTTGTTCCAGATCTTCAGGTTTTCCTTGACTGTTTTTAGCTTTTGGGATACCTGGGATATGGTTGATCCCGAACATGGGGTCCTCCACCATTCATTGATTCTTTGCTTCAGGTCAAGGTGTTGGATCCACATGTTTTCAAATCTGAAGGGGATCTTGAAAGACGAGCCTCTGTTGGATTAAAGGAGAAGGGGGGAATGGTCAGAACTGATCCTTGGGAGAGAGATGAGAGATGTGTCTCCAAAGATGGGGATGGCCCGCTGGGAAAGGAAAAAATGATCCAGCTTGACCTGAATATGATCCGACCCTACTCTTTTGTTGCTCCACGTGAATTGGTAGCCTCTGATCTGAATATCCATGAGTTCATTCTCTGTGACAAAATCCTAGAAATCAAGAATGCTTTTGGAGGGAGTAGAGACACCCCCTTTCTTATCAAAAGGAAAGAGGGGGGAATTGAAATCACCTGCTAGCATCCAGGGGAGGTTGGAGAAGGCATCCTTCATGAGGGACAATGATCTCCACAGGGTGCATCTTTCCATGGGATTATTGGGGGCATAGATGTTGGATAGCACCCAAGTGAATTGGTTTTCCTTACAATAGAAGACCATATTCAGAGTTCTATTAGAAGAAGAAATTACTCTACCATCTACTTTTTCTGGATCCCAGAAGCACAAGAGGCCCCCAGAGGATCCCTCAGCTAGGGATGAGGCCCATTGATAGTTTTTCTAGACTTTCTGAGCTATGATGTGAGTTCTGGCAGCATCAGTTTTTGTTTCTTGCAGAATGAGAATGGTTGGTTTGAATTCCTTCCTAATGGTTCGAGCTAGTCTCTGCTTTCTCATACTGTTGAGGCCTTTGATATTCCAAGAGAGGATCTTCATCTAGACACCTTGGTAGGTTTCTTGCCTCCCTTGCTTGGTAGAGGGGGAGGTTTGGGATTTTTTGCTTCGTCCTTGGACTGGTTAAACAACTCTGGGAAGAGGGTTGTCTACACTCCATTAGCAACCTGGTTGTCAGTATATTTTTTGATTTGTTTAGAAGTGGTGGGTCTGCCCCTTTTCTTTTCATTCCCTATGTCAATAGGGCCTTTTTTGCTTCTGGTAATTATGGAGCTTGGATCCGCTCTGCTATGGGTGGGACTGGTAGCGTCTTCCATAGACTCTGAACAGGATTTGGTTGGGGATGGAGGTTCTTCCGAGGGGGGAAAGGAGGATACATCATCATGGAGGGGAGGGTTCGTATCGGTCAAGGGATCTAAAGGGGGATTGAGGGGGGGAAGGGGTTCATCAGAGATGGGAAAGGAGGGTCCAGAATTGGAGGGGGAGGGGGGGTGGGGATGGGGGAAGGGGGTTTCATGGGGGTAGATTCAGGGAAGAGAACTTCATCGTTTGAAAAAGATAAAGGCCCGAATCTATTGGGGAATGCAAACATGGAGCTTACCTGTTCTGAGCTTGAAGAGGGATTGCTGAAGGGCGGTTCCTGGTGGGCAGCCTGCTTCCCTTTGAACTCTTTTTCCCGCCTATTGTCGACGGGGCCTTTGACTCGGTCATTGCGCATTCCCATATGGGTGCTCTGGTGCCGGGGAGGGGGAAGCTTAGTGCTCGGTGCCTCTTGCTGGGGCTTGAGGGTTGGGCATTGGGACTTGAGGTGTCCTTGGGATTTGCATTCGATGCAGAATGCAGGTTTATTTTCATACTCGATTGCCTGGTACCATTGAAAATCCCCATAGATGAGGTTGATGCGGGTTGGGAGCTGGGATGCCAGATTAGCGTTGACACAGATTCTGGCATGAGCCATGCGGGAACGGGCTTTCGTAGCAGAGTCGATGGCGATAAGATCCCCAATGTATCCCCCGATCCAACGAAGGATGTCTTCATGGCAAAACTAAATGGGAAGATCGGGAAGGCGAACCCAGATGGGTGTGTAGTTGATGTCTTGGGTTTGGGGGTTGAAATATTCCCCCCATTTTCTCAGGAACAAGCTTTTCCTTCCAAAAAACCATGGCCCACCAGTGAGGATTCGGGCATAGTCATCCTGGTTGTTCAAGCGTATCAAGAAGAAACCCCTTGAGAGGGCTACTAGCTGGAAGCTTCCTGTTGTTCGCCATTTGAATCCGGCCCATTTCCTTATGGATTCCATGTTGGGTCTGCCCCCCACAAATTTTCCAACAAGGGTGAGGGATTCGATGGATAATTTCTCTGCCATGATTGAGACTGGAATAACTAGGTTTTCCCTGGAAGCGATCATCGGGGGATGTGTTGAGGTCCCAAAGGAGCTGGGATTTGGATTTCCCGCCACCTTCTCATGGTAAGTCTAAGGAACAACATCCCGGGAGGAGGGATTGTTGTTTGGGAGAGGGGGAATAGACCCCGTATAGTTTTCCCATGGCCGATGGTTGTTCAGGCTCCCCTTCCCGCCAGGATCAAGGTCAAGGCCCTTTGGATCATCCACCTTGTTAGCTGTGTCCGAAGGGGGAATCTCCCCTTGTTCCAGATCAAAATCCCCTGCCAGGGCCTGGGAAATCCCGCCTGTAGTCACCAGAGCTGTCGAGGTTATTGTTGTTGCCGCCATCCTCATTCGAACCATCCTTCTAGACAATATTAATAATTCATTTAGCAATATTAAATTTCAAAGATGGAACTTGATCCTCTAAAGTCTATCCTTGAATTGTCATCATTTATTCTTGTCCACGAATGGCTACAACTATTCAATAATTATAACACAACAATCTAATTCATATATGTGAATAGTTACAGCTATTCAAATATCTATCTTATTCTTATCCAAGAATAGCTTCAATTATTCAATTTTCAATCTCACTATTATACGCGAATGACTAAAACCACTCAAATAAAGATAACACATCCAAGCATAATATTTTTCTCAAAAGGATGGCAAAAACCATCAAACCATGTTATATCCATTTTCCAATCATCGATAAATCATGTAATATCTCCTTGATCTAAATATAGATAATTCATCTAATCTATTCTTTAATATCCAAATTAAAGGCATATTATTTCCAAAATAGGAGGGATAGTTAATTCAAAAGGTGGACAATTTTTCTCTTCAAAACATTTTGATAAATCCCTCGTATCTTTTAGGATAATCTATTAGTAATAAACATCTCTTCCTACAACTGATTTATAACCTTCTTCAATTTTGTTCTAATTTCATCTATATCACTTTATTTCAAAGTAGTTATACATATCCTTTCATTTAAAGGTTAGTCTAAATAAGTTTTATTTAATTTGATAACATCTTTCTTCATGAAGATCTACCAATATCCTTTTAAAGGAGATAAGTCCTTTAAAAGTCTTCCCCTATTCTCACTATCATTCAAGAAATTCTATTGAATATATTTACCCTCTCTGATAGTATATATTTATTTACAAAATCCAAAAGGTATAAAAAATGGTTTTATTAATCTAATGTTCATTTTCTTTCTAAATGGTCCAACAACTATTTTACTTTCTAGAAGACCCAATGACCACTATGTTCATTCATATAACCAATGATAATTGAGTTCATAGCTTTCTAAACGACCCATCGGTCTCATTACAATGGTTATAATAGTGCAAGTTATCTATTTAATCAAAATATTTTTTTACCCACAAATCAAACAGAAGTTATTTAGTGCAGTCAAACAACGTAGACCAACTAACAAGCTATCACACATACCACATGGCAAGCATCTCAGAAAATAGGTAGATGTGCTAGGCTCAATTATAGAGCGCCACTTGTCATAATGTCACCAATAGATGCAAGGGAGACCTCACTCGATGGCGCTTCACGACCATCGAGTAATGGTCAAGTAGATAAGGGAGAGCACTCCCTTTTAAGATGCAGAGCACCTACCGCATCATTGATATGGGATAATGGCCAAGACATCCTTCCTATTTGTGACTACCCGAGCACAGACAAGGCACTTCTAGACACACAAAACAATGATAATATAAACCTAAACCTTAGTAATGACTAAGGTAAATCCAACACATTTTCATCAAGGTATTTTTAGTGTGGGAAATTTTTATGGTTGTCACTCTTCTGCTGTCACCATAGAGAAACTAATTTGACTAACAAATGAAAGACCCAAAACCCCACTCGAATCCAGGATGATTTGCAAGGACTAAAGTTTATTTTTGATCTGTTACAACAATGGTGACAACAACAAAGTGACCATATAATATCATCGATAGAGTAGAAACTATTTTACGGTGTCTTTGTTCGGACATCATAGACACACAATCCACACAACTCCAATAGCATAGACTATTTTATATTGTGGAATAGACACATACTCTACCTGAATTATGATAAATAAATAGCATAGACTCTTTTCTATTGCGAAATAGCCACATACCTTGACTAAACTGAATTAAATACCTCCTCGTAGGCATGGGGATATATCCCACATGCCCTGCACGAGGGATATTATATTTATAAAAATTCTTCAACGCACTAGGTAAAGTAACCACCAGATGGTTATGGAGGTTATGATAATACTTTGTGGTAGTGGATTGTTATGTAGGTGTTGGGCTCACTTGGCGGTTTAATCGAGTCCTACCATAAAATACAATCGACTTTGATGTTTAATCGGTATTGCTTTATACTATGACCTCACGGTCGATTTAATTTTGAATTACAACTTATCATAGTCACTTGATTGTAGTAATGGTTGTAACAATAAAAATGAGGGCTTATAAATGAATCACATTTATGCTTAGTTAAATTGCATAAGAATCCTTATGATAATGAATGAACATCTAACCAAGGGCTTCCAAGTGGCAGCCATCAGACATAAATTCTTTAAGAGGCAATACGAGCATTCATGGAGAAAAACAAAGGTGAGATCCAACCTAGAGATTTTTCTCCTTCAAAGCCTCTTCCTTCATTCTTCCTCCAAGCTCTCTTCTCTTCTCGCTAAATTCTCCCAAAATTGCCTACCTATATTTTCAAACCTATGGTCCCTTTTATAAAATATTCTTCCCTCTTTTTTTTATAGATGGATGGATTAAAAACGGGTTTTGAAAGGGCCCCAAAACCTTATTACAAAGCGATTACAAAAACCATCAGGTCCATAGACCAAAAGGGAAGGTCAGGGCAAGCCACAAGGGTGGTCCCAAACCTAAACAACCAAAGGCTAAACAACAGGAAGAAGGTCCCGATGGAACAATCCCGAAAACCAAAATTTTAAAATTAAACTCAGATTCTCGTCTAAAAACTGATTTGGCAAAACCATGAGATCAGAAAATCAATGACCGCCAAAGCAAAAATTCAAAAGTAAAATTTAAACTTACAATCCCACCGGGGCCATCCCGCTAGGCCAACCCGATGGGGCCATCCCACCCAAAAGGTTTTGCAAAACCAAAAACCAAGAAAGGACAGTAGGAAAACCAGAAATGAACAACCTATATATGGAATCCTGGAAAAAGTAGTAGGAGAAAAGAAATCCCACCAGGGATTAACCATCAACCAGTACCTGCAGCAAAGGAGGATCCCGTACAGGAAGGGACAGTACCATCATAGACTGACCCAGGAAGAGAATCCTGTTTGAAAGCACAGGAAAACCAAAATCATCCAAAAAAGAATCCCATTTAGAAAGGCATGGGAAATCCGAAGACCCATCCCACAAATAGCTAAAATGAAAACAAGACCTTGAAATTGTATCAGCAGATAACATAGATCTCGGTAGGCCACAAGATCTCTCTACGAAGGAGACTAAGAGCACATGCTAAAGAGGAAGGGTCCAGAGATCCCTACCACAAAGAAGACCCATGACTGGAGTGAAATTGAACACAAGAATTGTCAATCGTGGCCCAAAAATTGCAATAAAAAATGAAGCACGAGGTCCCACCCCAATACCTTTAAAACTACAAAACCAAACCACCAAAGATGACCACCCACATAAAAAAAGTACATAGTCCCTCTAGTTTACAAAGGGAAGAAACCACAAAATCTAGTGCTACAACTGCACAAAAAGCATAGGGTCCCAACCCAAGATCGAAAATACAGACTATAGCAAGAGCTTTGTTAGAACACCCAAAGGCAGAAAAACACTGGTAAACCTGGTCTAGAGCAAGAAGTAATGACCATCTACAGATGCTAAGCACAAAGGTGACTATTCTTCCCTCTTCACCAACATAGAGATGACTATTTATTTGATAATAAAAGATGCCTTTTATCAAAAAAGACGTTTCAATAGATGTGGAGGAAAATCCAAAAAGTAGAAGAGGGTCCACATAGAGATAAGGTGAGTGATCCTTTCACAAAACCTTACAAAATTACTTAATTGAAATTTTGTAGAAATATTTAGGGCCAATGACCCTCTAGTCAGGTATTAATTGAACCTCAAATTAATTAATATTCTTTGGAAAAGATCCAATGAGGACGGGCTGTGACATACACCCATGTTGGACTAAACACAGTCCACTATGTTTCTCACAATTTCTAGCATAGGTAAAGCTTAAAAATAACAAAATAAGCATTAAAATTTTGCGGAGAGGTTTAAGCCATTATTATTTTTCCTCTTATCAATATCTCATTCCTAATGGTAAGCAACATCTTCCATCCATGAGAGTACCTGGTCCTGCAAAAATATAAAACATCAATAGTACCATGTCCTTAAAGCAATAAAACATCCATATTGCATAAACAATAAGTATTGAAACATCATCAATACATAAATCTCATCATAGAATAAAAGTCATTAAAACATATTTCAATGCATAGCCAACTACAATAGTGTATTGCAGTAATAGAATTACAAATTATTTTCATAGAGATGATATGAAATCATATTTCCATAATAGGTTAGACACAATAAGTCTAATTAGATCCATCAAAACTCTCACAAAGGAGTATCACACTATGACTTGATAGCCCTTATCATGAGTTAACCTGATAGAAATAGGTGTCATCAAAGACTAAAACATAATTTCATAGATCTCACTTTAGGATACTCATATATCCTAAAATTTTCTTTGGCAAAACTATTTGCCACTACCAGTGCATCATCCTTGATGTCCCCTGGTTTACATCTTTAGTCAACATAATATCATGGAGGAGTCTCATACCTCCTCCAAGAATGGACTCCATGCCCATTCTTCTAGAACTAGGAGATTTACATTCATGTTCTCTAATTTATTAAATTCATTTATCATTTTCATCATAAACACAAAATAATTCATTGTCTATTTCTAATCATACAAACTAAAGTATATACTCCAAATGTTTAATGTTTACATTTTAACAAATTCCTTGGCATACATATTATACATCCTTATAGCCTACAAAGTGGTGACTTTATGCCTAATGAAATAATATCAAGGTTGTTGCCCCTCGGTCCTTTCACCACTCTATGTTGGGTCCACTCCTATTTTTTGAGAAACTACTAGAGAAACTGCTCAAGAAGTGTAAAAACACCCCAAGTCACTACCACTTGGTTGTCCATTCTCCCCAAGTCACTACCACTTGGGAGTCAAAAATTTTATTTTCTTGTATTTAGTCTTTCATCATTTTTCCTTTTTCTAGTGTGAGCATGTTAAGACCATCTTCACGAGTGCCATTCTGCTGTAGCCAAAATACTCATGAGATCGAGATTGGCCAGATCCCGTATAGTTGCCATTTGGACTTCCATCTCCTCCCGAGATCCTAAGTCCGGGCAATGGGTTTCTTTTATCCTCTAGGGCCCATATCACCTAGAGGTATGACGCATATCTTCCTGTGTCTTACAGGATTGTCCAGTATTTAGGTTAATTTCCTTGTAAGACTTAGTGCATACATGCTCGAGCTAGACGATCAACCACTTACCCTGGAGCATCGTCTAAGGTCTTACCACTACCC
The DNA here is from genome assembly GCA_028583015.1 of Wollemia nobilis. Lineage (NCBI taxonomy): Eukaryota > Viridiplantae > Streptophyta > Pinopsida > Araucariales > Araucariaceae > Wollemia > Wollemia nobilis. The sequence continues at coordinate 10,809,131 of JAQPPZ010016467.1, forward strand.
TGGTAAGCACCCGACGTTATGTGTTGATTAACCAAAATGATACCCCATACCATCGTGTTGTCGGTATTACCTAGTCAACACATTACGCCGCTCAATCACTAGCAGGGATAACCTAGAAGGGATGCCCATACAACCCTTCGTTACCTCCCGTTCTGAATTTTCCTATTAGAAATGTGGTTAGAGCCCTAGTTCATGATGGTTGCCTACCCACAACATCATTATTTTTATGATGATGGCCTACCCGCAACATCATCATTTTTATTTTGATGATGATTGCCTACCCGCAACCCCATCATGATGATTGCCTACCCGCAACCATTATTTTTATTTCGATGATGATTGCCTACCCGCAACCCCATCATGATGATTGCCTACCCGCAACATCATTAAAGTTAAGATTGTCTTCCCACAATCTCTAGTTTTATCCTCCCACTTCCGGAGGTATTTTTCAGCAAGGTTGTCTAAGGTTAAAGGGGTTAGTACTCGTCAAAATGTTTACTAAGGTATGCTCTGGTATTCTCAGGTTTTATCATCTTACAAAATTACTTCATTATGTCCTTTAAAAACCAGGCATAAAGGACTTCATGACAATGTTTCCACTTTATATAAATAATTTTCCCCATTTTCTCTTTAAGCATAAAGTCAAAGACTTTTATTAATTCGAACATAAAAACAATTTCTTCCTATCTCTTAAAACATAAATTACATTTTCTACCAAAACTTCCCTTCATCTAAAAGATAATAACATTTTCTATTATTCAAAAGAACATAAAGTCTAATGAATCTTCCTTTAACATTAGAGTATAAAATCAAATAACATCTTTTAAATATTTTCTTTGTCTTTAAACATGAATCACATTTTGTTTTTAAGGTAGAAGACAAATGATTTGAAGACACATCCTCTTTAATTCTCAAGGCATAAAATCGAATAATGTTTTCTATTTGACTTTTAAACATATTCCTTAAAAACATTTCCCCATATCTTTGAAAAACAAGGCCTCATGACATTTCTCATTTTAATTAAATATAAAGTCATTTAAAGCCATATGAAAATTCACAACATTAAGACAAACATCATAATTCCTTTATCTCTGACAACATAAAGACAAATGAGATTTCCCTTTTATTTTTCCAGCCACGATTTCAATGATTCCTTTTCTATTTACCACAAGACGCCAAACAAAGTATTTAACCTTTCATTTCCAGATCAGCATGGGAAGATCAGTTTAAATCTTGCACTATGATTTCAAATTATGAAACAGTAATTTAACTTTTCGTATACCAATTCGTTTAGTTTTCCCAGGACAAATAAAAACACATGTCATTTCCAAATTCAAGCAAAAGATGATTTCAAATTTAAGCTAAGTGTTAGGTCATAATTATCTAGGGAATGACGAGATCCCCGTTCCTATAAAATCTCATGGTCAGGCTGGACACAACATGCCTAAGGTTACAAATTTAATGTTGAGATTGAGCGCCCACTTTTGGCTGATGAAACCATTGATTAGCCACGCTATACAAGACATTCCACAATTTTAGAAGTAATGCATTTCAGTGACCTGCGGTGACACCTAGGTTTGTTCCCAAATCGAGGTGACACAAGAAAATACTGCGCCTTGGGAATACTTAGGAAATCAATTGGCACACAACCCTAATAACAATGCTTTCAATCAGTGCAGTTTCATGAGGGACGACTTGTGTGTCTGCCGCAACATAATTTGTTGCTAAGGGATTTGAAACATATCAAATTTAAATCTATATACAAAATACTATCCATGCAAGGAACTCACACAATTATGCATTCAACAAGTGCAGCAAAACAAATGGAAGCCAAGCATACTGATGGCGGAGATGTCACAAATAAACTTACACCATTATAAAATTTGCAGGTACAACAAAGTAAAAGGAAGCCAAGAAAACTTACGGTAGAAGTGCCATACACAACTACATAATCAGCAAATGCAACAGAAGTAAATGGAAGCCAAAAAAACATACGACAGAAGCGCCATACTCAGATATATAACCAGCAAATGTAGCAGAAGAAAATGGAAGCCCAAACAAACTTACGGTGTAAGCGCCATACATAGCTAACATAATTAGCAAATGCAACAGAAGAAAATGGAAGCCAAACAAACTTACAACAGAAGAAATTAGGGTTTTAGGATAATGCAAACGCAGTTTGTCAAAATTCTCATATTAGCTAACAAAACCCATGCAGTCTATCAAAAATTTAGCCATAGTCTTATTGCCAACAAAAATTAGAGTCAATTATAAGGAATTTCGTAAATCATTTGCATGCTTTGTTCCAGTTAAAATCCCCATTTTTGTTAAATGCAGTGTCCATAAAAAATTTTAAGTTATTTTTAAAAGTTGCCTATAGAAGATTCGACCAGACCTGAGTTCGAAGCCCGCCTTACTCTTCCAATCCCCTGCAAGTCTTGCACCTTCTGTTTTCCCCTTCTCTCTTCCACCCCCTGCCTCAACACAAAGTTACCTTTCTTCAAATAAAGGACGAGGATGATTTAGGAGAGTGCCACTTGTAAAACGTGCACCTCTCCCCCACTTGCCAAGTGTAACAATTCTAGATTGCCCATCAACTTAGGGCATAGATCAATCTCGTATTTTCCTAGATTTTTTCATAAGATGCCCTTTTGCTTTCTTATAAATATTTGTGTATAAATTATAAATTGTTTTTAGGATTTATTATTATTATGGTTATTGTTATTAATAATATTTTTATTATTTTTATTATTATTAATGTGGTCCCCCTATATGCCTTTATATATATATATATTTTATTTTTGAACCATTTAAACATGATGGAAATTTTACAATCAAACACAACATATTTATATTTTATTTTTGCACTATGATAAAATTTTGCAATCAAACACAAAATCCTAGAATGCAGCTACGTGGATGCAATCTACATGGACCGCTGGTAGAAGGTTTGCCAATAGGGATTTGATGCCCTAACATAGGCAAAAACTTTGCCACTCATCACATCCCAAACTTACCTTTCCCTCGGATATCCATTGCTCGTGGATCGAGGAAGATACCAATACTTTTGTGATGCTCCCTACCAGCAGGTGCCTCCGTTCCTACATCCACATATTAATTAGCAGCACCATGTTCTTGTAGAAAAATAGATAAAGGCAAGAGCCATATGTAGGAGGGTTGTCACAAGAAGCTACATGAGATCTGCCCTGTGTTATTGCTCGAGCTACTCGAGTTTTTCTCCCATGCCCACACTGTGCTCTAATAGCTTGCTGAGATGGAACGAGCAATCCATGACTCACTAGTGCATCAAAATCGGAATCCAAGAATGCAACTCTATAGTCTTCCCTTACTTGGTGTAGCTGTGCATTATTTTCATGTAGTGTCACTACTATTGTTTCCCTCTAGTTATTCATTTGTGCTACCTCCAGTCGGAGCCTATCTCGCTCTACTATGGCAACATCTCTCTCAGTCTCCAACATCAACCTTTCTTGTGCCCATAAACCTTCTTGATCCAACTATTGAGTTTCTAACAATTGATTTTTTTCCTTTAAAGCCTCCACCTCGTGCCATCTATCATCTTCTATGAGATTTGATGGGCCTACTTCTGTTTCTACTTGATGGCATACATATCTTCTAACTACTACCTTCTCAGGTGAAAGATCCTCTTCTACGCCAATAGCCTCTACTATTTTCTTACTATTTTGTTGCCATCATTATGTAGCCCACCAACTATCATAATCTAGGGTTGTACCAACATCATCCTCATATGGTGTCTGTATAACCTCGTGTGGCTCCAAGGTTAATGGTTCGATTTGTGGGGGTATCACCCCTTTTCGTCTCTTTATCGTATAAATCATAGGTAGATCCAATATTCTTTGTGTAATACCAAACTGTTGCAATACTCAAGTATATTAAAAATACTCGTATTGCATGCTCACACATCAAATGAACCACCTTGCTCAACACACACAAGCGAGGTGCATTCCATATTTTCCCCATATTGGGCCCTCTCTCCATGGTCTCCTTGGGATTGCAAATCTTCCCAAATAGAGCGAAATCACTCTCTATTACCTTTAGATGGCTTGTTACTATTCCACTCTTTCCCCCTTTTCCACCTTAATGCATAAGGTACCTTTGGCCCCATAAATTTATGTGCATCATGGGGTAACCCTCGGGGTCTCGCTACAACCACGTGTTCCCAGGCCCATGTTTGTAGTAAGATATTGCAACTCATTCATGCTCGCTTCGTTGTTCTTATCTCGAACAACTCCCTATAGGTCTGAGCCAAAAAGGCTGGAGCCCATGCAAATACTATTGACCTCTCCACTAGATCCTGCACTATTCCCAACATATTCGAGGGAAATCGTGCACTTGTGGATTCAAGTAAAAATGACACTTGATATGAGTGCTATCATCATATCCTGTCTAGGTGTTAGTCTACCCAATACATAGTGCAACTCAAACATTATGCTAACCTTCTCAGTTTTCACACTTCTCCACTCGGATTTGAACACTCTTTCCAAAATATGTCCCTTCTCTGCTTCATTGGCAATAATCATTTTACAAACCTCTCTTGGTATCCAATATATTCGGTACACATCTTCTAGGGTGATGGTCATCTCTCTAGTGGGTAACTAGAATGTCCCTCTATTGGGATCCCACCTTTCAATCAGGGCTGACAAGTAGCAATTGTCTACATGCACTGGCTCCAGATGAGTCACTCCTAAGCCAATCTCTCTTAACCATCGGCAGTCGCCAGCTTCCAATTTATCCCTAGCACTCTGAAATATTGCTCTTAATGTGTCATGGTCTGATGACCTATAATGGTTTGATTTCTTTTGGCTTCGTATCGCCGCCCTAGCTGGTTTCAACACTGCTAGAAGCCATTTCCTTAGATTGTATGCACTAGTATATTGGCCACTAGAAGTAGAAGGATCAAGAAGCATACTATGGAGTTTACTCCAAATATCATCAATATCAAAAAGGCAACCCCTACTATAAATAGAATTGTGTTCAATGCCATGAGTAATTGATAGATTAATCCTTTCTTTGAAGTTGAAATATTTTTTTTGAAAATATACCTCTACACCATTTTATCAATGCTACGAAGTTAGAGTTATTACATCATTTTTATTCACTCAATCATATCTCAATTACCTCAAGATTATTCATTCTTCCTTGCAGATCACGTCTCACTCGTCTCAGGCCGCCTCATTCTTCTTGGGCCACCCATCGATGATTTCTTCTTAATTGATTAGGTGCTTGTTATTCCTCTTTAATTATCAAGGTAATAACATCTTTCAACACACTTGAAAATCTATTATTGTAGCATGTGTGTCTCTTCGTTACAGTATTTTAATTTACTTAAAGTCCCATCATCACCCCTTCGATGAATCCATCAATATATTTCGTACACACTTATTCAGGTATCTTATCCTTGGGTACCATTTTCAAGTTTGATAATTATTACTTGGTTGACAATGGTCATAGTCTCGTGTGTCTATTTGTAAGGTGTCATATCATAGTGTTGCATAGTAACAATCATTCATGAACAACTTAGATGACACATAGTTGAGTTTAGTTATTTATAGTTAGTCCTTTATCATTCTTGACTAACTTATTTAATCATAAATGTTCATTCTGACACCAGTATCTCATATGATGATATTAATACCACATGCACCATGTAGTGAAGCTATCTCGTATTTAAATATTGTATAACGCACTATTAAACTCGACCACCATCCGGATGGTCAGGTGGCATACTATTCTATGGTGACGGTGTTGATTCGGGAGGCTTCAATTTGTTTGGTGATGTTTCAAATGATGGTATTTGGATGGAAATCGTGACTTAAAATATGGTGGTTTTCCTCTCACCTTGCTTTCTTTCACCATGGTTGAGATGTTCAGCTCCTTGCTCTGGCCAATTGCCATATTTGTATTCAAAGACTGCTTAGTCTCTCCAATCCAATAATTAATAATATAAAATATTCTTTTGTTGATCACTTCCAAGTTCTAGGTTAACTCTACCTATATTCAAGCTTAGCCTCTATGGAATTTATCCAAAATATTTCTCTTAGGGGGTTACTATATGTAGACACCAAAACAGCACCAATCCGATTATGTGACAACAAGCACTGATCGAATTGACATACATAGCCCCTAGGGCAGCCCCCAGAGGTTAAACAGTGGTCCTAACCACTCCCACAGTAGTTTTGGAAGGTCAGAGGTCAATTTGGCACCTTTTTAGCACTTTTCTCCCTACTCGTCCCACCCTGGGATGATTACAAACTGGTATTCATCCCACCCCGGGACGATTAGCAGCATTCGCTCCAGGGTGGGACGATTAGCAGGTTTGATTGGCAAAAAGTCAAACCTCGATAGGTCCGCCACTTAACTGCGCCTTCAGGGCATGCAATTGCGAGGAACGGCTTCAAATCAGAGAGAGGGACTTCAGTCAAGCATGCCTTGATCATGGAGGCCTCATGCAAGGAGACTCTAAATCAGGGAAGAATATTTTCTCCCAAAATAGGGCAAGCAAGTCAAGTGGCGCCCTCGCATGCGCATTCAAAGAGAGAGACCCTAGGTCTATAAATTGGTGAGTCTTCTCACCCCAAAAGAGGATAGAGCAGGAGCATTTGGAGCAATGGAGTGCTGCCGAATTATACCCTCACCCATCATTGTGCTTCTTACATCCTTGATCTCTCTTTCGGAAGGGAGGTTATCGGGTGAACATTGGAAGCGCAATCCGGACCCAAAACCCAAACATTTGGCCACAATACCCCACCAAATTTTTTGACACAACCCCATAAGAGGTTTTGGACCCATCCCAAGTGGATTGGTGCCGAAACCGAGCCCCAAACGGTGGGCGTCCTGCCCCCGGTGCCCCTCGCACTACTGTAGTCCTAATCGCCCCACCCCGGAGTGATTAGAAATATGTGGTATATTTCCCTACTTTTTCTTTTGCATTTGATTCTAGGTCATTTACATATGCTGCCATTCAAGTTTCATGTGATTCTGATAAGTTTTGGCTATGATTTTATTATTTCTCGCTTTCGCTAACATACAGGGAGCATCATCGGATACAGGGCAATCGAGGCCGAATTTGCAAAATCCGACCTTCTGGGTCATCCCAAAATGCCCCATTTTGCCTAACCCCAACTTTGTAGGTGTTTTGGAGGCCTCTGGACTGGACATTTAGGAGGTCGCCTTCTGACAGCTTATGACAGTCCTAATCGTCCCACCCCGGAGCGATTAGAAATATGTGGTAGATTTCTCGACTGTTCCTTTTGCAGTGGGTTCCTGGTAATGTTTTATTGCTTCTGTCAAATTTTTAGCTCATTCTGATATGTTTTAGTTATCATTTTAATTATTTTATGCATGCACTGACCGTAGGCCTTGGGGATCGCATGTTTCTCTCCATCCGTAGGTGCTACTAACCGTTTACTATTTCTCTGAACGTAGGATCTCGACACCGGAGGGGCAGCAAGGAACTATAGACACATTCACGCAAGCGGCGATGATGTTTGGTCCGCCCATTTTCAACGTGGGCACGCGGAAGATCCCCAAGGGGAATGTATCATTCATGGTGTAACCAAACTATGTCCGACGCTCCTAGCCCCTGAAAAGGGAGGAGACGTATTGTAACCCGATTTCGAGAAAATTAATAAAATAAAGGGCCGCACTTTTACACTTGCTTTAAATCTCGTTTCAGTTCGTTTGTTTTCCTTCTTTTCATGCATTCTCGTTCGTAGGACTTAGCGTTACATTTCCCTTCTGTTTTGCTTTCGTATCCTCGTGCTTTCAGTGGCGATCATGGTGGGACCTTGTCCCTTGATTTTGAGATCAAATTTTTGATCAAAATTGTGTGTTTTTGCTTGCAGGTGTCAATCTTTCAAGCACTGGATTGCTGCTCGTTCCACCCTGTGGCGAATACAGAGCTGGAATTCGTGCCACCCAGGGACGAATAGGAATTCGTCTCACCCTGTGATGAATACAGATCTGTTATTCATCCCACCCCGGGACGATTAGCTCTCTATGTAGTTTCAGAGCAGAAACTCAGAGGCATCCGGTTTGGGCAGAGAAGAGGTAGGGGTTTTGAGCATCCTCTGTCATTTTCTATTTTCTGTCTCTGTCATTTTCTGTTTCTTTGCTTGCATAGGAAAGTTTACTGCATGATTTCTTTCTTTTCGCAAGTAAAAAGAACCCCACACACCATGATATAATCTAAACATCAAGGCATTGGTCGTAAAACCCCAACACTTGATCAAGACCAACGGTGGATTTCATCACCACCTTGGCTTGAATTTTGCATACATAACCCTGATCGCTATTGTTGCTAGACGTAAATCCCGATGAAAGCTGACCAAGTGTAGCTGGGGTGATTCCCAGTGCATGAGGATAAGTCTTCTATGGTAGGTGTCAAAATAGAGTGATTCCCCTTTCGTACCGCCTATGTTCCACGTATTGTTCTGCTCTCACGTACCAATAGTCTCCCTCACGTAAGGGCGGGTATATAGAGAGGTTCGGTATAATGGCCCTGGCAAGTGGTATATTGAAGGGGCGACCATTTTGGGAGATATAAGAGCCCTCATATTGCATATACAACAAAAATTTCTTTACAAGGTTTTCAAAACAAAAATCAAAACACACTGAACCAGATTTAGGGCACACTTTTAATCCATAAACAAGATAATCATTGCTTTGATTGTGTGTTCCCCTTTTGTTTAGTGTAGCATAAAAAATCGTAAAGAAGATAAAAATGTACACATATTTAGAGAAACACCACCATGGTGTACACCCGTAGCCGAGCCCAATCACGGGCAGAAGCTACGAAAAGTGTACAAAGGGGCACAAGTCACCTCCGATATAGCCCCGAGGACTTGGTCATACCACCTTGGTGGCCTGACCCACAAGATAGTCCACATCATGCCATTACAGAATGGGACTATAGAGGCACCCCTTTGAGGGGCACTCCCACTCAAACATAGACCCTTTCAGGAGGAGGCCATACACGTGGCACTCAACATAGATGGGAGGGCTCCCTTAGACACTCGTTATGAGTGGCCACCGCATGATGAAGCGCTAGAACAACATAGGGTCCATAAGGAGGGGCCACATGATTACGTCATCCCTCCTCTACCCCTTATTACTGTCAGAAACAATAGGCCAAATCCAGAGCACAAGGCTCTTCAGACAGGGCAAGCCAATTCTGCCCGCCCCTTTCACATATACGAAAGGGAGCACGAGGAAGACCACTACATTCCTCAAGAGCAATACACAGCGTGGGAGCAATGCGCCTCCACACCTGCTATGTATCAGGATCACCCACTGAGGCCAGAGCCTCGGGTGAATGCCGCTAACCTCGATAGAGGAAAGCGACCCATAGAGATCTCGGATCACCATGACCGAGATAGACATGTAGGAGAGGCATCTAGGCTTCCTAAACACAAGACGACAGAACAAATTGACTTGGCATTTGCCAAACATGCCACCCGCCAAGCGCAAATCACGTAGCTCAGGCAAGACCAACAATAGTTAGAGCACCTGTATCGCCTTAGCAAAGAGCGCATTCGGCGTCAGACAGATGAATTGCTCCAGAACACTGTGCCTGAGAGGGTCCCAACCCCTCGCACGCATAAGATAGAGTTGTATGAGAGGCACAACCCCTTGGTGCGAGACAGGTCTCCATGACCTTATCAAATATTGCCTCCAAGACCTCCTAGACCTGAGCGGGAGGCCACTCCCAGAAACAACGATGGGCACCCTCCGCGGGCACCCACCCATGTTTATAGGTCTCACCCAGGAACTCCTCAAGAAGCCTATGAGGAGTATGAGCAAGAAGAAGAGCGGGCTGAAATGCCCTACCAAGGCAGGGGGGATGTTGTCCGGCTACCCCTCCATAGGCCTCAAGTTCCCCGCAACCCACAACGGGAACAAACCAAGGAGGAAGAAATCAAATCTTTCGATGCATACAAAGCGCTGCTAGAGCGCTTAGAGTCTATGGAGACCAAGACTTCTGGGCCCCAAAAGCCCACTTTACGCCAGCTCCGTAGTCACCCTGTGCATCCGTCAGTGTCGGCACCCCCATACCCTGAACACTTTAAACTGCCCCAGTTGGCAATATTTAGAGGGGAGGAGGATGCCCAAGAGCACGTGACTAGATTCCTGAGCCAATGCTTTGGCATTCAGGACAACGATGCTTTGCTGCTAAGAACATTTATAACCACGTTCGTAGGCCCTGCCTCGGATTGGTTCACTCAGTTGCCAAAGCATAGCATCAGTAACTTGGATCAGCTAGTGGACGCGTTCCTCGAACGCTTCACCTTCAACACCAAGAAGAAGGCATCACTAAGTGACCTAGCTAGCCTCAGGAAGTATGAGGAAGAAACCATGGCGGCCTATGGAAATCGATGGAGGACGTTGCTTTCAAAGCTGCCCTACCTCCCTCCTATGGCCGACCTGACCCAAATGTTCTCAAAAAGTTGTTTGAGATCGATCTCCATGCTATTGCAGCTGCAGCAATATGCCACTCTTGAGGAAGCCCTGGCGCAAGCCAGAATCATTGAGGAGATCAAGATACAGGATGGCGAGATTGCCAAACCACGAAAGAAAGAGTGGCCTAAAAATGCCAAAATAGGGACCACGCAACCGAAACCCGCTACGGTCAATCAGGTTGCTATAAACATGCCTAAGCCTGCACAAGCAACACAACCCTCATAGGCTAACTATCAGGCAGTTCCTCTTGACAGCTATGAGAAGGAGAATCATCGGCAAGAGCAAAATCAGTAGCGTCGCCCTAGGCGACAGTTCACACCCTTCACAGAGTCCAAAGACTCCTTGTTTGACCGTTTGTCCATGGTAAACTTGATACACCTGCCAGAAAGTCGACCCATAGACCCCAACGTACCAAAACCTAAGGGCTATAGGGAAGACTTGTACTATAGATTTCATAGGCAGAAAGGACATGACCTTTACGCATGTTGGAAGTTCAAGAGCTTCGTGCAAGACCTAATAGACAACAAGACGCTGGCGGTGGACAACCCCGTAGCGCCAAACAACCAATAGATGGGAGTCTTCAAAGACCCCCTGCCTGCCCATGATGCGCAGGCAAAAACCCTTCAAGTCAATGAGGTGACACAGAACTGCCCCATGCAGGGGTATGTAGGGATGATAAGCATAGTGACTCGAAACAAGAGGTACCCAAGCACAGCTGCCCCGTGGCAGCTACAGGAGAGGTTCCATCAACGTCACAACCTCAACAACACCCTACACAACCTCCCCCGCCTAGACCAATGGCCATGATTCGGACTAGACTTACCCAAAGTTTAAGGACCACGTCGGCTAGGCTCTCCATCTATGAGCTCATTCAACAATCATCGCCCCATCGGGAGGCTCTAATGGAGATATTAAAAGCCATCGAGCTGCAGCCCCATGAAGCAAACTCTTTCAACAACTTTGTGGGACATGTAAAACAATGTACAGAACCAGTCATCACCTTTAGAGAAGACGAACTGAAATCGATGACTGGTGATATGGCGGATCCACCCCTGCACGTCATTGCATGGGTCAACGGGATTCCGTATAAGAGGGTGTTGGTGGACACTGGCTCGTCCAATAATATAATTACAACAATGGCATTGAAACACCTCAAGTTGCCAGCATCTCACATCGTGGCCTCCACCTATACTCTTCGAGCATTCAATGATGCGATATGCTCGACGGTTGGCACAATTGTCCTGCCCATCCAAGTGGGACAAAAGACTATTCCTACGTTGTGCCACATCTTGGAAGGTGAGATGGCCTATAATATCTTGTTGGGCCGGCCTTGGATCAGGGGACATGAAGTGTGTCCCTTCGATAGCTCATCAGTGCCTAAAGTACACATTCGAAGGGCAGGTGCATGTAGTCCCGGTAGACTTAGAGCCCTTCAAGTATTGCAATACGGTGCAACTGATGCCGCAATCGACCCTTCCATCGACACATTTGGACTTTCAGTTGAATCCATCCAAACAGGGTCCGATTCTGCATGCATCCCCACTGTTAAGTCCATCAAATCACCAGTCGGGTCCATCTTCATCATCTGGTCCTTCACCAACAATGCCACCTACGGTGGCCACACCGAAGGACAAGGGGAAGAAACCCCTAGAAGAGGCACCGCCACTAGTCTCAACCATCTCTACCGAAGAGATGCCTAGCCGAATGGAAGTCGAGATGCCTAGTTCACCCTACATGGAGTGGACCCAGGAAGAACTCCCATTCCCTCCCCCTCCACCACCAACGATCACCATTGAGATGGCCAATACGGGCCTGGGGGAGTATCTAGTGTGGAACATTGTAGCAACACCCGCACTTGAGTCCATGCAGACATGGGGAGACCTCGCCTCCCCATCGGCACTATTGTTCCTCTAGGCTACCCACCAAATCAGACAAACTTTGTATATGGGGGCCTCGATAATGGCATTGAACCTTACATGCAAGAAGAAGAAGATGAAGAGCCCTTTGTTGAGGACGTCAACTATTTGTCCAACCCAGACTTTGCTTTGAGATATCTTGGCCAATGCAATTGGCATGGATATGGGTTGGGCAGATATGAGCAAGGAGTGCGCATTCTTTGCCAACCAAGATATCAGATGCCATACGACAAGTCAGGAGTAGGGTTCAACCACCCCCTGCCCCTTGACATCTTGGTAGAGAACATGCAAGGCCTAGGGATAGGCAACAAGGATGGGTTGGCATTAGATCCATATGCCAATCCTAACACAACATATACATTGGGGGATTATCTCCCATTGCTAACAACCAACCTTGTTGACCTTAACAACCCTTTCCCTTCGATCGAGAAAGGAGAAAGTTCGAGGACTCACCTACAAGAGGGATATAGACAAGGCCAAGAAGGGTCTTCAGAAGATGAGTCGAAGTATGAGGTAGCACCTTGGGACCCTTTCGAATCTGATAGCAATCACTCGCAAGTGACACCCATAGATGATTATCAAGAGAGCTTCATGACAATGTTCCCCTTGAATGCTCCAATCGAGCAAATGCCACCTCAAGAGAATCAGGTCCTCCCGTAGAGAGCGGAACAACCCCGATGGGACCAGATCAATTTGCTCGAGCAAGATGAGCCTCACATGTCGCAAACAGCTGTCGGAGCCAACGAAGGCCTATGGATCTCTGATAGCGATTATGAAGATGAGACTGAGATGGCATATCTCAATCATATGCGACAGCAACAATACCCCATGGACATTGACGACATGTTTGAACAACTACACATGGGGCCAAGGCATAGGTGGCACCTAAACCAGGCACAGTTGGACCAACTACTGCACCCGCCACTTCAGGCATACAGAGAGCGCCTTCCGCCCAGAGACCCTATAGAGCCATCAGTGCCAAGGGTGGACCCTATCCTTTTATCCGCACATAGGGCCGATCCATTTGTGCCAGTACCCACAGAGCCAGATCCGGAGCACAAAGATCACCAAGGATGTCCGAGTCACCACACCCACGGTAATGGAGACCAAAATCATTTCATCAACATGATCTCCATTGACTTAACCGCCCCCATCCATAACCCAGCCGACCCAACATGGTCATTGTATCTAGACTTAGATGCTATAGACTGGGATCGTGCTGACACACCACCATCCCCATCAGAGTACTGGCCTTGCGGTGGGATGTTCCATTTCACCCCAGGACAGACTCAGGATGTCTTCCATGCTGAAGAGGAACCCGACGTTCCCAACGTAGATCTAAATTCAGCAAATGATATCCACCTGATCCCAACTCCACACCAGCTTGGAGGATGGGTCCCACATGTCAATTGAAGAGACGACTGACGTAGACATCGGCTCGATCCAATGAATTCACAAATCATCAAGCTGGGGGTAAGTCTATCCCCCAAAGAGCAAGCCGATTACATTGCCCTTCTCAAAGAGAAGAAGGAGGTTTTTGCATGGTCCTACAAAGACATGCCGGGGCTAGACCCGTAGCTAGTCACGCATAATCTAACGCTTGATCCGACAGTCAAGCCAGTCAAGCAAAAACTACGTAAGATGCACCCAACAGTAGCCTTAATGGTCAAATATGAGCTACAAAAGTTGTTGGATGCACAGTTTGTCATCTGCATGGATTACCCACCATGGTTGTCCAACATGGTACCCATCAAGAAGCCCGATGGGAGGATTCGCATATGCACCGATTTTTGAGATCTAAACAAAGCGAGTCCCAAGGATGATTTCCCCTTGCCTAGCATCGATGCATTGGTAGACGCTACAACGGGCCATGAAATGCTTTCCCTCATGGATGGTTTCTCGGGATACAATCAGATTCGTATCAATCCCGAGGACCAACTAAAAATGGCGTTCACAATGCCTTGGGGGACATTTTGTTATAAGGTCATGCCCTTTGGCCTTAAAAATGCTGGCGCCACCTACCAACGTGCCATGACATACATCTTCCATGATCACATGCATAAAACTTTGGAAGATTACATGGATGATTTGTTGGCCAAATCTCTTTTGCGCCTAGATCATCTCGATGACTTAAGCAAGATCCTCGATCGCCTCATTGAACATAAAGTCAGACTAAACCCCAAGAAGTGCGTATTTGGCATCACATCTGGAAAACTCTTGGGTTTCATAGTCTCAAAATGAGGAATCGAGGTAGATCCAAACAAAGTCAAGGCAATCCTTGAAATGCTTCCCCCAACCACCATCAAGCAGCTCAGAAGCCTGCAGGGAAAGGTCGCGTCAATCAAGCGCTTCATAGCGCAGCTATCTGACAAGTGCCGACCCATGAATAAATTATTGCACAAGGGGGTAGCATTTCACTGGGATGACGAGTGCCAGTCAGCCTTCGACGACATCAAACAATACTTGGCTTCACCGCCAGTATTGGCACCACCTAGACCAGGAGTGTCGTTCTACTTATACATCTCAGCTATTGAGGTGGCACTGGGTGCCATGCTAGCCCAAAAAAATGAACTACACAAAGAACAGGCTAATTACTATCTTAGCCGCACCCTGGTCAGTTATGAACTTAACTATGCATACGTCGAGAAGCTATGCTTGGCAGTGGTATTTGCTACCAAAAAGCTGTGCCACTACATGCTGAGCAATACGACGTATGTTGTGTCTAAGGAGAATCCATTGCGGTACATGATGAGTCGTACTTATCATAGTAGCCACACGGTGAAATGGATCATGTTGTTGATGGAGTTTGACATCGAATTCATTGGACAGAAGTCCATCAAAGGTCAAGTCATCGCCGATCAACTAGCAGAGGCTCCTCTTGAAGACGATCAGCCTCTTGACCATAGAGCTACCCGATGATGGGGTCTTCCATGTTTCAGAATCACCAGATTCTAATGAGCCTGAGTCACAGGCCGACATGACCCTATTCTTCGATGGTTCTAAATGTGAGCAAGGGGGTGGCACGAGAATTGTATTCTTCACACCGCAAGGGGCTCCAATGCCTCTATCATTTAAACTTAATTTCCCATGCACCAACAACAATGCCGAATATGAAGCCTTGCTCATAGGTCTTCAAACAACAATCACCATGAACATCAAACGCTTGAACATCTTTGGTGATTCGCTGTTAATTGTCAACCAAGTAAAAGGGGTATTCCAATGTAAATGCCCAGTTCACGAGGCCTACAAAGCCCTTGTGGACAAATTCTTGGCAAAGCTTGAATGGTATGACATCGAGGCACTCCCTCGATCATCAAATCATTTTGTGGACACTATGGCCTCCTTGGGGTCACTAATCCCGCAAGACCCTTCTGGTGAAATGACAACCATTCAAGTTAAAACATTATCGCAATCCACGATGGAGCATGCAAGCTCTGACCTAACGCCAAGAATCCACCTGATCCAGATTGAACCATCTCAGGATAAGTTCTCTCGAATCCGTGATAGTCTGAATCACGCCAACTGGGGGTCCTTGTTCTCCCCAACCCCTCTTAATAGCAACACAACGCTATTCTTACAAGTTCTTTCCCACTCAACTTTTGCTAGGGATGAACTTCAAGAGGGATTGGCCATTCATACCATCGAGGTTTCTGATCAGCAGGATTGGTACACACCCATAAGAGACTACCTCAAGTTAGGTAACCTCCCACTTGGATTGATGCATGCCACAAAAAGATCATTTAAATAGAAAGCGGCAAAACATGTCTTGCTAGGAGACATTTTGTATCGTCGGAGCTATGAAGGAATCCTCCTCCGTTGCTTGGACCAGCAGGAGTCCGCTTGGGCGATCACCCAAGCGCACGATGGTACATGCGGTGGCCACTTCAGCGGTATGGCCATCGCAAAGCGCATTCTTCGCATGGGCTATTATTGGCCATATTTAGAGTGAGATTGTTGCGCATATGTAAAGAAGTGCATGAAGTGTCAACACCATGCCAATTTGACACACGTACCTTCTCAGGCCTTGCAACCGATCCAATCGGCTTGGCCATTTTCATAGTGGGGCTTAGATCTAATCGAAAAGATCTCCCCTACGTCGTCAGGTCATCACACGTTCATCATAACGGCCACAGAGTACTTCACCAAGTGGGTGGAAGCAATTTCGCTAACCTCTACGACTGGACCCCGCATTGCGGAGTTTATTTTGCATAACATCATATGTCATTTTGGTATTCCATCCAAGATCATCTCGGATAATGGGATGTCATTCAAGAATAAAGATGTGCGTGCATTGAATTCAACCTGGAGGCATCTTTGAGCATTGAGAGTGGGCCGGGGAGAGCGGAGGATGTCGATGGGCGGGAAGTCTGCAGGGGAGATCGGGAGCGGCGGTGGTTCGGTTCTTGGACGCAGCGGAGCAATCGGAGGGCATCAAGAATCCGATGGAGCGGAAATGCCCAGGCCCATTGAAGATGACCGGGCTGGCAACGGTATTGGTCGAGGTAAGGACCCACCAGACAAAGGGGGTGGTGGGGCTCAAAAGTCTTATGCCCAGGCAACGGCCTCGTAAACCCTAAACGGGTTTTTTACCAAAGAGTTGTTTCCGGTTGGGGATGAGCTGGACATCCCGACGGAAGTTCTTTCAAGCTTCATGGAGTTTGAGAAATTTACCCTAATAGGTAAATTCATTGGAGGCCGTCCCGACATGGAAACTATCCAAAAATGGGCAGCAAGCAAATGGAGGACTTCTGGCCATTTGGAGCTGGCGGCCCTATCCCGAGGTTTTTTTGCCATTAGATTGAACAATAAGGAGGATTACTGTAAAATTCTGGTTGGCGGGCCATGGTTTTTGGGCCGCAGAAGTTTATTTCTCAGGAAGTGGGACATGGATTTCAGTCCTGAGACCCATAACATCAACATTGCCCCAATATGGGTTAGGCTCCCGAATCTTCCCCTCTTTGGCTGGCATGAAAATGTCATAAGAGGTATTGCGCGTTCCATTGGGGAGTTGGTCACCATTGACCCTCCCACCCGAGCTCGAACAAGGTTCGTCCAGGCCCGATTTTGCGTTCTCGCAGATTTGGAGGCGTAACTCCCAACTTCCATCACTCTTCGGTCCTGGAGGTACCATTCTTCATAAACAAGCTATTGTCTATGAAAATAGACCAGCTTTCTGCACCCAATGTCGGTCCCAAGGGCACCTCCAACTCCAGTGTCCTCTTCAAAAATCGGGAAAATAGAAACGTGAAAACGGCAACCCCCTGGAGCACAAGGAAGATCAGGCAAAGCAACCACATCTCCTAGACGCGAAGGGCCATGGATCCCCAGGCCCCTCTAGAGATTGTGGCGGACTCTCTCAGCCTGAAGAGAATCCCTCTCTCCAATCGGACCCCGAGCATCTTGAGGCTGACAACCAACAAGGAGCAGACTCCCACTTGGAAAGTGAACCGCAGGAAGAGATGGAACGGACACCTTCCCAAGTTTTGACTCAGGCTGTTCCTCTGCTCCAAGATACGGGTCATCCCGATTTTAGTCAGTCGCAGACGCTGCTAGAAGATTACCTCTTAGGAAGGAGGGGTGAACAATCCGGTCACATTAGCCCCCGAAATACGAGGAGCCGAAAGCAAAGTGTGGATTTTGGTAGTGAGAGGAAGCAGGGCCGTCCTCCTAACAAGGAAAGGCGAGACAAAGAGACTGCAACTGACGTTGCAAATGGAACCCAACGTTTGTTGGTTCTGGATGACTGTGACACACAATCGGACGAAGCACATGCATCAAAACCTCCCCCTCAACAAGGAAGGGGAGGCAAGAAAAACTTCAAACTGTCTAGATGAAAGTCCTCTCATGGAATGTGAGAGGACTGAACGGTGCAGCCAAGCGAAGGTTAGTGGCTGATCTCCGTAGGAGGATTAACCCTTCTATCCTTATTTTGCAAGAGACCAAGCTTGATGCTATCTCCTCTGACAAAGTGGCGAAGGCCATTTGGGCCAAGGCAAATTGTCTGTCCAGCCCTGCAATGGGAACAACGGGAGGACTCATGGTTCCATGGGACCCTTCGAGGTTTGAGGGCAGCTTGCTGTCAACTTCCAACATAATCATCAATGTACTGTTCCATCCAAAACCTCCAATTTTTCCTCGGATTCTCGTCCAACGTTTATGCTTCAAATTCTCGCCACGGAGAGAGCAAAAATGTGGAAAGCTATCTCTCCGATGAGGGAGAATTTTAGCAACTTTCCCTGGGTTTTAGGGGGTGACTTCAATTGTCCCCTTCATCCTTCGGAGAAAAAAGGAGGGTCTCGACCACTCTAGCCGCAGCTTGGAAGATTTCGGAGATTTTGTCTCGCTAATGGACTGCTTGACATCGAACTCAAAGGGGCTTCCTTCACTTGGAGTAACATAAGGATTGGGGGCGGTTTGATTCAAGTCAAACTTGACAGATTCTTCATTTCCCTAGAAGCCATTCCCATCCTTGGCGGGGCTATCCTTTCGGCTCTTCCAAGGATTGGGTCTGACCATAACCCTATTTTCTTGGAGGCGAACGATGGGCCTATTTTTATGACCCCTTTCATATTCGAATCCATGTGGATTTCCCACAAAGACTTCAAAGGATTGGTTTCAGCGTGGTGGCAATCGAAGGTGGAAGGAAGCGCTCCTAAGAGAGTGGCTTTAAAGCTCAAAATGGTCAAAGAAAAACTGAAGATTTGGAACAAAGAGGTTTTTGGCAACATTTTTGAGTCCAAAAAATCCATCGCTGAGAACCTGAAGGTTGTGGAGGAAAGGATGGCTATCGAAGGTTACACTGAGGGTCTCAGGGAGGAAGAGCGGAGCCTTTTGGTGGACTTTCATTCTATTCTCGCTAGGGAGGAAACGTTCTGGCGCCAAAAATCTCGTGACCTGTGGTTGAAGAATGGAGATTCCAACACGAGATTTTTTCACGCGTCTACTATGAGGCACAGGGGGGCCAACAAGATCAGAGAAGTGACTTGTAAGGATGGGCACATTACCAGGGAGATTGAGGAAATCAGGAGCGAAGCGGTTAATTTCTTTCAAGATTTGCTTGGCTCTCCTCCGGATAGCAACCTCCAGGTCCATAAATCTATGCTCGCCAATTTTCCGACTAAAGTTCCCCATGAGGTAAGCATGAAACTTCTGGAACCTTTTTCCTCGTCTGAGATTAAGGAAGCTTTGTTCTCCATGCAACCAGATAAGGCCCCTGGGCCCGATGGTTTCCCCCCGATTCTTCCAAGTCATGTGGGAGGTCGTGGGCCCGGATGTGTGTGATGCTATTCGGGTAATCCAAGCGTCCAGATCTATCCACCCGAAACTCAATTCCACCTTTCTTGCCCTCATTCCTAAGTCTCCTTCCCGCAAAAGTTTCTCTGACTATCGGCCCATTAGCCTGTGGAATTTTTTTTACAAGATCCTTACCAAGTCTATAGCCAATAGACTCAAAACAGTCCTCCCCTCCCGATTGATCCTTGTCGTGGAAGCACCGTCAAAGGCAGAAACATTCTTGATGGTGTTATCACCGTCCATGAGACCCTTCATTCCGCTTACCGCTCTAAGAATGCCGCTCTTTTTCTTAAGCTCGACATGAACAAAGCCTTCGACCGTGTCGACCAAAATTTTTGTGTGCAGTCCTCCTCAAGTTCGGCTTTCATCCCCACCGGATTGACCTTGTCTACAGCTGTATATCCACTCCCTTTTTTTCTGTCTTGGTCAATGGGTCCCCAGCTGGGTATTTCCAGAGCTCCAGAGGCCTCAGACAGGGCGATCCTCTTTCTCCCATCCTGTTCATTCTTCTGGCGGAGGTTCTGAGTTGGTCCATGAAAGAGGCTCTTCGACAGAACAAGATTTCTGGCATCTTGCCGACTTCTAGAATTAATCCCGTCACTCATCGACAATTTGTGGATGACACCCTCATCTCCACCGGGGCGTCCGTTGCTCAAGCCAAGTCGCTCAAGAGGATCCTGTCTCGTTATGAGCAAGCTGCAGGGCAAAAGGTCAATTACATCAAGAGCAAAATTTACTTTATTAACACTCCTCTACGTAGACAAATTCGGATTGCTAGAATTCTTGAATGCACTATTGATTCCCTGCCTACGTCCTATCTGGGGTTGCCTCTATCTTATAGCGGACGGGCTAGTGGGGACATGTGGAACATGATTCTTGAGCGCCTACATAGGAAACTCGGCACTTGGAAGGGCAAACTCCTATCGCAAGCTGGGAAAGCCACCCTTACCAAAGCCTATCTTCGAGGGGATCCCGACCTACTTCATGTCGGTGTTCATGCTTCCGAGTGCAGTCCACTCCAAGATTGAGAAGATTCAGAGGACCTTTCTTTGGTCTGGTAACGAAGAGAAATCTAGACTTCCCCTTGTAGCCTGGGACAAGGTGTGTTCGAGGATAGATCAAGGCGGCCTGGGGTTGAGAAGATCCAGACTTATGAATTTGGCTCTGATCGCGAAGCACGCTTGGAGGATTATGTCTAGCGACCCGGTGGAGTGGGTTACGCTGGTTAAAATGAAGTATCTTGGCCCCACTCCCTTCTTGGATGTTGAAACATCCTCCGTGGCATCGATATTTTGGAAATCTGTGCTCCAAACCCGACATTTGATCAGTCTGGGAGCCCGCTGGATTTTGGGTGATGGCAACTACATTTCCTTTTGGAAGGACAGGTGGGCGATTGAAGAAGCCCTTGGGTCGAGGGCGGACCTCGCTGGGCTAAGAAGCTTGACCGACCCTAACGCCCAGCTCAGGGTGGCAGGTTTCATAGATCGGAGCACCTGTTTCCCTCGATGGAAGCTTCCTGTTGTGGAGGGGTTTAATAATGAGGTTACCTTCCTTGATAATATCCTTCAGTCGGTTTTAATTCCTTCTACCAGAAGGAATGACAATATCATCTGGAGTGGTACGGAGGATGGGCGTTTCTCGTTAAATCAGCTTATGAGCTTCTCACCACCAAGACTCGCTCCGGACTACAGTGTGGAATACTGTTTGGAGGAAAGGAGTTGTTCCTAAAATCAACTTCTTCGCGTGGATTGCTTTCCACAATAAAGCCTTAACTATTGACAACCTTCACAAGAGAGGTTTTGCCTTCCCCAACAGGTGTTACTTGTGTTTAGCAGATTGTGAGACGAGGGATCATTTATTCTTGCATTGCCCATTTTCCCACTCTGTTCTGAGCATTGTCCTATCCTCCTTCCAGATCCTTTGGTGCTCTCCCCGATCCCTTAGAGATGCTTTTCATCAATGGCCTAATCCTTTCAAGAATCCCAAGCTCCGCTTCCTCCTCGAGGCCTCCTTCCACCATTTAATTTGGCAAATTTGGTTAGAGAGGAATGCCATAATCTTTGGAAAAGCTCCTAGAGGGCCCCCTTCTGTTGCTCAAAGGGCGTTATCTTACGCCATTGAGAATTCTATTGTTGTTCCTAGTCCCCGTCCCCATCTTTCGAGCGAAGAAGCTATTCTCAAAATGATGAATCTCTGGCCATTTCTGGAGGTTGTTAAAGGGCCCTGTCGAAGGAATGTTGTGTGGACCAAACCCCCCGTGGGGTGGATTAAATTAAACTTTGATGGAGCGGCTAAGGGGAATCCTGGGCCCACCGGCGCTGGTGGGGTTGTCCGTGATCATGACGGGAATATTGTGATGGCCTATTGTGAAGATTTGGGCTCCCGGACGAATCACTATGCCGAAGCCCGAGGCGCTCCGAATGGTATTCGGATTCTCTCTCGAGGATCCCCGACCTCTTATCATTGAGGGTGACTCGCTCAACATCGTGAATTACCTTCTTGGCACCAAAAATCCATCTTGGAAAGTCTACAACATCATCCTCGAGGCTAGATCTCTTCTCTCCTATCGCGGTAGATGGAAAGCAAATCATATTTTGAGAGAAGGAAATCGCGTGGCTGACCACATGGCCAATAAAGGGCTCGCGACCACGTGCCCGGTTGTGTGGCGGTCTCGCTTCCCATCCGAGGTGGAAAGGTTGGCCAGTGCGTACATCCCTTCCTGATGTTTTCCTTACGCAGTTTTTGGAAGGCCCATTCCGACGTGTTTTGGGGATCGTGATTAGCTGTCCTTGGTGTCCGTCTCTTTGTTTTCGGCTTCTTTTTGGGTTTCTCTCGGGTCTGTCCTGTTTTCTTTTTGTTGTTGGGTCTCCATGCCTAAAAGCCCTTTTTGCTGTTTTCAAGTCTGCAACATTAGGATGGTTTTATTTTCATTTAGGTTTATTGTTACAGCCAAGAGGTATGATGCATCATTAGAAAGTTGGCTAATTTTGTACATAAGGTTTTGGGATCCTCTATAAAAACCCACTGTTAATATATTATAATAATTACCAAAAAATATGTGCATGCATTGACAACAAAGTACAAAATTCAGCACAGTTTTTCAACACCCTATTATCCACAGGCAAATGGGCAAGAAGAGGCGTCAAACAAAATGCTAGTTGCCATCCTCAAAAATACGGTCACAGATAGTCATAAGGATTGGCATATTCAAATTCTGCTTGCCCTGTGGGCTTATCGCACTAGCATTCGAACGCCCACTAGGGCAACTCCATTTTTGTTGGTGTATGGCTCTAAGGTAGTCATGCCTCTCGAGTTGGAAATACCTTCCCTCCGCATCTCAATGCAAGAGTTCATCGATGATGACAGTGCGTGACAGGCCCGGTTAGATCAACTTACGTTGCTCGACGAACGAAGTGTCAATGATCTCGAGCATTTACGTATCTATCAAGAGCGACTTAATAAAGCATACAACATGAAAGTTTACCTAAGGGACTTTCAGGTTGGTGACTTGGTCTTAAAAGAGAACCAGCAAAATTCTAACTTGCCGCCCCATCTAAGGGACAAGTTCACGGTAAATTGGTTAGGTCCCTATGTAATTGACAGTAAAATAGGACCTATAACATACCAACTCGCCTCTCTTGAAGGAATCAAGGAACCAGAACCCTTGAACATCAGTCATTTGAGGCCATTCCACATTTAGAGATACATAGCCCACCCCAAACGCCCCAAAGGTATCAATAAACCCTTTGGTCAAACCAAAAAGCTCCAAGGATTCCCACAATCGCTTGGTCAACCAAAATGCCCCAAAGGTATCAATAAACCCTTTGGTCAAACCAAAAAGCTCCAAGGATTCCAGCTATCGCTTGGTCAACCCCAAAAATGCCCCAAAGGTACCTATAATCCCTTTGGTCAAATCCAAAAGCTCCAAGGATTCCCCCAATCGCTTGGTCAACCTAAAATGCCCCAAAGGTATCAATAAACCCTTTGGTCAAATCCAAAAGCTCCAAGGATTCCCCTAATCGCTTGGTCAACCTAAAATGCCCCAAAGGTATCAATAAACCCTTTGGTCAAATCCAAAAGCTCCAAGGATTTCCCCAATCTCTTGGTCAACCTAAAACGCCCCAAAGGTATCAATAATCCCTTTGGTCAAACCAAAAAGCTCCAAGGATTCTCACAATCGCTTGGTCAAACCTAAAAAGCACCAAGGATTCCCACAATCATTTGGTCAACCCCCAAACACCCCAAATGTGTCCATAAACCCTTTGGTCAAACCAAAATCTCCAAGGGTTTCCACAATCGCTTGGTCAAAAAAAATATATTCAAAAACAAAAGATAAACAAAAATAACAAAAAAATTGCATCTCACTTCCATGCATACTCTTAAAAATAAAAAATATAATAAACTACATTAGGCATCGCATCCATACATGGCATATTTGTTAGCCATACACGTTATAAGCACCATAGACTGTAATTGCTAGGCAATTCCATCATTTTCCACATTCAATCCATTTTGTAAACACATCCATCCAAAATAATGCCATCCACATTTTTTTGATCATAGTTAGTTGGTTGCTAATGTCTGTAGGGTTTTCGTCATTCAACTGTCTTTATATTTCTAGCCAAAAATTGTACAAAGTCAGACAGATTTTACAAAGGTAGAGTTTTACTTAGATCACACCTCATTACGTAGCATCCCCACACAAGTTAAAACACATAAAAAATTCCCAAGTTGTGTGAACGCAAGAGAAACCTACAAGGCAGTCTGGGGTACCATAGGTGAAAGGTTAGGCTGTTCATCCCCCTGTGCGAATGGTTTGAGAATGCTGAGAATTGAAAAAAGGACAAGGTCTTCCCCATCTAATTTCCCATAATAAACAGTGGTCGTCACCACTAACAAAAATCCCAATAACCGTTGGTCCCCAAAGTCATAAGGATTCGTACTACACGCCCCTGACAAGGATGGGTAGTCGTCCCCAAGGCCTAAGAGATCAATGCCATTACATAATCATATCCCAAAACATCTTTGATCCCCATAGTCATAAGGATTCGTACTACACACCCCTAACAAGGATGGGTAGTCATCCCCAAGGCCTAAAGGGTCAATACACTTACATAATAACATCCCCAATCACCTTTGGTTCCCAAAGTCATAAGGATTCATACTACACGTCCCTGAACAGGATGGGTAGTCATCCCCAAGACCATCAGGATCAATGCCATTCACAAGCCAAAAACCTACAAGCTCAACTTTGCAACCTAAAAAGCAAAATCACATAACAGTGGTTATTACCACTATTCCAAGTCCTTGCTCAAAACGAAAAATAAAAGAGAAAAATAAATAGTGATTTTCATCACTATGTATGCGAGCAAGTATCCCAACAAGTTGAGCAACCAAAAGATGCCTGAACTTGAATCCTTGGAATTCTCAGCATTCAAAAAACCATCTAGGTGATCCTCATTACGGGTTTGGTGGACAACCTACCTGATAATGGCGGTATCCTAAAACGCATGACGATATGTCTATCACATTAACTTTGCGTTTGAGTAGACCAATGTTTGCATGTGGATGAGCTAGCTTATGGTACCTTAGTTTATCCCGTGGATTAACCTTACTAAATACAACAACGAAGTTAGTGGAGCTAATTAGGTGATCCTCAGTACAGGTTTGGTTGACAGCCTATTCGGCACTGGCGGTATCCTGACAAATACCACATAAACGAACTCAATTGAACACAAAGGGATGTGAAATAACTTGGTCAAACTCAAGTCTAATTTGTACCTTGTTCAAAAGTCTTGTGAGATAAATGTACAGTCTTGGCTAGTTAGTTAAAATATCTAAATCTCAGAAAAACCTTAACTACATTTAAAAAAAATTGGTACATTTCATTACTTACATCAGCATAAAAAAATACGAAAAATACGAAAACAAAATTACCATATGCAAAGTCATTCCACAAAGCAATCACATTGTACAGAAATCCAGTAAATCTTGTACAGTCTATGGTGCCATCGACAAGTTATCAACAAATCATTTCATTCATTCCATATGCATACATCATATAATTAGAAACATCACATTCGTAATAACACATGCATACATCAAAGTAAATAAATGTGCATACAACCTAAAAAAAAAACATCCAAGTGTATAACCAAAAATAACGTCATCAAAATGTCCATAGGCTACAATAAGTCGATCCTCTGACCTCGCAAAATCAAAAACAAAGCAAAAACTCAAAAACCCCCAAGCTTAGGGCATCGACCACCATGATCATGTAGGATCGGTGTGACGGGAACAACCCCAGTGGTGTGGGTCCTATGGGACCTCTCAGGGTGGCTATTTCTAGCCCCCGCATCATGCCCACTAGCGCCCTCCTCATCCAGCCTCCTGCGACGAGAGGAAGCTGACTGCTTAGTCTCACTATCTTTTGTTCGGCGCGAAGATCCACCTCTAGGGAGCTCAGGTAATCGCCCACCGAGGCGGATAATATCTGCCTCCAGCTCCATCCGATGTCAGACCAAATCCATCTCCCACCGATGGTACACAGCCAATGCATCATTGCGCTGTGCCAACTACATCCGCATGAGATCCCTCTCCCGTGACGCATCGGTGTCCCCATCTTGCCGACGGTATGTAGCCAATGGATTCTCCTACTTCGCAACCTGAGTTCGTAAGAGATCCCTCTCCTGTAGAGCATCCCCGAGCTCCTCATCCCATCTCCAAATCCGATCCTCCAATCATGCTATCTCAGCGCGATACCTAGCCTACATATCCCTCGGGACTTCCTAAGGCATAGGCATCTCCGAGAGGATGGGCTGCTATGACACCCACTGCTCTGGGATGTCCTGCATGTCTGGCTGCTCCAGAACTCCAAAATCATCTCCCATAAAATCATCAACCTCCACCATGTCATCATCCTCCAGTGGAGCCCCCCAACCCTCCCCTGATGCCTCTGCATCCTCCCCACCTGCTGCTGCTGCATTAGGACCTCCTAAAGGCCCCTCACCTCGCCACCGTCGCAACGTCCACCACTGGTCGTACTTAGCAGTCACCCCGATGTTGTCCATGTTAGGGACATCGATCACTGCATCCGACTCCTCACCAAGCGGCTTGATGATCGGCCAGGCCAGATTCCTCTTGTCGCCCCAACACTGATAGATCAAGGGCTAACTAGGAAACCCCTGGTGCACCCTAAACTATCGTGTCACTCGAAAATATGGGAAATACTCTTGCTCTATCCCGTGCTGCCCTATCAGCCATCTCCTCCTGTGCACCCGTCGGAGCCACTCTCTAGCCTCAGGCCAGGCTGTACAGTCCCGGTATGGACGCCAGAACACCTCCCCTAGAGCAAGATGAGCGAAGGCATTGGCATAGTGCCCTACGACACCTGCCCCCACCGCCGACTCTGCCCCTACTCCTCTGATGACCTCCACCATAGAGCCGCATACCCTATCTCCCTATCAACCATCTCTGCCCGAGTGGTCCACGGTAGACCCTATGGCCGCTCCACAGCTATGTGTTGCCACCCCCAGCACTACAACAAGTAGCTACACCCAATCCCCTTCCGCCTCCGACAATGGACATTGTACAATTCATCATAAAGTTGTGCCAATAGCGTCTGTCCCCACCTCATAATCAAGGGTGCCTCCGTCGGACACTCGACCAGTCTGAAAACTACCTCCAGCAGGTTCCAAGGGAACCTCACACCTAATGAGTCGAGCAGTAGAATGTTGGAAATGAGGGTCATCAGTAATGCATGCCTCACCCCCAACACGCCCCTCTCCAGCCACCATCGCATCAAAATATCGCCAATCAGGCAATCACCCTCTGCCCTCTCCACCGGACTATCCACCCCCATCTCCACCCCATGCCCGAAGCACCGTGTCAGCACTACCGTACACTGATAACGTGGAGTAGTCCGAATAGGAAGCTTGTTTATCAAAATCCGTAGAATCCGATAGACATCCTCAAGAGTCACTGTCATCTCCCTTGTTGGGAGATGAAAGGTATTAGTCCGGTATTAGTCCGGGGATCCCACAAGTTGATCAGGGCCGTCAGATAGGCCCGATCCCCCACCACAGGCTCTAGCCGAGTCACCTGCTTGAGCCCAAGGGCATCAAGTCACTCCCAGTCCACGATAGTCAGCACCTCCTGCGCTTTAGAGAACACCGTCGACATACGGTATCGGCTCTTCACAACCTGCAAAATAAAACAAAACAAAAACATTAAAACAGGATAAAACAAAAAAAACTGTACAACACTAAAACAACCATACACACTGTTTACAAATCATACACACAAAAACATTTAATAAATGTACAGCTAAAACAACAAAACAATGTACAACTAAAACATTTAACAAACAAAGTACAACAAAGTACAGACAAACAACTGTACCACAAAAGTACAACACGGTCAAATAAAACTATACAGCACTAAAACAAACATACACAATGTCTAAACACAAAAATATTTAATAAATGTACAGTACACACATTAAGACAAAAACAAATTAAAACACAAATTTGTCAGTTACCTAGGGTTTTTAACTCTAGTTCAAACTGATAACTAAAAAAAAAAAAAATTCAAAAACAAATTTGTCAGTTCCTAGGGTTTTTAACTCTAGTTCAAACTGATAAATAAAAAATAAAAATTCAAAAACAAACTTGTCAGTTCCTAGGGTTTTTAACTCTAGTTCAAACTGATAAATAAAAAACAAAAAATTCAAAAACAAACTTGTTAGTTCCTAGGGTTTTTAGCTCGAGTTCAAACTGATAAATAAAAAATAAAAAATTGAACAAATTTGTCAGTTCCTAGGGATTTTAACTCTAGTTCAAACTGATAAATAAAATACAAAAAATTCAAACACAAATTTGTCAGTTACCTAGGGTTTTTAACTCTAGTTCAAACTGATAAATGAAAAACAAAAAATTCAAAAACAAATTTGTCAGTTCCTAGGGTTTTTAACTCTAGTTTCAAACTGATAAATAAAAAAAAACAAAAAAAAATTCAAAAACAAATTTGTCAGTTCCTAGGGTTTTTAACTCTAGTTTCAAACTGATAAATAAAAAAACAAAAAAATCAAACACAAATTTGTCAGTT
This sequence comes from Wollemia nobilis, assembly GCA_028583015.1. Taxonomy (NCBI): domain Eukaryota; kingdom Viridiplantae; phylum Streptophyta; class Pinopsida; order Araucariales; family Araucariaceae; genus Wollemia; species Wollemia nobilis. Next base: position 10,837,942 of record JAQPPZ010016467.1, read on the forward strand.
ACCTAGGGTTTTTAACTCTAGTTCAAACTGATAAATGAAAAAAAAAAAATTCAAAAACAAATTTGTCAGTTCCTAGGGTTTTTAACTCTAGTTTCAAACTGATAAATAATAATAAATAAAAAAAATCAAAAACAAATTTGTCAGTTACCTAGGTTTTTTAACTCTAGTTCAAACTGATAAATAAAAAAAAAACAAACAAAAAATTCAAAAACAAATTTATCAGTTACCTAGGGTTTTTAACTTTAGTTCAAACTGATAAATAAAAAACACAAAAAATAAAAATTCATTTACCTAGGGTTTAACCTTAGTCTAAACTGAAAAAAAAACAAAAACAACATAACAGTTTACCCTAGGGTTCGACCTTAGTCTAAACTGATTAAAAATAGACAACATAAAAACAATTTTTTTAAGCTAACTTTTCGATTTTAGTTTAAAATAGGGTTTTCTTTTTAGTTTATAACAAAAGCAAAATAAACAGGGTTTCAACTAGGGTTTTGATCATAGTTCTAACAAAGCAATACAAAGCACAAATTCAAACAAACAACAAACATTTAACTAGGGTTTTCATTTTTAAATCGAAAAACAAAATACAAAGGAAAACAAGTTACGATTTTAAACTATAAACTGAAACAAGCACAAAACAAAGAGAAGGAGCACTTACCGATCTCGCTTCGGCTTCGCCACTTGATTATCCAGTCCGTGAACTCATGGTTTTCGAGAAATTTTACAGTGCTCTGCTACGCAGACTCGACCTCATCCTCCTCACAGCTCCAAAACGCTAGGAAAAACAAATGCAAATAAACCCAAAACCTAGTTTTGGCCCTTACATAGGCTTTTAGGCCTGTAATCGTTCCACCCTGGGATGAGCACTCTAGTTAGCGCTCGTCCCACCCTGGGACGATTACTAAACTGGTATTCGTCCCATCCAAGGACAATTATAGAGCAAGAAATTCAAAAACAACAAAAACTGCATTAAAATGCACAAAAAAATAGCAATAAACTTGCCGAACAAAGGGGCATTTGCGCCTGCGATTCTTGGCATGAAAAAATGACGTTGGGATCACAAATCCTCACTATCCTACTCCCTAAGAAGGCTACCATAACCGGACCGCTCCGCGGGAGGACGGATTCTCAAGAATTTCATCCCCAAATGGCGTCACAAAAAGGGTCCAAACCCACCCAAAAATAGCAATAACATTGTCGAACGAAGGCGCCTTTGTGCCTGACATTCTTGGCATCCAAAACAGACATTGGGGTCACAAATTATCACTATCCTACTCCCTAATAAGGCTACCATAGTCGAACCGCTACAAGGGAGGACGTATTTTTGACAATTTCAGCTCTAAAATGCATCACAAAAAGGGTTCAAACCCACCAAAAATAGGTCAGAATGTTCGAAACCTGCATAAGCATTCAACGGAAAACAACTGAAGGCACCCTTACAACAGTCATCTTAGGTCAAGCAACTCATCGCTTTTCTCATGTCGGTCATTCCCTCATCGATTCGTCGCTTGAGGGGGTAGTCACACTTAGTCACCAATCAACAAAAACACACTCAATCAAGGAAGTGGCATGCATTCAAAGGATCATTGACAAAGATAATCACGCTCCTTCTTGGGGAAGCAAACAAGCAATAATCACAAGCTGATAAAACATTTAGCATTCTAGAATCATGAAATCAAGGTTCCCACAGACAAAAGGTTGCGCCCTTTGCCTATTCATAACTGAATAATGTCCAAGATCAAGTAACACCTCACCAAAAAAGTTTAATACTTGAATTAAGCTCCTTAGCTCGTCAGAAGCAAGGATTCAAGAATGCGTTCCCTTTCCATACTTGGGGCATCCAAATTTGGTTAGGTTATTGAGAAACCCTAATCATTAGTGCTTTGGTTATCTATTTTTTCTCAGCACTGCGCCACGCATAGCGCATCTCAAAAAGGGGCATATGTAGACACCAAAACAGCACCAATCTTATTATGTTACGACAAGCACTGATCGAATTGACATACATAGCCCCTAGGGCAGCCCCCAGAGGTTAAATAGTGGTCCTAACCACTCCCACAACAGTTTTGGAAGGTTAGAGGTCAATTTGGTACTTTTTCAGCACTTTGCTCCCTACTCATCCCACCTTGGGACGATTACAAACTGGTATTCATCCCACCCCGGGACGATTAGCAGCATTTGCTCCAGGGTGGGATGATTAGCAGGTTTGACTGGCAAAAAGTCAAACCTTGACAGGTCTGCCACTTAAATGCACCTTCAGGGCATGCAATTGCGAGGAACGACTTCAAATCAGAGAGAGGGACTTCAGTCAAGAATGCCTTGATCATGGAGGCCTCATGCAAGGAGACTCTAAATCAGGGAAGAATCTTTTCTTCCAAAATAGGGCAAGCAAGTCAAGTGGCGCCCTCGCATGCGCATTCAAAGAGAGAGACCCTAGGTCTATAAATTGGTGAGTCTTCTCACCCCAAAAGGGGGTAGAGCAGGAGCATTTGGAGCAACGGAGTGCTGCTGAATTATACCCTCACCCTCATTGCGCTTCTTACATCCTTGATCTCTCTTTCGGAAGGGAGGTTATCGAGTGAACATTGGAAGCGCAATTCGGACCCAAAACCCAAAAATTTGGCCACAATACCCCACCAAATTTTCTGACATGACCCCATAAGAGGTTTTGGACCCATCCCAAGTGGATTGGTGCCGAAATCGAGCCCCAAACGATTGGCGTCCTGCCCCCGGGTGCCCCCCGCACTGTTGTAGTTCTAATCGCCCCACCCTGGAGCGATTAGAAATCTATGGCAGATTTCCTTGCTTTTTCTTTTGTATTTGATTCTAGGTCATTTACATATGTTGCCATTCAAGTTTCATGTGATTATGATAAGTTTTGGCTATGATTTTGTTTTTTCTCGCTTTCGCTAACATACAGGGAGCATCATCGGATACAAGGCAATCAAGGCCGAATTTGTAGAATCTGACCTTCTGGGTCATCCCAGAATGCCCCATTTTTTTCTAACCCCAAATTTGCAAGTGTTTTGGAGACCCTTGGACTGGACATTTAGGAGGTCACCTTCTGACAGCTTATGACAGTCTTAATCGTCCCACCCCAGAGTAATTAGAAATATGTGGTAGATTTCTTGACTGTTCCTTTTGTAATGGGTTCCTAGTAATATTTTATTGCTTCTGTCAAAATTTTAGCTCATTCTGATATGTTTCAGTTATCATTTTAATTATTTTATGTATGCACTGATCGCAGGCCTTGGGGATTGCATGTTTCTCTCCATCCGCAGGTGCTACTAACCGTTTACTATTTCTATGAACGCAGGATCTCGACATCGGAGGGGCAGCAAGGAACTATAGACACGTTCACGCAAGCGACGATGACGTTTGGTCCACCCATTTTCAACGTGGGCACGCGGAAGATCCTCAAGGGGAATGTATCATTCATGGTGTAATCAAACTATGTCCAACGCTCCTAGCCCCTAAAAAGGGAGGAGGCGTATTATAACCCAATTTCAAGCAAATTAATAAAATAAAGGGCCGCACTTTTACACTTGCTTTAAATCTCGTTTCAGTTCGTTTGTTTTCCTTCTTTTCATGCATTCTCGTTCGTAGGACTTAGCGTTACATTTCCCTTCTATTTTGCTTTCGTATCCTCGTGCTTTCACTATGAACTTCTATTGTCATTTTTACAACACTTAAATTAAAGAGGGAGCTTAGTTGAGAGATTCAAATGCCAAGTGAGGTCCTCAAAAGAGTTTAAGGTACACCTCTTAAGACCCAAATACGTGGAGGATTCTCCTAGCTCTTCCACTTGGATACACCAATGGTTCCAATAATGGGAGGAAAGACTTACACACAAGCAATCACCAAGTGTTTTCTTCTTCCTTACAAGTGTGTATTGACATTTCTACTAGTCATAACTTACACATACAAAGTCTCCTAGGTTCTATTATACAACCTAGGTGTTAATCTACATGCCAAAAAAAAGAAGTTGAATAAGTTTTATGTACCTTCCAACTAAACTTCCAATATTTAATTTCAATTTCCAAAAACTAACTTAGATGGTTATCTTCACACTTGTATCCCCAAAAGGTGCTAACCATTCATTTTTCAAATATAATCTTAATCACACTCTTGTCACATCACAAGATATTATCACGAAATTTTATTTCCAAATGGGGTTAATTTCCTTACTCCCCATAACTTATCAAATATATTATCTTCCCTAGATAATATCAATGTTTTACCACTTCATGCAATGTTTCATTTCTAGGTAAGCTTATAGCCCATCATCCTAGAATTTTAACAACTAAGACGTTGTTATTAATGGTTTACCAACCATAGCTCAAATTAAGCAATCAATATATTTGAACCAACCCATGGTTCTACTTGCCCGTATATTTTTCTAGCTTGGATCTAACATTAGAATCCACTAACTAGCCTGGGCTCTGATACCAACTATAACAACCCAAAATTGTTACTTAACTTGATATAACGCAAAGAGTGTTAACATTTTTTTGTGTGTGTGTAAAATTACATAAATACAATATTCCAAATTCTGTTTTACATAGAGCATAACCACTCTTATCACTAACCATTTAGAGGACTTTTCCTTTAGGGCTACAACCCAGGCACATGCAAACCTCTATACCGCATGTTTAATCGTGCCACGTTCTGAGGATACCGTAAGCTATACAATACTCATGTGGATAGGACTTGGTATGTCCTGTAGCTTGAAATTATTGTCTTTTAGGCACCAACTTAGACACATGCAGGCTACAACACATGTACATTCGAGTTGCAACTTTGAATGTAAGAATTTAAGTTCTTGTATTTATGGCACCAACCCAGACACATGTGGGTCTTTATTCCACATGTACATTTTAGATACAACTCAAAACGTAATAACTTTGTTTGAGCTCCAACTCAAGCATGAATTGTAATCCTTGGGCTTCAACCCCTTTGAGTTCCAATTCAAAACGCACTAAACTGATTGCCATTTAACATTCCATTATTATAGTAGTTGTAGATTAAAGCACCCACCAGTATTGTAAAGTGATTACAACATATTTCCATTCACATTTCTATCTTAATGGAGAACCATGCATAATCATTAAAGCAAAGCATATAAACCATTGCATCATAAATATTTGAGAATACATATCCATCATTCATTAAAACATCATCTCATTGGAAAGTAAATAACATCTATATAAAAGATCAATTGTAAACCACAAGATAAAGATACACAACATATATCTTGAGAACCCTCATGGGGAATAAACCCAACCTCCAAAAATATTTCCTTGTATTTCATAATATTAATTGTTTCAAGTACAATAGCATAAAGGATTCCCAAAGATCCTTTTCCAAGTTACTATTACAAATAAGGAATCACATAGTTCTTTCCTCCAATTCAATCATGATAAATACACACCTAAAAATCTCTTCCATAAATCCCTTCCTAAGTTATCAATATGAAATAAGGAGTCATATAGCTCTTCTCCCAAACCATTCATAAGAATTCTTCCAATTCTTATATCTAAACTTATGAAATGCATCATTGGAATAGTATTAAATTGGAGTCTACGAGGGAAACTCTATATTTCCCTTTAGAATTCAAGAAAGGATCTCCTAATCCCTTCAAGTATGAACTTTCTAATTTAAACTTAAGAAATGGAGATTAACCTCTTAATCTCTCTTCCTTCTAGACAATATTACTAATTCATTTAACAATATTGAATTTCAAATATGGAACTTGATCCTCTAAAGTTTATCCTTGAATTGTCATCATTTATTCTTGTCCACGAATGGCTACAACCATTCAATAATTATAACACAACAATCTAACTCATATTTGTAAATAGTTATAGCTATTCAAATATCTATCTTATTCTTATCCAAGAATAGATTCAATTATTCAATTGTCAATCTCACTATTATCTAGGAATGAATACAACCATTCAAATAAGGATAACACATCCGAGCATAAGTGTTTTCTCAAAAGGATGGCAACAACCATCAAACCAAGTTATATCCATTTTCTAATCATCGATAAATCATATAATATCTCCTTTATCTAAATATAGATAATTCATCTAATCTATTATTTAATCTCCGTATTAAAGTCATATTATTTTCAAAATAGGAGGGATAGTTAATTCAAAAGGTGGACAATTTTCCTCTTCAAAACCTTTTGATAAATCCCTCATATCTTTTAGGAACCCATTATTAATAAACATCTCTTCCTACAACTGATTTATAACCTTCTTCAGTTTTGTTCTAATTTCATCTATATCACTTTATTTCAAAGTAGTTATAGATCTCCTTTGATTTAAAGGTTAGTATAAATAAGTTTGATTTAATTTGATAACATCTTTCTTCATGAAGATCTACCAATATCCTTTTAAAGGACTTCATGAAGATCTTCCTACAACTAATTTATAACCTTCTTCAGTTTTGTTCTAATTTCATCTATAGCACTTTATTTCAAAGTAGTTATAGATCTCCTTTGATTTAAAGGTTAGTCTAAATAAGTTTGATTTAATTTGATAACATCTTTCTTCATGAAGATCTACCAATATCCTTTTAAAGGACTTCATGAAGATCTACCAATATCCTTTTAAAGGAAATCAAAATATTTTGTTACCCCCAAATCAATCAAAAATTATTCAATGCATTCAAACAACGTAGACCAACTAACAAGCTATCACACATGCCATATGGAAATCATATCAGCAAATAGAGAGACGTGCTAGGCTCAATGACAGAGTGCCACTTGCCTTAATGTCACAAATAGATGCAAGGGAGGCCTCACTCGATGGCGCTTCATGATCATCGAGTAATGGTCAAGTAGATAAAAGAGAGCACTCTCTTTTAAGATGTAGAGTGCCTACTACATCATTGATGTGGGATAATGGCCAAGACGACCTTACTGTCTGTGACTACCGGAGCAAAGACAGGGCACTTCTAGACACACAAAACGATGATAGTATAAACCTAAACCTTAATAATGACTAAGGTAAATCCAACATGTTTTCATCAGGGCATTTTTAGTGGTGGGAAATATTTATGGTTGTCACTCTTCTACAATCACCATAGAGAAACTGATTTGAATAACATACGAATGACCCAAAACCCCACTCGAATAGGGTGATTTACAAGGACTACAGTTTGTTTTCGATCTGTTACAGCAATGGTGACAACAACACAGTGACCATTTAATATCATCAGCAGAGTAGCAACCAATTTACGACGTCTTTATTCGGACATCAAGACACACAGTCCACACAACTCCAATAGCATAGACCCTTTTCTATTGCGAAATAGACACATACTCAGACTGAATTATGACAAGTAAATAGCATAGACTCTTTTCTATTGTAAAATAGCCACATACCTTGACTAAACTAAATTAAAGGCCTCCTCACAGGCATGGGGATATATCCCACATGCCTTGCACGAGGGATATTGTGTTTAATAAAAATGCTTCAACGCAGTAGGCAAAGTAACCACCAGATGGTGGTTATGGAGGTTATGATGGTACTTTGTGGCGGTGGATTTCCATATAGGTGTTGGACTCACTTGGTTGTTTAATCGAGTCCTACCATAAACTACAACTGATTTCGATGTTTAATTGAGTCCTACCATAAACTACAACTGATTTTGATGTTTAATCGATATTGCTATCGAGTCCTACCATAAACTATAACTGATTTTGATGTTTAATCGATACTGCTTTATACTATGATATCATGACCAATTAAAGTTTGAATTACAACTTATCATAATTACTTGATTACAGTAATGGTCGTAACAATAAAAATGAGGGCTTATAAATGAATCACACTTATGCTTAATTAAATTACATAAGAATAGAGATGATAATGCATGAACATCTAACCAAGTCTTCCAAGTGGCAACCATCATACAAAAATTATTTAAGAGGTAATACGAGCATTCATGGGGTAAAACTGGGATAAAACTCTAACCAGGGTCTTCCAAGTGGCAGCCATCATACACAAATTATTTAAGAAGTAATACGAGCATTCATGGGGTAAAACTAAGGTGATATCCAACCTAGAAAATAATTCATCAGAGAAAACAAAGGTGAGATCCTGTAGACACCAAAACAACACCAATCCGATTATGTGACAACAAGCACCGATCGCATTGACACACACAGCCCCTAGGGCAGCCCCCAGAGGTTAAACAGTGGTCCTAACCACTCCCAAAAGTAGTTTGGAAGGTCAGAGGTCAATTTGGCACCTTTTTGGCACTTTGCTCCCTACTCGTCCCACCCTGGGATGATTACAAACTGGTATTCGTCCCACCCAGGGACGATTATCAGCATTCGCCCCAGGGTGGGGCGAATAGCAGGTTTGACTGGCAAAAAGTCAAACCTCGACAGGTCCGCTAGTTAACTGCAGCTTCAGGCCATGCAATTGCGAGGAACGACTTCAAATCAAGGAGAGAGACTTCAGTCATGCATGTCTTTGATTTTGGAGGCCTCATGCAAGGAGACTCTAAATCAGGGAATAATATTTTCTCTCAAAATAGGACAAGCAACTCAAGTGGCGCCCTCGCATGCGCATTCAAAGAGAGAGACCCTAGGTCTATAAATTGGTGAGTCTTCTCACCCAAAAAAGATACAGAGAGGAGCCTTTGGAGCAATGAAGTGCTGCCAAATTATATCCTCACCCATCGATTGTGCTTTTACATCCTTGATCTCTCTTTTGGAGGGAGGTTATTGGGTGATTATTGGAAGCGCAATCTGGACCCAAACCCAAACATTTGGCTACAATATCCCACCAAATTTGTCGACAACACCCCATAAGAGGTTTTGGACCCATCCCAAGTGGATTGGTGCCAAACAGAGTCCCAAACGGTGGGCGTCCTGCCCCCGGGCGCCCCCCAAACTGTCGTAGTTCTAATCGCCCCACCCCGGAGTGATTAGAAATCTGTGGTAGATTTCCTTTATTATTTTTGCATCTGATTCTATATTGCTTAGATAGGTTGTCATTCAAATTTCACATCGTTTTGAGCATTTTTGATCATGTTTTTATCATTTCCTGCCTTTACTAACATGCAGGTAGCATCATCAAATTCCTGATGATAGAGGCCAAATTGGGAAAATATGACCTTCTAGGTCTTCCCAAAATACCCCCAATTAGCTAACCCCAACTTTGTAGGTGATTTGGAAGCTTCCTAGATGTGACATTTGGGACTATGCTTTTTGACACTTTGTTGTAGGTCTATTCGTCCCGCCCCGGAGCGAATACAAATATGTGGCTAATTTTCTGACTATTCCAATTGTAGTGCCTTCTCGTGATGTTTTTATGCCCCTATCAAGTTTTTAGTTCATTTGGATCTATTTTAGTTATCATTTTATTCATATTTTGCATATACTAATCGAAGGCGTGGGGATTGCATGTTTCATTTTATCTACAGGTGCTACTGACTATTTTCTATTTCCTTGAACATAGGATATCAACATTAGAGGAGCAGAAAGGAGTCAAGACTCATCAACGCAAGTGGCGATGATGTTTGGTCCACCCATTTTACATGTGGGCACGCGGAAGAAGGAATACCATTTGTTGATGTGACAAGAACATATTTAACGCTCCTAGCCCCTAAAAATGGAGGAGGCAGATTGTAACCGAGTTCTAAAACATATTAATAAAAAGGGTTGTCTTCCATATTGGCTTTCTATTTGGTTTCGATTCGTTTATGCATCTTTCCTTTCATGCACTTTCAATTCATAGGATTTAGCGTTATCTTTTGTTTCATTTGCATCGCATCTTGGCTTTTCCTTTTTGTTTTCATATCCTCATGCTTTCAGTGGTGATCATGGTGGGACCTCTATCCCTTGATTTTAATATTAAATTTTTGATCAAAATTTGCTTGTTTTTGCTTACAGGTACCAAGTTTTCAAACGTTGGACTATTGTTCGTTTCAGTCTATGACGAGTACAGAGCTAGAATTCATCTTACCCAGGGACGAATGGGCATTCGCCCCACCCTATGATGAATACAGTTCTATTATTCATTTCACCCAGGGATGAATAGCTCTCTATGTAATTTTAGGGCAGAAATTCAGAGACATCCGATTTGGGCAGAGAAGAGGTAGGGGTCCTAAACACCTTCTATCATTTTTTGCTTTATGTTTTTTGGTTATTTGCTTGCATAGGAGAGTTTGAATGCTTGTTTCCTTCATTTATGCAAATTAAAAAGAACCCCACACACCACGTGGTAATTTAAAACAACAAGGAGTTGGTCGTAAAACCCCAACCCTTGAGCAAGACCAACGATGGATTTCATCACCACCTTGGCTTGAAATATTGCATACATAACCCCGATCATGACTATTGCTAGACGTAAATCCTGATGAAAGCTGACCAAGTGTAGTGGGGGTGATTCCCAGTGCATGAGGATAAGTCTTCTATGGTAGGTGTCATAAACAGAGTGATTCCCCTTTCGTACCGCCTATGTTCCATGTACCATCTGCTCTCACGTACCAATAGTTTCCCTCACGTAAGGGTGGGTATATAGAGAGGTTGGTATATCGGCTTGGCAATGGTATATCGAAGGGGTGACCATTTTTGGGAGTCATAAGAGCCATCATATTGCATTTAAATATTCTTTACAAAAGCTTTCAAAACAAACATCAAAACACACTAAACCAGATTTAGGGCACACTTTTAATCTATAAACAAGATAACCATTGCTTTGATTGTGTGTTTCCCTTCTGTTTAGTGTAGCATAAGAAATCCTAAAAGAAGATAAAAATGTACACATATTTAGGTAAACATCACCATGGTGTACACCCGTAGCCGAGCCCAATCACGGGCAAGAGCTGCAGAGAGTGCACAAAGGGGGACAAGTCACCTCCGATATAGTCCTGAGGACTTGGTCATCCCGCCTTGGTGGCCTGACACACAAGATAGTCCACATCATGCCATTACAGAATAGGACTATAGAGGCACCTCTTTGAGGGGCACCCCCACTCAACATAGATCCTTTCAAGAGGAGGACCTACACGTGGCACTCAACATAGACAGGAGGGCTCCCTTAGATGCTCATTATGAGTGGCCTAGTGATGAAGTGCTAGAGCAACATAGGGTCCATAAGGAGGGGCCACATGATTTTGTCATCCCTCCTTTACCCCTTATTACTGTTAGAAACACTAGACAAAATCCAGAGCACAAGGCTCTCCAGACAAGGCAAGCCAATTCTGCCCGCCCCTTTCACACATACGAAAGGGAGTACGAGGAAGACCACTACATTCCTCAAGAGCAATACACAGTGGGGAGCAATGCACCTCCACACCTGCTATGTATCAGGATCACCCATTGAGGCCAGAGCCTCGGGTGAATGCCGCTAACCTCGATAGAGGAAAGCAACCCATAGGGATCTCGGATCACCATGACCGAGATAGACATGTAGGAGAGGCATCTAGGCTTCCTAAACATAAGACGATGGAACAAATTGACTTGGCATTTTCCAAACATGCCACCCGCCAAGCGCAAATCATGTAGCTCAGGCAAGATCAACAATAGTTAGAGCATCTATACCGCCTTAGCAAAGAGCGCATTCAACGTCAGACAACCAAATTGCTTCATAACACTATGCCTGAGAAGGTCCCAACCCCTCATGCATAAAGTAGAAGTGTATGAGAGGCACAACCCCTTGGTGCGAGACAGGTCCCCATGACCTTACCAAGTATTGCCTCCAAGACCTCCTAGACCTGAGCGGGAGGCCACTCCAGAAACAATGATGGGCACCCTCCGCGGGCACCCACCCATGTTTATAGGTCTCGCCCAGGCACTCCTCAAGAAGCCTATGAGGAGTATGAGCAAGAAGAAGAGCGGGCTGAAATGCCCTACCAAGGTAGGGGGATGCTATCCAGCCACCCCTCCATAGGCCTCAAGTTCCCCGCAACCCACAATGAGAGCAAACCAAGGAGGAAGAGATCAAATCCTTCGATGCATATAAAGCGTTGCTAGAGCGCTTAGAGTCTATGGAGACCAAGACTTCTGGGCCCCAAAATCCCACTTTATGCCAACTCCATAGTCACCCTGTGCATCCGTTTCGGCACCTCCATACCCTGAACACTTTAAACTACCCCAGTTGGCACTCTTTAGAGGGGAGGAGGATGCCCAAGAGCACGTGACTAGATTCCTGAGCCAATGCTTTGGCATTCAGGACAATGATGCTTTGTTGCTAAGAACATTTATAACCACATTCGTAGGCCCTACCTCGGATTGGTTCACTCAATTGCCAAAACATAGCATCAGTAACTTGGATCAGCTAGTGGATGCGTTCCTCGAACGCTTCACCTTCAACACCAAGAAAAAGGTATCACTAAGTGACCTAGCTAGCCTCAGGAAGTATGAGGAAGAAACCATGGTGGCATATGGGAACCGATGGAGGACGTTGCTTTCAAAGCTGCCCTACCTCCCTCCCATGTCCGACCTGACCCAAATGTTCTCAAAGAGCTATTTGAGATCGATCTCCATGCTATTGCAGCTACAACAATATGCCACTCTAGAGGAAGCTCTAGCGCAAGCCAGAATCATTGAGGAGATCAAGATACAGGATGGCGAGATTGCCAAGCCAAAGAAGAAAGAATGGTCTAAGAACACCAAAATAGGGACCATGCAACAGAAACCCACTGCGGTCAATCAGGTTGCTATAAACGTCCCTAAGCCTGCACAAGCAACACAACCTCAAAAGGCTAACTATCAGGTGGTGCCTCCTAACAATTATGACAGAGAAAATCAGAGGCAAGAACAAAATCAGCAGCATCACCCTAGGCGACAATTCACACCTTACACAGAGTCCAGGGACTCCTTGTTTGACCGCTTGTCAACGGTAAACTTGATCAACCTGCCAGAGATTCAAACCATAGACCCCAATGCGCCAAAGCCTAAGGGGTACAGGGAGGACTTGTACTGTAGGTTCCATAGATGGAAGGGACATGACCTTAATGCATGTTGGAAGTTTAAAGGCTTGGTGCAAGACCTAATCGACAACAAGACGTTGGCGGTGGACAACCCCGTAGCGCCAAACAACCAATAGATGGGAGTCTTCAGAGACCCCCTGCCTGCCCATGATGCATAGGCAAAACCCCTTCAAGTCAATGAGGTGACACAGAATTGCCCCATGCAGGGGTATGTAGGGATGATAAGCATAGTGACTAGGAACAAGAGGTACCCAGGAGCTGCCCCGCGGTGGCCACAGGAGAAGTTCCATCGACGTCACAACCTCAACAACACCCTACGCAACCTCCCCCACCTAGACCAGTGGCCACGATTCGGACTAGACTTACCCAAAGTCTAAGGACCACGTCGGCTAGGCTCTCCATATACGAGCTCATTCAACAATCAGCGCCCCATCGAGAGGCTCTAATGGAGATATTAAAAGCCATCGAGCTGCAGCCCCATGAAGCAAACTCTTTCAACAACTTTGTGGGACATGTAAAACAATGTACAGAACCAGTCATCACCTTTAGAGAAGATGAATTGAAATCGGTGATTGGTGATGTGGTGGATCCACCCCTGCACGTCATTGCATGGGTCAACGAGATTCCGTATAAGAGGGTGTTGGTGGACACTGGCTCATCCAGTAATATCATTACAATAGCAGCATTGAAACATCTGAAGTTGTCGGCATCTCACATCGTGGCCTCCACCTATACTCTTCGAGCATTCAATGATGCAATATGCTCGATGGTTGGCACAATTGTCCTACCCATCCAAGTGGGACAAAAGACTATTCATACATTGTGCCACATCTTGGAAGGTGAGATGGCCTATAATATCTTGTTGGGGCGGCCTTGGATCAGGGACATGAAGTGTGTCCCTTCAATAGCTCATCAGTGCCTAAAGTATACATTTGAAGGATAAGTGCATGTAGTCCCGATAGACTTAGAGCCCTTCAAGTACTGCAATACGATGCAGCTAATGTCGCAATCGACCCTTCCATCAACGCATTTGGATTTTTAGTTGAATCCATCTAAACAGGGTCCGATTCCATAGGCATCCCCATTGACAAGTCCATCAAATCCCCAGTCGGGTCCATCTTCCTCATCTGGTCCTTCAACAACGATGCCACCTACGGTGGCCACACCAAAGGACAAGGGAAAGAAACCCCTAGAAGAGGAACCACCCCTAGTCTCAACCATATCTACCGAAGAGATGCCTAGCCGAATGGAAGTCGAGATGCCTAGTTCACCCTACATGGAGTGGACTCCGGAAGAACTCCCATTCGCTCCCCCTCAACCGCCAACGATCACCGTTGAGATGGCCAACACGGGCTTGGGGGAGTATCTAGTGTGGAACATTGTAGCAACACCCGCACTTGAGTCCATGCAGGACATGGGGAGACCTCGACTCCCCATCGGCTCTGTGGTTCCTCTAGGCTACCCACCCAATCAGACAAACTTTGTTTATGGGGGCCTGGATAATGGCATTGAACCTTACATGCAAGAAGATGAAGATGAAGAGCCCTTTGCTGAGGACGTCAACTATTTGTCCAACCCAGATTTTGCTTTGAGATATCTTGGCCAATGTAATTGGCATGGATATGGGTTGGGTAGGTATGAGCAAGGAGTGCGTGTTCTTTGCCAACCAAGATATCAAATGTCGTATGACAAGTCAGGAGTAGGGTTCAACCACCCCTACCCCTGGACATCTTGGTAGAGAACATGCAAGGCCTAGGGATAGGCAACAAGGATGGGTTGGCATTAGATCCATATGCCAATCCTAACACAACATATACATTGGGGGATTATCTCCCATTGCTAACAACCAACCTTGTTGACCTTAACAACCCTTTCCCTTCGATCGAAAAGGGAGAAAGTTCGAGGACTCACCTACAAGAGGGATATAGACAAGACCAAGAAGGGTCTTCAGAAGATGATTCAGAATACGAGGTAGCACCTTGGGATCCTTTCGAGTCTGATAGCAATCATTCACAAGTGACTCCCATGGATGATTATCAGGAGAGCTTCCTGACAATGTTCCCTTTGGATGCTCCAATTGAGCATATGCCACCTCAAGAGAATCAGGTCCCCCTAAAGAGCGGAACAACCTCGATGGGACCACATTAATTTGCTCGAGCAAGATGAGCCTCATATGTCGCAAACAACTATTGGAGCCAACGAAGGCCTTTGGATCTCTGACAGTGATTATGAAGATGAAACTGAGATGGCCTATCTCAATCATATGCGATAGCAACAATATCCCTTGGACATAGATGACATGTTTGAACAACTACACATAGGGCCAAGGCATAGGTGGCACCTAAACCAGGCGTAGTTGGACCAATTACTGCACCCGCCACTCTAGGTATACAGAGAGCATCTTCCGCCTGGAGACCCTATAGAGCCATCAGTGCCTAGGGCAGACCCTATCCTCTTATCCGCACATAGGGCCGATCCATTTGTGCCAGTACCCACAGAGCCAGATCCGGAGCACAAAGATCACCTAGGATGTCCGAGTAACCACACCCATGGTAATGGAGACCAAAATCATTTCATCAACATGATCTCCATTGATTTAACCGCCCCCATCCATAATCCAGTCGACCCAACATGGTCATTGCATCTAGACCTAGATGCTATAGACTGGGATCGCACTGACACACCGCCATCCCCATCAGAGTACTGGCCTTGTGGTGGGATGTTCCATTTCACCCCAGGACAGACTCGGGATGTCTTCCATGCTGAAGAGGAACCCGACGTTCCGAACGATGATCTAAATTCAGCAAATGATATCCACTTGATCCCAACTCCACACCAGTTGGAGGACGGGTCCCACATGTCGATCGAGGAGATGACTGACGTAGACATCGGCTCAGATCCAATGAATTTGCAAATCATCAAGCTAGGGGTAAGTCTATCCCCCGAAGAGCAAGCCGACTACATTGCCCTTCTCAAAGAGAAGAAGGAGGTTTTTGCATGGTCCTACAAAGACATGTCGGGGCTAGACCCGTAGCTAGTCACGCATAATCTTACGCTTGATCCGACAGTCAAGCCAGTAAAGCAAAAACTACGTAAGATGCATCCAACAGTAGCCTTAATGGTCAAATACGAGCTACAAAAGTTGTTGGATGCACAGTTTGTCATCTGCGTGGATTACCCACCATGGTTGTCTAACATGGTGCCCATCAAAAATCTCGATGGGAGGATTCGCATATGCATCGATTTTTGAGATCTAAACAAAGCGAGTCCTAAGGATGATTTCCCCTTGCCTAGCATCGACGCATTGGTAGACGCTACAGCGGGCCATGAAATGCTTTCCCTCATGGATGGTTTCTCAGGATACAATCAAATTCGTATCAATCCCGAGGACCAACTAAAAATGGTGTTCACAATGCCTTGGGGGACATTTTGTTATAAGGTCATGCCCTTTGGCCTTAAAAATGCTGGCGCCACCTACCAACGTGCCATGACATACATCTTCCATGATCACATGCATAAAACTTTGGAAGATTACATGGATGATTTGTTGGCCAAATCTCTTTTGCGCCCGGATCATCTCGATGACTTGAGCAAGATCCTCGATCGCCTCATTGAACATAAAGTCGGACTAAACCCCAAGAAGTGCGTATTTGGCATCACATCTGGAAAGCTCTTGGGTTACATAGTCTCCAAATGAGGAATCGAGGTAGACCCACACAAAGTCAAGGCAATCCTTGAAATGCTTCCCCCAACTACCATCAAGCAGCTCAGAAGTCTACAGGGAAAGGTCGCGTCAATCAAGCGCTTCATAGCGCAGCTATCTGACAAGTGCCGACCCATGAATAAATTATTGCACAAGGGGGTAGCATTTCACTGGGATGACGAGTGCCAGTCAGCCTTTGATGACATTAAACAATACTTGGCTTCACCGCCAGTATTGGCACCACCTAGACCAGGAGTGTCGTTCTACTTATACATCTCAGCTACTGAGGTGGCACTGGGCGCCATGCTGTCCCAAAAAAATGAACTACACAAAGAACAGGCTAATTACTATCTTAGCCGCACCCTGGTCAGTTATGAACTTAACTATGCATACGTTGAGAAGCTCTGCTTGGCAGTGGTGTTTGCTACCAAAAAGCTATGCCACTACATGCTCAACAATACGACGTATGTTGTGTCTAAGGAGAATCCATTGCGATACATGATGAGTCGTACTTATCATAGTAGCCGCACGACGAAATGGATCATGTTGTTGATGGAGTTTGACATAGAATTCATTGGACAAAAATCCATAAAAGGTCAAGTCATCGCCGATCAACTAGCAGAGGCTCCTCTTGAAGATGATCAGCCTCTGACCGTAGAACTACCTGATGATGGGGTCTTCCATGTTTTAGAATCGCCAGATTCTAATGAGCCTGAGTCACAGGCTGACATGACCCTATTCTTCGATGGTTCTAAATGTGAGCAAGGAGGTGGCACGGGAATTGTATTCTTCACACCGCAAGGGGCTCCAATGCCTCTATCATTTAAATTAGACTTCTCGTGCACCAACAACAATGCAGAATACGAAGCCTTGCTCATAGGTCTTCAGACAACAATCACCATGAACATCAAACGTTTAAACATCTTTGGTGATTCGTTGTTAATTGTCAATCAAGTCAAAGGGGTATTCCAATGTAAATGCCCAGTTCTGTAGGCCTACAAAGCCCTTGTGGACAAATTCTTGGCACAACTTGAATGGTACGACATCGAGGCACTCCCTCGATCATCGAATCATTTTGCGGACACTATGGCCTCCTTGGGGTCACTAATCCCGCAAGACCCTTTCGGTGAGATGACAACCATTCAGGTCAAAACATTATCGCAATCCATGATGGAGCGTGCAAGCTCTGACCTAACGCCAGGAATCCACCTGATCCAGATTGAACCATCTCAGGATAGGTTCTCTCGAATCCATGATTGTCTGACTCAAGCCAACTGGGGGTCCTTGTTCTCCCCGACCCCTCTTAATAGCAACACAACGCTATTTTTACAAGTTCTTTCCCACTCAACTTTTGCTAGGGATGAACTTCAAGAGGGATTGGTCATTCATACCATCGAGGTTTCTGATCAGCAGGATTGGTACACACCCATCAGGGATTACCTTAAGTTAGGTAATCTCCCACTTGGATTGACACAAGCCATAAAAAGATCATTTAAACAGAAAGTGGCAAAACATGTCTTGCTAGGAGACATTTTGTATCATCGAAGCTATGAAGGAATCCTCCTCCATTGCTTGGACCAGTAGGAGTCCGCTTGGGCGATCACCCAAGCCCACGATGGTACATGCGGTGGCCACTTCAACGGTATGGCCATCGCAAAGCGCATTCTTCGCATGGGCTATTATTGGCCATATTTAGAGCGAGATTGTTGTGCATATGTAAAGAAGTGCATGAAGTGTCAACACCATGCTAATTTGACACATGTACCTTCTCAGGCCTTGCAACCGATCCAATCAGCTTGGCATTTTTCATAGTGGGGCTTCGATCTAATCGAAAAGATCTCCCCTACATCATCAGGTCATCACACGTTCATCATAACGGCCACAGAGTACTTCACCAAGTGGGTGGAAGCAATTTCGCTAACCTCTACGATTGGAACCCGCATTGCGGAGTTTATTTTACATAACATCATATGTCATTTTGGTATTCCATCCAAGATCATCTCGGATAATGGGACGTCATTCAAGAACAAATATGTGCATGCTTTGACAACAAAGTACAAAATTTAGCATAGTTTTTCAACACCCTATTATCCGTAGGCAAATGGGCAAGCAGAGGCGTCAAACAAAATGCTAGTCGCCATCCTCAAAAAGACCATCGTAGATAGTCATAAGGATTGGCACATTCAAATCCCGCTTGCCCTATGGGCTTATCGCACTAGCATTCGGACGCCCACTAGGGCAACTCCATTTTCGTTGGTGTATGGCTCCGAGGCGGTCATGCCTCTCGAGTTGGAAATCCCTTCCTATGCATTTCAATGCAAGAGTTCATCGATGATGACACTGCATGGTAGGCCCGGTTAGACCAACTTACGTTGCTCGATGAACGACGCGTCAATGCTCTCGAGCATTTGCGTATCTATCAAGAGCGACTTAAGAAAGCATACAACATGAAGGTTCACCTAAGGGACTTTCAGGTTGGTGACTTGGTCTTAAAAGAGAACCAACAGAATTCTAATTTGTCACCCCATCTAAGGGACAAGTTCATGGCAAACTGGTTAGGTCCTTATGTGATTGATAGTAAAATAGGACCTAGAACATACCGGCTCACCTCTCTTGAAGGAATCAAGGAACTAGAACCCTTGAACATCAGTCATTTGAGGCCATTCCACATTTAAGAGAGCCATAGTCCAACCAAAAGCTCCAAGGATTCCCACAATCGCTTGGTCAACCCAAAATGCCCCAAAGGTATCCATAAACCCTTTGGTCAAACCAAAAGCTCCAAGGATTCCCACAATCACTTGGTCAACCCAAAATGCCCCAAAGGTATCCATAAACCCTTTGGTCAAACCAAAAGCTCCAAGGATTCCCACAATCGCTTGGTCAACCCCAAAATGCCCCAAAGGTATCCATAAACCCTTTGGTCAAACCAAAAGCTCCAAGGGTTACCATAACCGCTTGGTCAAAATAAATATTCAAAAACAAACAAAAACAATAAAATCATCAAAAATAACAAAAAAATTGCATCTCAATTCCATGCATACTCGTAAAAATCAAAATACAAAAATATAAGTTGCATTAGGCATCGCATCCATACATTGCATATTTGTTGGTCATACATGTCACAAACACCATAGACTGTAATTGCTCGACAATTCCTTCATTTTCCACATTCCAATCCATTTTATAAACACATACATCCAGAATAACACCATCCCCATTTTTAGCATAGTCGAGTTGTCTCCTAATGTATGTAGGGTTTTCGTCATTCAACTGTCTTTAAATTTCTAGCCAAAAACTGTACAAAGTTAAACGGATTTTACAAGGGAAAGTTTTACTTGGATCACGCCTCGTTATGTAACATCCCTACACAAGTTAAAACACATAAAATAATTCCTAAGTTGTGTGAATGCAAGATGAAAACTACAAAGTAGTCTAGGATACCATAGGTGAAAGATTAGCCTGTTCATCCCCCTGTGCGAATGGTTCAAGAGTGCTGAGAATTGACAAAAGGACAAGCTCTTCCCCATCAATTCCCCCTAATAAATAGTGGTTTTCACCACTAGCAAAAATCCCAATCACCGTTGGTCCCCAAAGTTGTAAGGATTCATACTACACATCCCTGAACAGGATGGGTAGTCATCCCCAAGGCCTAAAAGGATCAATGCCATTCAAAAAAAAATCCCAACAAGCCATCATCACGACCATCTCCAATCACCTTTGGTCTCCAAAGTCGTAAGGATTCATACTACACACCCTGACAAGGATGGGTAGTCATCCCCAAGGCCTAAAATATCAATGCCCTTACTTCATAATATCCCTAATCCCCTTTGGTTCCCAAAGTCGTAAGGATTCATACTACACGTCCCTGAACAGGATGGGTAGTCATCCCCAAGGCCAAAAGGATCAATGTCATTCATAAGCCAAAAACCTACAAGCTCAACCTTACACAGCTCAAAATGCAAAATCAAATAACAATGGTTATCACCACTATTCAAAATCCTTGCTCAAAAGAAAAACAAAAGAGAAAAATAAACAGTGATTTTCATCACTATGTATACGAGCAAGTATCCTAACACATTGAGCAAATAAAAATCCTGAACTTGAATCCCTGGAATTCTCAACATTCAAAAACCATCTAGGTGATCCTCATTACGGGTTTGGTGGACAACCTACCTAGCAATGGCGGTATCCTAAACGCATGACGATATGTCTATCACATTAGCTTTGCGTGTGAGCAGACCAATGTTTGCATGTGGATGAGCTAGCTTATGGTACCTTAGATTGTCCCATGGATTAATCTTACTAAATACAACAACGGAGTTAGTGGAGCTAATTAGGTGATCCTCAGTACAGGTTTGGTTGATAACCTATCTAGCACTGGCGGTATCCTGACAAATACCACATAAACGAACTCAATTGCACACACAAGGATGTGAAATAACTTGGTTAAACTCAAGTCAGATTTATACCTTGTTCAAAAGTCTTGCGAGATAAATGTACAGTCTTGGCTAGTTAGTTAAAATATCTGAATCTCAAAAAAGCTTAACTACATTTTAAAAACAACTAGTACATTTCATTACGTACATCACCATCAGATAATATGAAAAATACAAAAACAAAGTTATCACATGCAAAGTCATTCCACAAAGCCATCACATAAGTACAAAAGCCAGTAAATCTTGTACAGTCTATGGTGCCATCGACAAGTTATCAACAACTCATTTCATTCATTCCATATGCATACATCATATAATTAGAAACATCGCATTCATAATACCACATGCATACATCATCATAAATAAATATGCATAAACAGAAAAACAAACCATGAAAAGTGTATAAACACAAAGAAAGTCATCTATATATATATCATCAAAAATGCCCATAGGCTACAATAAACCGGTCCTCTGACCTCACACAAAACAAAAACTCAAAAACCCCCAAGCCTAGGGCATCGGCCACCATGATCACGTAGGATCGGTGCGACGAGAACTACCCCCATGGTGTGGGTCCTATGGGACCCTCAGGGGTTGCTGCTAGCCCTCGCATCATGCCTACTAGCGCCTCCCTCATCCAATCGCTACGAGAGGATGTTGACTCCTCGTATCGCTCCCTCTCGATGGAGATGATCCACCTCCTGTAGGGATCCCCCCCGAGGTGGATAATCTCTCCCTCCAGCTCAATCGATCGCACCAAGTCCATCTCCCATCGATGTACAAACCCATCTCTTGCCAATGCCTTCTCCTTCACTCCTAGAAGATCCCTCTCTCGTGCAGCATCGGTATCCCCATCCCATCGATGGTACGTAGCCAATGCATTCTCCCTCTCGCGATCGTTCGTAGGAGATCCCTCTCCACAGCACATCCCCAAGCTCCTCATCCCGCCTCCATAGTAGCCCCTCCAATCATGCATTCTCAGCATGCAACCCTGCCTCCATATCCTTCGAGACTGCCTGAGGCATTGGCATCTCCGAAATAGTAGCCTGCTCTGGCTCCCACTACTCCGGGACGTCCTACATCTCCGGCTGATCCGAAACCCCAAAATCCCCCCCAAAATCATCCACCTCTACCATGTTCGCATCCTCCAGTGGAACCCCCAACCCTCTCCTGATGCCTCTCACCCTCATCACATGTTGTTGCCACCTCTGCACCCCCTAGAGGCCCCTCGCCTCGCCATCATCACAAAGTCCACCACTGGTCATACTCAATGGTAACCCCGATGTCATCCACATCCGGGACATCAATCACTATATCTGAATCCTCACCCAACGATGCAATGACTAGCCAGACCAGAGTCCTCTCGTCCCCCGATGTCGATAGATCAAGGGCTCACCAGGCAACCCCTGGCACACCCCAAACTATCATGTCACCCGACCATACGGGAAGAACTCCTGCTCAGTCCCATGCCGCCCAATCAGCCACCTCCCCCTACGAACCCATCGGAGCCACTCTCCAACCTCAGGCCAGGCTGGACAGTCCCGATAGGGGCGCCAAAACACCTCCCCTAGAGCAAGCCGAGCGAAGGCATCGACATAGTGCCCTACGACACCTGCCCACCATCGACTCTGTCCCTGCTCCTCAGACCTCCACCACAATGCCCCATATCCGATCTCTCGATCTACCATCTCCGCCCGAGTCATCCATGGCAACCCCACCGCCTCTCCACCGCTATGTGCTGCCAAGCCCAGCACTGCAACAGATAGCTACATCCAATCCCCTTCTGCCTCCGATAGCGGACCTCGTACAACTCATCATAGAGCTGTGCCAGAAATCTATCCCCATATCATGATCATAGGTGCCTCCGTAGGACACTCCACCAACCTGAACACCACCTCCAACAGGTTCCATGGGAACCTCGCACCCGAAGAGTCGGGTAGCAGCATGTTGGAAATGAGGCCCATCAGTACGGCGTGCCTCACTCCCAACACACCCATCTCTAACCACCATCGAACCAAAATGCCACCAATGGTAGTCACCCTCTGCCCTCTCCACTAGGCTATCCACACCCAACTCCTCCCCATGCCCAAAGCAGCATGTCAACACTGTTGTCCTCTGATCCCGATGTCATCCTGATCGGTAGTCCATCTATCAAAATCCATAGAATCCGATAGACATCCTCCAAGGTCACCGTCATCTCCCCTATTGGGAGATGGAAGGTATTGGTCCGAGGATCCCACAAGTTGATCAGGGCCGTCAGATAGGCCCGATCCCCGACCACAGGCTCCAGTCGAGTCACCTGCTTGAGCCCAAGGGCATCAAGCCACTCCCAGTCAGCCAAAGTCAGCGCCTCCCGTGCTTCAGAAAAATCGTGGGCACACGGTACCGGCTCTTCACAACCTACAAAAGAAAACAAAACAAAAACATTAAAACCATGAAAAATGGTACAACAATAACATGAATATACAACAATGCATAAAACAATGTACAACTAAAAACAGACAAATAACAAGCAACAAATATTTTCTCCTAGGTTTTTAACTCTAACTGATAAATTAAAAAACAAAAAAATTCAAAAATAATTTTTCATTCCTAGGGTTTTTAACTCTAAACTGATAAATTAAAAACAAACAAAAAAATTCAAAAATAATTTTTCAGTTCCTAGGGTTTTTAACTCTAAACTGATAAATTAAAAACAAACAAAAAAATTCAAAAATAATTTTTCAGTCCTAGGGTTTTTAACTCTAAACTGATAAATTAAAAACAAACAAAAAAATTCAAAAAATAATTTGTCAGTCCTAGGGTTTTTAACTCTAAGTCTAACTGATAAATTAAAAACAAAAAATTCAAAAATAATTTGTCATTCCTAGGGTTTTTAACTCTAAACTGATAAATTAAAAACAAACAAAACAATTCAAAAAATAATTTTCAATCCTAGGGTTTTTAACTCTAAACTGATAAATTAAAAACACAAACAAAAACAACAAAAAATAACTAGGGTTGAGCTACATTTTTAACTTAGTTTTACCCTACGTTTCTAACCTAAGTTTTGATCTTTGTTAAACTAGGGTTAAGCGAAGTTTTAAGTTACGTTCTAAACTAAGTTTTTCAGCTAAGTTTTAAACTAACTTTTGATCTTTGTTTAACTAGGGTTAAACTAAGTTTTAAGCTAAGTTTTAATTTTTGATAGACTAGGGTTTCTTTTAGTTTAAAACAAATACAAAACAACATGGTTTCCACTAGGGTTTCAACCTAAGTTTTAATGAAGCCATACAAAACAATAAAAAAAAACCATTTAGGGTTTCATTTTTAATTTGAAAAACAAAATACAAAAGAAAAAAAACAAATTACGGTTTTCAAATTGTAACACAAACAAACAATAAAGAGGAAGAGCACTCACTGGTCTCGCTTTAGCTCCACCGCTTGATGATCCGGTCCATGAACTCATGGTGTGGGAAAAATTTGCAACGCTTCGCTTCAGAATTGACCTCCTCCTCCTCAGAGCTCCAAATCGCCAGGAAAAACAAATGCAAATGAGCCCAAAACCTAGTTTTGGCCCTTAAATAGGCTTTTTGAGCCTATAATCATTCCTCCCTAGGATGAGCACTCTAGTTAGCACTCATCCCACCCTAGGACGATTACTAAACTGGTATTCATCCCACCCAGGGACGATTACAGAGCAAAAATTTCAAAAACAACAAAAACTGCACAAAATGCACCAAAACAAGCAATAAAATTGTCCAATAAGAGTGCTTTTGCACTTGACATTTCGGGCATGCAAAATAGACGTCGGGTCACAAATCCTCACTATCCTACTCCCTAAGAAGGCTACCATAGCCGGACCACTCCACGGGAGGACGGATTGTCAAGAATTTCATCCCCAAACGGCATCACAAAAGGGTCAAAACCCAACCAAAAATAGCAATAACATTGCCGAACGAAGGCGCCTTTGCGCCTGACATTCTTGGCATCCAAAATAGACGTTGGGGTCACAAATTGTCACTATCCTACTCCCTAAGAAGGCTACCATAGCCGGACCGCTCCACGGGAGGACGAATTTTTGACAATTTCAGCTCCAAAATGCATCACAAAAGGGTTAAAACCCACCAAAAATAGGTCAGAATGTTCAGAAACTGCTTAAGCATTCAACGGTAAACAATTGAAGGCACCCTTACATAAGTCATCTTGGGTCAAGCGACTCATCACTTTTCTCATGTCGGTCATTCCCTCATCGATTCGTCGCTTGAGGGGGTAGTCACACTTAGTCACCAATCAACAAAAACATACCCAATCAAGGAAATAACATGCATTCAAAGGATCATTGATAAAGACAATCATGCTCCTGCTTGGGGCAGCAAACAAGCAATAATCACAAGCTGATCAAACACTTGGCATTCATGAATCATGAACTCAAGGTTCCCATAGACAAAAGGTTGCGCCCTTTGCCTATTCATGACTGATCAATGTCCAAGCTCAAGTAACACCTCACCGAAAAAGGTTAACACTTGAATTAAGTTCCTTAGCTCGTCAGAAGCAAGGATTCAAGAATGCGTGCCCTTTCCATACTTGGGGCATCAAGAGTTGGTTAGGTTACTGAGAAACCCTAATCATTAGTGCTTTGGTTATCTATTTTTGCTCAGCGCTGCGCCTTGCACAGCGCTTCCCAAAAAGGGGCATCTATAGACACCAAAACAACACCAATCCGATTATGTGACAACAAGCACCGATCGCATTGACACACACAGCCCCTAGGGCAGCCCCCAGAGGTTAAACAATGGTCCTAACCACTCCCAAAAGTAGTTTGGAAGGTCAAAGGTCAATTTGGCACCTTTTTGGCACTTTGCTCCCTACTCGTCCCACCCTGGGACGATTACAAACTGGTATTCGTCCCACCCAGGGACGATTATCAGCATTCGCCCCAGGGTGAGGCGAATAGCAGGTTTGATCGGAAAAAGTCAAACCTCGATAGGTCCGCCAGTTAACTGCAACTTCAGGCCATGCAATTGCGAGGAACGACTTCAAATCAAGGAGAGAGACTTCAGTCATGCATGTCTTTGATTTTGGAGGCCTCATGCAAGGAGACTCTAAATCGGGGAATAATATTTTCTCTCAAAATAGGACAAGCAACTCAAGTGGCGCCCTCGCATGCGCATTCAAAGAGAGAGACCCTAGGTCTATAAATTGGTGAGTCTTCTCACCCAAAAAGAGATACAGAGAGGAGCTTTTGGAGCAACGAAGTGCTGCCAAATTATATCCTCACCCATTGATTGTGCTTTTACATCCTTGATCTCTCTTTTGGAGGGAGGTTATTGGGTGATTATTGGAAGCGCAATCTAGACCCAAACCCAAACATTTGGCTACAATATTCTACCAAATTTTTCGACACAACCCCATAAGAGGTTTTGGACCCATCCCAAGTGGATTGGTGCCGAAACAGAGTCCCAAACGATGGGCGTCCTGC
This sequence comes from Wollemia nobilis, assembly GCA_028583015.1. Lineage (NCBI taxonomy): Eukaryota > Viridiplantae > Streptophyta > Pinopsida > Araucariales > Araucariaceae > Wollemia > Wollemia nobilis. Next base: position 10,864,502 of record JAQPPZ010016467.1, read on the forward strand.
CCTCGGGCGCCCCCCAAACTGTCGCAGTTCTAATCGCCCCACCCCGGAGTGATTAGAAATCTATGGTAGATTTCCTTTATATTATTTTTGCATCTGATTCTCTAGGTTACTTACATAGGTTGTCATTTAAATTTCACATCGTTTTGAGAATTTTTGATCATGTTTTTATCATTTCCCGCCTTTACTAACATGCAGGTAGCATCATCAAATTCTTGGTGATAGAGGCCAAATTGGGAAAATCTGACCTTCTGGGTCTTCCCAAAATACCCCCAATTAGCTAACCCCAACTTTGCAGGTGATTTGGAGCTTCCTGGATGTGACATTTGGGACAGTGCTTTTTGACACTTTGTTGCAGGTCTATTCGTCCCGCCCCGGAGCGAATACGAATCTGTGGCGAATTTTCTGACTATTCCATTTGTAGTGCCTTCTTGGTGATGTTTTCATGCCCCTATCAAGTTTTTAGTTCATTTGGATCTATTTCAGTTATCATTTTATTCATATTTTGCATATGCTAGTTGAAGGCGTGGGGATTGCATGTTTTATTTTATCTACAGGTGCTACTGACTATTTTCTATTTCCTTGAATGTAGGATCTCGACATTAGAGGAGCAGCAAGGAGTCAAGACTCATCAACGCAAGCGGCGGTGACGTTTGGTCCGCCCATTCTACATGTGGGCACGCGGAAGAAGGAATACCATCTGTGGATGTGACAAGAACACTTTTAACGCTCCTAGCCCCTAAAAAGGGAGGAGGCGGATTGTAACCGAGTTCTGAAACATATTAATAAAAAGGGTTGTCTTCCATATTGGCTTTCTATTTGGTTTCGATTCGTTTATGCCTCTTTCCTTTCATGCACTTTCAATTCATAGGATTTAGCGTTATCTTTTGTTTCGTTTGCATCGCATCTTGGCTTTTCCTTTTTGTTTTCGTATCCTCGTGCTTTCAGATCCAACCTGGATATTTTTGACTCCTTCAAAGCCTCCTCCTTCATTCTTCCTCCAAGATTTCTTCTCCTCTCGCTAACTCCTAAAACTACCTACTCCTTTTTTCAAACCTATGGTCCCTTTTATAAAATATTCTTCCCTCTTCACCAGCATAAAGGTGACTATTATTTTAATAATAAAATATTCATTTAATAAAATAAGATGTTTTAACATATGTATAGGGAAATCCAAAAAGTAGAAGAGGATCCAAATAGAGATAATGTGAGTGATCTTGTTTTTTTGTGTCCCCTTTGTCTCAAAATCTTACAAATTCAGCACTATTAGGGATTAGAAAGGGAAATCTTCCCTTAATTTCCACCAATAAGAATAGGCCATGGGTAAGGGATGGATAAACCTAAATAATAAAATAATCCCTATTTTATTTAATACTACTAGAGCTCTTTTGGTCCAATTAAAATTGGACAACTTTTGTGAAATCCAAATCTCCTAATTGCTTTTGCAATTAGACTAATAAAACTGAATTGAATTACCTTCCTCAAGAGATAATTAATCCTTAAACAAAACCTTACAAAATACCTTAATTGGAATTTTGTAGAAATATTTAGGGCCAATGACCCTGTAATCAGTTAGATCAATTAATACCCTTTGAAAAGATCCAATGGGGACGGGCTGTGACAACTTCCCCACAAAGGCCTCTTTCCAAAGGAGGCCTTTCAGATTGATCTTCACACGAGTAGGCTCTACCTCCAAGTTTTTTTAAGTTTTTATGTTTATGTTCAAGCTCATGTGATGTTTTATGGATTAATTCAACAAAAACCTATATTTTTATCTCTTTATGATCCTTTTCAAATCCTTTTTAAGATAAAATTTACTAAACTTAAAGGAAAGATCACCTAAAACAAGATTTCTAGCCTAGTATGCTTTTCAAATTTGATGATAATTATGCTAATAGAGATTTTTATTTTCCAACACAAACAAAGGGATTATGCATCAACCAAATTAGCCTAGAATGTGACTAAATGATTTTGAATTCTTTCCTATTTGAGCTTTGTAAAAGAAACTTTAACTATCCTAAAGGATTCCTTAATTTCCCAAAATAAATGTGATTTTAAGTAGATAAGTTGTAGAAACAAAGATCAAAAGGAAAAGAAAAGAAAAATACTAAATAGATATTTATGGAAATAGAGGTGCCTATTTTTTATGTTGAACAAATTCACCAATGGCAAATTTTTCAATGCCTAATGAATCTTGACACCTACAAGGTTTGAAACAAAAAATGTCAAATTATCTGGGGACCTGTCTGAGTGTAGTGAGTTGACTTCCTATATTCCTAGCTGATCATACCCCCTTTTGTAACACAAAATTTGAATTGGACCTTGGATTTGGAAGCAAAATTTTAAGTGACAAATTCGCCACAAGTGTGCAAATTTACCACTAGCGAATTTATCAAGGTTTGGCAAATTTGGATTGTGTAAATTCAGAGAGTCAAAATCACCAATTTTTGTAGGATGTGGAAAATTTATCCTATGATAGAGGATGGATTATTTTTGAGAAGAAATTTCGAGTTAATTGGGTCAAACCGGTTTAAAATAAAAGAAAGGGGTTGAAAACCCCAATCCCTAGGGCCTATTACTTGGGGATTCATAAAATCTTATCAAACAAATTGCAAATTTTCTAAAATTTATGAAGTAAGTTTAATATGGCCAATGGTAATGGGAAGTGGCAATTGGTGGTCTAAAATATCTCAAATCAAGATGTGTAGATGCCTAAATGTTGGGAATAATGCCATAAAAATGCTTACAAAAGAAGGTAGATGGATTGCAAAATGTGATCAAACATATGCTATAGTAAATGATATGATATATAATGGAGAATTAATGAAAGCACAATGATATGCTACTATTATAACTCAAGAGAGTTTACAATAGGGGTTTGAAGATGCTTTCTGCTAAATAGAGGTGTTAAAAGTGTGTAATACAAAATGAATATTATGACAAAATGAGTAAGAGGTTGTTATGCTTGCAATGATGTTAGAATGAAATTAAAATCAACATGAAGACATGTAAATCAAAGATAGCATGAAATTTTAATAAAAACTTAATGAAAATGCATAAAAGTATAAAATTAAATAATCAAAATGAACATATAAGCTTGCAAACAAAGTGGGTATGACCATATAAATTATAAATAATGAAAATAGTTCTGCAAGAGAAACAATATTAAATGAAATGAACATAAAATACCTGCAACAATAGAGGATTAGAGATTACATGTTCAAAATAAGATTAGAAACAAAATTCTAATATGCAAAGTGGAAGGAAATAAACTTGTAAATTATTAGAAACTAATGAAAAAATAAAAACTTATTGTAAATTAGATGATAGAGAGACATAGCATTGTTAGGAAGTTACAAATGAGAGTTAGAGAGTAAAATAGACAAGATAAACAAGGATTAGTGGCTGCAATAGTGAGAAAACCAAGTTAGCAAGGCTAAAATGAATGAGAAATTCATAAAATAAGAGCAAAAAAATGGAAAGAAAGATATGCTAGGGAGTGTACTCCATAGCAAGAGCTCCTTCTTGCTCCAAGATGGTCTGCTTACCCCTATGCCCCTTTGCCTTGCTTGAATTTGAAAAATTCTTGATGAAGAATGCTCCAAATGAGAGCAAATGAAAGAATGAAAATGAGAGAAGAGAAAAGAATGAATATGAGAGAAGGTAGAGAGAATTTTGAGCAGAGTAATATTACTAAGAATTGTGTTATGAAATGCTCATTCCAAGGTTGTTTTTATGGATTTTTGAATGGAAAATTGAGGGGGAAATTAGGTCCAAGATGCCATTAGGGCATAAGATCAATTTGAATTTCGTAGGTCTGGTTCGATATTAAGGCATGTGGGATCATAGGAGGGTGCAATGAAGGAATTTGTGTGCCTCTAGTTTGTGCCATAGAGATTCCACTTGTGTTTGTAAACTTTCCACAAGTGTGCAAATTTGCCATTGATGAATATGCACCTAATTGGTGATTTGGCCAACAATCAAGTTGAATGATCAAATCACTAAAAAATGTTTGTTTTCAAATTCATCACAAGTGTGCAAATTTTTTACTGGAAATTTGTCAATTTGTGGCAAATTTGAAAAAGGCTTATTTTGATGTCTAAATTGCTTGGATTGAGATTGTTGATTGCTAGTGTGATGTATGGTATCTTTGTCTAGGGTCAAGGTCATTAGGTGTGTCAAAATTGGGTGTCTATAATGTAATTGGGGTTTTGGTATTGGTATAAATACCCCCTCTCACTCCTCATTTCTTTATCTTTTTGTGTAATGTTCTATATGGATATAGTGATTATTTATGGTGCTTATGGGTGCCCACTATATCTCTCTCTTTTTCATCCTTATTTTTGCTTTCTATATAAGATTTGAGTGGATGGATTGCTTTTGTTCATTTTTGGAAAACATTATGAATTCTAATGTGAGAGAGAGAGAGAGAGAGATAATCTGTCTTAGAAATCATATTCTAAATAAATTTTAAAAGGAATTTTGGAAAAAGAAGAAACAAACAAAGAATAACTTTACAACAACCTAAAGGTTGGAATATGTAAAGCATTTATGTGAATCGATAAAGAAAAATATGCTCCTTCTAAAACCAAAATAATAGCAACTTTTTTCATGTTAAAGTAGGGCAAGGATGTAATTAAGAGGTTGGGAATAGGTAAATCCCAAGGTGTGGATGAACTACATCGAAGAAATGTAAAATTATACATATAAATCCTAGAACCACATCTCAAAAGGTTACTTAATGGTGTCATTCACCATGATTTTCCAAAACACTAGATAACAAGTTTAGCTATACCTATTTTGAATAGTGGTGATGTAGATAACCATTTAAAATATCAATCCATAATGGTTAATTTTCTATTTGTAAAGATTTTTAGTAGTATTATTAAGCTCAAAGTCATCATGTTTATAGAAGAACAAAATAAGAGGAAAAAAGGACAAGTAGGTTTTATGCAAAATACTCAATAATGGATCTTTACATCATATTAAGAAACATCATTGAGAAAATATATGAGGCACAAGATTATGCATATTGTTGTTTTGTTGACTTCAAGGCCTTGACATAGTGCCTAGAAGTTAACTATGGAGTAGGATAGTAGAATTAGGTGTATCAAAAAATATGAGACAATGGCCCATAAATCGTATGAAGACATTTGAGCCAGAATCAAAACACAAGGTCTCTTAGAATTCTTTAGAACTGACATAAGAGTTAAACAAGGATGTTCATTATGCGTAACTTTATTTGGAATATATATTAATAATTTATAATAATGACTAAATGTGAGTAGAGGAGAAGGTGTCCAAATGGATTGTTATGTTCTAAAGGTATTTTTGTATGTAGATGATCTCATTTTGATTACAAGGACAACATGAGGTTTAAGGGAGCACTTAAAGGCCTTAGAACACTTCTACAAGGAAGTTAGCATGCAAATAAATACTAACAAAACCAAGATAACAAAATGGTTTTCACCAACCAAAAAAGAAGAAAACAATTATGCTTCTAATTTCAAGGAGGTATCCTAGAAAAAGTAATATAATATATCTTGGTGTAGATTTCAATAATAGATTTAATTAGACAACATAAATATAAAAAACATAATGGGGGATGAAGAGCAATGTTTACATTGTAGAATAGATGTAGAGATAAAAATTTATATGATTGGACCATCCAAATATTACTCTGATTATTGGTAATGTAAGAGGTTCTTTACGATGTGTGAAGTATGGCAAGTAGTTCATCAATCTTGAAATGGAGGTAAGTAGAGAAGATCCAAAAGTGTTTGAATATAGACAAATAAATAAAAAGTTTCAATTCCATATGAAATACTCCATGCAAACATGGGTACTTCTCCTATATAGATAACCACAATAATTTTTATTTTATGATATCTAAAAAATATTTGAATAAATGGATGTAAAGTAAAAGTAAACTATTTTTAGATCATATGCATAGCCCAAAACTCTAAGATTGGAGTGCAAGCCTCCATAAGGTTACACCCACCCTGCATGGTAGGATGTAAATATGTGGCTCAAGGTTATAATAATGGATACACTTAACATTAAAAAAAAATACTTGGATGAAACAAAATGTCAAATGGATGAATAAGAGAGATATTAGTAGAAGTTTTAAATAAAAATAATAATATAAAATTCTATATAATGGAAAAATTCAGGGCAACAATGTGGATAAAAGAGTTAGGAATATAGAAGGTGCATTACCTTGCTAAGTTCAACCCTACATCTGAACAATGATCAAAAAGCACTTCTAGATGCAAATATAAAATGAAGAACAAATATGTTTATATCTTAATTGAGAACCAGGTCACATCAACTTAGATGTTAGATAGGTAAATGGAAGAAACCTATAGAGAAATGGAAAGAGAGAATATGTACCTATTGCACTTCAAGTGTAGTGAAAATAGAGAAACACTTTATATTTGAATGCAAAGCTTATAATGATATTGAGGTTAGTTATGTTGATACATAAGCAACAAATTTTGTCTAAATTATTTGAAGAAACTAAAGGAGAATTTATTAGCAAGTTCAATAGCAAAATATCATTTTTTCAAAAAGATAAAATGATGACTCAACTTTGTTTTTTCATGTAAACTTGTTTACTTTTAAAGTAACAAGAAAACATATTATGTTTAATAACCAAGCTTTATTCTTTGATAAGTTATGTTGGTCTCCTGGACATTTAAAAAATTCCTATTCTATTCTATAAGGATATAAGAAAAAACACAACAATATAGTAGAATATTGTTTGCTTAGAAATTGTCTTATATATATATATATATATATATATATATATAATTTCATTTACAAGGTCTTAATCTACACTATGTTCTCCTACAAGCTAGAGGTCTACTAGCATCATACAAATATTGTTTTTTAAATAAATATAAGTAAAAACACACTGATATGAAGTATATGAAGATTTGAATAGCACCACATTAGGAGCTGATAAATTTTACTTTTTGTCAATGCAAATGATAAAACATGATATGTTGAAGAATATAAAGCATCAAGGATGGCTTTGAAAGAACAAGGTTAAAAAGAGGAAAACCATTATATACAAATAGATAGTGAAAACTAAAAAAGAAGAATTTGTGAGTGCAATAGGAGAATAACTATTTTATATAGGGAAAAATAACCCAAAATTATTCTAGAAGAAACTTTAATAAAATAAATAAAAAAAATATAACGTTACAAAAATCCATTGGCTAGGGTAGTGAGGAGGAGCTCTGCTAGGGTTTGCACATAATGTCATCGCCATTGCATGTAAAATTCTTAGTAAGGTGGAATGGATGTTGAATGCAGAGCTTAGGTTTGGCTTTCTTCGTATCAAATACTATTTAAAAAATTGTAGTTGATAGAAAATTGAGAGAGCTAGGACAAGGGTTTTGAAGGGTTTTAGACAAAATTGTAAAGAAAATACAAAGGACAAGGTCTGTTGGCCGTAATGACCAATAGGATTTTTTTGAAGAGGATGATTTTAGTAAGGAAAAGGCATATTTCAAGGAAATGTATTGGATTCAAAATGCAATAGACAAGCAATAAGAATTTCCAGTTTACAATACAAAAAGAGACAAGAGATCATAGTCTACCACAAAAATGAGGACAAGAGTTGAAGAGAACCATAAAAAAATTCATAATATAGACCAGAGCAAAGAAGTTGAAGCTAACAAAACTGATATGGTCTAGAACATGAGCAAGATTATTTTGAGGGTAAACTACCAAAAGGGTTCGACTATGCCAATACCCAATATGGGGAAGGAGTCAGGGGATCTACCCACAAAAATGAATTTCAAGCATACCCTTTGTGTGGAACATCCCCAACTAAATGTGATTAATAACCTAAGGGCACCACGAAGACCTTTGAGGAAACCTAAGATAAATCCTAGGAAAACTATGACAAGGTGTTTAAATGCAGTGGATGGTTTCCCAACAGTGAAGGTGAATATGAAGGATATTCAAAATAGAATAGAAGACATGGAGAGGAGAGGGTTGACATGTTTATTTATGGGTTTTAGATCAATCCTTTCAGAATTTAAACTATGGGCTGCTAAACAATAACAAACAATAGGTGAATTCCAAGTCTTTGCCTACCCCAATGGTTATTTCCTTGTTATTTTTAGTTTTTAAGAAGATAGGGAACAAATATTTCAAGGGAGACATGTTTTTCTAGAAGGAAAAGCCTCTTTATGAACATGAAGCTCGTGGAACCCGCGTCATCCTACTGAACGTGAAGCTTGTAGGACCCGTTTGAATTAGAGCTCAAAATGTTTGAACCCGAGCTTGTGGGACCCGTCATGAGAATCATGCTTTTCTTTTGATCACGATGGAAACCTGCGACATAAACCTAACCATAGGTAAAACAAAAAATAATTAAAAGTAAATATCATATTATATGACATAAAACAAAAAAAACAAAACGTATAAACAACAATACATACTATATAACATCTAATAAAACAAAGAACCTAACAAATGTATGTGACAAGTTATAAAATAAAACAACATATAAAAAATAAAAAACACAAACACATACATATAAATTACAAATTAACAAATCAAAAACACTAAGTAAACTAAAACCACATAAAGCAAACACAATAAAACATAACATAATTATACAAATAAAAGTTTAACAACACTATAAAATTAAACTTTTTAACTTCAATACTTAAAACATATCACTTATAAACCAATGACACAACATAAAATAACCACCTAACACAAAATTTGACAAAAACGACATGACATAACAATAAGTATACAACTCAAACAAATCATAACCAACTTAATCATAAGATGACCATATAAGAACAAGTAAAGAATCTTCAACTCATGGGTGAATTTTGATATTGAACTCCGTTATAAGACTATTTGTACGAAGGTGAATATCTTAGACATTCAAGTGGTGACAACGGAGAACAATAAGCGCAAGCCACGATTTGAAAACAACTTTCAAATTTCAAGTGGGTCCCCAATTTTGGGGTCGTTGTGAAGGACGTCACAACAGTCCTTTTAGGTGTGAGATGTGTGGGGAGAACCTTGAAACACTTTACCACTTATTTATCGGTTTTATGTAGCCTCAAATTTGTGGAAGATGATGGTTATCTTACTTGGTATTAATTGGTCTAGCTTTACCACCATAGAGCATATAAGGAGGGATGGGCTACACATGATGGAATAGACCAATATGTTAGGAAGATAGTATGGGTGGGAACTACTCTCCTAGTTTGGAACATATGGAAGGAAAGGAACAACCAACTATTCAAACAAGAGTCTATGGAAATCCATTATATTTGGCAAAAGACCACAACCAACATAGCAGAGATAGTCTAGCATACACTGAAGTATCCCCAAGAACCCCACCAACAATTGGAACAGATCATGACTAGACTAAAAATTATTCCTAAGGTTGATAATCAACAAATGGCAAACGTAAGACACCCAAAAATAGTCAGAAAGGGAAAGTGGAAATCTCCCCCAAAATATTAGGAAAAATTTAACATGGATGGAGCATCATAGGGAAATCCAAGGAGAGCTAGTACGAGAGGTATAGGAATACAATCGAATGGGACCTCGATTTTCACCTTTAAAGAGAACCTTGGCATTCTTTCCAACAACCTAGTATAGGGTTGTAGCATCCTTAGAGGGCTTCAAGAGGAATTTAAGGTAGACTGGAAGAAATTCTAGATAGAATATGACTCACAAGTCATGATCAACCATCTAAAGAACCCAAAGGAGAATAGGAAGCTTGAATAGAGACTAAGGAGAGTCATAAAGAAGATTTAGATGGTACAATTCTATCTATGGAATACAATCACATCCCTAGAGAACAAAATAAAGTTGCAGTTGTGATGTACAACTAGGCTTTAGACAAAGGCAACCTCACTTGTTATGACTATTCCCCTAGATGATGGACAACATAGACCAGGAAATATTTTCTTTTTATCCTATCTCTTGATGGTAGCAACTTTATATGTATTTAGTTCTATAACTCATTGTATTAGGATTTTCCTATTACACATGGGTTACTATAGTAGATTAGTTGATAGAGAATGTAGCAATACATCATTTGCTAAATCAAGGATCAAAAGCCAGTTTACGTGGAAAGACTAGTGATGTATCTCTTCTATTTGAATATTGTAATATAAATTAATTTTTTACCCAAAAAAATCCTTTGGCTAGGATATACAAATTAATTTTATGAAGAAGAGCAAGAACAAGAGGCCCCTTCCATAATGTTCATGAAAACAAATTTACTTACCTTAAGGCAGGTGAAAGAAGGTATTGTTATATAACATTGTCTAGCATGGATTCTAAAGGGATTGGACAATGTTGTTACACTTGCACAACATGCCCCAATTTACATAGATTGGGGACCCACTTTTAAAATTTTGGTATTTTTTCTCTTTTCTTTGCTTTTGTTTATTTTTAGTTGAAAGGTTTTAAATTCGATTGATTTGTTTTACTCACTTTAAGCTTATTGGGATGTTTTTTTCCATGTCTATATCTGTATTTTTTTGTTTAAGTAGCATATAACTTTTCCCATCAAGTTAGGCTCGAAATAAGCTTTCCAACGAGTACCTGCATGCCTATGTTCCATAGCTTTAGCGCATTAAAACTGCTTAAATATTGCAGGCTTGTTTTTCCTCTCTACAATATAGATGACTTTTCAGGAAATTGAGAGATTATTTTAAAACCCTTGAAAGTTATTTGAGACATGTAAAAAAATCATTTTTGGCCATATAAAATCATTTTCGGCCAATTAAAATTCATTTTGGGTATTACAAAATCATTTTTGACCATTTAATTTTCTTTTTAGGTAATTAAAAATCTTTTTAGGGGCTTTTAAAAAAAAGTCAAGCTTTCAAATCAACAACTCACATTTAATCTCGAAATGATGCAAACGATCAATTAAAAAATCATTTTCAGCCAAGGTTTTAAAAGCTTTCAGACCAATAGCCTACATTTAATCTCAAAATGATAGACGGATAATACTAAATGGAAGAAAAGTCAAACTTTCAGATCAACGGTTTGCATTTAATCTCAAAATGATGCAAACAACCAATATTAAATGACCAATTAAAAAATCATTTTCAGCCAAGGTTTTAAAGCTTTAGATCAACGACCCACGTTTAATCTCAAAATGATATGGATGACTAAGATTAAATGATAGAAAAGTCAAAGTTTTAAAAGGTTTTAAAAGCTTTTAGATTAATGGTTCGCAATTAATCTTGAAATCACATGGATGGCCAAGATTAAACAAAAAAAGCAAGGTTTAAAAGCCTTTAGATCAATGACCTGCATTTAATCTCAAAATGGACAAATAAGATTAAATGGAAAAAAAGTCAAACATTTAGATCAATCGCCCGCATTTAATCTCGAAATGATGCAAACGACCAATTAAATAATCATTTTTAGCCAAGGTTTTAAAGCTTTTGGATCAACAACCAACGTTTAATCTCGAAATGACATGGATACCAAGATTAAAGGACATAAAAGTAAGGTTTTAAAAGCTTTCAGATCAACGACCCGCATTTAATCTCAAAATGATATGGACGACCAGGATTAAACAAAATGTCAAAGTTTTAAAAGCTTTTAAATCAATGACTCACGTTTAATCTCGAAATGACATGGATGGCCAAGATTAAAGGATAGAAAAGTAAGGTTTTGATAGCTTTTAGATCAACAACCCCATGTTTAATATTGAAATGACATAGATGGTTAAGATTAAAGGATAGAAAAGCAAGTTTTTAAAGCTTTTAGTTCAATGACCTGTGCTTAATCTCGAAATGACAGATGACAGGATTAAAAGATAGAAAATTCTAAATTTTAAAAGGTTTTAAAAGCTTTTGGATCAACGACTCACATTTAATCTTGAAATGATACAAATGGCCAGGATTAAAGGATAGAAAAGCAAGGTTTTTAAAAGTTTTTGGATCAATGGCTTGTGTTTAATCTCGAAATGACACAGATGATCATGATTAAACAATAAAAAATACAAGGTTTTAAAGATTTCAAATCAATGACCCTGAACCCAATAGAATGTGAGGATGATTGTTTTAACTTGGCGTGGGTTTTTAGCCATAAATTTTTAATAAAATTAAATAATAAAATAAACAATAAAAAATTAAAAAGCTTTCAATTTTAACTTATTTTTCTTTCCTTTGTCATTTTGCAAAATCCTTGTTGGTGGTTATATTGAATATGACAGACTCAGTGGCAAACATACAATTTTAACTGGATAGTGGATGGATAAAATTAATAGCTAACCCAGTATGTGTAGAGAAGTGAAAATCTAATGAAGTATAGTTGTTGTAGAGCTCCCAAGCATCATGCAAATGAAGACTATGAGGCATAACCAAAGTAGTGCGAACTTAATGAAGCATGGCCAAAATATAGTTGAGAAGCAAATCTCAAGGAGTATGTCATAGAATTAATTAGAAATTAATTGCAAAATATAACACTAGGTGAAGGCCAAAAAATTGTATACAGGGTTATGCATAAGGGGTATTACCAAAAAATTCGCTCATGTAGAGGAGTTGGAGAGCAAGTGGGTAGTTAAAACTCTCCAGTTGAAATTGAGAGGCCCAGGTTCAAATCTCTCCCCTCACATGTTGCGAATATGCTATGTAACGGTTATATCGTTACCACATAATAAATATTTACCCCTTATATTAAAAAAAAGGGTAGTACCAAAAAAGTAATTATAAATTTTGGGTGAATCAAGGTGAATTGTGTATAAACTTCGGGGTGAATTTTTCAAAATTTTGCATAAAATTTATCAAAATATGGCGAATTTTCAAAAATTTTACATGTAAATTATAAAAAAAATTGGGGAAATTTTGACCTATTAAATCATCCTAAAACTTCATAAAAACACCACCATTAGATCAGGCTCGAAAATATCTTTCCAACGAGTACAAATATGCCTATGTTTGGATATATATTGATGCCTAAAACTATGAAATTATTGTCAGTCGCCTTGTGACAATGCTTGTGTCAGTCGCCACATGGCGACTGTCACATGGTGATTGTCACAAGGCGACTGTCACATGGCAACTGTCACAAGGTGACTGACAATAATTTCATAGTTTTAGGCATCAATACATATCCAAACATAGGTATATTTGTACTTGTTGAAAAGATCTTTTGGAGTATGATATAATGGCAAGTGTTTTTATGAAGTTTCAAGATGATTTAATAGGTCAAAATATATCCCAAAATGACATTACTTCCTTACCACCATATTTGGGACCACTTTTGACCTATTAAATCATCTTGAAACTTCATAAAAACACCACCATTAGATCAGGCTCGAAAAGAGCTTTCCAATGAGTACAAATATGCCTATGTTTGGATATATATTGATGCCTAAAACTTTGAAATTATTGTCATTTTCCTTGTGACAGTCGCCACATAAACTGTGAAATTATTGTCAGTCACCTTGTGACAGTCGCCACATGGCGACTGTCACATGGCAACTGTCACATGGCGACTGACAATAATTTCATAGTTTTAGGCATCAATATATATCCAAACATAAGCATATTTGTACTTGTTGGAAAGTTATTTTTGAGCCCGATCTAATGGTGGTATTTTTATGAAGTTTCAAGATGATTTAATAGGTCAAAAGTGGCCTCAAATATGGTGGTAAGGAATGAAAGTAATTTTGGGATAGATTTTGACCTATTAAGTCATCTTGAAACTTCATAAAAACATTGCTATTAGATCGGTATTGAAAATATTATCGGAGCAAGATAATCGATGGTATTGTATTAATCAGAATGGAATATATAATACAATGTGCTCCCAAAATAGAATAGGAAATAATATCCCCCTAAACTACGATAACAACTACTGAAATAATAAAGTTGCCGACTAAATAACTAATTGCATCTAACAATAATGTCGGCAAAGAAAAGATGCTAACCTAGTAAAATAAATATACTAACCTACCTAGGGATATTACCAAATAAGGTAATATACTCTAACATCCCCCCTTATTACATTATTTGGGTAATACATATACATCCTCCTATACAACAATATTTGGGTAAAGTATATAACTGCCCCAATATAGTGAAGAAGAAGAAAAATGAAATAATGTTGGCTCGTGCTTTGTCTCCGGCTCTAACTATGGCTCTAAGCGTACCTCTGGATGTGTACCTTTGGGTCTATCTCTGGATTTGCTTGTAAATCTGCCTCTAGTTCATTGCCTCTGGATTTTCTTGTAGATCTGCCTCTAGAAATGTCTCTGGGTCTATCTTTAGGTCTGTCTCTGGGTCATTTTCTTTGGGATTGCCACTTGGTCTGTCACTGGATTTGCCTCAGGATCTACCATAGGTTTTACCTTTTCAGTAGAAGCCTTACAAAATTTCTTTCATTATGGTCCATTGTGTGTGATATGTCCATCCACAATCTATGTGAACCTTGTTGGTCATTTTCATTTTGTACCAACAACTGGAAGAAGAGTGATTCATACATCCACATGAATCACAAGGATGTAATTTCCAACATCTAGCTACAACATGTCCTGTCTTTCCACAATGACTGCAACAATGTTTTTTAGGAGTTGTAGGAGATTTAGGTTTTACAAACATGGTATTACTGGTACTTGCATGTCTAGTATAGCCAAGGCCTTCATTCTTTGCCCTGAAATTTAGCATTATTGGAGTTTTAATGCCTTGTTCCTGTTTACCTAATCTCTCACCATTGAATCCCATTTTCTTCATCATTTTGGAACCAAATCCTTTGGTGTGTTGTTTAAAACACCCAATTTCATCATCTTCATCAATAATTTTAACAATATGGCATGTCATTATTGATGAGATTATGGAGCTCTTTTTGAGGAGGTTCAGTTTTTAAGTCACTAGTGTCACAAGCAAAATTTGCTACTGAAATGAGATCACCTGTGCTACAACTGATATCTACCATTGAAGGTAGGAGGTCGCCTATATCACAACAAGCATTGGCCACAGTAGGCTCAAGGTCACATGTGTCACAACAAGAATTCGTCACCATGGGTTGAAGGTCACTTGTGTCACTACAAGCATCGACCATTAGGGGTTTGACCTCTATTTCCTCATTTATTTCCAATTTCACTTTATGTTGGGCACGATCAAGTGCAAAAAATAACAAGTATATGCCCCTTATAACGCCAATAGTGATGAGATTATAGAGCTCTTTTTGAGGAGGTTTAGTTTTTAAGTCACTAGTGTCACAAGCAAAATTTGCTACTGAAATGAGATCACCTGTGCTACAACTGATATCTACCTTTGAAGGTAGGAGGTCGCCTGTATCACAACAAGCATTGGCCACAGTAGGCTCAAGGTCACATGTGACACAACAAGAATTCGTCACCATGGGCTGAAGGTCACTTGTGTCATTACAAGCATCGATCATTAGGGTTTTGACATCTGTTTCCTCATTTATTTCCAATTTCACTTTACGTTGGGCACGATCAAGTGCAAAAAATAACAAGTATATGCCCCTTATAACGCCAATAGTGAGTCGAGCACCATTTTCCTAAAGGTCTTTACAAGACTCAGAATCATCAAGGAGGGCTACTAAACTATTGTTTAGTGTGAGAAATGTGCCCTCATAAAAATCTAGTCCATCCATTTCTGATTGAAAGTAAGGATTGTTAACTGATGTAACAACAACATCAGTTTGTTTAGGGGCTTGCTTTTTCTTTGATCTGCCCATTTTTAAGGTGTCGGTCTCTACCAAAAATGCACCTTTTACAAGGAATTTTGCAAAATGAACAAGGTGTCGGTCTTTGCCGAAAATTCACCTTTACAAATGATTCATCCCTTTTTGGAAAATGAGGGTTGGAGGAAAAAATGAGTATCCCCCCTTGTTACAAAATTATAGCCCCCCTTGGTTGGAGAAAAATGTGATCCCCCCTTAGTGCAAAAAATGCAATTATGAAGCCTCAAAAGGCTTTTACAAAGCTTGCCTTCTTAGACAAATGTCAAAAAATTGCAACAATAAAAATCCCCCCTCTTATTTCAAGAACTCCAAACACAAGAGTGTGATATTTATGAAGTCTAAAAAGATTACTTTTGGAATGACTGATGCATTCTAGACAAGTTGTCAAATACACTTGAAATTGAGTGTTACAATTTTACAATAAACAGGATGAAAAAGTATGTTTTCTTTCAAAAAGGTATCTTTAAAAATTTTGTTTTGAAAGCAAAATATAATTTAATGAAAAATTTGATATTAATCAAATATATAAAAAATTCTTATAAAAATAAGAATAATATTTAATTAATAAAAATTAAATCATTAAAAAATAAAAAACTTAATCAAAAACAAAAAAAATTAAAAATATATGTACATACCTTTGGGAGGCGGAGGTAATAGAACCCCCAACCTCTGGTCGGCTATGCACTACCATCGTCCAAATTAACCACGGCAGCTAGCCTTGCTGCTGGGCTAAAGTAGGAAAAAAATCTTTAATTTCACCATCTCTTTGTCTCTGCTCGAGGCCCACTCCTCCTCCGCCACTCAGGGTGGCGCAACGCTGCGATCGAAGTGCTTTTAAAATTGTTTGCACAGATTGGAATCCAGCAGGTTGAACCAATCTCTTCGTCACGACTGCCCTACTGTTTTCGATTCGTTAAGAACGTCTGTGTCACAGTCCTTTCGATAGGTTGTTGGATTGGATCTACCGAGGTCATTGGTCTAGTAATGGTGACAAAATACGTACTGCAATCACAAACGTGCACGTATTCAGGCCAAAAACATTGTTCAACTCCTCAAAACAACGAAAAACTTCATCTTTCTTGGAAATCCTTCTTGATGGGAAGTCAGGTATGCTGGGATCCGTCACTACTTTGCAATGATGTGTGCAGGTAATGATCCACTGTAGGGCTACCGGCTGTGCTCACAGGAGAGACAAACTTTATCGTTTGCTAACCAGATTCTTGCACTTTCTACTGTCGATTTTTTTTACAAGTAATGTGTCGTTTTTGACCTCACTCTGCGCAATTTCACTGCCTCTATTGCCTCGATCGGGTGCTGCAAATCAACGCTAAGGGTTGCATCTCCGTCTGCTGGGGACCGATCTGTCAATGTGCATACGTCGTCCTACTATGCTTCTGCAAATTACTGGCTTCTGGAAAACAATGCCGAGTGCCAAACCCTGAGTGCCAAATTTTGCTTCTTTTCTCACACTCAGCCCTTTTCGGATTCAAAAGCTGAAAACTGAATAACTGAAAGAAATATTTACATTCTGAAATAAACTGAACTGCAAGAAATAAATAAGAAAAGTATGTACAAGGAAGGACCTCTCGGCAACCTTCAGTGGTGATAGGCCTTCAGGTGGAAGCCATTAACAGGGATCGGGAGAAGCTGTCCCTCCATGTCCCTGAGCACGAACGCGTTGAATTGGTTTACCCGAGTGATTTGATAGGGGCCTTACCAGAAGGCATCAAATTTGTCATGGTTTTCTAGCTTCGCTTTGAGTGAAGTCCCTGATTTTGAAAACTCGGGTGGTGGTCCCTTTTGCAAACCAGCTCTGAGTTGCCTCGGCATGTTTGGTAAAGGCCTGATATACCTTCTCCCTTTCCTCTTCTAGCTGCAACAGTTGAAAAATTCTAACATCCACTGGATCCCCGTCGCCTTTCTCTTCATCTAACAACCAGAGTGCGGGTATTTCTATGTGGGTAGGCAGAACCGCCTCCTTGTCGTATACAAGCGCTTAAGGGGACGTCTTGATGGATTTTTTGAAAGATATGTGATCCGCCCATAACGCCCAGTCTAGAACTAGGTGCCACGACCTCTTATTCTTCTCCACAAGTTTTTTTTATGATTTTCAAGAGGTTTTTATTGGTGGATTCGGCCAGGTCGTTTCCCTACGGATAGTAATTCGAAGATATTTTGTGGCAAATGCCATATCTTCTAGTAAACTCAGCGAGTATTGTGCCTGTAAATCCTGGACTGTTATCCGTGACAATTGCCTCTGGAACCCCAAAACAGGTAATGAGGCTCTCAAGGAACCCAATGACCGTTTTTTGGTCAGCATGCTTTGTAGGCAAAGCCTCAACCCATCAGGTAAAGTAATATGTGGCAGTTAGGATAAACTTGTGTCTCGTCGAAGAGTTGGGCGTTATGGTCCTGACGAAGTCCAGACCCCACTGCTGAAACAGGGTCTCGGCTTGAATTGGCTGGAGGGGCAAGGGTGCCTTCCTATTTCTACCGGCGAACTTCTGACATTTTTCATATTTTACACAGACTGCATGTACGTCTATGAAGAGGGTGGGCCAATAATAGTCGGCTCTGATAATCTTCAAGGTCATAGGCCTTCCTGAATGATGTCCTCCGAGCATCCCAGAGTGGAACTCTTCGAGAACCTTTGGCTTGTCTGATTCTTTGACGCACTGCAATAGGATACCATCAATATTTTTAAAATATAGCCCCTCGGGGCGCAATACATATTTCAAGGCATTTAGCCTAAACCTCCTTCTTTGTGAGGCATTGAGATGATATCGACATCTCCTTATGCTAAAATACCACACCAAGTCATTCGTCTAGTCCCTCTCCTCTGATAAGGAGTTGGCAAGGTTGATTTCTGTCATTGGATCCTCCCACTGGAAGGCAGAGATTTCGGCTGCAGCACTTCGGGCCAACTCTTGGCATAGGGCCTGGCCTCGGATTAGCTTCATTGGTCGTACCTCTATGTCAAACTCTTGTATTTTAGCTATCCATCCTGCCCTCTTGTGACCTGGCTCCCCTTGGATAATAAAATTTCTAACATCCGGATGTATCACAAAGATAGTTATTCGGCTCTGGGAGACAAAGTACTTGAACTTTTTGAGATATCTCATGATTGCGTGCACTTGCCACTCAATAAAATTGTATTTTTCTTCGTACGGATGAATCACCTGACTTAGGAACACTATGGGACGCTCCTCGCCATCATCTCCCTTCTGATTCAGGACTACGACGTAGCTCTCAGGCTCTCCCACCGCGTACAGGATGAAATCCTTGGAGTAGTTTGGATTTATTAACACTGGAGCTTGCACGATTCTGGCCTTGATTTCTTCCAAGGCTTGCTTTCTTTCGTCAATCCACAAGAATTCAGCATTCTTTTTTAGGAGCTCGACCATGGGCTTGATCACTTGTGCAAAGTCTGGGACAAACTTCCTCACGAAGTTGATTTGGCCAAAAAAAAATTGTAGCCCCTTCTTGTCAACTGTGATGGATAAGCGAAGAAGAGCTTCTGCTCTATTAGGATCAACTGCAAGGCCCTTCTCAAAAATAACGTGTCCCAACAACTTGCCTTCCTTCACCGCGAATACTGACTTCTTCGGGTTGATGGAAATGTCAAACTCACGACATCTCTCAAATATTTGCCACAAGTGGGAGGCATGGTCCTCTCTCTTATGTGAAAACACAGTCATGTCATCCAAATAGATGACAATGACCTTGTTGAGCAGCTATCGGAATGCCAAGTCCATAGCCCTTTGAAATGTAGCACCGACGTTAGAAAGGTCGAAGGGCATGCGCTGATATGAAAACGTTTCTCATTTGGTGGTGAACTCCGTCTTGTGCTGATCTTCGTCTTTCACCCATATTTGGTTATATCCAGAGAACCCGTCCAAGAGAGAGAATCTCTAAGCTCCAGCAACTATGTGGAGGATTTGATCAATTTGGGGAAGTCGATAATGATCCTTCAGTGAAGCCTGATTGAGGTTTCTGAAATCCACGCAGAGGCGGATGTCTCCATTCTTTTTCCTCATAGGGACCAGATTTGCGACCCAAGACGAGTGCTTGATGGGGTAGATGATCTTGGCCTCCAGCATCTTCAAGAGTTTCGCCTTCATCATGGCTTCAATTTTCGGGTTCACCACCCTTTACTTCTATCGAAAAGGCTTTGCATTATCCTCTAGTTCTATAGTATGTTGGATAATCTCTCTGTCGTTCCCCTTCAAGTCTTGGTAGCACCAGGCCACAATATCCGGGAACTCTTCGCATAAAGATCTGATCTGCTCTAGCTCCTTTTCAGTGCAGTCTACCCTGACCTTGATCATTTTTCCAGGTTCCAGTTCCAGGTCCATGTACTGCTTGGGGTCCACTTTGATCCTGTGGGATATGGCTCTATCGTTTTGATCAAAGAGACTCTCCAGAGTAATCAGTCCTTTCGAGACATGATTATTTTTTAACTGTATCAACCCCTCGTATTGCTCGTCATCAGGGTCTCTACCTTCGATTGTACTCACTTCATTTATCAAAAAGGTGACGATATCCTCGTCACAGTCGAACACCTGCTAGTGGGTGTCTTTATCAGGCATGGAAGGCTTGTAAATGGTATGAACCGGCTTTGGCTTTTGGATAGTATCATCAGCCAAGACGTACCTGGCTCCAACAGACGCCAGAATGTCAGCATGCTTATTCTTCTCACGAGATATAGCTTTGACATTCAAAGAGTTGAATGACTCCATCAGATCCCAGACATGGTTGCAATACGCCTTGAGGTAATTCTTCTTGGAGGCGCATTTATTTGTAATCTGGTTGCACACCAGCTCTGAGTCACCAAATATCTGCAAATGCTTTATCCCCAGTCTCTCCGCCTTCCTCAAACCCAAACACAAATCCTCATACTCTGCTGTGTTGTTAGTGCAACTCCAAGCCAGCCTGTAAGTGTAGTCTTTTTGGATCCCGGATGGGAAAACCAGAATTACACTTGCACTGGGGCCATTCTTGCATCGGGTGCCATCAAAGTACAACTTCCATAGCTTTTCTAGGGTAGGTCCAACATCTTTCTTTGTCGACTGGTCAAGTCTTTCAGGCTGGGTGACGGAGTAACAACCTTGCTCGATCTCAATCATGGCATTGAAGTCTAGCAAGGAGAATTCATCCTCCACTTGTAACAGCTCAAGGGCCTCTTCTTCCAAATCCACCTCCACCAGTTCTTTGGTCGTTAGATGAACCATGTCACTCTACTGCTCTTCCCTAGGTATCTTCTCTACCAAAAATATGGAAGGCTTTTCATTATAGATCTTCAATCTTCGTCCTTTGAAGGGCACTTCCATATGTGAATAATCCAGCGATAGATATCCACCCAGCTTCGCAGTAAACTCCCTAGAGAGACACATACCAAAGTAGGGTTCCAAGTCAACCACAACGACCTCTTGTATGGCCACTATGTCGAGGGCTTTATGCAGTCGGATCGGGATGTCTTTGATGACACCAACTGTCTTGACAAGAGTGTCGTCTAGCTGCAACACACCTTGGATGCTCCTTGTGTATTCCATACCAATATCTTCGTAGACAGCCATCAACATGACAGTAGTGGAAGCACCATAATCCACCATGCAGTTGTGTACTATATAGCCCTCCATTCGTAAAGACAAATAGAAAGGTGGTGGCCTATTTTTCCCAGTAGCAGATATTGTCAAGGGCTGAGCTAACATAGTAGGCTACGTTGACTTTCCATATTTCACGCTCTTCAAGGATTCTTGCAACAGGTCTACTTGCCCTGGGAGCAGAAGAGCCTCGTACATACTTATCTTTGTTGGGGTATTTTTGAGCTCATCAACTATATTGTAGGTTGAAGTGTCGGCTCCCTCTATCTCTTTCGCTGGCTCATACCTGGTTCGATATTGTTGTGTGGCTTCGACTCTCTGTCTCTTCGTCAGTGATGGATACCTCAGCTTCTCTTGAGCTTGTTCTTTAGTCTCGACTAGAGGTTGGGCTGCGGGAGCATTTATCACAGGAGCCTTGAGCGTCGAGAACCTCTCTTTGGCTGTAGGAGGTAAAGGTGACTTGTCAGGTGGTAGTACAGTAGGCTGTGCCCTCTCCCTTCTGGCGTATACTTTTAACGACTTTGTCTAGGCCGTGTGGACCTCAATGGGCCTTTTGCCTTCCTTGGTCAAGAGTGACACAGGATCTTCTTCTGGGACCGCAAAGTTACCTTCATCATCCAGGATCATGTATGCTTCGTCCTCCATGGCGCTACCCGCAAGGGTCTAAAGATAATGTCGATGCAACATGCAACCCTCCTCTCCATGTGGATCGTTGCATGTGGAGCACCAGTTAACCTGGTCAAAAGTTCCTGGTTGGACCTCATTGACAGCATTCCTCGTCGGGGGCCTTTGCGCTTGCGCAGCTTGATATTTTGTTATCACAGGGGGAGGATATGGTCTCCTCGAAAGAAAATCCATCTGGGCTTGCTTCTTCTTCATCATTGTCATATCATTGGAAATAGTATGATAACTAGAGGCTAGAGCCCGTACCTCCTAAAGGATCTTATTCTGAATATCATTATCGGTAGGCGCCGACCAGGCCGACAAGGGTATTGTAGCTAATGGTGGAGGTGTAGAATACGTTGCGTAATGAGGGGGAGCTGGGAGTGCGGGATACTGCATAGGTGGAGGTGGTGGATTAGGGTAATGGATCTAGGGATGACCATAGGGGTTTATAATTGGCATTGGATTCCATGGTTGTTGGGGGTACTGATTTGACAAGGATGGCATTACACCAAACGCAGATGGGTATTGTGACTAAGGGAAATCAGGGTAAATGGGAGGTTGCATTCTATGAGGAAGTCTACCTATAGAGATTATGTCTAATTCTGCTTGTTGGGCAGCTTCATATAGGGCAGGGAAAGTGTCAACCCGAGCTATCTTGAGAAGTAGGCAAATATCTGAATTGAAAGACCTCAGGTAATATTGCGTAGCTTGTCCCACCGGAGGTCTCAATTCGTAAGGTACTCTCTTCTAGGACCTCGCAAACCTCACATTGAAGTTTGATATCTCCTCTTGTGGATGGCATTGAATACTTTGGAACTGATGCAACAATGAAGAGGGATCAATAGACTCGTTGCATCCCTTCACTAGCCTGCCTGCTAACTGGGGCCATCCCGTGATAGCTCCTTCTGGCAAAGATCTCCACCAGTAGAGAAGCTTCCCTCTCAGAGAAAGGGCTAATAGATGAGTCTTAACACTCTCACTCCTGATAGAGTGTAGTGCAGCCAAGGCCAGGATGTCTTGGATGTGCTCGTATGCTGTTTTCCAGAGCCATCGTAAGTAGGAATGGATTTCAAGGCAGCGGGGGGCACAACCTCTTGTCCAACTAGAGCCAAGGGCCTTGTGGAGTCAACTGTTGGGAAGAGGTCGTCATAATTTTGTTGGGCAGCCATGTCTTCTTCCTCTTCGATCATATAATCGGTATCAGTGTTGTGTGAAGTTGTAGGTTGTTCTTCAATTTTGGCCTCTCCGACTTCAACTTCTTCAATATCAGCTTCAGCTTCGAGTTCATTTAGGTGAGCTTGGTAGTCAACCAGCCTTACGCGCTCTCCAGGAGCGTTGATGTCGATTTCGTAGAGATCAGGCTAGTGTCCTGGGTTCCTTGCTCTCCACCTTCTTGTATGCATGAAGGCACTTGGACCGGTGTCATGGACTTAAAAAATATTCAGGTACTTGTAGAGTCGCCAGGTGTTCTGATTTGACAGCAATGAAGCGAACACCAATGCTTCAATTCTATTTTGGGGTGGGAAACTATCGTGTCCCACCAGGCGTGCGAGAGAAACTGTTGGTTACGAATCTGCCACCAGGATAGGATTTAGTGTAATGTGCCCTAGATTCGCCCAGCAGATTGAAAGGCCGAAAGGAAGGAATGCCTTCCATGCCAATCTTCGGAGGAGGTCGACTTCCTATGTTTTCTCAATTGGTTTTAAGCTCAGAGTGCATGAAAGAAATTAGAAATGCAGAAAGAAATATAAATGTGATTGTTATGAGTGGGGAGGATAAGCAGCACAACAACCACCAATCACCACTACTAAAAACAATTAAACGCAAGATATGTTGCAGAAACTACCAATGTCATTCATCCTATGTATCCTCTACCTTTTCATTCCAAGAATACTTAACTATTAAATACCGATATCCAGAAATCAGAATAACAGTAAGCAATAACATAAGCAACATGAGGCATAAATGTTAAGTAAAGGTAGCATACAAGATAAGAACAGTCAATAGAGCCAAGTATATTATGTATTTAGAAGCAAACGCACAGCTACAATGGTTCCCTAGAAATATATCCCCCTTCCACCCTTTTACAATGATATTGCCGAGCTATTTATAGCGTAAATTTCCCCCCATTACATCGTTGGGCATAGGATCCCAGACCTGACAATAACCGAAAAAGCTGACAAAGCTGACAAAAGCGGCAAAAAGCGGCTGATGTTGACCTCTACCGGCATGGAACGTGCTTGTAGCAAGCTCCACCTAAAAAAATAGCAGCTACATGGCAGTGCGGGAATGATGCTTCGAGTTAGCTTGACTGAGGGCAACTGAAGTACAATAAGTCAGTTCACGCTCGCACACCTCCCGCCACATCTCTTACTCGAATATCGAGGCTAGACACCTGTCAGAATCTGATAAGGGGAAAAATCTGCCTTAGGAGCTCGTATTTCCTTTCTTGCCCGACTTCGCCCAGAATTGGAGCGCAACCAGGCAGCACAAGGGGGAAGTAGCGCAGTTGGGGAGGCCTCCATGCCTTAGAAAATTTTTGGGTTGGCTTCAACATTATTTTCCCAAGTGTGCACAGGTAAGTGAGTGAACCCTAACTTCGCTACAAAGTCAGGTTGCGCACCCCACACTTAGTCGTTTCTTCGAGTGAGTCACCCAACTGCGCATGAATTTGAGGGCGCAACCCAAATTCGTTGCGAAGTTGGGTTGTGCACCCAACACTTAGAAAATTTAGGGCTCCACTGATGCCCAGGTGCATACAAAACTGAGAGCACAACCCGAATTCGCTGTGAAGTCAGGGTTCGCTCAATACTTAGAAAAAATTTGGGTTCAGCTCTCCGCACGTTGGCTCCTCAAGTGCGCTCAAAATTAAGGGCACAGCCCGACTTTGCTGCGAAGTCGGGTTGCGACAACACCAATACTTAGAAAATTTAGGGCCTTTTGCCCTCTTGGAGAAACAGTCAGAATAAGGAGGGGGGAATGAAGAGAATGAAACTGATGGCAGGGAAGAAAGGGCATAGTGGAGAAAGGGAGAGAAGGAAGAGGGAAGGGAAAGCAGCATCCTTACAAAAAAAACGAAGACATGGCACCCTGTGCAAAATGTGGCAACAGATTACAAATCCTCCTTAGCCAATTAAGAGTATGCCCCTAGTAGCTTTGTGTAGAGGTTGTTCGTCATCTCCTTTCTGACAACAAGATTTCTTGCCTATGTTGCCTCCACAAATTGGAGAATAAGGAACACTTCATTTTTTGGTGTCTTATCTACTATGAGATCAATGAGAGGTGTACTATCTACATTTTGACTCTAAAGGATCAATATCCACCTTCTTCTACATAAATCCATTATGTTTGGCTCTTTTTCTTTGCTATTATTATCTTTTGACATAGGGTAATTCAAGATATGCTTAGCCTTACCATATTGATTACTTACTTATTCAAGCATATTTTAAATCACACTAGCATTAGAGACCCTTTTCAATAACACCATGTTGTTTGTTTCTATTTACAAATTGATGAGACATCATTCTTCTCTTTCTACAACCATTGGGGCAACCCAAGACTCTCTCTTGTTCAAATAGAGAGATTGTTTCAACCTGAAATCAAGATTCTCTTTGACTCTCTCAAGGATAGACTTCCATTGCTTGTTCCCTTGCTCCATGCAACTCAGTGACCCTAGATGATAGGACAGACACCTTAGGAAACGCCTTGCACAAGAGTTACTGACATTACTATTGTGCAATTTTGCTTCCAATTCCATTGTTTTCCCATTCAGTTGAGATTAAGCTATCTTCTATGGCTACTCATTTATACTTGTCCTTGGTCCATGTGCACTGGGGTCTATCCCTTCTAGTTTAGCTCTTAGTTCTCTAGTTTATTTATCTAGCTTTTAGTCATCTTCATTTGTGCTCCCACGGTCCCCACAACCTTAGTACATTCTAATAACATGTTCATTTGAGATCATTGCGGGCATTAGTATAATGTCATTTCATTTCTATGTTAACATGTTCAAAGAAATAATGAGTACAACTTAATTTTAAGTGCCCACATAAGCTGAAAGATGTGTGTGTACACTTTTTAAATGCATCAAAAGACGCATAGATCATAACCTCTGTCTTCCACAAAGTATCCTAATGTATTATTATTAAAAATTTGCAGAAAACTACATACCAAAAGGTCAGGTTAAACACTGTTAAGAATGAATGATAAAGAAGAAGGCTACAGTAAAAAATTCATTGCACACAAAATTGTAAACCCTAAGGCAAAGTTTAACCTAACAAGTAATTACTATTATTATTTCCATTTTATCCAAATCTTGGGGAAAGGCCTCCAAACATTGATGAGTCAAAGATATTTTCTAAGGTATTTATTCCAAATTTCCAAGCACACTTTGTCTTATAAGGATAAAATTGGAGGGATAAGGGGAAAGAATTTATTGACTTTAAAACATGCCGACATTTGCCGACAATTCTAACTTAACCACTAAATATCCACTTAACAATATTAAGTGTTCACATTGCTACATTCTCCCCCTTAAAGTTGAGAGGACTGACAATACAGTCTCTCAGCTTTACAAATTGAGCTTTAGCCGGTGCCTTGGTGAAGATGTCCGCAACATTCTCCCAAGTGGGGCAATAGTGAAGCTCACTAGTTTCAGTTTCCACCATATCTCTGATGAAGTGGTACTTCATATCAAAATGCTTTGATCTACTATGGTGGACAGGATTATATGCCAACTGAATGACACTAATGTTGTCACAAAATAACCTTGTTGGACTACTTTGCTGCTCTCCAAGTTCTTCTAATACCTTTCGTAGCCATAGAGCTTGAGTACTAGCATGAGTGACCGTTATATACTCAGCTTCTGTTGAAGATAGTGCTACTAATGTTTGCTTCTTGGAACTCCAAGTTATTAGTCCCGATCCCAGACTAAAACAGTTCCCTGAGGTTGATTTTCTGTCATCAATGTTGCTACCCCAATCACTATCACTGAAGCCTACATGATTGATAGTGTTACATTTCTGGTAATGGATTCCAAAATCCCATGTACCCTTTACATATCTAAGAATTCTCTTAGCTGCCTGCAAATGCAACTCAGAAGGATTAGACATAAATCGAGAGACGAGAAACAAGACATCTGAATATCAGTGTCCGGTGTTGGTGAGAAACATCAAACTCCCAACCATGCTTCGAAAGTGGTCACGTCAACTTTTGATGCTCCATCATCTTTGCTTAATTGGATCCCATGTCCAACTGGAGTTGCAAGCTGGTTTGCAATGCTCCATAGCAAACTTCTTAAGCATGTCCCGAACATACTTATGTTGACTAGATGAAGATCCCTGTATCTGATTGATGAACCTCCATTCCAAGGAAGTAGTGCATTAAGCCAAGATCCTTCATCTCAAACTGCTCCATCATGGAGTGTTTGAACTTCATATTCAGTTTTTCATTACTACCCATGAATATGAGATCATCCACATACAAACAAACTATGAGGATGTCATTTCCTTGTTGTAGGTAGTAAAGGGTGGGTTCATTTCTACTTTTGGTAAACCCAAATTCTTTGAAGTACCCATCAATGCGTGAGTACCAAGCTCGTGGTGCCTGCTTGAGGCCATAAAGTGCCTTCTTTAGTTTGTAAACAAGATGTTCCTTTTTTTTCTCTTCAAATCCTTGTTGTTGCTCAGCATACACTTCTTCTGTCAAGTAACCATTTAGAAATGCACTTTTCACATCCATATGTTGAACTTTCCATCCCTTAGTTGCAGCTAAGGCAAGAACTGTTCTAATAGTCTCCTATCGGGCTACAGGAGCAAAAGTCTCTTCATAATCAATTCCATATTTCTGAGTGAATCCTTTTGCAACTAGTCTTGCCTTGTGCCTTTCAATGCTACCATCAGCATTAAACTTGGTCTTGTAGACCCACTTACATCCAACACATTTCTTGCCTTTAGGAAGCTTTACCAGCTCCCAAGTGTCATTTTTTATAGAGGTTATCTCCTCTTTCATGGCATCTTGCCAAATTTTCTGAGTACATGCCTTCTCATAACTAGAAGGTTCAAGTTGTGCACTAGTTAACAAAGCATAGTTAACTTGATCTCCCCTAGGTTCCTGCTGGGAGACATCATCACCATACGAGTGCATACTTTCTAATCTGTGTAAAACAGAATCCATTTCACTAGCTTGACTCCTAGTGTATCTTCTTGAAAATTTTTTATCCAACATCTGAGATGATGGATGATACTGTAGAGTTCTCTTACCTTTGGATGGAGAATCAATGTCCATTGGTGAGGAACGTACAGATCGTTGTGGAGAAGGACTTGGTGAAGAAGAAGAATCAGAAGATGAACTTGGACTTGTTGGAGGAGACTGCTTTCCTTTATGTGGTGTCTGTGGTTGCACCTGCTGAGAAACTACATCAGTGGATTCAACATCACTGAATATTTGGGGCTTACCCCATTCTCCCCCTTCATCAAAAATCACATCCTTGGAAATCACAAGCTTTCTAGTCCGGGGATTATAGAGTCTGTAATCTTTTGTATTCTCACAGTATCCGACAAAGATACATGCCTGACTCTTTGGATCGAGCTTTCTCCTAAGCTCATCAGGAATGTGAGAATAGGCCAGCGAGCCAAACACTCGAAATGCTTAACATTTGGCTTTTTACCATACCATGCTTGGTAAGGTGTCAGTCCTTTCAAACTTGAAGTAGGACTTATGTTCAAGATATATACGCTGGTCTTGGCTGCATCTGCCCAATATAAATTAGTCAAATGCTTCATCTGAAGCATAGATCTTGCCATTTTCACAATGGTGCGATTCTTCCTCTCTGCGACACCATTCTATTGTGGAGTGTAGGCAGCAGTGAACTGCCTCTTAATGCCATGTTGCTTATAGAAATTCACAAACTCATTAGAGGAATATTCTCCTCCCCTATCTGATCGAAGACATTTTACAAAATGTCCACTTTCACTTTCAACTCTTGTTTTGAAATCGAAAAAACATTCATATGCTTCATTCTTATGTTTCAAAAAATATATCCAACACATTCTAGTATAATCATCAATAAAGAGTAGAAAGTAAGAGTTGTTACCCAGACTCTGTGTCTGCATCGGACCACAGATGTCGGTATGCACTAACTGGAGTGGATAGCTAGACCGCCATGCTTGTCCATGAGGAAACTTTGATTTGGCATGCTTTCCAAGAGCACACCCTTCACAGACTTCTTTACTATCCTGAACTTTAGGAAGTCCAGTGACCATGGCTTGGGAAGTTAGCATTTTCAAACTAACAGAATTCAAATGACCATATCTCAAGTGCCATAGAACACTTGGATTGGAAATAGCAACACTTGCTAACTTATCTCCCCTTGGTTGGCCAAACTTTAAAGGAAACAATCTATTCTTTGACATTGGCACTTGAGTAATGATTCTATTATTGTTATTTTTATCAAAAATAGTGCATTTACCCTCATCAAAAAGCAACTTGTAGTTCTTCTCTAACATTTGTCTAACACTTAAAAGATTATGTTGGAGATGGGGTGTATAATAGATATCACTTACTTGTTTGACTCCTTCTTTAGTTGGAACTGCCATAGCTCCAATGCCTTCGATTGCCAATGATTTATCATCTCCCAATTTGATGCTGGATTTGTAGGAGTTTAGAGTAGCAAAGAGCTCTTCTTTGCCACTCATATGGTTTGAACACCCAGTGTCCAAGATCCATGTATCATTCATGTTTTGATCTGTCTGACCATATGAGAGAAAGAGAATTTGTGGCCTCTTCCTCTTCTCCAAAGTTTCCAAACTGATCGCTCTCGATCGCTACTAGCTCCTCGTGAAGTTTTAGTCCAACGATCCACGAGCATAATGGCCAAGTTTACCACAATTGTAGCAATATTGTTTTGACTTATCTCCTCCTTTACCTTTACCTGATTGTTTCCCTCTATTTTGTTGTCCTCCTATATTCTGTTGTTGTTCACTGTTGTTTGAGAATCCTCCTCTGTTCTAATTTCCTCCTCTGTTAGGAGTTTCACCTCTCTGATTATTTTTGCCTCTTCCTCTAGACTTTCCTCTGCCATGACCTCTACCTCTGCCTTCTTGAGAAGCAAAGGCTTTATCATCTCCTCCATAACTTGTGGAAGGAGATGGTTGTAATCTCTCCTCATGTGAGAGAAGTGAGCCAATGAGGGTTTCAAAAGATAGAGAAGTTAGGTCTTTGGATTCTTCTATAATGATGGCTACTGAATTCCACTTAGGAAGAAGTGTTCTCAACACTTTCTTCACTATAACTTCAGGCTTTACATCTTCTCCTAAAGTGACCATCTTATCTACTATGGCTTTCACACGCACGCAGTAATCACCAACCTTTTCATTTTCTTGCATTTTAAGAGTTTCAAACTCTCTTTTCAAGGTTTGGAGTTTAACTTGTTTGATTTGGTCACTACCCCTATAACTTTCTTGTAAAGCATTCCAAGCAGATTCAACAGTTTTAAAAGAAGCTATTCTAGGGAAAATACTTTTATCAAGGGCGGCGTGAATGTGATAAAGGGCAAAAGAATTATTCTTCCGTGCTTCTTTTCTAGCCCTTTTATCAACACCACTCAAAACGCCCACTCAGCGAGTTGAAGGTTCAATATATCCCTCTTCAATCACATCCCAAAGACCTTTGCCAATCAACAGAGTTTGCATTTTAATTGACCAATACTCGTAATCACTACCATTGAATTCGGGATTGGTAAACTAGTATTGGAAGCCATTTTAGAAAGCAACTTTTATTTCAACTTCAAACAAGCTGTACAAGAAGTACAAAATAGATTACTGATTTACTGATTTAAATCAAATCTAGCTTTCTTAAAATGCTCATTGATTTGGCGTTCTTCTTGAGGATTTCCCAAAACTGGAAAGGTGAAGTTGTCCGCTTCGTCAGTCATCGATGATAATGACTTCTTTTGCTGCTGTTGCTAGCTCAAGACGCCTTTTGAGAACAACATGTTCTTCAATTGCAGGTTTCACCTCCACTGGTTCTTTTTCCTTTGCTTTTGCTTCTGCTTCTGTTGGTTCTGAATCAGGAGAGCGAGGTGTATAGCTCTCACTCGTTTCAACTTCGAGCACTGCGGAGTATAATTGTCACTTGATTGTCCTTCGAGTACTTGTTTCAACCATCTCGGATTCAACTACTCTTTGCCCGAAGATATTATCTTCTGAATCTGCCTCGTATCCAGAATCTGGTTTTATCTGATGTGCAATCACTTGGTTTTCCAACTGACAAAACACTGTATGAAGTCCACTCTGCTAGACTTTCCTGTCAAAGGAATCAGGAGTCTCTCTTCTCAACAGAGAGAGCAATGCATAATAGCATCCAGATGACCGAATCATCTACTCAAAAATACACCGCATGCACTGGGTTATAATAATGATGCTAAAAAAAAAAATTTCACCCTTTTAATTTTTTAAAACAATTTTTCAAAATTTGTTTTAATAAAGTCCTTAAAATTTTAACAATTTTTTATATATATTTTAAATTAGTTTTTTTAAATAAAAGTTTATTTTAAAAAAACTTAATAAAAAATATAAATAAAAAACATTAAATTTTTAAAAACTTTAAAAAACAAATAAGAAAAAAGAATTAATTAAAAAAACCTTTTTTTTTTTTTTTTCCGTCACGAAATCCCCGACGGGATTCGAACTCAGGACCTCCATGTCCTACCCGCAGCAACTAGCCGCTACACCACGCGGCACCGGTGAGAAGGATGGTAACTTTCGCCGTGTTATTCCCTTCGTTCATCGATTACAAACAAAAAATAAAATAAAAAACTTTTTTTCTTTCACCCGGCGGGATTCGACCCCGGGACCTTTCCTCCGCAAGCCAGAGACTCAGCCGACTGCGCTACGCCCTTTGGCTGGAGACCAAAGGAGTGGGCTATTTCTTATACTGTCGTCGGCGAAGTTTTTTTTTTTTAAAAACGAATGTGGATTTATCCCACATTCAGTGGGAGGAAGACTATCCCACATTCAGTGGGAGGAAGACTTTGTAGTCTTCAAATATGCGTGAAGGCGCATTATCTTTCGATTGCCTTCGGGCAATCGCTCCTCACCACTATGCTTGCTTGGCCAATCTGCGACCACCACGTGTCTGCTTCGGACGAATCCGCTCTCGCCACGTGTTTCAACCAATTTTTGCCATCGCACACGCTCGACTGCCTCGCCACCTCAGCGCGCCACATCAGCACCCGCCACGTGTCAGCTGTTGCCACCTTAGCGTCCACCTCAGCACCTCGATTTGCATGTCCACGTCAGCTGTCGCTCTGCCTGCCACGTGTCACCTCGAAAATCGTGTAGCCTCAAAATCCATGCCCAGCTCTACGACCTCCTCGATCCGATCGCCAGCTCCTCAAACACGACGTGCCCTCGGGATGCGTGCCCAACATGCTCGCCAGCTAGTCACCGTGCATCCTCGACCTCGGGATTTGTCCCCGTGCCGACATTTATTGACTTTAAAACATGCCGACATTTGCCGACAATTCTAACCTAACCACTAAATATCCACTTAACAATATTAAGTTTTCACATTGCTACAAAAATAAGCATCACCACACTATAAAATCCTGGCTGCGCAAAAGTTTACTAGCATTCATGAAAACATGGTAAAGAGTCTAAAAATACAAGTACAATATGAAATCAAAAATCATAAATCATAAATGCAAACGTCACCATGAAGGGAAGGAGGAGGGGAAGTGTGGCATTTTATAACCCAAAGCCTATGTACATAGGTTTTCGTATTAAGCTTGCCAAACATATAATAGTAAATTAACCCTTTGTATCCTTTTCACAATCAGTGGCATTCCACCATGGTAGGTCACCTCCTAAGAATAAAATATGGGGAAGAGAACTGCTTTTAAAATGTTATAGATTATCTATCAAACAGAATCTTAGTGGCATTTCCCCGATACAAAAACCTGAAGGATTATTCAAATACAGACGTCCAAAATCCATTTTTCAGAGCAATGCTAGAGCTTTAGAATAGGGATAAATGCCACCTGTTCAAATATTGGCAATGATATCCATTCTGGATAATTGTCAGCACAAATCCTTTTCAAGTCATCCCTGTTCAGACCACCAAGAAGCACAATATCCATAGCCTGTAAAACAATAAAAAGCCTCTACAAAGTAAATTAATCACATGCAAATTAGTTCCATAGTTCGAAGGTAAACTACTACACTATAAAAAAGACTTCCTAGACATTTCTCATTCATAACGGACTGCCTAAAGTGGCCTTTATTTCAAAGACAAACATGATGATGTCCTCACATAATCTACAAATGGTTGAGTGAAATTTGGAGGTGCCTGTAATTTGGATTAATTATAATTTTTAAGCCTGGTTATTTAGTTGCCATAGCTAGTGCAATTTTTAAATATATCAAAGACAATTTTCTTAAATTATATAAGGATTGAGAAGCAATTAATATAACTCTATAATTTTCTTAAAAATCACCCCTCTTTTTCTTCATGAAGGCCGAAGGCCGATGTCCCCATAACTCCAGTCATGCAGGGATCAAGGATATGTTACAGATCTTTCAAAAGATCTGTGAGTCGCATGGAATTTGCAGCGATTGAATTTCAGCCAAATCAGTCAAGTATCTTGGAGGCCAAGTCTTCAGGAATATATAGCTTTTATGTTTCATAAACATAAAAGCATTGCATTATTTTGAGAAATATGTGGACCTCCAAAACTACAATTCTCCATTGTGATAACTCTTGCACATAATCTATCCGATGTCACTGATGAAAACCCAAAATTTCCCCCGAGGGCTAGGTGGATTGGCAAGGGCTTGTCTGGCCAGACATTTACCAAGAAGACACCCAGGTTCAAACCTCGGGGGCAGCCTGGGGGCAGCCTGTTTGCAAAGGTAGTAGTCTAATCTGAATCCTCTGAGTGTGCATCGATGACGATACGAAACCTGAGCGACCGATGGTCCCCTTCACGCCAGATCAACAATGACGTGGTCCCCTTCATGCCGGGTCAACAATAACGAAGCGGAATAGGTTTGATGGAAGCAGCCTATGTGGTTTGAACCCTGCACTTGTCAGTTACATAAAAATAGTGTGGTTCTAACCAACTCTCCTATGTAACCAAAATAATAATAATAATAATAATA
The DNA here is from genome assembly GCA_028583015.1 of Wollemia nobilis. Taxonomy (NCBI): domain Eukaryota; kingdom Viridiplantae; phylum Streptophyta; class Pinopsida; order Araucariales; family Araucariaceae; genus Wollemia; species Wollemia nobilis. The sequence continues at coordinate 10,898,652 of JAQPPZ010016467.1, forward strand.
ACAAATGGGAACATATCAAGAAATGTTTGAAAAAGAAAGTGTCGCGTAATTCTTAGTCACATTTGGATTTAGGAGTCACCTGAGTGAATGAGTTTTTTTTTGGTTACATAGGAGAGTTGGTCACAACGACACTATTTTTAGTAACTGACAAACAATCACACTAAACCACAGGGGTTGCTTCCACCAAACTTATTCCGCCTCGTTATTGTTGACCGGTGTGAAGGACCATCGGTCGCTCAAGATTCGTACCATCGCACTCAAAATATTCAGATTGACTACTACTTTTGCAAACAAGCTGCTCGTAAGGTTTGAACCTGGGTGTCTTTTTGGTAACTGCCTGGCCAAACAAACACTTACCAATCCACCTACCAATCCACCTAGCCCTTGGAGGCCAAAAGGGTTTATGGTAAACCAGTGTGATTTGAACTGGAGTTGTGTGGATCCGCACCATACGGATCACGTTCCTCAACTGGCCGCCTCACACTAACTCGGCTACGCACTGACCCTTAAAAGGGTTTAAGGTAAACTAGTGTGATTTGAACCAGAGTTGCATGGATCAACACCGTACGAATCACGTTCCTCAATTGGCCGCCTCACACCAACTCAGCTACGCACTCATCCTTAAATGATTCTTATTTTAAAAGTAAGGTCAGTTGTAAGCTTCATGCAAACATCAAAGGGCTTTGGAATGCTACATAGACTGAAAAATTGCAAGGGCAATGTAATGTATTTTATATTATATCTTGTATCCTTTTTAAAACAATTGGTTATAGGGGAGTGAAATGGCCCCACCCATACCACATGATAATGTGGTATTTCAACAAGCCGCATATTGATATTACAATTAACAAGATTTGAACAAACCAAGATTTGAACCTTAGATTTTACATTGGGAATCCATGTCTTTGACCGTTTGAGCTCATTTTGTTTGAAAAAGTTTTAAGATTCATCCATGAGATTAGAACCTTGACTTGCAATGTGGAAATATTTGCTTCTTGTTTGCCCTAAACCACATGGACTATATTTTATATTATATTATATTATACAATATAAAAAAACTATCTATTTTATATTTTATGGTATACTATAAAATATAATACATTTTCATTTGCAGAGGTAATATAATAATTTATTGTCTTGATTATTCAAACATAACATACTAGCGTATGCTGTTTGGGAGTACGATAGAGCGTAGGATCAGAAAATGGGCAGAAGAAAAGGGAAAGAGAACAAAGGAGCAAGCGGGTTTTAGGCCCAAACACTCAACTATTGAAGCATTCTACTTTTGATCACTGTATCACACTTAGACACATAGTGGAAAAAATATGGGACAAAAAAGAGGAGGCTTTCTACTGTTTTGTAGACTTCAAAAAGGCATTTGACACAGTGCCAAGGAAAAATTTGAGCAGAATGGAAGAGCTAGAGGTTCCAATTCACCACACAGTAGCAATTCACATATTATATGACCATGTAAAGGCTAGAATCAGAACACAGGAAGGGTTATTTGAATGTTTTGGGAGTGACATAGGCGTCAAACAAGGCTGCCCTTTATCCCCGACCTTATTTGGGTTGTACATTGACAAGTAAGAAGAATGGATAAACAAACTTGGGGGAAAGGGTGTGCACTTAGCCAAATATGTGGTAAAAATTCTCATGTATGCAGATGATGTAATTCTTGTGGCCGAAACAGCTAAAGATCTAAAGGATCACCTTCGGGCTCTAGAACTCTTTTGTAAGGAAGTTAGGATGCATGTGAACACGAGCAAAACAAAAATCATGATTTTTTCAGCAAAAAATAGAAGCAACATCTCAAATTTCAATTTGCAGGAGAACCTCTTGAGGTAGTGGTAGAATACAAACACCTGGGCATAAACTTTCATGACAAGCTCAATTGGAATGCGTGTAGCATGAAAAGAACTCAAAGTGGTTGGAGAGCGCTATATGCACTTCAAAATAGGTGTAGGAATGCCAAGTTGTCGGATTGGAAGACCAACAAGGTCTTATTTGGCCTACTTATCACACCGGTTGTGTTATATGGCTGCGAGGTGTGGGCTAGTGACACAAAAAATACAAAATGGAGGCAAATAGAAAGGATTCAAAAACGTCTAATCACAAATTTTCTCAGAATTAAGGCCACAATCCCTTATGAAATTATTCTAGCTGAAACTAGAATGTTCTCTTTAGAGGCAATTGCTATGACCAAGTTGTTATGTTGAAAAAACAGAAAGCATGAAAAACAATAGATGGCCTAGGGTAGCTAGGGACAAAGAGTTGCATAGGCATAAGAACACATGGATGAAAAAAAATCAGAAATGGATGAAACATTGGGAAATCAACATAAATAAATGCCCAAATTTCAACAAAGACATAAAAAACTATGTGAATGAAAAGTTTAGAAGTGGAATGAGGAAAAATTCAAGCAGGAAAAGACAATACTATATTGCAAAGTTTAACCCAACGTATGACCACAAGGAAAAAGCATAGATAGGCACTGAAATCAAGTGGAGGGAAAAAATCCTCTTTGCTTAGATAAGGACTAGCTCTCATAGGATTAGATGTGAAACAGGGAGGTGGACAATGCCCAAGGAACAATGGGAGGAACAATGGGAAGAACAATGGGAAGAAAATATATGTACTCGATGCAGCACAGAGGCAATAGAGACAAAGGAACATTTCATCTATGAATGCCCGAGTTTGCTTAAGGAACAATGGGAAGAAAGGATATGTACTCTGTGTAGCACATAGGCAATAGAGATAGAGGAACATTTCATCTATGAATGCCCGAGTTTTTTAGACATCCGTAGCAAATACAAAGAAACGCTTGGAAAAGAGTCTATGGTAGAGTTATTTGAAGACAATAAAATAAAAAAATTTGGGGAGTTGCTAACCCAAATCAACAGAAGAAGGAACAACCTTCTCAAGGATATTAATGGTCATATGATTTGAATAATTGTGCTTCCATGTTTGGGGTCCCATAGGCCATGTTTGGGTCTCGTAGATGTAATTAAAATCTTTCATTCATTCACAAGCCAATTTATCAAGATTGTTGATGGAACCCTATTAACGATTAGACAAAAGTAATATGCTATGGAGAATTAAAAGAACAAGAAACCATCCACACAGAGGACAAATAAATTGAAAGCTGAAACAAAAATTTATTCATATTGAGAATTCTACATTCCATGAAGTTTCTAAGACAGGGCAATGTAAGACATTGGGATGCATTTTTGGGACAGCGAGACAAGTTTACAAGACAACATTGGAATGACAACACATGCTTCTGAGAAGGTTGGATGCATTTTCGAGATGACTTCTCAAATTGGGCCCAAAATCAGGCCATAATTTATCATGCATGTCTGAGACCCTCTAGAGCATATTTAGGCCTAAAAAATGGGTCCATCTAGGACCCATGGACTCTTAAATTGATTTACCAATTCCACGTTTTCCATAAATTGCTATTTTTTTTTTAATATATTATACTAGAGGAATCGGTAACTCGTTACAATTTTCTACGCCTCTTTGTGGGTTCAAATATCACTCCTTGTCGCCACTATAACCTCCAGTTGCATCGGGTAAACCTTTTATGTAGTCGGCTACGCTGATACGACACGCCCATCGGTACTACGGGGCCCGAGGGATTGGAACCCTGGTCTCCGTGCTCCTACAAAAGCGTTTTGACCGTTGAACCAAGCCCTCGGACCCCATAAATTGCTATTTTCATCTTCCAATATTTATTTATTTTTGATCTCTTAAACTTTTTAGTTATTTGCTCCATCTAATCTTTAGTTTCACTTTGCCTGATTTATTCATATGATTTGAATCATGTTTCACTGTTTCACCTTGTTTTTATAACTTCCTCTCATCTAAGGAGTAAACCCATTCCCCCCAAGTGAAGCGAGGAAAAAACAACCCTTATTTCATTCCTAGAGTGAAGCAAATGACTTAGTTTGTTTTTAAGTTGGATGAAGTCCCCGCTAAGACTTAATTCTCTTTGTCCAAGTAACTGAACGGGGTAACCAACTCCCTACGTGGTAAATGGCAAGAGATGAAGAACGGTATATTTATTATTGGGATTCATTTCGGTCATTGTCTACAACCAAATGATTTTGTTAGTTATAGATGTGTTGTATGTATTCAACCAAGGTTATCTCAATGATAAAATCACTAGTGAAATAGTTTTGGTGTTATACCGATCCTTCAATAAATTTGAAGGACTTTGGTCTTTTCCATTTTTTTTTCTTTATAGAGAATTTGATCCAGTCCATTTTTATGAGCGAACGACAAGGATTGAACCTGCGCGTGGTGGACTCACAATCCACTGCCTTGATCCACTTGGCTAAGTCTACCCAAGACCAATTGATAGTCTCTGTCTATGGTCATTCCTTACAAGAAGAGAGTGTCTAAGTCCCAACAAATGATCTCACATTTGAGTGTGAGTTGGCAAGCTCTATTGCAAGAATGATAACCAACTCCCAATCAACTTTTGAATAAGTTAGTAGTTGTATACCTCTGTTTTCTATTGGGAAAACTTGGCTTAAATTGAATATGAGAGAATGAAATTGGGTACCCAAATCAAATTGGGATTTGATTTTATACTCAGATTATTGACTGAATTGGTTCATATTCACAATCTCAGGCTGAATGGCCAAGCAGCCAACTCATCTCATAATTAAAATGTTGTAGGTTCAATCCTTGAAATTATAGATATGTGTTTATATCTATAAGTAATAGGTAGCTATATCGGGGTGTTCTATAACTAATTACCTTTTCATCAATATTAAAAATTGAAAATGGATCATGTTGATATTCAGTCGAGCTCGATTTAAACCCGTGTCGGCATATTGCCAATGGATTTACAATCCACCTCCATAAGCCACTCGGGTATTGAGGCCAATGTCAACGCCCAATGACTTTAAAGCCCGTCTATGATTTAGATGAGTCCGTTTGAGATAGTCTCAATTGGACGGATGGATTTACTATCTGGAATTATAGCCCAATTTGGACTATAAGTCCAGATTTACCATTCTGATTCACAGCTTGAAAAAAAAACTTTTAGATGGAAGAATACCAAACCTTTCATTTTATTGAAAGGTTTGATACTGTCTTTTCCTTTTCAAGGATTGAAACACACTAACAATCCATCGGATTGAGTAATTATCCGTCTATAGAAATAGCTTCAACAGCAGCTAGATCTAGAGGGAAGTTGTGAGCGTTACGTTCGTGCATAACTTCCATACCAAGGTTAGCACGATTAATAATATCGAAGACTTGTGGAGAACAACTTCTCCTATCTCTCATGTGTGTAACCTTTCATAAATGATGACAATGTTTTCTCCCTATTAAATGATCTTTCTCATAATTATATTTTTCTGCTGTTTCTTATTTGTTTTTTCAGATCTAAGAATGGATCTGTACTTCATATGGATCAAGATTTGCCAATCGAGCAGTCCTGATTTGAGGCTTCTAAACTGTATGCTTTCACATAAATTGAGTTTGAAATTTTCTGTAAGTGGTTCATGGATTCGTACTAAAAATGGTTTTGAAGTGGATCTAATATTGTGTACCTCAGTTGGAAACAAGGCAATGAGATGAAAAGTGGTACATACTGTAATGATTGGCTTATTTCTCAACCAATAGGTTATAATCATAGTTGTATAGTTTATTATGAATTTTGATTCAAGATGTAGAGAATGCTGCAAAAATGTTTTACAATCGTCGAAAATTCTGATAAGTCTGTTGTATATTCTAGACATAAAGTGTAAGTTCTTTTACAACTTTGTTGTTAATGGATTGAGGATTTGTAGCAAGAACAATATGCCCCAAGAAAGCATGCAACACTAGTCAGACATGGGTAACACTCGCTTGTTAAGTTATATACTCTGCCTCTTATAGTTTATTATGAAGTTTGATTCAAGAAGTAGAGAATACTGCAAAAATATTTTATGATTGTCAAAAATTGTTATAAATCTGTCATATATTCTAGACAAAGTGTAAGTTTTTTTACAAATTTGTTGTTAATGGATTGAGGATTTGTGGCAGGAACAACATGCCACAAGAAAGCATGCAATACTAGTCAGACCTGAAAACATTCACTCCTTAAGTTATATACTCTTCCTCCCCATTATGCCACATGATCATGGAAAAGAATAATGTCCATTCAAAATCTCCCATAAGAGCTCTATTCCTATTAGCACCAATTGCATTTGCCACCTTCACATAACCAGCAGTGGGTTGCTTGTAGGTGTACACAGAATTGTATTAAATCTACGGCCACATAATTTCTTGTCTTAGTGCGTCTGAGCTTAATGCTAAGAATAGGAAGTGATTTACATGCCAAACAAGGCACAGATGCATTCATCTCAGACACCGCATGATGATGGGGTTTTCGTAAAGCCAAGCATGGGATTGTCTTTCATTCCTAATTGGTTTTGGATAGACTTCTGGAAGAGGAATCACATGCCATGGACTTGTAATTTGGATTGTACATGTCATTTATATTGCTGAATTTTTTCAATGTACTGGTTATATGTCATGACACCGCATGGAAATCTCTTTATACCATAATAGTTAAACACTGTGGAGCATGACTTTCACTGCTTGTGAATATGGACAAAATTCACCCCTACACACACGCTGAAGGTTAAAACTTAAAGGTTACTCTTTCAGCAATAGAAATTTGCCTTACAAAGTCCTCTATTCACTGGACATTATTTGATTAACGTCTTACTAGTATGCTTCCTCCAAGTGCAAAATTTTGAACAGGAAGTGTTGGAGCTTAACCTGCTGTTGGATAGAACAAATCTCGTAATGGTTAAAATATTAGATTTCTCAGTTCCTTAAGTCATTTTCTTTTCTTTGTTTTCTGGTTGTAGACACAACTCATTAGTTATTGGCGTTTACATTTGACAATCTTCAGTCTTTCCTGGTAAAGGTGATTATAATACCATTAATAACTTTAAGCCTTGATTTCTATGGTACATTGTTATTTCTAGGTGTAGAATCATTTGGAATCCCATCAGTACTCACTATGCAAAACGCTACACATATACCCCTCTTTTGTTGGAATATTTCCTTGACAACTATATTGACTATTTTCTATTGACCATGGGTTTTGACATACCTGGTAACTTATGTTTTATTAAATTTTCGTGAGATTTGCATAATTATACGTCTAGTTTGACATGTTTCTTAGGTGACTAAAACTCTCACTTATGCAGGTATCCGAAGCCAAAGCTTGAAGAAAGGTCAAATCATAATGAATTTAGATTTTCATTGGGGTGGTGATCCTAGTATAATTCTTGGAATTAAAGCACGTGTTGCTTCATTACCTATACAAGCGAGTTAATGTGTTATTTTCAATTTGAATGACATTATGAAGTCTTTTTTTTTAAAAGATTGATAAATGAAATTAGTTGAAAATCAGATTACATCTCCTGCCTTTCCAGGATTGAAGGTTTATAAGCCAAGTTTCAAGTTTTAACAAAGGATGTGAGACTATTTGAAAGCACGAGGATACGGAAACAAAACGGAAATGCCAAGTGCGATGTATGCAAAAGCAAAACGTAACGCTAAGTCCTACGAACTAAAATGCATGAAAAGGAGAGAAACATAAACGAATTGAAACGAGATTGAAAGCAAGTGTAAGAGTGCGGCCCTTTATTTTATTAATTTTCTTCAAAATCGGGTTACAATACGTCTCCTCCCTTTTCGGGGGCTAGGAGCATCTAAGTAGGGCTTTGATTACACCAGGAATGATACATTCCCCTTGGGGATCTTCCGCGTGCCCACATGTAAAATGGGCGGGCCAAACGTCGCCGCCGCTTGCGTGAATGTGTCTATGGTTCCTTGCTGCCCCTTCGGTGTCGAGATCCTACGTTCAGAGAAATAGTAAAGGATTAGTAGCACCTGCGGATGGAGAGAAACATGCGATCCCCAAGGCCTGCGGTCAGTGCATGCATAAAATGATTAAAACGATAACTGAAACATATCAGAATGAGCTAAAAATTTGATAGAAGCAATAAAACATTACCAGGAACCCACTACAAAAGGAACAGTCCAGAAATCTTGCACATATTTCTAATCGCTCCGGGGTGGGACGATTAGGACTGTCATAAGCTGTCCGAAAGCCACCTCCTAAATGTCCAGTCCAGAGGCCTCCAAAACACCTACAAAGTTGGGGTTAGGCAAAACGGGGCATTTTGGGATGACCCAGAAGGTCGGATTTGGCTAATTCGGCCTCGATTGCCCTGTATCCGATGATGCTCCCTGTATGTTAGCGAAAGCGAGAAATGATAAAATCATAGCCAAAACTTGTCAGAATCACATGAAATTTAAATGACAGCATATGTAAGTGACCTAGAATCAAATGCAAAAGAAAAATAGGGAAATCTACCATAGATTTCTAATCGCTCTGGGGTGGGGCGATTAGAACTATAGCAATGCGGGGGGCGCCCGGGGCAGGACGCCCACCGTTTGGGGCTCGGTTTCGGCACCAATCCACTTGGGATGGGTCCAAAACCTCTTATGGGGTTGTGTCGAAAAATTTGGTGGGGTATTGTGGCCAAATGTTTGGGTTTGGGTCCGGATTGCGCTTCCAATAATCACCCAATAACCTCCCTTCCAAAAGAGAGATCAAGGATGTAAGAAGCACAAATGATGGGTGAGGGTGTAATTCGGCAGCACTCCATTGCTCCAAATGCTCCTTCTCTATTTATTTTTGGGGTGAGAAGACTCACCAATTTATAGACCTAGGGTCTCTCTCTTTGAATGCGCATGCGAGGGCGCCACTTGACTTGCTTGCCCTATTTTGGGAGAAAATATTATTCCCTGATTTAGAGTCTCTTTGCATGAGGCCTCCATGATCAAGGCATGCTTGACTGAAGTCCCTCTCCTTGATTTGAAGTCGTTCCTCGCAATTGCATGCCCTGAAGGTGCAGTTAAGTGGCAGACCTATCGAGGTTTGACTTTTGCTAGTCAAACCTGCTAATCATCCCACCCTGGGATGAATGCTAATAATCATCCCAGGGTGGGACGAATACCAGTTTGTAATCATCCCAGGGTGGGACGAGTAGGGAGCAAAGTGCTAAAAAGGTGCCAAATTGACCTCTGACCTTCCAAACTACTGTGGGAGTGGTTAGGACCACTTTTTAACCTCTGGGGGCTGCCCTAGGGGCTATGTATGTCAATTCGATCAGTGCTTGTCGTCACATAATCGGATTGGTGTTGTTTTGGTGTCTACAGATGCCCCTTTTTGGGATGCGTTGTGCGTGGCGCAGTGCTGAGCAAAAATAGATAACCAAAGCACTAATGATTAGGGTTTCTCAGTAACCTAACCAACTCTTGATGCCCCAAGTATGGAAAGGGCACGCATTCTTGAATCCTTGCTTTTGACGAGCTAAGGAGCTTAATTCAAGTGTTAACCTTTTTCGGTGAGGTGTTACTTGATCTTGGACATTGTTCAGTCATGAATAGGCAAAGGGCGCAACCTTTTGTCTATGGGAACCTTGAGTTCATGATTCTAGAATGCCAAGTGTTTGATCAGCTTGTGATTATTGCTTGTTTGCTGCCCCAAGCGGGGGCGTGATTGTCTTTGTCAATGATCCTTTGAATGCGTGCCATTTCCTTGATTGGGTGTGTTTTTGTTGATTGGTGACTAAGTGTGACTACCCCCTCAAGCGACGAATCGATGAGGGAATGACCGACATGAGAAAAGCGATGAGTCGCTTGACCCAAGATGACTTATGTAAGGGTGCCTTCAGTTGTTTTTCATTGAATGCTTATGCAGTTTCCGAACATTCTGACCTATTTTTGGTGGGTTTGAACCCTTTTTGTGACGCATTTTGGAGCTAAAATTGTCAAAAATTCATCCTCCCATGGAGCGGTCCAGCTATGGTAGCCTTATTAGGGAGTAGGATAGTGACAATTTGTGACCCCAACATCTATTTTGGATGCCAAGAATTTCAGGCGCAAAGGCGCCTTCGTTCGGCAATGTTATTGCTATTTTTGGGTGGGTTTTGACCCTTTTTGTGACGCCATTTGGGGATGAAATTCTCAAAAATCCATCCTCCCGTGGAGCGGTCCAGCTATGGTAGCCTTATTAGGGAGTAGGATAGTGAGGATTTGTGACCCCAACATCTATTTTGCATGCCAAGAATCATAGGCGCAAAGGCCCCTTTGTTCGGCAAGTTTATTGCTATTTTTTTGTGCAATTTGGTGCAGTTTTTGCTGTTTTTGAATTTCTTGCTCTGTAATCGTCCCTGGGTGGGACGAATACCAGTTTAGTAATCGTCCCAGGGTGGGACGAGCGCTAACTAGAGTGCTCATCCCAGGGGGAACGATTACAGGCCTAAAAGCCTATTTAAGGGCCAAAACTAGGTTTTGGGCTCATTTGCATTTGTTTTTCCTGGCGTTTGGGAGCTGTGAGGAGGAGGAGGTCGAGTTCGCGTAGTGGAGCGCTGTCAAATTTCTTGGACACCATGAGTTCATGGACCGGATCATCAAGTGGCGGAGCCGAAGCGAGACCGGTAAGTGCTCCTCCTCTTTATTTTGTTTGGTTTGTGTTACAGTTTAAAACCGCAATTTTTTTTTCTTTTGTATTTTGTTTTTCAATTTAAAAATGAAAACCCTAGTTAAATGTTTGTTGTTGTGTTTTTGTTTTTTGTAAACTAAAAAAAAACCCTAGTTTAAACTAAGATCCAAAACTTAGCTTAAAAAAATTGTTTTTATGTTGTTTTTATTTTTTATCTTTAGACTAATGTTAAACCCTAGGATAACTTTTATTTTGTTTATTTTTTATTTAAACTAAATGAAAACCCTAGGTTATTTTTTTTTTGTTTTTTATTTTTTTTTTTTTTTTTTTTTTTTTAAACTAAGATAAAAACCCTAGTTTAATTGTTGTTTTGTTTTTATTTTTTCATTTAGACTAGGATGAAAACCCTAGGTTAACTTTTATTTTGTTTTTTTTTTTCATTTAGACTAGGATGAAAACCCTAGGTTAACTATTTATTTTTGTTTTTTTTTTTGTCAGTTTAGACTAGGATGAAAACCCTAGGTTAACTGTTTATTTTTGTATTTTTTTTTTTGTCAGTTTAGACTAGGATGAAAACCCTAGGTTAACTGTTTAATTTGTATTTTTTTTTGTCAGTTTAAACTAGGATTAAAAACCCTAGGTTAACTTTTTTTGTATTTTGTTTTTTTTTTTTAGACTAGGATAAAAACCCTAAGTTAATTTTTTTGTATTTTTTTTTTTATTTATCAATTTGATACTAGAGTTAAAAACCCTAGGTACTGAAAAATTGTTTGTGATTTTTTGTTTTTTTTTGTATAAACTAAAGTTAAAAACCCTAGATTAAATTTTGTAATTTGTTTTTAATGTTGTTACTTTTGTACTTTAATGTATTTATCTATACAATTTGTATACATTGTTGTATATTGTTTTAGTGTTGTACAATTTTTTTTTTTTTTTTTTTGTCATGTTTTAATGTTTTTGTTTGTTTTCTTTTGCAAGTTGTGAAGAGTCGATACCGTGTGCCGACGGTGTTCTCTGAAGCATGGGAGGCACTGACTATGGCTGACTGGGAGTGGCTTGATGCCCTTGGGCTCAAGCAGGTGACTCGACTAGAGCCTATGGTGGGGGATCGGGCCTATCTGACGGCCTGATCAACTTGTGGGATCCTCAGACTAATACCTTTCATCTCCCAACAGGGGAGATGACGGTGACTCTAGAGGATGTCTATCGAATTCTATGGATTTCGATAGATGGGCTTCCTATTCGGACTACGCCATGTGATCCTGGATGGTTGTGCTGACACGGTGCTTCGGGCATGGGGTGGAGATGGGGGTGGATAGTCCGGTGGAGAGGGCAGAGGGGGATTGCCTGATTGGTGGTATCTTGGTGTGATGGTGGCTAGAGAGGGGCGTGTTGGGGGTGAGGCATGCATTACTGATGACCCTCATCTCCAACATGCTGCTTCCTGACTCCTCAAGTGCGAGGTTCCCGTGGAACCTGCTGGAGGTAGTGTTCAGATTGGTCGAGTGTCCGACGGAGGCACCCTTGATTATGAGGTGGGGACAGACGCTTCTAGCATAGCTTTATGATGAGTTGTACGAGGTCCGCTACTGGAGGCAAAAGGGGATTGGGTGTAGCTACCTATTGCAGTGTTGGGGGTGGCAGCACATAGCTGTGGAGCGGCCACAGGGTTTGCCATGGACCACGCGGGCAGAGATGGTGGACAGGGAGATAGGGTATGCGGCTCTATGGTGGTGGTCTAAGGAGCAGGGGTAGAGTCGATGGTGGGTAGGTGTCGTAGGGCACTATGTTGATGCCTTCGCTCGGCTTGCTCCAGGGGAGGTGTTCTGGCGCCCATATCAGGACTGTTTAGCCTGGCCTGAGGCTGGAGAGTGGCTTCGATGGGTGCAGGGGGAGATGGCTGATTGGGCGGCACGGGACCGAGCAGGAGTACTTCCCGTACGTTCGAGTGATGCGATAGTTTGGGGTGCGCCAGGGGTTGCCTGGTGAGCCCTTGATCTATCGACATCGGGGCGATGAGAGGACTCTGGCCTGGCCGATCATCGAGCCGCTTGGTGAGGAGTCAGATGCAGTGATCGATGTCCCTAATGTGGACAACGTCGGGGTGACCATTGAGTATGACCAATGGTGGACGTTGCGATGGTGGAGGTGAGGGGCCTCTAGGGGGTCCAGAGGTGACAGCAGTAGGTGGTGAGGATGTAGAGGCATCGAGAGAGGGTTGGGGGCTCCACTCGAGGATGCGGACATGGTGGAGGTTGATAACTTTGGGGGGGATGATTTTGGGATTTCAGAGCAGCCGGATACGTAGGACATCCCGGAGTAGTGGGTGCCGGAGCAGCCTATCGTCCTGGATATGCCTATGCCTCAGGCAGTCCCAGAGGGTATGGAGGTGAGGCATCACATTGAGATAGCATGATTGGAGGATCTACTTTAGAGATGGGATGAGGAGCTTGGGGATGCTCTACAGGAGAGGGATCTCCTATGGACTCAGTTAGTGGAGTGGGAGAATGCATTGGCTACGTACCACCGATGGGATGGGGACATAGATGCTTCACGAGAGAGGGATCTCCTACGAACTCAGTTGGCATAGATGATGTAGTGGTTACGTACCATCGATGGGAGATGGATTGGTTTCAACATCGGATGGAGTTGGAGGCAGAGATTATCTACCTCGATGGGCGGTTACCTGAGCTCCTTGGAGGTGGATCTTCTGCTCGAATGAGAGACAGTGATACTGAGCAGTCAGCATCTTCTCATCGTAGGTGGCTGGATGAGGGGGGCGCTAGTGGGCATGATGCGGGGGCTAGCAGCAGCCACCCTGAGAGGTCCCATAGGACCCACACCACGGGGGTAGTTCCCGTCGCATCGATCCTACGTGATCATGGTGGCCGATGCCCTAGGCTTGGGGGTTTTTGAGTTTTTGCTTTGTTTTGCGAGGTCAGAGGACCGACTTATTGTAGCCTACGAGCATTTTGATGATATATATATATACATGACTTTTCTTTTGGTTATACACTTGTCATGATTTATTTTTTTTTTTATGCACATTTATTTATGATGATGTATGCATGTGTTATTATGAATGCGATGTTTCTAATTATATGATGTATGCATATGGAATGGATGAAATGATTTGTTGATAACTTGTCGATGGCACCATAGACTGTACAGGAGTTATTGGCTTTCTGTACTATGTGATTGCTTTGTGGAATGACTTTGCATGTGATAATTTTGTTTTGGTATTTTTTCGTATTTTTTGATGGTGATGTAAGTAATGAAATGTACCAGTTGTTTTAAAATGTAGTTAAGGTTTTCTGAGATTCAGATGTTTTAACTAACTAGCCAAGACTGTACATTTATCTCACAAGACTTTTGAACAAGGTACGAATCAGACTTGAGTTTGACCAAGTTATTTCACATCCCTGTGTGTGCAATTGAGTTCGTTTATGTGGTATTTGTCAGGATACCGCCAGTGCCAGATAGGCTGTCAACCAAACCTGTACTGAGGATCACCTAATTAGCTCCACTAACTCCGTTGTTGTATTTAGTAAGATTAATCCATGGGACAATCTAAGGTACCATAAGCTAGCTCATCCACATGCAAACATTGGTCTGCTCACATGCAAAGCTAATGTGATAGACATATCGTCATGCGTTTAGGATACCGCCATTGCCAGGTAGGCTATCCACCAAACCCGTAATGAGGATCACCTAGATGGTTTTTCGAATGCTGAGAATTCCAAGGATTCAAGTTCAGGCATCTTTCAATTGCTCAACTTGTTGGGATACTTGCTCTCATACATAGTGATGAAAATCACTATTTATTTTTCTTTTTGTTTTCTTTTTGAGCAAGGGATTTGAATAGTGGTGATAACCACTATTATTTGATTTTGCATTTTAGGTTGCAAAGTTGAGCTCGTAGGTTTTTGGCTTATGAATGGCCTTGATCCTTTTGGCCTTGGGGATGACTACCCATCCTGTTCAGGGACGTGTAGTATGAATCCTTACGACTTTGGGGACCAAAGGTGATTGGGGATATTATTATGTAATGGCATTGATCTTTTAGGCCTTGGGGATGACTACCCATCCTTGTCAGGGGCGTGTAGTACGAATCCTTATGACTTTGGGGACCAAAGGTGTTTGGGGATATGATTGATAGTGGTGAAAACCACTATTTATTATGGGGGATGGATGTGGAAGAGCTTGTCCTTTTGTCAATTCTCAGCATTCTTGAACCATTCGCACAGGGGGATGAACAGGCTAACCTTTCACCTATGGTACCCTAGACTACTTTGTAGGTTTCTCTTGCGTTCACACAACTTGGGAATTATTTTATGTGTTTTAACTTGTGTAGGGATGTTACGTAACGAGGTGTGATCCAAGTAAAACTCTCCCTTTGTAAAAATTTGTCTGACTTTGTACAGTTTTTGGCTAGAAATTTAAAGACAGTTGAATGACGAAAACCCTAAATACATTAGGAGACAACTGACTATGCTAAAAATGTGGATGGTGTTATTCTGGATGGATGTGTTTATAAAATGGATTGAATGTGGAAAATGATGGAATTGCCTAGCAATTACAGTCTATGGTGCTTGTGACATGTATGACCAGCAAATATGCAATGTATGCGATGCCTAATGCAGTTTATTATATTTTTGTATTTTGATTTTTTTAAGAGTATGCATGGAATTGAGATGCAATTTTTTTGTTATTTTTGATTATCTTTTATTTTTTGTTTGTTTTTGAATATTTGTTTTTGACCAAGCGATTATGGGAACCCTTGGAGCTTTTGGTTTGACCAAAGGGTTTATGGATACCTTTGGGGCATTTTAGGTTGACCAAGCGATTGTGGGAATCCTTGGAGCATTTTGGTTTGACCAAAGGGATTATTGATACCTTTGGGGCATTTTTAGGTTGACCAAGCGATTGTGAGAATCCTTGGAGCTTTTTAGGTTTGACCAAGCGATTGTAAGAATCCTTGGAGCTTTTTAGGTTTGACCAAGCGATTGTGAGAATCCTTGGAGCTTTTTAGGTTTGACCAAGCGATTGTGAGAATCCTTGGAGCTTTTGGGGTGGGCTATGGCTCTCTAAATGTGGAATGGCCTCAAATGACTGATGTTCAAGGGTTCTAGTTCCTTGATTCCTTCAAGAGAGGCGAGCCGGTATGTTCCAGGTCCTATTTTACTATCAATTACATAGGGACCTAACCAGTTTGCCATGAATTTGTCCCTTAGATGGGGCGGCAAGTTAGAATTTTGTTGGTTCTCTTTTAAGACCAAGTCACCAACCTGAAAGTCCCTCAGGTGAACTTTCATGTTGTATGCTTTCTTAAGTCGCTCTTGATAGATACGTAAATGCTCGAGAGCATTGACGCGTCGTTCATCGAGCAACGTAAGTTGGTCTAACCGGGCCTGCCGCGTAGTGTCATCATCGATGAACTCTTGCATTGATATGCACAGGGAAGGTATTTCCAACTCGAGAGGCATGACTGCCTCGGAGCCATACACCAACGAAAATGGAGTTGCCCTAGTGGGCGTCCGAATGCTAGTGCGATAAGCCCACAGGGCAAGCGGGATTTGAATGTGCCAATCCTTGTGACTATCTATGACCGTATTTTTGAGGATTGCAACTAGCATTTTGTTTGACGCCTCTGCTTGCCCATTTGCCTATGGATAATAGGGTGTTGAAAAACTATGCTGAATTTTGTACTTTGTTGTCAAAGCACGCACATATTTATTCTTGAATGACGTCCCATTATCCGAGATGATCTTGGATGGAATACCAAAATGACATATGATGTTATGTAAAATAAACTCCGCAATGCGGGTTCCAGTCATAGAGGTAAGCGGAATTGCTTCCACCCACTTGGTGAAGTACTCTGTGGCCGTTATGATGAACGTGTGATGACCTGACGATGCAGGGGAGATCTTTTCAATTAGATCTAAGCCCCACTACGAAAATGGCCAAGCCGATTGGATCGGTTGCAAGGCCTGAGAAGGTACGTGTGTCAAATTGGCATGGTGTTGACACTTCATGCACTTCTTTACATATGCGCAACAATCTCGCTCTAAAGATGGCCAATAATAGCCCATGCGAAGAATGCACTTTGCGATGGCCATACCGTTGAAGTGGCCACCGCATGTACCATCGTGCGCTTGGGTGATCGCCCAAGTGGACTCCTGTTGGTCCAAGCAACGGAGGAGGATTCCTTCATAGCTCCGATGATACAAAATGTCTCCTAGCAAGACATGTTTTGCCGCTTTCTATTTAAATGATCTTTTTGTGGTGTGTGTCAATCCAAGTGGGAGGTTACCTAACTTGAGGTAATCCCTTATGGGTGTGTACCAATCCTGCTGATCAGAAACCTCGATGGTATGAATGACCAATCCCTCTTGAAGTTCATCCCTAGCAAAAGTTGAGCGGGAAAGAACTTGTAAGAATAGCATTGTGTTGCTATTAAGAGGGGTCGGGGAGAACAAGGACCCCAGTTGGCGTGATTCAGACAATCATGGATTCGAGAGAACTTATCCTGAGATGGTTCAATCTGGATCAGGTGGATTCCTGGTGTTAGGTCAGAGCTTGCACGCTCCATCATGGATTGTGATAATGTTTTGACTTGAATGGTTGTCATCTCACCAGAAGGGTCTTGCGGGATTAGTGACCCCAAGGAGGCCATAGTATCCGCAAAATGATTCGATGATCGAGGGAGTGCCTCGATGTCATACCATTCAAGATTTGCCAAGAATTTATCCACAAGGGCTTTGTAGGCCTACAGAACTGGGCATTTACATTGGAATACCCCTTTTACTTGGTTGACAATTAACAATGAATCACCAAAGATGTTCAAGCATTTGATGTTCATGGTGATTGTTGTTTGAAGACCTATGAGCAAGGCTTCATATTCGGCATTGTTGTTGGTGCATGAGAAATCTAATTTAAATGATAGAGGCATTGGAGCCCCTTGCGGTGTGAAGAATACAATTCCCGTGCCACCCCCTTGCTCACATTTAGAACCATCGAAGAATAGGGTTATGTCGGCCTGTGACTCAAGCTCATCAGAATCTGGCGATTCTGAGACATGGAAGACCCCATCATCGGGTAGCTCTATGGTCAGAGGCTGATCATCTTCGAGAGGAGCCTCTGCTAGTTGATCGATGATGACTTGACCTTTGATGGACTTCTGTCCAATGAATTCGATGTCAAACTCCATCAACAACATGATCCATTTCATCGTGCGGCTACTATGATAAGTATGACTCATCATGTACCGCAATGGATTCTCCTTAGACACAACATACGTCGTATTGCTCAACATGTAGTGGCATAGCTTTTTGGTAGCAAATACCACTGCCAAGCATAGCTTCTCGACGTATGCATAGTTAAGTTCATAACTGACCAGGGTGCGGCTAAGATAGTAAGTAGCTTGTTCTTTGTGTAGTTCATTTTTTTGGGCTAGCATGGCGCCCAGTGCCACCTCAGTAGCTGAGATGTATAAGTAGAATGACACTCCTGGTCTAGGTGGTGCCAATACTGGCGGTGAAGCCAAGTATTGTTTGATGTCATCAAAGGTTGACTGGCACTCGTCATCCCAGTGAAATGCTACCCCCTTGTGCAATAATTTATTCATGGGTCGACACTTGTCAGATAGCTATGCTATGAAGCGCTTGATTGACGTGACCTTTCCCTGTAGGCTTCTGAGCTGCTTGATGGTAGTTGGGGGAAGCATTTCAAGGATTGCCTTGAATTTGTTTGGATCTACCTCGATTCCTCATTTTGAGACTATGAAACCCAAGAGTTTTCTAGATGTGATGCCAAATACGCACTTCTTGGGGTTTAGTCTGACTTTATGTTCAATGAGGTGATCGAGGATCTTGCTTAAGTCATCGAGATGATCTGGGCGCAAAAGAGATTTGGCCAACAAATCATCCATGTAATCTTCCAAAGTTTTATGCATGTGATCATGGAAGATGTATGTCATGGCACGTTGGTAGGTGGTGCCAACATTTTTAAGGCCAAAGGGCATGACCTTATAACAAAATGTCCCCCAAGGCATTGTGAACGCCATTTTTAGTTGGTCCTCGAGATTGATACGAATCTGATTGTATCCCGAGAAACCATCCATGAGGGAAAGCATTTCGTGGCCCGCTGTAGCATCTACCAATGCATCGATGCTAGGCAAGGGGAAATCATCCTTAGGACTCACTTTGTTTAGATCTCGAAAATCGATGCATATGTGAATCCTCCCATCAAGCTTCTTGATGGGTACCATGTTGGACAACCATGGTGGGTAATCCATGCAGATGACAAACTATGCATCCAACAACTTTTGTAGCTCATATTTGACCATTAAGGCTACTGTTGGGTGCATCTTACGTAGTTTTTGCTTGACTGGCTTGATTGTCGGATCAAGCGTTAGATTATGCATGACTAGCTATGGGTCTAGCCCCGGCATGTCTTTGTAGGACCATGCAAAAACCTCCTTCTTCTCTTTGAGAAGGGCAATGTAGTCGGCTTGCTCTTTGGGGGATAGACTTACCCCCAGCTTGATGATTTGTGAATTCATTGGATCAGAGCCGATGTCTACGTCAGTCGTCTCTTCAACTAACATGTGGGACCCATCCTCCAACTGGTGTGGAGTTGGGATCAGGTGGATATCATTTGCTGAATTTAGATCTACGTTCGGAACGTCGGGTTCCTCTTCAACATGGAAGACATCCTGAGTCTGTCCTGGGGTGAAATGGAACATCCCACCACAAGGCCAGTACTCCGATGGGGATGGTGGTGTGTCAGCGTGATCCCAGTCTATAGCATCTAGGTCTAGATGCAATGACCATGTTGGGTCGGCTGGGTTATGGATGGGGGCGGTTAAGTCAATGGAGATCATGTTGATGAAATGATTTTGGTCTCCATTACCATGGGTGTGGTGACTCGGACATCCTAGGTGATCTTTGTGCTCCGGATCTGGCTCTGTGGGTACTGGCACAAATGGATCGGCCCTATGTGTGGATAAAAGGATAGGGTCTACCCTTGGCACTGATGGCTCTATAGGGTCTCTGGGCGGAAGGTGCTCTCTGTATGCCTAAAGTGGCGGGTGCAGTAATTGGTCCAACTATGCCTGGTTTAGGTGCCACCTATGCCTTGGCCCCATGTGTAGCTGTTCAAACATGTCATCAATGTCCATGGGGTATTGTTGTTGTCGCATATGATTGAGATATGCCATCTCAGTCTCATCTTCATAATCGCTATCAGAGATCCATAGGCCTTCGTTGGCTTCGATAGCTATTTGCGACATGTGAGGCTCATCTTGCTCGAGCAAATTGATCTGGTCCCATCGGGGTTGTTCCGCTCTCTACGGGAGGACCTGATTCTCTTGAGGTGGCATTTGCTCGATTGGAGCATCCAAAGGGAACATTGTCATGAAGCTCTCCTGATAATCATCTATGGGGGTCACTTGTGAATGATTGCTATCAGACTCGAAAGGGTCCCAAGGTGCTACCTCATACTCTGACTCATCTTCTGAAGACCCTTCTTGGCCTTGTCTATATCCCTCTTGTAGGTGAGTCCTCAAACTTTCTCCTTTCTCGATCGAAGGGAAAGGGTTGTTAAGGTCAACAAGGTTGGTTGTTAGCAATGGGAGATAATCCCCCAATGTATATGTTGTGTTAGGATTGGCATATGGATCTAATGCCAACCCATCCTTGTTGCCTATCCCTAGGCCTTGCATGTTCTCTACCAAGATGTCAAGGGGCAGGGGGTGGTTGAACCCTACTCCGACTTGTCGTATGGCATCTGATATCTTGGTTGGCAAAGAACGTGCACTCCTTGCTCATACCTGCCCAACCCATATCCATGCCAATTACATTGGCCAAGATATCTCAAAGTGAAGTCTGGGTTGGAAAAATAGTTGACGTCCTCAGCAAAGGGCTCTTCATCTTCTTCTTCTTGCATGTAAGGTTCAATGCCATTATCGAGGCCCCCATATACAAAGTTTGTCTGATTTGGTGGGTAGCCTAGAGGAACAATAGTGTCGATGGGGAGGCGAGGTCTCCCCATGTCCTGCATGGACTCAAGTGCGGGTGTTGCTACAATATTCCGCACTAGATACTCCCCAGGCCCGTATTGGCCATCTCAATGGTGATCATTGGTGGTGGAGGGGAGGGAATGGGAGTTCTTCCTGGGTCCACTCCATGTAGGGTGAACTAGGCATCTCGACTTCCATTCGGCTAGGCATCTCTTCGGTAGAGATGGTTGAGACTAGTGGCGGTGCCTCTTCTAGGGGTTTCTTCCCCTTGTCCTTCGGTGTGGCCATCATAGGTGGCATTGTTGGTGAAGGACCGGATGATGAAGATGGACCCAGTTGGTGATTTGATGGACTTAACAGTGGGGATGCATGCGGAATCGGACCTTGTTTAGATGGATTCAACTAAAAATCCAAATGTGTTGATGGAAGGGTCGATTGCGGCATCAGTTGCACCGTATTGCAATACTTGAAGGGCTCTAAGTCTGTCGGGACTACATGCACCTGCCCTTCGAATGTGTACTTTAGGCACTGATGAGCTATCGAAGGGACACACTTCATGTCCTTGATCCAAGGCCGGCCCAACAAGATATTATAGGCCATCTCACCTTCCAAGATGTGGCACAATGTAGGAATAGTCTTTTGTCCCACTTGGATGGGTAGGACAATTGTGCCAACCATCGAGCATATCGCATCATTGAATGCTCGAAGAGTATAGGTGGAGGCCACGATGTGAGATGCTGGCAACTTGAGGTGTTTCAATGCCGTTGTTGTAATTATATTACTAGATGAGCCGGTGTCCACCAACACCCTCTTATACGGAATCTCGTTGACCCATGCAATGACGTGCAAGGGTGGATCCGCCATATCACCAGTCACCGATTTTAGTTCATCTTCTCTAAAGGTGATGACTGGTTTTGTACATTGTTTTACATGTCCCACAAAGTTGTTGAAAGAGTTTGCTTCATGGGGCTGCAGCTCGATGGCTTTTAATATCTCCATTAGAGCCTCCCGATGGGGCGATGATTGTTGAATGAGCTCGTAAATGGAGAGCCTAGCCGACGTGGTCCTTAAAATTTGGGTAAGTCTAGTCCGAATCGTGGCCACTGGTCTAGGCGGGGGAGGTTGTGTAGGGTGTTGTTGAGGTTGTGACATTGATGGAACCTCTCCTGTGGCCACCATGGGGGCAGCTCCTGGGTACCTCTTGTTCCGAGTCACTATGCTTATCATCCCTACATACCCCTGCATGGGGCAGTTCTGTGTCACCTCATTGACTTGAAGGGTTTTTGCCTACGCATCATGGGCAGGCAGGGGGTCTTTGAAGACTCCCATCTGTTGGTTGTTTGGCGCTACGGGGTTGTCCACCGCCAGCGTCTTGTTGTCTATTAGGTCTTGCACGAAGCTCTTGAACTTCCAACATGCATAAAGGTCATGTCCTTTCTGCCTATGAAATCTATAGTACAAGTCTTCCCTATAGCCCTTAGGTTTTGGCGTGTTGGGGTCTATGGGTCGACTTTATGGCAGGTGTATCAAGTTTGCCATGGACAAATGGTCAAACAAGGAGTCTTTGGACTCTGTGAAGGGTGTGAACTGTCGCCTAGGGTGACGCTGCTGATTTTGCTCTTGTCGATGATTCTCCTTCTCATAGCTGTCAAGAGGAACTGCCTGATAGTTAGCCTATGAGGGTTGTGTTGCTTGTGCAGGCTTAGGCATGTTTATAGCAACCTGATTGACCGCAGCGGGTTTCGGTTGCGTGGTCCCTATTTTGGTATTTTTAGGCCACTCTTTCTTCTTTGGCTTGGCAATCTTGCCATCCTGTATCTTGATCTCCTCAATGATTTTGGCTTGCGCCAGGGCTTCCTCAAGAGTGGCATATTGTTGTAGCTGCAATAGCATGGAGATCGATCTCAAATAACTCTTTGAGAACATTTGGGTCAGGTCGGCCATGGGAGGGAGGTAGGGCAGCTTTGAAAGCAATGTCCTCCATCGATTTCCATAGGCCGCCATGGTTTCTTCCTCATACTTCCTGAGGCTAGCTAGGTCGCTTAGTGATGCCTTCTTCTTGGTGTTGAAGGTGAAGCATTCGAGGAACGCGTCCACTAGCTGATCCAAGTTACTGATGCTATGTTTTGGCAATTGAGTGAACCAATCCGAGGTAGGGCCTACGAACGTGGTTATAAATGTTCTTAGCAGCAAAGCATCATTGTCCTGAATGCCAAAGCATTGGCTCAGGAATCTAGTCACGTGCTCTTGGGCATCCTCCTCCCCTCTAAAGATTGCCAACTGGGGTAGTTTAAAGTGTTCAGGGTATGGGGGTGCTGGCACTGACGGATGCATAGGGTGACTACGGAGCTGGCGTAAAGTGGGCTTTTGGGGCCCAGAAGTCTTGGTCTCCATAGACTCTAAGCGCTCTAGCAGCGCTTTATATGCATCAGAGGATTTGATCTCTTCCTCCTTGGTTTGCTCCCATTGTGGGTTGCGGGGAACTTGAGGCCTATGGAGGGGTAGCCGGACAGCATCCCCCTACCTTGGTAGGGCATTTCAGCCCACTCTTCTTCTTGCTCATACTCCTCATAGGCTTCTTGAGGAGTTCTTGGGTGAGACCTATAAACATGGGTGGGTGCCCGTGGAGGGTGCCCATCGTTGTTTCTAGGAGTGGCCTCCCGCTCAGGTCTAGGAGGTCTTGGAGGTAATATTTGATAAGGTCATGGAGACCTATCTCGCACCAAGGGGTTGTGCCTCTCATACAACTCTATCTTATGCGCGCGAGGGGTTGGGACCCTCTCAGGCATAGTGTTCTAGAGCAATTCATCTGTCTGACGTCGAATGCGCTCTTTGCTAAGGTGGTACAGGTGCTCTAACTATTGTTGGTCTTGCCTGAGCTGCGTGATTTGCGCTTGGTGGGTGGCATGTTTGGCAAATGCCAAGTCAATTTGTTCTACCGTCTTGTGTTTAGGAAGCCTAGATGCCTCTCCTACATGTCTATCTCGGTCATGGTGATCCGAGATCTCTATGGGTCGCTTTCCTCTATCGAGGTTAGCGGCATTCACCCGAGGCTCTGGCCTCAGTGGGTGATCTTGATACATAGCAGGTGTGGAGGTGCATTGCTCCCATGTTATGTATTGCTCTTGAGGAATGTAGTGGTCTTCCTCATGCTCCCTTTCGTATATGTGAAAGGGGTGGGCAGAATTGGCTTGCCCTGTCTGAAGAGCCTTGTGCTCTGGATTTGGCCTATTGTTTTTGATAGTAATAAGGGGTAGAGGAGGGATGATGTAATCATGTGGCCCCTCCTTATGGACCCTATGTTGTTCTAGCACTTCATCGCATGGTGGCCACTCATAACGAGTGTCTAAGGGAGCCCTCCCATCTATGTTGAGTGCCACGTGTATGGCCTCCTCCTGAAAGGGTCTATGTTGAGTGGGAGTGCCCCTCAAAGGGGTGCCTCTATAGTCCCATTCTGTAATGGCATGATGTGGACTATCTTGTGGGTCAGGCCACCAAGGTGGTATGACCAAGTCCTCGGGACTATATCGGAGGTGACTTGTGCCCCTTTGTACACTTTTCATAGCTTCTGCCCGTGATTGGGCTCGGCTATGGGTGTACACCATGGTGATGTTTCTCTAAAGATGTGTACATTTTTATCTTCTTTACGATTTTTTATGCTACACTAAACAAAAGGAAACACACAATCAAAGCAATGATTATCTTGTTTATGGATTAAAAGTGTGCCCTAAATCTGGTTCAGTGTGTTTTGATGTTTGTTTTGAAAACCTTGTAAAGAAATTTTTGTTGTATATGCAATATGAGGGCTCTTATATCTCCCAAAATGGTCGCCCCTTCAATATACCACTTCCAGGCCATTATACCGAACCTCTCTATATACCCGCCCTTACGTGAGGGAGACTATTGGTACGTGAGAGCAGAACAATACGTGGAACATAGGCGGTACGAAAGGGGAATCACTCTATTTTGACACCTACCATAGAAGACTTATCCTCATGCATTGGGAATCACCCCAACTACACTTGGTCAGCTTTCATCAGGATTTACGTCTAGCAACAATAGCGATCGGGGTTATGTATGCAAGATTCAAGCCAAGGTGGTGATGAAATCCACCGTTGGTCTTGATCAAGTGTTGGGGTTTTACGACCAATGCCTTGATGTTTAGATTACCACGTGGTGTGTGGGGTTATTTTTATTTGTGAAAAGAAAGAAAAACATGCAGTAAAACTCTCCTATGCAAGCAAAGAAACAAGAAATGACAGAGACAAAAAACAGAAAATGACAGAGGATGCTCAGAACCCCTACCTCTTCTCTGCCCAAATCGGATGCCTCTGAGTTTCTGCTCTGAAACTGCACAGAGAGCTAATCATCCTGGGGTGAGATGAATAACAGATCTGTATTCATCATAGGGTGAGACGAATTCCTATTCATCCCTGGGTGGCACGAATTCCAGCTCTGTATTCGTTCCAGGGTGGAACGAGCAGCAGTCCAGTGCTTGAAATATTGATACCTACAAGCAAAAACACACAACTTTTGATCAGAAATTTGATCTCAAAATCAAGGGACAGTGGTCCCACCATGATCGCCACTGAAAGCATGAGGATACGAAAGCAAAACGAAAGGGAAATGCAACGCTAAGTCCTACGAACGAGAATGCATGAAAAGAGGAAAAACAAACGAAATGAAACGAGATTTGAAGCAAGTGTAAAAGTGCAGCCCTTTATTTTATTAATTTTCTCAAAATCGGGTTACAATACGTCTCCTCCCTTTTCAGGGGCTAGGAGCGTCGGACGTAGGCTTTGATTACACCATGAATGATATATTCCCCTTTGGGATCTTCCGCGTGCCCACATTGAAAATGGGCGGACCAAATGTCACCGCCGCTTGCGTGAATATGTCTATGGTTCCTTGCTGCCCCTCCGGTGTCGAGATCCTACGTTCAGAGAAATAGTAAAGGGTTAGTAGCACCTGCGGATGGAGAGAAACATGCGATCCCCAAGGCCTACGGTCAGTGCATGCATAAAATGATTAAAATGATAACTGAAACATATCAGAATGAGCTAAAAATTTGATAGAAGCAATAAAACATTACCAGGAACCCACTACAAAAGGAACAGTCCAGAAATCTTGCACATATTTCTAATCGCTCCGGGGTGGGACGATTAGGACTGTCATAAGCTGTCCGAAAGCCACCTCCTAAATGTCTGGTCCAGAGGCCTCCAAAACACCTACAAAGTTGGGGTTAGGTAAAAAGGGGCATTTTGGGATGACCCAGATGGTCGGATTTGGCTAATTCGGCCTTGATTGCCCTGTATCTGATGATGCTCCCTGTATGTTAGCGAAAGCGAGAAATGATAAAATCATAGCCAAAACTTGTCAGAATCACATGAAATTTAAATGACAGCATATGTAAGTGACCTAGAATCAAATGCAAAAGAAAAATTAAGGAAATCTACCACATATTTCTAATCGCTCTGGGGTGGGGCGATTAGAACTGCAGTAGTGCGGGGGCGCCGGGGGCGGGACGCCCGTCGTTTGGGACTTGGTTTTGGCACCAATCCACTTGGGATGGGTCCAAAACCTCTTATGGGGTTGTGTCAGAAAATTTGGTGGGGTATTGTGGCCAAATTTTTGGGTTTGGGTCCGGATTGCGCTTCCAATAATCACCCAATAACCTCCCTTCCAAAAGAGAGATCAAGGATGTAAGAAGCACAATGAGGGTGAGGGTGTAATTTGGTAGCACTTCATTGCTCCAAATGCTCCTTCTCTATTTCTTTTTGGGGTGAGAAGACTCACCAATTTATAGACCTAGGGTCTCTCTCTTTGAATGCGCATGCGAGGGCGCCACTTGACTTGCTTGCCCTATTTTGGGAGAAAATATTATTCCCTGATTTAGAGTCTCTTTGCATGAGGCCTCCATAATCAAGGCATGCATGACTGAAGTCCCTCTCCTTGATTTGAAGTCGTTCCTCGCAATTGCATGCCCTGAAGGTGCAGTTAAGTGGCGGACCTATCGAGGTTTGACTTTTTGCCAGTCAAACCTGCTATTCGCCCCACCCTGGGACGAATGCTGATAATCGTCCCGGGGTGGGATGAATACCAGTTTGTAATCATCCCGGGGTGGGACGAGTAGGGAGAAAAGTGCTAAAAAGGTGCCAAATTGACCTCTGACCTTCCAAACTATTGTGGGAGTGGTTAGGACCACTGTTTAACCTCCGGGGGCTGCCCTAGGGGCTATGTATGTCAATTCGATCAGTGCTTGTCGTCACATAATCGGATTGGTGTTGTTTTGGTGTCTACACTATTCTCCCTCATATCTATTCTACTATAACTATTTATACAAAAAAAAAGTAACCATGTAAAGCAAGGATATATAAATTTATATACAAGCAGTACTATCATCAATGGTAAGAGTGGAAAAAAGAGCTTCCCTAATCCACTGAGGCCACCATCTAGGAGGATATCCATAGCAAGTGAAGTCTCCTCGAATCAAGAGCCCAGTTAGCCAAACATTATGAAAAGTCTTGTATTTCCATTTTTTTGATTTAATTTATGTGATGAGGTAAAGTTTGCTCTTGGTTTGCTGGTTTGCCTTTGTCTTATATGAATTTGTGGTGTTTGTTTTGAAAATTTACAGTTAAAGGACCTTCAGGTTTTCACTGTAGTGCGTGTGATCTTTTAACTCGCTGAAGATCTCCCTTGAATTTCTGCTGTTGTGGTTGCACTTCTTTCTGAGGTCTGATATGTTAACCATTCCTTCTTTATCTTCTTCATAGTGCCTGTTGTATTACTCTTAAATCCTCATTCTTCCCTTTCATTTTCTCTAATTTTTTTAAGGAAAAATGTCACCTAGTGAATTGGAAAGAATATCAAATTTGTTTTAAACAAGGTTCCATGAGCTTGGGGGACGGGGGGACGGGTTTCCGGGGACGGCGGGGGATGGCAGGCCGATTTTAGGGGACGGCTCGGGGATGGTTGGGGGACGGCTGGTATAATACTATAAAAATTGAAATTTTTTAAAAATTTAGAATAATCTACACATTCAGAATTCTACACCCAACAAAAATGATATTTCATATTAGTAATCAATTATGTAAGCGCAGCCATTCATATTCATATTAGTTACTAACACATAAGTGGTATTAGGATATTCATATTAGTTACTAAGTGCAGCCATTTAATTGTTTCAAGTTCAACAACTATAACTTGAAGGTTCAGCCAAGGATATCAAGTGCAAACAATGTTCAAACAGTCATCATTTTAAGTAATAACAGTCATCACTTTTTCAGCCACCAATGTTAAAACAAAGACTGTCTCACCCCTCTCATTGTTTGAGGGACTAATCGCAAAGCTGGTGATGTATAATGCTGAATTAATCTCTGCTAGTTCTTGATGTGCCTACAATAAGCACTAGGCAGCGTACCAAGCTGAATTAATCTCTTATAATTATTGATTTGCCCAGAATCCACTTTAAACAATAACAGTGGGTAATATGCTGAATTTTAGCATATGAATACTTCTGAGGAACGTCTTAAATATGTTGCACAAATGAGATGTTGCACATTTGGGTGCAAACTTTAGAACACTTTAAAATTGGATGGACTTCTGTGAGATAAAATAAACACAAAGATTTCTAGTTTGGATTGTATATGCCATTAATATCACCAGGAAGTTTACATGTATTTTGTTACATGTCATGGCCTTGCACACATTCGAAACATCTGGAGATTAATTAAATACCATGGACTTCTAATTTGGATTGTATATGTCATTAATATCATTGTTATTAATATCACTGTAAACTTCACACATTCTGGTTTTATGTTGTGGCACTGCAGATCTTGTTAATCATAATGTCCAGCCTAACTTTTGGTGCTATTTTGAACCTTTTTGTTTTATCCCTATTTTTCCTATTGAGTACTCTGGTATCCATATGTTTGTGGAAACCCATGGACATTGCAACTTTGTAGCCAAGAAAGATCAAATGTTTTACTGGAAGTTCTGAGGAACCGAACGTTGGGGATATACGAAAAAGTTATGTCCCATGAATTAAATTGTGGGTGCTTCAAATTCTTTCACATGTCAGAGTTCTAGAATCCCTCCTGAAAATCTGGATAGAAAGCTTCTCTCTTGGGATTAGAAGCATTATAAATCCGTTGGGTCCTTTTTATTAACTCATTGATAATGCTCTGTCATAATTCATGCTCTTATATTTTGGTCCCCTTACCTTTTGATGTGTTGAATGAGCATGACTTCCTATCACAATAATTATTTGCTTAAATTAGTTTTGCATCTAAAAAACATCAACTACATTTAAGAACAGTGTTTTATGTATAACTATATTTTCCATATGATTTCCAGGAGCTTCTTGGATCTTTGATATATCCGTTCTCAAAGATAAACCTTATTCAAGGTTCATCACCATTAACAAATCTTAGAACTGGAATAAAAGATCATAAACTTCTAATATTTAATCTCCTTTTAAAATGCATATTCTAATGATGTGTTAACTATGTTTCAAATCATATTCTTTAAAGAAAATGGAATTAACTTGTTTATCACTGCTTACAATTTTCTGCAAATTTTGTCATTTGCTTTCTTTTTGCTTGATTGTTTTCCCTTCCCATTTTTATTTTTAAAATGTTATCCAGTTTTTTAAAAGAAGACAAGTGGTATCTACTGCAGGAGGTATATGATGTAAAGGGGAAAGTTCTTTCTAGCTTCATAAATTGCTGGCACGTATGTGTATACTTTGTAGTGGAGTTGATATTTCTCTAATTAAATCCTTTTTCTGAGCAAATCGATTGACTCTTCCACCTCTAAGATATTCGACTAAAATACTAGACAATGGTGGGTTTATATTATATCAATTTCTCTACTGCTTTCCAATGCAAATATCATTCTATTTTTCCAGGACCATTCCTAGTTCTTGAATCCAATAGGTATAGAATTCATCATCACTTATACCAAAAATGTTAGTAACACCTTGAGGGCTTCAATTGTATAATTAAAATCAGTATTTTATTTTTTAAGTATGTTGAGTGGATTGCATTAAACAATAATTGCATTTTTTTTTTTTAATGTTTGTACTATTTTGAAGAAAAATGCAACCTTTTTTTTTTTAATTTCTTGATGTGGTGCAGCCAAAGCCTAAAATTGACTACACATTGAAGGCAATTGGAGGAAGCTTAACACCTATTCCTCATCTCTCAGACATGATTAAAGTTTGTTTGGCAACAATTATTTGAATTTTGTTCTTGCATGGATCAGCTCTCCATACCAGTAGGACTACATAGAAGAGGAATATATGTTAAAAAAAAAATTCAAATGTTTTGACATGAACTGAGAGAAGGTTCATTTGTTTCCATTTATAGGACACTGTAAATACAATTGTCTCGGATACTCTCCAGTGGCCTCACCGAATTGTTGTCCCAGGAGTACCTGTTGATAGAAGGTATGTTCTAATATCTGATTTAGTGTTTCCTTTAATTTATTGAGATGAATAAAGAAAGTTTTTTTTAGTTGGTTATATGGGATTGAAATGGGTTCCGACCGTTTTACCTCATCACCACAAAGTAGTATTACAACAGTTTGGATATTATTCATGTATTGCTTGGCAAGATTTCAACTTGGGCTCTTCTTTGAATGTTGAGGAATCTAACCAGTTGAGCTAATGCCGTATGATAAATAAAGGAAGTTATGTTAACTACAATAAGCATTTTTATTTTCAATTTATGTATTTTCCGTCACAAAAGAACCTGGTTATTTGTGCTCTATTAGATAATCTATTTCATCACAGCCATTGATGCAGTGGACAATGGGGGCGGATTCATATTCTTAAATAACACCTTTCATCGACGGGATACATCAGTCAATGATGGCAGCTTTACTTGTCGGCAAACACCACTTAGCTATGATGACAGGTTTCTTATGTCGTCAGTCAGCAACTATTACGACAAGTTTACTCCTCTTAGACGACGATCTTCAAAACGTCTTAAATAGCAGGTTATGGACAGCCTGCTCGAACTATGACGGCACGTCAGCACCAGTTCTTGACGGCAGACATGTCTTTGACGATGACGGGGCCCGTAGTGATGACACCCAATTGCTCGGCAAGCTTCCTTTACCCGTAAACTTTCGACGTCCAAAACTTTGACGGCAGCCTCCTCTTCTCTCAAACAATGTCAACCTCCAATCTTCGTTGACAATCTTCCTCAGCTCATCTTTCTTCTGTCTTTGATGGCTCACTCCAGGACGACACTATCCTCATTGGCAAGTTCTATAGATGGCGGGCTTCATCAATCTCAGACGGTAACAAGTGTTCATGGACGTGTTTGACTGCGACAACCTACGTTATTCATTGAAAGCCTACAACCACCATTATATTGAATGCAATCAAGATTTAAACATAACAATTTTTAAATTTTTATTTATCATTGGCATTAATAGCCTCGTTTCTACAATGAGTGTCTGCAAGCACGCAGATCTTTCACACAGAGAAGTTCATTTTTTTTTTCCTCTACGGTTGGTGCTCTCTTCTCTTTTCCCTCTCACCATCACCAAACCCCTTTGTATATTTCTCCCCTCTTATTTTAAAGTAAGAGAACAATGACTCTCCAACTACACATGATGGTTAAATTGCCAGTTTTAGCTAAGAATTTTTATCCAATCTTCCCTCCAGCTATGCATGATGGTTGAACTACCAGTTCCATGCCAGACATTCTTATCCAATCTTCCGCATGGAATTTCCAGCCGTTTCCCGTTGTCGTGTCGTTTGTCGTTGCCGCATGGGTGCTCCCGCATCATACTCATTGGGTAATAAAAATATTTCAAGAGCTCCAACTCATGAAGTGGTCTTCCAAACTACTACCACTCTAGTTTGACTACCTACACAAGGCCAATTTCTCAAATTTGTCTTGGCCTTCCTCTTAGGATTAAACCTCGTATAGAATGCACCCAACACTCTCTTCACCTTATCTCATTGCATCACATCCATCCAACCGCAATCAACATGCACTTTGTTGGCGACTTCCTCTTGTTGCCAACACCTTCTTTTGGAGTGATCATGTCCTCCACAACTCTCACAAGGATGTAGGTTCCAACACCTAGTTGCAACATGTCCAATTCTTCCACATTGATTGCAACAACCCATCCTTGAACCTTCATCCCTTACTGCTCTTACCTCTCACAAATTTAGTCCCACTACTTCCTGCTAGACTTGCATACCCAAGACCTTCATTCCTTGGCCTTAATTCTAGCATTATGGGCATTTTCACACCTTGCCCATATCTTCCCAATCCCTTACCATTGTACCTCATTCTTCTCATCAACTTGGAGCCAATGCCTTTTGTGTGCTTTTCAAAGCACCCAAACTCTTCATTGCCACACTGATCTTTGTCATTACTATCATAGTGCCTGTTGCCACATTTTGCACGGGATGCCATGTTTTCAAATTTTGTAAGTATGCTGCTCTCCCTTCCCTCCATCTCCTTTCCCTTTCTACACCGTTCCCTTTCTCCCCTTCTATCAGTTGCATTCCTCCCTTTTCCCCTTGATATTTCTTCGGCCAAAACAGAGCAAACATTCCCTGAAAAATTCTAAGTCTAAGAGTGCAACCCGACTTCGCAACGAAGTCGGGGTGCGCCCTTAAGTTCAAGTGCACTCAGGAATGCGAAGTGCGGAAGAAGACAAAAAATGAACAGAATTTGGCTAAGTATGGGAGCGCAATCCGACTTCGCAGCGAAGTCGGGCTGTGCTCTTCTTCCGGTGCGCACTTGGGAAGCAGTATCCAGAAAATCAGCTAAGTGTCAGAGCGCAACCCGACTTCGCAGTGAAGTCGGGCTGCGCCCTGATTCCTGTGCGCAGTATGAACATAGGCCAAATTGACTAAGTGTCGGAGTGCACAACCCGACTTCGCAGTGAAGTCGGACTACGCCCTCTAACTTGTGCACAGTCGGGCAATATCTTTCAAGTGGCCCAAAAACAGACTAAGGTACGGAGGCCTCCCCAACTGCGTTGTTCCCCACTTGCGTTGTCCAATTGCACTCCGATTCCAGGCGAAGTAGGACACAAAAGAGAGACTGCCTTTCAAGGCAAATGCGCCCCCCATCAGAAGTTGACAAGTGTCCAGCCTCGGGATCCGAGCCGAGATGTGATGGGAAAAAGGACAAGCATGGGCCAAATTACCAACTCCAGCTACCTCCATTTATGCTGACACAAAGTTCCATCTACCGCAGCTACTCGCATTCATGCTGACTCGAAGTTTCATCAACCGCACTGCCACGTAGCTGCCCAGTTTTCAGGTGGACCTTGCTGCAAGTACAGTCCTTGTCTGCAAGAGTCAACATCAGCAGCTCTTTCGCTTTTGTCAGCCATTGTCGGGTCTGGGATTCTGTGCCCAGGATTGTAATTGGGGGGAAACTGCGCTATAAATAGCCACACCACATCATTGTAAAGGGGTGGAAGCAGGATATCTAGCTAGGGAACCATTGTAGCTATACGTTTGCTTCTGAATGCAAGACACACACTTGGCTCTATTTGTTGTTATCATTCTTTATGCTGCCTTTAATTGACATTTTTGCCTCATGTTGATTATTTCATTGCTTACTGTTATTCTGAAATCTGGATTCCGGTATTTGATGACTAAGTATTCCTGGAATGCATAGATAGAGGATACATAGGATGTGTGACAGTTGTGGATTCTTTTGTGTATTCTGTATTTAATTGTTGTTAGTAGTGGTGATTGATCGTTGTCGTGCTGCTTATCTCCCCCACCCAACTCAAATCACATTTGCATCTCTTTTCGCATTTTAATTTCTTTCCTGCACTCTTAGCTTAAAACACTTGAGAAAACCCATAGGAAGCCGGCCTTCTCCGGAGATTGGCACGGAAGGCATTCCTTCCTTCCGGTATTTCAATCTGGTGGGCGAATCTGGGGCGCATTTTACCAAATCCTTTCCTAATGGTAGATTCGTAACCAATAGTTTCTAGGCACACCCGGTGGGAAACGAAAGTTTCCCATCCAAAACAAAATCGAAGCACTGGTGTTCGCTTCATTGCTGTTAAAATCAGAACACCTGACGACTCAACAAGTACCTGAACAATCTCTGAGTCCGTGAGACCGGTCCAAACGCCTTCATGCATACAAGAAGGTGGAGAGCAAGGAATCCGGGAAACCAGCCTGATCTTTAGGAAATTGACATTACTGCTCCAGGAGAGTGCGTCAGACTGGCCGACTACCAAGATCGCATAGATGAATCCGAGCCTGAAATCGAAGAAACCGAAGTTGAAGAGCAATCTACATCTTCGGACGGTACCGATACTGAGTACACTACCTTAGGAGAGGAAGAAATGGTTGCTCAGCAGAATGATGACGATCTCTTCCCGACGGTCGACTCCACGGGGCCCTTGGCCCTAGTCGGACAACAGGCTGTACCCCCCGCTGCCCTGAAGGCCATCCCTACTTATGATGGCTACGGCAAAACGGCGTATGAACACATCCAGGACATTCTGGCCTTGGCTGCGCTACACTCTATTACTGACGAGAGTGTCAAGACCCGTCTACTGGCCCTTTCCCTAAGGGGGAAGCTTCTCTATTGGTGGAGATCCTTGCCAGAAGGATCTATCATGGGGTGGCCTCAGCTGGCAGGCAAACTTGTAAAAGGATGCAACGAGTCTGTCGATCCCTCTTCGCTGTTGCATCAGTTCCAAAGCATCCAACGACACCCACAAGAGGAGGTGTCAGACTTCAACATAAGGTTTGCGAGGTCTTGGAAAAGAGTGCCTCGCGAACTGCGACCTTCAGCAGGTCAGGCTACGCACTACTACCTGAGGTCTTTCAACTCAGATATTTTCCTACTTCTGAAGATAGCCCGAGTCGACTCTTTCCCTGCCCTATACGAAGCTGCCCAACAGGTGGAATTAGATATAATCTCCATAGGCAGACTCCTGCATAGAGTGCAGCCCCCTATTTATCCTGATTTTCCTCAGTCCCAGTATCCGTCGGCCTCTGGTGTGATGCCCTCATCATCAAGTCAGCACCCCCAGCAACCATGGAATCCGACACCAGTTGTAAATCCCTACGGCCCTCCTCAAATACATTATCCTAACCTGTCGCCTCCGCATCCATAGTATCCCGCACTCCCTGCTCCTCCTCAGTACGCGACGTATTCTGTGCCCCTGCCATTGGCTGCATTACCTCTGCCGGCTCAGTTAGCATCTGCTGACAATGATATTCAAAATAAAATCCTCCAAGAGGTACGGGCTCTAGCATTTGGTTATCATACCATGTCCAATGACATGACAATAATGAAGAAGAAACAAGCCCAGATGGAGTTCCTTCCAAGGAGGCCGTATCCTCCTCCAGCGCTAACGAAAGACCAAGCCACATAACGACAAGCTCAAAGGCAACCCCCTGCAAGAAATGCTGCCATTGAGGATCAACCTGGCACTTTTGACCAGGTCAACTGGTGCTCCACGTGCAACGATCCGCACTCAGAAGAAGGGTGCACCCTGCATCAGCATTACCTCCAGACCCTGGCAGGCAGCGCCATAGAGGATGAATTATACATGATCCTGGACGATGAAGGCAACTTTGCCATCCCAGAAGATGATCCTGCGTTGCCCCCGCCTAAGGAAGGCAGAAATCCTGTTGAAGCTGCTGCGGCCCAACCGAAGCCATTGAAGGTATACGCCAGAAGAGAAAATGCGCAACCTGTTGGGCTACCACCTGGCAAGTCACTGTGGCCTCATGTAGCCAAGGAAAAGTTTCCTGTGCCCAAAGCTCCCGCAGTAAAAGCTCCCGCAGCTCAGCCTCCAACTGAAACAAAAGAACAAGCTCAAGAGAAGTTGAGATATCCGTTGCTGACAAAGAGACAGAGAGTCGAAGCCACGCAGCAATACCGGACTAAGTATGAGCCTGCAAAAGAACGAAAGGAGCCAACACTTCAAGCTACAACATAGTTGACGAGCTAAAGAGGACTCCCGCAAAGATAAGTATGTACGAGGCTCTTCTGCTCCCCGGGCAAGTTGATCTGCTGCAGGAATCTTTGAAGAACATAAAATACGGGAAGCCGACGCAGCCTGCTGTGTTAGCTCAACCCCTGACAGTCTCCGCCATCGGAAAAAACAGACCACCTCCTTTCTATCTGTCATTGCGGATGGAAGGCTATATAGTTCACAACTGCATGGTTCTGGTGCCTCCACGACTGTTATGCTGAGATCTGTCTGTGACGAGATCGGTATGGAGTATACAAGGAGCAGCCAAGGTGTGCTGCAACTAGACGACATCCCTGTCAAGACAGTCGGTGTCATCAAGGATATCCCGATCCGGCTACACAAAGCTCTTGACATAGTGGTCATACAGGAAGTCTTGGAGCTGTACTAACAATGCGGCGGAGTATGAAGCCCTGTTCTTGGGTTTGAGAAAAGCAGAGAGACTGGAGATAAAACATTTACAGATCTTTGGTGACTCAGAGCTGGTGTGCAACCAGATTACGAATAAATGCGCCTCCAAGAAGCATTATCTCAAGGCGTATCGTAATCGTGTCTGGGACCTGATGGAGTCATTCGACACGTTGAATGTCAAAGCCATATCACGTGAGAAGAACAAGCACGCTGACATTTTGGCGTCTGTTGGAGCTAGGTACGTTCCGGCTGATGACACTGTCTAGAAGCCGAAGCCGGTTCGTACCATCTACAGGCCTTCTGTGCCTGATAAAGACACCCACTGGCAGGTGTTTGACTGTGACGAGGATATCGTCACTTTTTTGATAACCGAAGTATGTACAATTGAAGGTAGAGACCCTGATGACGAGCAGTACGAGGGGTTGATACAGTTGAAAAATAATCATGTCCCAAAAGGACTTATTACCTTAGAGAGTCTCTTTGCTCAGAATGATAGAGCAATATCTCACAGGATCAAAGTAGACCTCAAACAGTACGTAGACCTGGAGCTAGAACCTGGAAAAACAATCAAGGTCGGGACGGACTGCACTGAAGAGGAACTCAGG
Source organism: Wollemia nobilis (assembly GCA_028583015.1). Lineage (NCBI taxonomy): Eukaryota > Viridiplantae > Streptophyta > Pinopsida > Araucariales > Araucariaceae > Wollemia > Wollemia nobilis. The sequence goes on from JAQPPZ010016467.1 coordinate 10,935,211, forward strand.
CAGATCAGATCATTATGCAGAGAGTTCCTTGATATCGTAGCTTGGTGCTACCAGGACTTGAAGGGGTATGACGACACCAGCATACCATAGAGCTAGAAGATAATGCGAAACCTTTTCGGCAGAAGCAAAGGGTTGTAAACCTGAAGATTGAAGCCATGATGAAAGCTGATCTCTTGAAGATGCTGGAAGCCAAAATCATCTACCCCATAAAGCATTCATCCTGGGTCGCAAATTTGGTTTCTATGAGGAAGAAGAATGGAGACATCCGTCTCTGCGTGGATTTCAGAAATCTAAATCAAGCCTCATTGAAGGGCCATTACCTGCTTCCCCAAATCGATCAGATCCTCCACATAGTTGCTGGAGCACAAAGGTTCTCTCTCTTGGACGGATTCTCTGGATACAACCAGATATGGGTAAAGGACGAAGATCAGCATAAGACAACATTCACCACCAAATGGGGAACGTTTGCATATCAGCGCATGCCCTTCGGCCTGTCCAATGTTGGCGCTACGTTCCAGAGAGCCATGGACTTGGCATTCCGAGAGCTGCTCAATAAGGTCATTGTCATCTACTTGGATGACATGACTGTATTTTCCCACAGAAGAGAGGACCATGCTTCCTAGCTATGGCAGATATTCGAGAGATGTCGTGAATTTGGCATTTCCATCAACCCGAAGAAGTCAGTCTTCGCGGTAAAAGAAGGTAAGTTGCTGGGACATGTCATCTCAAAGAAAGGCTTTGCAGTGGATCCTGACAGAGCAGAAGCCCTCCTCCACTTGCCCATTCCAGTCGACAAGAAAGGGCTACAGTAATTCTTCGGCCAGATCAACTTCGTGAGGAAGTTCATACCGGACTTGGCACAAGTAATTAAGCCCATGGCCGAACTGTTAAAGAAAGACGCCGAATTCTTGTGGACTGACGAAAGAAGGCAGGCCTTCGAGGAGATCAAGGCTAGAATTGCGGAAGCTCCGGTGTTGATTAATCCCGATTATTCCAAGGATTTCATCCTGTACGCGGTGGGAGAACCCGAGAGTTACGCCGCAGTCCTGACTCAGAAGGGAGACGATGGCAAAGAGCGCCCCATAGCGTTCTTAAGCCAGGTGATTCGGCCGCATGAAGAGAAGTACAATTTTATTGAGCGGCAGGTTCATGCAGTCATGAAATCCCTCCGAAAGTTCAGGCACTTCGTCTCCCAGAGCCGGATAACTATCTTCGTGATTCATTCGGACGTCAGGAATTTCATCATACAAGGAGAGCCTGGTCACAAGAGGGCAAGATGGATTGCCACGATCCAAGAGTTTGACATTGAGGTACGGACAACAAAGCTGATCAGAGGCCGAGCCTTGTGCCAAGAGCTGCCCGGAGCGCTGCAGCTGAAATCTCCACCTGCAAGTGGGAAGATCCAATAGCAACCACCAACCTAGCCAACTCCTTATCAGAGGAAAATGATTGGACAAATGACCTGGTGCAGTATTTCAGCACCGAAAGATGTCCAGATCACTTCAAGCCTCTTAAAGAAGGAGGTTTAGGCTAAACGCCTTGAAATACGTACTTTGCCCTGAGGGGCTTTATTTCAAAAACATTGATGGCATCCTGTTGCTGTGCGTCAAAGAAACAGACAAACCTAGGGTCCTCGGAGAATTTCACTCCGGGATGCCTGGGGGACATCATTCTGGAAGGCCCATGGCCTTGAAAATCATCAGAGCTGGGTACTATTGGCCCACTCTCCTCACAGACGCACATGTGGTCTGTGTCAAATGTAATAAATGCCAGAGGTTTGCTGGCAGTGTTAGGATCTCATCCTAACCCTTAATGTAATAACTTCCATGATGTAATAATTCCTAGTGAACGTGGGTAGTACCCATGATTAATATTTTGTAATGTTCTAAGTTTTAGCTTAGGTAGTGCCCATGACAAATGGCACCCTTTTTATGTAACACATGGTAGATAGGTGGCATTGTGCATGTAATTCGTGTGGCATTATGCATGTAATTCGAGTGGCCTTGTGCATGTAATTCGAGTGGCATTGTGCATGTAATTCAAAGTGGCACTATGCATGTAATTCGGGTGGCATTATGCATGTAATCCAGGTGGCATTTTGCATGTAAGCCAACCTTGGAAGGAAACTCCTTAAATACCCGAAAGGGCACCAATGTAACCATCTTTTGCAAAATTAATGAAGTATTGAAGGAGGTTGCCCCCTCGAAGAGGCCTCGCGATTCAGCTTCTATTGTGAGATTGTTCTTTATGCAAATTTCTGTTATATTAATGTGATGTTTATGTGAGTTATTTCCAAGCAATTGTGTGAGAGTGTGTTATTTGAGTTTATTTTATAGCAGGATCTTAACAAGTGGTATCAGAGCGCTTTCCAGGGCCAAGTTCTGCTGCAACTGCAACGATTCTTGCCATCCAATCCGCCTGTTAGGTATAAATTCTGTGTGTTTTTTCCATTCCGTTTTTCCTTATTAAAAAAAAAAATCCAAAAAAAAATACAAGTTGTTTTTTTTTTCCAGACCAAAAACAAAAAAATATATTGTTAGTTGAGTAGGTAGAAACCCTGTACCGGGGGTTTTAAAATATCGCGAAGGATCTGTCGTTATTGGCTAAGCTAGATAGCCCATAAAGCGTCTAGTGAAGTGAGGGGCGATCATGCTCCAATACCTGTGCCTCGTACGTAACTCGCGCACGGACTTGAGCTCCCACGTATCTTCGGGTATATCGGGAGACCATCTAGGATTAAACAAACTTTTAGCCATTAGGAAGCTCTTCGGCCTTGTATTACTCATAGTCTACGGGACACAAGATCCTCGGACGATTACCCTCCCGTATTGTCGAGAGGCAGTAGTGTGCTCAAGGGTATGTGTGGAATCCTCCTTGAGTAGTGGCCTTGAAATATTGGTCCGAGCACTATTGTTCGTCACTGTCGGTATATTAGAGGGCCTATGGGTGGTACATACTCCTATACTTAGCATTCCCTGGTTCTGTTAAAACTGCAACCTGTAAAAAATGCAAAAATAAAAATAAAAATAAGAATCCAAACACCCCCGTTCGTAAACCTGCATTTCAAAAGTGAGCATATGAGAAAGGAGTCCTCTACCAAAAAAATAACAGAAGGGACATGCATTCGGGATAAGCCATGAGGGTGACACTTAAGTTGAAAGTCTGGAGAGTAACAGTGAAATTTACAATGGGGCCACAATCAAGTCGACCAAGTCGAGAGGTCAAGACAAGTCAGAGGCAGAATTCACAGCCTTCGTAGTCGAACGTAACTCGTCATATCGCTCACCCGCAAAATACAGAGAATCTTGAGTGTGAAACACGGCCGCTTTAGATAGTGCTCCAAGGACCCAACTTTTGCTCAGCAGCTCGTAATCAGAATCAGAAACACCGTTAGACTCAAGCAAAACAGAGATAAAAAAAAAAAAAAAAGTCTCGGGGTGCCAAAAAGTAGTGTTGAGAGATATAGCTCATTGTGACCACCTCCTCCTCGCTGATCATTTTGATATATAGCACCCAAGCACTTTTTTGGGCACTTACTAAAAATAGTAAGTCAAAAAAATTCAATTCTATTTTTAGTAACTCGGTCACAAAAGGTCAAAAAATGGCCCAGGGTACCCGTGGACACCATAAAGAACTAGAACACTTGGAGTCCCTAACAAAAGCCATTGAGAACTTGAACTCGGCTTTTCACTCCATAAGGGAAGAAGTCCAAGGTCTTCGCCTAGAGCATGAGGCCACTAGCAATCGCTTAGAAGAAGCATTGACTGAAGTGGACAACAAACTGAGAAGAGAACCACCCAAATCAGAATACCAAGCTGAGAGTTCTACAAGGAATCGTGACCATGATACACCCTTCAGAATGCCCAAGTTGGACTTTCCCAAATTCAGTGGGAAGGATGTTGATGGGTGGCTATGTCGGGTTGACCAATTCTTTCGACTTCATAATGTACCAAGTATTTCATCGAGTCCGGATGGCTTCCTTTAACTTGGAATCCGAGGCTCTACACCGGTTTCAATGGTTGCATCTTACCTACCCAAATCTCTCTTGGGAGGATTTTGAATCCCAAATACTCACTCGATTTGGTCCTAGTGAGTTTGAGGACTTCACAGAGCCTTATCCAAACTACAACAAACAGTGGTCGGCTCGAGAGTACCAAGCTCAATTTGAAAAATTGGCCAATCGAACAAGAGGATTGAGTGAAGGGTTCTTCCGGAGTTGTTATATCAGTGGGTTGAAGATGGAACTCCAAGCAGAAGTCAAAATGTTGAAACCACGAACTATGATGGAAGCTATCGCTTTGGCCCGTCCGGCCGAATCTAAACTCTCTCGCCCAAAGACGCCCATCAAAGTTTCCTCAAAATAGACCTTCATTTCCTCCTAGAGCCCAACACCCGGATGATAATAAACCCGCTCGCACCCAAGCGCCTCACCACCGAAGAGATGGATGCACGTCGTGCCCAAGGATTATGCTACAATTGTGATGAAAAGTTTTTCAAGGGGCATAAGTGTGCACACAAAAAATTGTTCTTGATAGATGTTGGAGAACCCGATACCGCCGACGAGAGTGATGAGGATGAGGACCCTCCGAGAACACCTCCTCCACAAGAAGAAGGGAAACAGAAACCTGAGACATCAATTACAATCCATGCCCTTGCAGGCATTACTACTCCTCAAACCATGAAGGTTACAGGATGTTTCAAGGGCCAACGTCTTTCCATCCTTTTGGATTCGGGAAGCACGCACAACTTCATTGACCCTAGAGTTGCTCAACGGGAAAATTGCTATATCCACAATTGTAATTCCTTTGAGGTCATGGTAGCCAATGGGGGAACCTTATCTTGTCAAGGAAAGTGTCGCAATGTTAAAATCAAGATAGGGGACTATGAACTCAAGCAGACATGTTTGCCCTCCATTTGGGTGGATGTGATATTGTTTTGGGATGCCAATGGTTGAGTACGTTGGGCACTATCGGTTGGAACTTTGCTAAACTTTGGATGCAGCTTCTTCCAGAACGGACAAACACACATCATCAAGGGCTCCCCGACAGAAACACCTCAAATTATCAGTTCAAACAGCATGGAGAAATTGCTAAAGAAATCATCATGTGGGGTCATTGCACAACTATTCTCCATCCAGCCATCCACATCTCCAATGGGTGAAATCCCACAAGACATGCAAAAGATTCTCCACAAACATGAGGCCATCTTTTAAGAACCCATCACACTACCACTGCATCGCTCTCACGACCATGCCATTCCATTATTGCCGGATAGTACACCTCCCAATATCATACCACCTTATGAGCGACTCAAGCGCACCTTATTTTGGAAAGGTAGGAAACAGGACATTCGCTCTTTTGTGGCAGACTGTGACACAGGTCAAAGGATGAAAAGAGAAACAGTGCACTCTTCGGGCACTCTTCCACCCTTGCCGATACCGGATCAGGTGTGGACCGACATCTCTATGGATTTCATAGAAGGGCTACCTAAATCTGGAGACAAGTCTCGTTATTTTTGTGGTAGTGGACCGCCTTTCAAAGTATGCTCACTTTTGTGCCCTAACCCATCCTTACACAGCATTCACTATTGCCCAAATTTTTCTTGACTCCATATTTCGCCTTCATGGCATGCCAACCTCCATTGTATCTGATCGTGATCCCAACCTTACTAGCAATTTTTGGCAAGAGTTGTTTAAGTTGCAGGGGACTCAGCTCACAATGAGTTTAGCCTACCATCCGCAAACGGATGGTCAAACAGAGGTTGTTAATAACTGCTTGGAAACCTACCTTCGTCGCTTGCCTCCGATCATCCTACTCATTGGGCAAAATGGCTTTCTTTGGCCGAATGGTGGTACAACACTTCCTATCATACCGCCACCAGAGGCAGTTTACGGGCACCCTCCACTCACGCCTCCCTCCTACATTTCGGGCAGCTCCAAGGTACAGGTTCCATCAACACTTCCCGAATTGGATGAAGAAGGCTCCATCTTACTTGCACCAAAGCAGCTGTCGTATCGTCGAACTCGCAACCGTACCATCACGGAGGTCCCGGTTCAAGTGGCGTGGACTTCAACCTGAGGATGCTACATGGGAGTCTCTCCATCAACTTCAGCAACAGCTTTCTCATTTTCAGCTTTGAGGACAAAGCTTCTTCAAGGAGAAGGGCATGTTAGGATCTCATCCTAACCCTTAATGTAATAACTTCCATGATGTAATAATTCCTAGTGAACGTGGGTAGTACCCATGATTAATATTTTGTAATGTTCTAAGTTTTAGCTTAGGTAGTGCCCATGACAAATGGCACCCTTTTTATGTAACACATGGTAGATAGGTGGCATTGTGCATGTAATTCGTGTGGCATTATGCATGTAATTCGAGTGGCCTTGTGCATGTAATTCGAGTGGCATTGTGCATGTAATTCAAAGTGGCACTATGCATGTAATTCGGGTGGCATTATGCATGTAATCCAGGTGGCATTTTGCATGTAAGCCAACCTTGGAAGGAAACTCCTTAAATACCCGAAAGGGCACCAATGTAACCATCTTTTGCAAAATTAATGAAGTATTGAAGGAGGTTGCCCCCTCGAAGAGGCCTCGCGATTCAGTTCTATTGTGAGATTGTTCTTTATGCAAATTTCTGTTATATTAATGTGATGTTTATGTGAGTTATTTCCAAGCAATTGTGTGAGAGTGTGTTATTTGAGTTTATTTTATAGCAAGATCTTAACAGGCAGAAACAAAAAAGCACCCCTACCCCTCCAGCCAATTCATGCTGAGACTCTGTTTCAGCAGTGGGGTTTAGACTTCATCGGGGTCATCACGCCTAACTCTGCAGTAGGACACAAGTTTATCCTTACCGCCACCGATTACTTCACCCGGTGGGCAGAGGTGATCCCCACTAAGAATGCGGACCAGGAAACAGTCATCGGGTTCCTTGAGAGCCTCATCACTCGTTTCGGGGTCCCGGAGGCAATAGTGACAGACAATGGTCCGGGGTTCGCAGGTGCTGTACTCATTGAGTACACCAGCAAGTACGACATCTATCACAAGATGTCTTCTAACTACTACCTGCAGGGGAATGGCCTGGCCGAGTCCACCAACAAGAATCTGCTGAAGATTGTCAAAAGGACGATGAGAGAGAAACAAGAGGACATGGCACCTGCTCCTGAATCGGGCGCTATGGGCAGATCGCATATCATTCAAGAAGTCTATCAAGACATCCCCCTACGCGCTCGTATACGGCAAGCAGGCAGTTTTGCCTACCCACGTAGAGATACCCGCACTCTAGATGCTATAAGAAGAAAGAGGCAACGGGGATCCAGTGGACGCAAGACTGTGCCAATTGCTGCGGTTATTGTTGGTTACGAATCTGCCATGAGGAAAGGATTTTGGGTTAATGCGCCCAGATTCGCCCACCAACATGAAAGGCCGGAAGGAAGAGATGCCTTCCGTGCCAATCTCCGGAGAAGGCCGGCTCCTTTGGGGGGTTTTATGGTTTAAGCTAAGAGTGCAGGAAAGAGATAAAGGAACGGAAAGAATTTACAAATGTGATTGGAGTTTGGTGGGGGGAACTAACAGTACGGCAACACATTAATCACCATTACTTACTGCATCATAAATACAAAGCATGACAAGGAACTGCAAAACCTAAGTGTACTTTCTGTACTAAGCAATATACGCACAGCTACAATGGTCCCCTAGCAAACATTCTCCCTACAAGGAGAACTAACAGCACGGCAATGCATCAATCACCACTACGTACGGAAACTCAAACAAAAAGCAACTAAGAGATGTCAGAGCCAGGTATATGTGTTATGCAGAGAATTTATACGCACAGCTACAATGGTCCCCTAGCAAACATTCTCCCTACAAGGAGAACTAACAGCACGGCAACGCATCAATCACCACTACGGACAGCAACGTAACACACAACTGATGGAACTGCTACCACATCTATTATGAAGTTCAAAAGTGCTTGGCCACCAAATGCCGAAATGAATCAACAAGCCATGGCACAAACAATGCTAAAGGTATATCCGACCACCAAATGCTGAAATGAATCAACGAGCCGTGACACAGGGAAGCGTAAAAGCATAAAGAAATAAAAGCAGGAGAACAGAACCAGGCATACAATTTATATTTATAAGCAGAAGCACGGTTACAATGGTTCCCTAACAGACATTCCCCTTCCACCCTTTACAATGAAAACATGGTGGGTTTTTATAGCCCGAGTCCCTCCCGTTACATTAATGGGCACAGAGTCCCGACCAAACACAAGCTGACAAAAGCGGCGAAAGAGCTGCAAATGCTGACCTTTGTCGGACTGGACTGTACCCGCAGCATGGTCTTCCTGGAAGTCCGGACAGCTAGGTGGCAGTGTGTTGGGCGGAACTTCTTCTCGGCAAGAATGCGGGTAGCTGGAGCGGGTAGAACCTCCAATCAGCTTTAAATGAGGCCACTGGCATAGGTAGTGCAGCCCATGCTCGTCCTTTTGCTCGGCACGTCTTGGCTCAAATCCCGAAGCTGGACACTTGTCAGATGATGGATGATGCTGTTTGACACGTGTCTGCCTTGAAAGGCAGTTTATCCAACTTCGCCTGGGATCAGAGCGCCATCGGGTTGCGCAGGCAGAAAACAGCGCAGTCGGGAAGGCCTTCATGCCTTGGGTGCATTTCCGAGTTTGTTTCCCTACTGCGCACCTGTCAAGGGCGCACTCCGACTTCGCTGCGAAGTCGGACTGCGCACAGGTGAAAGCTGATCTCTGCCGCCGTACGGACTTCGCTCCAAAGCACTTAGTCATTTTTCTGTTAGCCTGCCAGCCTGCAACAAGGTGCGCCCAGAAAGAGGGCGAAGTCGGACTTCGCACCAAAACTGGGCGAAGTACGAACTTCGCACCAAAACTGGGCGAAGTGCGAACTTCGCACCAACACTTAGCCATTTTCCAGGTCAACTGCTGTCAAACTTGAGATCCAACTGAGGGGCTCCAAGAAAGGGGGGGAGAAAGAGAATGTAGGAAAGAAAGAGAAAGGGAGAGAGGAAGAAAGGAAAATAGAGGAAGAGGGAAAAGGAAGAGCAACACTGCTACAAAATTGAAAACATTGCACCCCGTGCAAAATGTGGCAACATTTCTGGCGGCTCGCAGGGTGTCGAGCTCGCCTCGGCGCAAAGAATCCATGCCTTCATCCATTGGGTGCAGAGGAACTTGCTTCCCCTGCCTTTTGCTGCTCTAGCTGTTCTCCTCGCGGCAACTGTTCTTCAGATTCACCTTCGTCAGTTGCCTCCTCAGAACCATCTTCCGAAGGCTCTCCAGCTTTTGCTTCTGCCTCGCAGATGCGGTTGTATGCGGCCTGGGCTTGGCCCCAGGCTTCTGCTTCGAATGGCCGGCGGTCAGCAACTTCTTCTAATGCTGCGTGGAAAGCAGCGACCGCGTGCAGGTCGATGGTGAGGTATCTTTTTCCTAGCTCCTGGAAGTAGGAGCTGATCTTGCAGCATTTGGACACCATCTGGGTGACCTGACTTTCTTGAATTGGCTCACCCAGCTATCAATCTCAGCTGTATCTGCCTCAAAGGACCGCCAATTCTTTTTCACCTGCTCATGGGTGAGAAACTCACCATTCTCAACAAAGCCCGGGCACCCTAGTTCGGAAAGAGCGTGAAAGGGAGCCATACAAATGTCTCTTTCGTGTTCGAATGCGTCCAGCATTCGTCTGGCAACCCTCACCTCTTCTACTTTTTTAAAATATTTATGCAAGGTTACCCTTGCATCTGCCCATTCTGCAGCGAATGAGGACATGGGGGAGAATTGGAGGCCATCGCGCTCGCGCTCCTGAAGATTTATTGCCAGGTCCAGCCATTGCTTCGCCTGGCGTTCGGCCTCCTCTACCACAGGCTTTCCCTGGGCAGAAACTTCTTGAATTCTGGATGCGAAATCCAGAACTGACATTGCCTTATACGTGTGGGGCTTGCATCCCCGCAGCAGATCAGCCCGCATCCCCTTAACCTTGCTCTTCGAAAAGACCGTCGCTTGAGATGCTCTCTCTGCAGATTGCGACTGCGCCTGTTTCAAAGACTCCTGGAGCTGAGAAATCTGCTCCAAGGCTGCCCCGCTTTTCCGTTGCGGCTTGTTGCTGAGAAGCGGCCAGCTGGGCTTTTAGTTCATCTATTTCTCGCCGCGCCGCTTCCAGCTGCTCAGTGGACCTGGACAGGTCCTCTTCAAGCTGTCTTGTCTTATCCTGCAACCCGAAAAGCTCTTCCTGTTCCTCCAGACTCTTGACAAGGAGATTGTCCGCTTTACGAATGATTCCCCTGAATCTCGTATTGCTTGTCGATATCGTCAAAGCTCTTCTCCTTTGTCTGGAGCTCGTAGTCCGCCCTGGTCATTTCCCGGAGAGGCTTCTTCACTTTCGGGATTATCTTCTCTGTTGTAAGCACTCTCCTCTCAAAGTTAAACTTGGTGCGCTTTATCGGGGCGGCTATCTCTTCAGGTCTCCTCCGCTTCAAGTTTTGGAGGAAAGAGATAGGGTACTCTACAGCTCTCGTTGCCAGAGGCAAGTCGTCCGTATTCTGGAGGTCGTCCATGAAGTCTGGTTCCCCCAGCCTAGGGTTCTGCTGAGACGTCTCTCCTGCGGGAATGGGATCAGGAGGAACCGGACGGACTTTGGAAGGATCGGCCGCTTCTGAGGGCGACCGGGGAGTGGAGATGGGAGCGGCTGATGCTGAAAGGGTTTCAAGCGGCTGAGGCGGCGGATGTAACGGTGAATGCACGGCTTCAGCACTAACCTCAGGCGAAGGGTTTGGGGTTTGACTCAGAGATAGGGAAACGTTGGGGTTCTGAGCAAACTGGTCAAAAGAATGGGGGCCGCTAGAAGGGTGTGGAGACGGGGAGGAAGATGCGGCCACGGCTTGCTCGGATTGAGCGGGAGATGGAGTAGGAGTAGGGCTAGATGAGACCAGAGAGAGTGGGGCAGCAAACGTACCTGCGAGCTCCGCCTGAGCCGATGCTGGATGGATGTCTGCGCTTCTGGTTCCGGCGGCTGGCTCGGGACTGCCCAGAGAAACATGCTCTGGAGCGGCTGAACGCGGCTGCGGCTCGCGATTGGTCGCTCGCACTGTCAGACTAGGTCGCCTCGATCTTTTCAACTCTCTTCCTCTTCTTCTCTTCTGGAACAATGGCCGGATCGGGGGAAGGAGATGAAGCAGGTGCAGGGCGCCGATGTTCCCACGGTGAACTTGTACCGGGTTTGACTTGCAGAAGGTCTGCCGCAACCGGTCTGCTCTCGGCGGCGCCGGCGCCTTTTGTGCTCGAAGGGTCACCTCGTGCGTTGACTTGATCGGTTTCTGCGCCTTTTCAGGCGTCGCCTTGGAAGCCACGGGCTGCATTGGGTCCACTTGGATGTCTGCTGGGCTCGCGCTGGCAGTTGTCGAAGTGTACAACTGTTGGGAGGAAGACCCTCCTTTATAACCCTCAAAGGGACCTCGGGGAACGTAATCTTGATATGCGAACGGCCGCCACCGTCATGGTGCTGGTCATATAGAACCGAAAAGTCGTCATCAACGGCCATATTTCTCCTGGTGGATTTGTCGTGCTGCGTGTGGCACCTCATCTTCCAAAGATTCAATAATCTTTTCTTTTGGCCGCTAAGGCCTGCTATTTTGGAGAGGAATTTTTTAAACCCTGGAGATGAGAACTGGTGGTCCGGGTTTCGCTTGGGGTCATATGCTACCTCCTCGCAGTAAAAATCCTGCCACGGAGGCGAAGCTTCCATCAAGTCAATTTCCCAGTCAAGGTCCACATGGACCACATCGCATCTGTCCTCGATTATATCCGCCCGGGGGCAGAGATGTGTGAACTTTCCCCTTATCCCGTACGGGTCGTACTTCCAGCGCTGCGGCAGCAGAATCAGACCAATGTCAAAAAGCTCCCGCTCGAGGTAGACATGTTGTCCTACCTCGAAAATCTCAACGTTCGCCCAGGAAAGAGGATATTGAAAAATCTGGCCTCTTTTCTTTCCTAGGCCGAACTCCTCCTCAACGTAATCCATCTGACGGGCAACCTCCATCCCAAACTGATGATCCGTGCACCAGTAGGGCAGCAGATGAGGTTTGCCCTTGAATCCGTAGATTCTGACCACAATCCCCTGCGTCAGTCTAAAGACGTCCCCGAGCTTCTGACTCAGCAAAGAGTTCGTCATTTCTCGCGGGGGGCGAGGGATCTCGCCTCGCTGAAGACCGACATGACCAATCCCGTAAAGTTGAAGTTAAACTTGTAGTAAGACCCTTTCCGGTATAGGTCATCCGTCCAACCATAGACGGGCCGTGGCTCTCCCTTCTCGTTGACCTTCTTCAGGTTCGGGATCGGCATCCGGGAGTGCAAATGATACAAACATAGCCAAGCTAGAACAGAACTGAACCGAAATTCGATGGACTGCTTCTTCTGAGCTTGACCAGGCTGGAGTGGATGGCGTATGCCAACCAGTCCGCCCAGTCAAAAAAGATGGGACGCTTTCCACTTCTCTGCGCTGCTGGTTCGTAGGATTCTCCACACAGGAGACATTCTGCCAGCGCTAGCTGGTACGGCTGTACCAGCTCATCAGAGTCGCAGCCGAGGATCCATGCCAGAATGGTGTATAAATATTTGCTCTGAAACCTCGCCAAGGGCATGGGGCCGGTTGGCCACTGTCCAGCTGCAAGCGGGGCGTTCAGCTCTGAATTGAGGAAATCCCTCATCCGTTTTGTATGCGTGAAGCGTCCCGCTTGCTCGCCCAGATTTATCTTTCTGACGATTGTGCTGGAGTCATACTCCAACCCTGGGGCGAAAGCTGGCTGGACAGTCTCCCTGCGTAGCGCGAACAAGGGTTTACCGCTGGAGCTGCAAATCTGCCGGGTAACTGGTCTGTAGTGTCTGACAATCAGGTCTACCAGCTCCGGGCATTGATGGACAGGAGGGCATAAGAACCGGAAGAGGTTTGACTTGTACGCCGCTCCGAAATGGTGAGAGGGCGAAACCTTGTCAGCCCAACTCTCCACATTTGTCCGCAGCTTAGTCAGGCTCATAGAAAACGAGCCGTCCTTGTATCCCGCCAGGTAATTTACCGGAGGTGGTGGGGCTTGCCCACGCTGTACTTTCTTTGGCCGGGACTTTGACTTTCGCTCCGGCGGTGTTTCACTTCTGAAAACACTTGGTCGCGGTAAATCCTCGGGTTCGCACCCTTCGCTGGATTGCGCTGGCATTGGCATCTTTCCTCTGTCCATCTCTCCGAAACAACAATAATTACGAATTCAGGGCGTCTGTAGCAGATTTCGCAGTCACAGGAATAATCTGCGCAGTTTGGCATGTCTGGATGCATCTGACCCCCTTTTCTAGATAATGACAACGTCATTAATGTCGCGCAGGAGGGGGTAGGTCGGCTGGCAAGTGAAGGAGTTATGTTTCTTGGGTGGCCGCGCAGGAGAATGTTTTGAAAAAGGTATCCCGGCTGCCGTGCCATGCTTTTTTGATTGCACTTTTCATTGAGGACTGTGCAATCATTAACTTTACCTTGAACGCTGCGCCATGGCTGACGTCACTGCTGCTATCTGGGCACACTGCTCAAGAAAAAACCCCTTGGCGCGGAAACCCATCTCAAAACGGTCGCAATGCGCCTTGGGCCCAGCTTGGAGCTTTTAGAATATTTTATTCATTTTTTTAAACAACTGTCCAAGCTGGCCCAGAAAACAAGGCGGAATCGGACTTCGCCCAAAGTTGGGCGCGATCCGACTTCGCCAGCGCAGTCGGACTTCGCCCGAAATTCGGGCGAAGTTCGAACTTCGCGCGAAGTTTGCACTTCGCGCGTGAGCTGCGACTTGCATTGAGACTTTCTTTTCTTTTTTCTTTACCGCGCCCGAGGGTTGAGCGCAGTCCGGCCCTTTGCAAACTTCGGAAGAGAGGCGAACACTTAGAACTTTACTGCCTCTTTGGACCGGGTGCACGAGCTGCGCTTGAACAATGAAGCGCGTTCGGACTTCGCCCGAAGTTCGGGCGAAGTTCGAACTTCGCGCGAAGTTTGCACTTCGCGCGAGCTGCGCGCAGTTCGTACTTCGCGCGCAAAGTCGGACTTCGCTCAAAACTGAGCGCAGTCCGATTCTTCGTGCCTTTGCAGTTTTTTCTCCATTCAAACTTCGCGTTTTGGCTGGCGCGCAGCCCGACTTCGCTGCGAAGTCGGGCAGCGGCCAACACTTAGCCGTTTTTTGCTTTGTTTTCTTCTTCACTCAAGCAGCCCCTTCACGAACTTCGCTCCTTCTGAGGGGCGACAACAGACTTCGCTGCGAAGTCTGTATTCTCTCCCATGTCGCAGTTAGGCTCAAAAAATAAAAAATTAAAAGCTGGAAACTGTACATGCTGGAAAACAAAAATGCATAAGGGAAATTTTTACAAAGAAGGGCCACTCGGGCACCTTCAATAGCGGTAACTTTTTAAGTGGAACCCGTTAACAGGGATAGGTAGGAGCTGACCCTCCATATCCCGAAGTACATAGGCATTGAACTGGTTCACCCGGGCAATCTGATAAGGGCCCTCCCAGAGGGCATCAAACTTCCCGTGATTGCCCGGCTTTGCCTTATATGAGTCCCACTTCAGCACCGGGTCCCCGATTTTAAAAACTCGGGCAGTGGTGCCTTTTGCAAACCAGCCTTGAGTGGCTGCAATATGATCGGTGAAGGCCTGGTATGCTTTTTCTCTGTCTTCTTCCAACTGCAGGAGTTGGCACAGTCTGTCGTCCACCGGGTCTCCACTGCTCCTGTCTTCGTCCAACATCCATAGGGCAGGGATTTCAATGTGGGATGGCATGACAACCTCTTTGCCATAGACGAGCGCATAGGGGGACGTTCTGATGGATTTCTTGAATGAAACTCTGTCCGCCCACAGCGCCCGGTTCAGGAGTAAATGCCAAGTCCGCTTGTTTCTGTCAATGGTCCTCCGGATGATTTTCAGGAGGTTCTTGTTAGTAGACTCGGCAAGGCCATTCCCCTGCGGGTAGTAATTAGAAGACATCTTGTGATAGATGCCAAGTTTGCCAGTGTACTCCGTGAGTACAGCGCCTGCGAATCCCGGACCGTTGTCTGTCACAATTGACTCTGGAACCCCGAAGCGGGTAATCAGGCTCTCAATGAACCTGATGACCGTTTCTTGGTCTGCGTTCTTGGTCGGGATTGCCTCTGCCCACCGTGTGAAGTAATCGGTGGCTGTAAGAATAAACTTGTGTCCGGCAGAGGAACTAGGCGAAATCACCCCAATGAAGTCTAGACCCCATTGCTGGAACGGAGTCTCGGCCTGAATCGGTTGAAGGGGCAGGGGTGCTTTTCTGTTTTTGCCAGCAAACCTCTGGCATTGATCACACTTGGAACAGACCGCATGAGCGTCTGTAAATAGAGTGGGCCAATAGTACCCAGCTCTAATTATTTTTAAGGCCGTAGGCCTTGCAGAATGATGACCCCCAGGCATCCCGGAATGAAAATCTCCGAGGACCCTGGGCTGGTCTGATTTTCTGACGCACCGCAACAGGATGCCGTCGATGTTTTTGAAGTAAAGCCCCTCGGGGCGAAGAGTGTACTTAAGTGCACCTAGCCGAAATCTCCTTCGTTGTGAGGCGTTCAAGTGATCTGGACATCTTCCGGTGCAGAAATATCTCACCAGTTCATCTGTCCAATCACTCCCCTCCGATAAGGAGTTGGCTAGGTAGATGCGTGTCGCTGTGTCCTCCCACTTACAGGCGGAGATGCCGGCTACAGCGCTTCGGGCCAATTCCTGACACAAGGCTCGGCCCCTGATAAGCTTGGTGGGCCGCACTTCGATGTCGAACTCCTGGATTTTTGCAATCCATCCCGCTCTCTTGTGACCCGGTTCTCCTTGTATGATGAAGCTTCGAACGTCCGGGGAATCACAAAGACAGATCGCTTTGCTCTCGGGAGACAAAATGCCCGAACTTTCGGAGGGATTTCATAACAGCGTGAACCTCCCGCTCTATAAAGTTGTACTTTTCCTCATGCGGCTGAATCACTTGGCTCAGAATGCTATGGGGCGCTCCTCGCCATCGTCCCCTTCTGAGTTAGGACTGCAGACGTAACTTTCGGGTTCTCCCACTGCATAAAGGATGAAGTCCTTGGAGTAGTCCGGGTTTGTCAACACCGGAGCTTGCGCAATTCGAGCCTTGATTTCCTCGAAGGCTTGCTCTCTCTCATCAGTCCATTCGTAAATTGTATCTTTTTTCAGCAGTTCGGCCATAGGCTTGATCACCTGTGCGAAGTCCGGAATGAACTTCCGCACGAAGTTAATCTGACCGAAGAAGGACTGCAGCCCTTTTTTATCGATGGGGGCTGGCAAGCGAAGGAGGGCTTCTGCTCTGTCAGGGTCAATGGCGAGGCCTTCCTCGGAGATGACATGTCCCAGCAGCTTTCCTTCTTTTACCGCGAAGACAGACTTCTTCGGGTTTATAGAAATGCCGAATTCTCGACACCTCTCAAATATTTGCCGTAGGTGTGAAACATGATCCCCTCTTTGGTGAGAGAAAACAGTCATGTCATCAAGGTAGATAACAATGATCTTATTGAGCAGCTCTCTGAAGGCCAGGTCCATGGCCCTTTGGAATGTGGCACCAGCATTGGATAAGCCAAACGGCATGCGCTGATAGGCGAACGTCCCCCACTTGGTGGTGAACGCCGTCTTATGCTGGTCCTCATCTTTGACCCAAATCTGGTTGTAGCCGGAAAATCCATCTATGAGTGAGAATCTCTGGGCTCCAGCAACGATATGTAGAATCTGGTCGATTTGGGGAAGCGGATAGTGGTCCCTGAGGGAAGCCTGATTCAGGTTTCTGAAGTCGACACGGAGACGAATGTCGCCATTCTTTTTCCTCACGGGCACCAAATTCGCGACCCAGGATGAATGTTTGATGGGGTAGATGATTTTGGCTTCCAGCATCTTCAAGAGCTCGGCTTTCATCATGGCCTCAATCTTCGGATTCACGGCCCTTCGCTTCGTCGGAATGGCTTGGCGCCATCCTCTAGCTCAATGGTATGCCGGATGACAGTTTCGTCATACCCCCTCAAATCCTCGTAGCACCAAGCCACGATGTCGGGGAACTCTCGGCACAGTGATCTGATCTGCTCAAGTTCCTCCGACGTGCAGTCTGTTCCGACCTTGATAGTTTTACCAGGTTCAAGTTCCAGGTCAGCATACTGCTTCGGGTCTACTTTGATCCTGTGAGATATAGCTCTGTCATTCTGATCAAACAGACTCTCCAATGTAATCAGTCCTTTTGGGACATGATTATTTCTTAACTGTATCAACCCCTCATATTGCTCGTCATCAGGGTCTCTACCTTCGATTGAACCAACTTCGTTAACCAAAAATGTGACGATTTCCTCGTCACAACTGAACACCTGCCAGTGGGTGTCCTTATCGAGCATGAAGGCTCTGTAAATAGTGCGAACCGGCTTCGGTTTCTGGACAACGTCATCAGCCGGAACGTACCTGGCTCCAACGGACGCCAGAATGTCAGCGTGTTTGTTTTTCTCACGCGATATCGCCTTGACATTCAACGAGTCGAACGACTCCATCAGGTCCCACACCCGGTTGCGGTACGCTCTAAGATAGTGCTGTTTGGAGGCGCACTTGTTCGTAACCTGGTGACACACCAGCTCTGAATCTCCAAAGATCTGCAGGTGTTTGATCCCCAGCCTCTCCGCCTTTCGCAAACCCAAGCACAGGGCTTCGTACTCCGCCGAGTTGTTAGTGCAGCTCCAGGCCAACCTGTAGGTATAGTCCTTCTGGATTCCGGTCGGAGAAACCAGAAGCACCCCTGCACCGGCGCCATTTTTGCATCGCGCGCCGTCAAAGAAAAGCTTCCATAGCTTCTCAGGTGCAGGTCCCACTTCCTTTGCAGCCGACTTGTCAAGCCTCTCGGGCTGTACGATGGAGTAACAGCCCTGCTCTGTCTCAATTACGGCATTGAAGTCCCGCAAAGAGAACTCATCTTCAAGCTGTAGCACTTCGAAGGCTTGCTCAGTCGACTCTACTGTCACCAGCTTCTTCCTCCGACAACTGGACCATGCAGTCCAACTCTCCTCCGGTTATCTTCTCTACTAGGAAGGTGGAAGGCTTCTCATTGAAAATTTTCAGTCTCCTTCCTTTGAAGGGCACTTCCATGTGTGAGTAGTCTAGAGACAGGTACCCGCCCAACTTCGCAGTGAACTCCCGGGAGAGACACATGCCGAAGTAGGGAGCCAAGTCAACAACCACGACCTCTTGGATGACCACGATGTCGAGAGCCTTGTGCAGCCGGATAGGGATGTCCTTTATGACACCAACTGTCTTGACAGGGGTGCCGTCTAATTGCAGCACGCCTTGGCTGCTCCGTGTGTATTCCATCCCGATCTCGTCGCAGACGGCCTTCGGCATCACAGTCGTGGAAGCACCAGAATCCACCATGCAGTTGTGAACTATGTGCCCTTGCATCCGTAAAGACAGATAAAAGGGAGGCGGTCTGTTCTTCCCAGTGGCTGAGACTGTCAGAGGTTGAACCAGGACAGCGGGCTGTATCTGCTTGCCGCCTTTCATGTTCTTCAGAGATTCTTGCAGCAGATCCACCTGGCCCGGGGAGCGTAAGAGCATCATACATGCCGATTCTAGCAGGTGTTCTTTTCAACTCGTCTACTATGTCAGTAGCTCGAGGTACTAGCTCCTTCTCGCTTCTTTTGCCGGCTCATACTTCGTCCGGGATCGCCGGGTAGCCTCAACTCGCCGTCTCTTGGTCGAGACGGGTACTTCGCCTTCTCCTAGGCTTGTTCTTTGGTTTCAGCTGGAGGCCGAGGTACGGGAGCTTTAGCCGGAACTGGAGCTTTTGCTATAGGAGGCTTGGCTGGAACAGGGGCAGCCTTTGCCGGAGGAGGCTTGGCTGGAGCTTTATCTTTGGATGCCTTCTCCTGGGCTGTGTAGGGCCACAGCCGTTTGTACGGTGGCAGCCCACCGGGCTGCGGTTTTTCTCTTCTTGCATAAACTTGCAAAGGCTTGGCAGCATCTGCGGTTTTCTTTTCTTCCTTGGCGGGCGGCACTAGATTCTCCTCTGGGAGGGCAAAGTTGGCTTCGCCGTCCAGGATCATGTAGAGTTCATCGTCCTCTATGGCGCTGCCGGCCAAGGTCTGGATGTAGTGCTGGTGCAGAGTGCAGTCTTCCTCCGAATGCGGGTCGTTGCACGTAGTGCACCAGTTAACCTGGTCGGAAGGACCAGGCGGGTCTTCTATAGCAAGCATTTCTCGGAGGCGGACGCCTCTGCAACTGATGCTCCGGGGCTTGTCTTTTGTCAGCGCCGGGGGCGCATATGGCCTCCTAGGAGCGAGGTCCATCTCGGGCTCGCTTCTTCTTCAGAGCGGTCATGTCATTGGACATGGCATGATATCCTGAGGCCAAAGCCCGCACCTCCTGGAGGATTGTATTCTGAATGCTACTGTCAGGAGGCGGCAACTGTGCCGGTGGAGGCAATGCGGCTAATGGAGGAGGGTTAGAATAAGGTGCGTACTGAGGGGGAGCAGGAAGTGCTGGAAAATGCGGAGCAGGAGGAGGCGGGTGAGGATAATGCAATTGAGGCGGGCCGTAAGGAGTTACGACCGGCGCCGGATTCCACTGCTGCTGGGGTTGCTGCCCTGATGTGGACGGCGCACCACCAAGAAGCAGGAGGATACTGGGATCTGGGGAAGTCAGGGTGAATGGGTTCCTGCACCCTGGACGGGAGTCTGCCGATAGAAATAATGTCAGCTTCAGCTTGTTGGGCAGCCTCGTACAGAGCAGGAAACTCGTCTATTCTGGCAATCTTCAGCAAGAGGCATATGTCTGAGTTGAAGGATCTCAGATAGTAGTGAGCAGCCATGCCAGCTGAAGGCCGAAGTTCGCGAGGTACCCGTTTCCAGGATCTCGCAAACCTGATGTTGAAGTCGGACACCTCCTCTTGAGGGTGTCTCTGGATACTTTGGAACTGATGCAGCAAAGAAGTAGGGTCAGCAGACTCGTTGCATCCTTTCACGAGCCTTCTGGCAAGCTGGGGCCACCCTGTGATGGATCCCTCTGGCAGCGATCTCCACCAGTAGAGAAGCTTTCCCCTCAGGGAAAGGGCCAGCAGACGGGTCTTCACACTCTCATCAGTAATGGAATGTAATGCGGCCAAGGCAAGGATGTCCTGGATGTGCTCGTACGCCGTCTTGCCGTAGCCGTCGTATGTAGGGATAGACTTTAAAGCAGCAGGGGGCACAGCTTGCTGTCCGACCAGGGCCAAGGGCCCTGTAGAGTCCACCGCCGGGAAGAGATCATCGTCATTTTGCTGCTGAGCAGCCATTTCTTCTTCTTCTCCGCCGTCGGTTGTGTACTCAGTGTCGGTACTTTCCGAGGATGCAGATGCTTCTTCTTCCTCGGCCTCTTCTATTTCGTACTCAGCTCCGCCGACCTCGGCTTCGGCTTCTTCTTGAATTTCAGCCTCGGCTTCGTCGACACGAGCTTGCGGATCAGCCAGCCTGGCAATTTCGCCTCGAGCGTTGATGTCCAGTTCGTAAAAGTCAGGCGGGCTTCTCGGATCCCTTGCTCGCCACCTTCTTGTTTGCATGAAGGTGCTGGGACCGGTCTTTCGGACTCAGAGGATTTGTTCGTGCAGAGTCGCCAGGTGTTCAGATTTCGAACAACAATGAAGCGAACACCGGTGCTTCAATTCTGTTGGGGGTGAGAAACTTCCTTGTCTCACCAAGTGCTCAGAAACCACTGTCAGCGCCAGGTGGAGACCGATCAGAAAATCTCTCTTCAAATGTGGGACCCTGGTCCCACCGGCGTGCTGGAGAAACTGTTGGTTACGAATCTGCCATGAGGAAAGGATTTTGGGTTAATGCGCCCAGATTCGCCCACCAAAGATGAAAGGCCGGAAGGAAGAGATGCCTTCCGTGCCAATCTCCGGAGAAGGCCGGCTCCTTTGGGGGGTTTTATGGTTTAAGCTAAGAGTGCAGGAAAGAGATAAAGGAACGGAAAGAATTTACAAATGTGATTGGAGTTTGGTGGGGGGAACTAACAGTACGGCAACACATTAATCACCATTACTTACTGCATCATAAATACAAAGCATGACCAGGAACTGCAAAACCTAAGTGTACTTTCTGTACTAAGCAATGTACGCACAGCTACAATGGTCCCCTAGCAAACATTCTCCCTACAAGGAGAACTAACAGCACGGCAATGCATCAATCACCACTACGTACGGAAACTCAAACAGAAAGCAACCAAGAGATGTCAGAGCTGTGTATATGTGTTATGCAGAGAATTTATACGCACAGCTACAATGGTCCCCTAGCAAACATTCTCCCTACAAGGAGAACTAACAGCACGGCAACGCATCAATCACCACTACGGACAGCAACGTAACACACAACTGATGGAACTGCTACCACATCTATTATATGAAGTTCAAAAGTGCTTGGCCACCAAATGCCGAAATGAATCAACAAGCCATGACACAAACAATGCTTTAGGTATATCTGACCACCAAATGCTGAAACGAATCAACGAGCAGTGACACAGGGAAACGTAAAGCATAAGCATAAAGAAATAAAAGCAGGAGAACAGAACCAGGCATACAATTTATATTTATAAGCAGAAGCACGGTTACAATGGTTCCCTAACAGACATTCCCCTTCCACCCTTTACAATGAAAACATGGTGGGTTTTTATAGCCCGAGTCCCTCCCGTTACATTAATGGGCACAGAGTCCCAGTCAAACACAAGCTGACAAAAGCGGCGAAGGAGCTGCAAATGCTAACCTTTGTCGGACCGGACTGTACCCGCAGCATGGTCTTCCCGGAAGCCGGACAGCCTAGGTGGCAGTGTGTTGGGCGTAACTTCTTCTCGGCAGGAATGCGGGTAGCTGGAGCGGGTAGAACCTCCAATCAGCTTTAAATGAGGCCACTGGCATAGGTAGTGCAGCCCATGCTCGTCCTTTTGCTCGGCACGTCTTGGCTCAAATCCCGAAGCTGGACACTTGTCAGATGATGGATGATGCTGTTTGACACGTGTCCGCCTTGAAAGGCAGCTTATCCAACTTCGCTCGGGATCGGAGCGCCATCGGGTTGCGCAGTGAAAACAGCATAGTCGGGAAGGCCTTCATGCCTTGGGTGCATTTCCGAGTTTGTTTCCCATCGCAGCACCTGTCAAGAGGCGCACTCCGACTTCGGCTGCGAAGTCGGACTGCGCACAGTGAAAGCCGATCTCTCGCCGCCGTACGGACTTCGCTCCAGCATTTAGTCATTTTTCTGTTAGCCTGCCAACCTGCAACAAGGTGCGCCTAGAAGAGGGGCGAAGTCGGACTTCGCACCAAAACTGGGCGAAGTGCGAACTTCGCACCAACACTTAGCCATTTTCCAGGTCAACTGCTGTCAAACTTGAGATCCAACTGAGGGGCTCCAAGAAAGGGGGGAGAAAGAGAATGTAGGAAAGAAAGAGAAAGGGAGAGAAGAAGAAAGGAAAATAGAGGAAGAGGGAAAAGGAAGAGCAGCACTGTTACAAAAATTGAAAACATTGCACCCCGTGCAAAATGTGGCAACAAGATTACAAGAAGAGAGATAAAAAGCATATCAGGCCTTTACTAAACATCTGTGAAGCGACCCAAGGTTGGTTTGCAAAAGGCACCACCGCTCAAGTTTTCAAAATCGAGGACCTAGTGCTGAAGTGGGACTCACTGAAGGCAAAGCCGGGCAACCATGGTAAATTTAATGCCCTCTGGGAAGGCCCCTATCAGATTGCTCGGGTGAACCAATTTAACGCATTCGTGCTCCGGGACATGGAGGGACAGCTTCTCCCCATTCCCGTCAACGGGTTCCACCTGAAGATTTACCACCGCTGAAGGCACCCCAGGCGGGTCCTTCCTTGTATATATTTCTTTTCTGCATTTTTATCAGACTGTATATATTTATTTCAGCATTCAACTTTTTATTTTCGAAAGCCTAAGTGAAGCCTACAGCAAATTCCGACTTCGCAGTGAAGTCGGGCATCGCTCCTGGAACAGTGCGACACCGGGAGTTTGAGAGAAGGCAGCTGACAAAAAGGCCAAAATTTTACTAAGTGCTGGGTGCGCAATCCGACTTCGCAGCGAAGTCGGACTACGCACCATCTTGGGAGCGCAGTCGGGGAGCACAAAGAAAAAAATTGGCGCAGTCGGGGAGCACAGAGAAAAAAATTGGCTAAGTGTCGAAGACAGACTGTGCAACTTTTTTGAGCGAAGTCTGACTGCGCAATCAAGTCTGAGCGAAGTTGGAGTGCGCACATTTTCTGGGTGAAGTCCGAGTGCGCCCTCAATTTTGAGCGCACCTTGGGTGACCTGTCGCGGGAAACAAGGAAAAATGATAAAATATTTCTAAGTGTGGGCCTAGACAGCGCAGCGTGGCATAGTGCGAAGTTGGGTTGTGCCCCTCCTTAAAACCTTGGGCCAAAATTTTTCCCTCGAAGCGTGTGCCCAGGCGACGGCTATGACATCACTGGAAGCATGAGGTCTGAAAAAATTTTAAAATAATGATTGCGCGACTTTCAAAAAGGATGTCATTAAGAAAGCAGGTGCATTAGGACCAACCGCAACCAGGGTACGCTTTCCAAAGATAAACCCATGCACAACCGCCAAAGAATTATAACGCTTCCACCAACTTCAGGCAAATCACCTTAACCCCTTCCCTTGCGCCATTAATGTTGAATTCCTTGCCTAGAAAAGGAGGCCCTGGCATACTCAGAACATCCAAATTGTCGAGCTGACTCCGAGCTGCAAGGTCCAGAATTAAGCAATCAATAGCTAGAATCCCCATCTCTCCACTTCGAGCAAAAAAGAGAGGAAATGGACAAGGGGAAAGCACCAATGCTAGTGCAGTCCAGCAATGAGGAACGTGAGGCTAAAGAACATACAGAATCCAGCGCTCATGAGAATGAAGCGCCGCGTGAGCAAACAAGGAGAACCAAGTCAAAAAGAAGCCAAGGGCAAGCTCCACCGCCGCCCATCAATCGCCTGGCCGGGTACAAAGATGGCAAGTACTCTATCAGCCTCACCAAGCTGCGGCCGAATATTGCAAAGTGGGCTGACAAAGTTTCGCCCTCACACCATGTTGGGGCTGCATACAAATCGAACCTGTACTGGTTCTTGTGCCCTCCTGTCCACCAATGTCCGGAGCTGGTTGAATCCATTGTGGCATACTACAAACCAACTGCCTGGAAAGTCTGTGACAACAAAGGAAGAGTATTGTTCACACTCTTCAGGGAGAGCGTCCAGCCAGCTTTCGCCCCGGGGCTCCAGTACGACCCCAACGCAATTGTAAGGAGGATTAAATTGGACGAACAGATGGGCAGATTCACCCAGACCAAGAGGATGAGAGAATTCCTCGACTCAGAGCTGAAGACTCCGCTACCAGTCGGACAGTGGCCGGCAGGCCCTATACCCCTGGACAGGTTCGAAAACAAGTACATATATATCATCTTGGCATGGGTACTCGGCTGCGATTTCGACAGAGTGGTATGCCCGTACCAGCTGGCGCTAGCAGAATGCATCCTGCACGGGGAGTTTTACGACTCCACGGCGCAAAGGAGCAGGAGTCGCCCTATTTTCTTTGATTGGGCAGATTGGCTGGCGTACGCCATACATTCGAACCTAGTCAGGTTGCAGCAGAAGCAGACAACAGAATTCCGGCTCTGCTCGTTCCTCACATGGTTGTGCCTGTACCACACGCACTACCGGATTAAAGTTCCTGACTTGAAGAAGGTGAATGAAAAAGGAGAGCCGTTGCCTGTGTATGAATGGACTAATGCCCTGTACAGGAAAGGGTCATACTATGAGTTCAACTTCAAATTTCTAGGTATGATCCTGGCATTGTTCAACGGTGAGGCATCCCGCCCGCCAGAGGCCATGACGAACTATCTGAGGAAGTACAAGTACGGGGATACCTTTCGGCTGACGCAGGGCCTTGTAGTTAGAATCTATGGATTCAAGGGGAAGCCATTCTTGCTGCCCTATTTCTGCACTGACCATCAGTTCGGTATGGAGATATCGCACCAGATGGATTATGTCGAGGAGGAATTCGGCCAGGGAAAGAAGAGAGGCCATATTTTCCAGTATCCCATTACCTGGGCGAACATTCAAGTACGCGAGATTGGACAGCATGTCTACCTCGAACAAGAGCTCATCGACATGGGCCTGATACAGCTACCTCAGCGCTAGAAGTATGACCCGATTAAGGTCAGGGGAAAGTTTGTGCATATCTTCCCCCGAGCGGAGATCATGCAAGAAAGGTGCAACAGAACAGGCGCAGACCTGGAATGGCACATTGAACGGATGCAATCATGGCCACCATGGCATGATTTTTACTGCAAAGAAGTGGCGTATTATCCAGAGCGAAACCTGGATTACCGGTTAGACTCAGCGGGCTTCAAGAAATTCCTCTCCAAGGTGGCGCCCCTCAACTGACAAAAGGACAAAATCATTGAATGCTGGAAGATGAGGTGTCGCACGCAACACGATAAGTCTACCCGGAAGACGTTGGCCGTCGATGATGAGTTTTCGGCCTTATATGATCAATACGCTGACACATGGCAACCTTTCGCATTTCGAGATTGCGTTCCCCAAGGCGCCAGAAAAAGATATAGAAGGAGGTCCCCGTCTCAGCAATTGCCCACTCCAGAGACTTCCAGCGCGACACAAACAAGCAGCCAAGCGGGCCCAATGTTGCCTCCAGCTCCTGAAGCGTTACCTAAGAGGGTACAAGAACCGGAAAAGTCAACTCCTGAGGTGGACCACTAGGATGAAAAGGCACCAGAACAGCCAGCTAGTAGAACGGCCGTGGCAAGCATCCTCCCGTCTAGACCCAGGTACAAGTTTACCGTGGGAACATCGCAGCCTGCCGCCCCAACCTCCTCTCCCTCCTTTGAACCAGCTGCAGCGCCAGAAGAAAAGAAGAGGAAGAGGAGCGAAAAGGCCAAGCGGCCTAAGGAGTCTGCACAGCAAATGGCTGTAGCACGGACAGGGACAGCCGCATCGAAAATCATCTTGTTAGACAGCCCTGCGACAGAAGCAGAAACTTGGGCTACAGGCATCCTTCAAACAGAGGCTCAGGCGGAGCCCGCAGGTACGTCCACTTCCCCGCTCCCCCAAATCCCAGTCGGCCCTGCCATAATGCCGTCCCCCTTTGTATTAGGGCAAGCCGTAGTTGCATCCTCTTTGTCTCAGACCGCCCAATCCTCCCACAGCTCCCATTCCTTCGATCAGTTCGCCCAGGACCCAAATGCTTTCCAGTCCCTCAGTCAAACCCTAGACCCCTCGCCTGCGGCCAGTGCCAAAGTCGTGCGTACATCGCCGCGCCACTCACCTCCACTATTCAAAACCCCGCCTACACCTTCAACTCAGCCGCTCACTTCCCCTAGGACCCGGTCGCCCTTAAAAGCGACCACGACTTCGGGAATACCTCCTACTTCGCTGTTTGCGGGAAAAATGCCGCAGCAAGATCCGATGCTAGAAGACCTTGACTTCATGGGAGAACAGTTGCAGATCACAGATGATCAGCCTCTGGCAGCAAAGGCCGTAGGGTGTTCCGCCTCTTTCCTTCAGGGCGTCAAACGGAGAAGAGCCGAGGAGATAGCTGCCCCGTTAAAGCGCACCAAGTACGATTTGGATAGGAGAGTGCTGAGAATTGAGAAGTTGATTCCGAAAGTGAAGAAGCCTCTCCGGGAAATGACCGAGGAAGACTATGAACACCAGGTCAAGGAGAAGAGCTTTGACGATATAAACAAGGAATACGAAATCAACGGTATTCGTCGTAGAACACATAATCTCCTTTTCAAGCTACTCGAGAATCAGGAGATGTTATTTTGGCTGCAAAATAACTCAAGGTAGCTGGAGGAAGATCTGGCTAGGGCCACTGCACAGCTGGAGTCTGCACAGCAGGAAATCAATGACCTGAAAGCCCAGCTCGCCGCCTCTCAGCAGGAGGCTACAGAGCAAAGACAGACAGCCAAACAGCTGTCAGAGGAGAAAATGGCAGCGCTGGAGCAGGTCTCCCAGCTCCAGGATTTGTTAAGGTAGCCTAAATATTAGCTCGAGGAGAAAACATCTCAAACAGCGGCCTTTTCGAAGAACAAGGTCAAAAAGATGCGCGCTGGTTTGCTGCAGGGATGCAGGGCCAACGTTGTCAGGTCCATATCCGTTTTGGATTTCGCGTCCAGGATCCAAGAAGTATCTGCCCAGGGAAAGCCTGTGGTGGAGGAGGCCAAACACCAAGTGAAGCAGTGGCTGGAATTGGCATTAAAACTTGAGGAGTATGAGTGCAAAGGCCTCCAATTTCCCCCAATGTCCCGAATTGCCTTAGAATGGGCAGATGCAAGGGTAACCTTGCACAATTATTTTGAAAAAACAGAGAAAATAAGGGCCGCTAGGAAAATGCTAGACACATTAGACCACGAAATGAACATTTTCCTGGCCCCCTTCAACGCTCTTTCTGAGCACGGTTGCCCGAGCTTCATCAAGGATGGAGAGTTTTTGACCCTTGAGCAGGTGAAGCTGAATTGGCTATCTTTTGAGGCAGACACGTCAGAAATTGACAGCTGGGCCGAGCTAGTCCAGGAAGCTCAGGTCACCCAGATGGTGTCAAGATATTGCAAGATCAATACCTCCCTTAAGGAGTTGGGAGAAAGATATAAAACCATCGACGTGCAAGCGGTTGCAGCATTCAGAGCAGCGCTGAAGGATGTCAGCGACTTAGGGCCATTTTAGGCAGCAGCCTGGGACCAAGCCAGGGCCGCATACAATCATGTCCGTGAGCGGGAGCAGCCGGCCGAGCAAGAGGGTGACAGTGGCGACCATTCAGACTCAGAAAGAGGAGGAGAAACAGAAGAAGCAACTGCCGAAAGCGGATCTGAAGAGAAGCAGTTGCCCAAGAAGAAGGCTTGGTTCTTTGCGTCAAGGCGAGCTCGACACCCCGCGAGCTGCCAGGAATGTTGCCACATTTTGCATGGGGTGCCATGTTTTCAAATTTTTTAAGTATGCTGCTCTCCCTTCCCTCCATCTCCTTTCCCTTTCTCCACTGTTCCCTTTCTCCCCTTCTATCAGTTGCATTGATCCCTTTTCCCCTTGATTTTTATTTGGCCAAAATAAAGCAAACATTCCCTAAAAAATTCTAAGTCTAAGAGTGCAACCCGACTTCGCAGCGAAGTCGGGGTGCGCTCTTAAGTTCGAGCGCACTCAGGAATGCGAAGTGCGGAAGAAGACAGAAAATGAGCAGAATTTGGCTAAGTATGGGAGCGCAATCTGACTTCGCAGCGAAGTCGGGCTGCGCTCTTCTTCCGGTGCGTACTTGGGAAGCAATATCCAGAAAATCAGCTAAGTGTCAGAGTGCAACCTGACTTCGCAGCGAAGTCGGGTTGCGCCCTGATTCCTGTGCGTAGTCTGAACAGAGGCCAAATTGACTAAGTGTCGGAGTGCGCAACCCGACTTCGCAGCGAAGTCGGACTGCGCCCTCTAACTTGTGCGCAGTCGGGCAATATCTTTCAAGTGGCCCAAAAACAGACTAAGGCACGGAGGCCTCCCCAACTGCGCTGTTCCCCACTTGCGCTGTCCAATTGCGCTCCGATTCCAGGCGAAGTAGGACACAAAAGAGAGACTGCCTTTCAAGGCAGATGCGCCCCCCCTCGTCAGAGGTTGACAAGTGTCCAGCCTCGGGATCCGAGCCGAGATGTGATTGGAAAAAGGACAAGCATGGGCCGAATTACCAACTCTAGCTGCCTCCATTTATGCTGACACAAAGTTCCATCTACCGCAGCTACTCGCATTCATGCTGACTCGAAGTTTCATCAACCGCACTGCCACGTAGCTACCCAGTTTTTAGGTGGACCTTGCTACAAGTACAGTCCCTGTCTACAGGAGTCAACATCAGCAGCTCTTTCACTGCTTTTGTCAGCCATTGTCAGGTCTGGGATTCTATGCCCAGGATTGTAATTGGGGGGAAACTGTGCTATAAATAGCCACATCACATCATTGTAAAGGCGTGGAAGGGGGATATCCTGCTAGGGAACCATTGTTGCTATAGGTTTACTTCTGAATACAAGACACACACTTGGCTCTATTTGCTGTTATCATTCTTTATGCTACCTTTACTTGAAATTTCTGCCTCATGTTGCTTATTTCATTGCTTACTGTTATTCTGAAATCTGGATTCCGGTATTTGATGACTAAGTATTCCTGGAATGCATAGATAGAGGATACATAGGATGTGTGACAGTTGTGGTTTCTTTTGTGTATTATGTATTTAATTGCTGTTAGTAGTGGTGATTGATCGTTGTCGTGCTGCTTATCTCCCCCACCCAACTCAAATCACATTTGCATCTCTTTTCGCATTTTAATTTCTTTCCTGCACTCTTAGCTTAAAACACTTGAGAAAACCCATAGGAAGCCGGCCTTCTCCGGAGATTGGCACGGAAGGCATTCCTTCCTTCCGGCCTTTCAATCTGGTGGGCGAATTTGGGGTGTATTTTACCAAATCCTTTCCTAATGGCAGATTCGTAACCAACAGTGCCCTTCACTACTATCAACTCTGGCAATATGGCTTTCATCACAGCCATCAATGACTTGATGAGGTTCTTCTTACACCATCATCTCTTTACCCTTTCTTTTCTCTTTCTATTTTTCCTTAGGAGTCACTGCACTATCGTATTCATTGTCACTACCACTGGCGACCTATGTCAACTGCTTCTTCACTATGCTTATACTTTTGCTTGTTTTTGTCTTTTCCTCTAATTGCTCCACATCTTCTCTCAACATTGCATTCTCTTCTTTCAACTTGGTATTATAACCCTTCAAGAATTTTTTCAGTATTTTGGCACACTATAGGACTGTTGTCACCCCCTTTGCCTTTGTCTTTCAATGGACTTAATATGTACCTCTCATCATCCTTCTCAATAGTGTAGGTGTTCTCCTTACCATCATGTAAAACTCTTTTGTCAAACTGCCATGGTCTTCCCAGCAAGACATGACAAACGTCCATAGGCATAATATCACACAGGACCTCATCCTCATAATATCCAATTTGAAATTTCACCTAACATTGTTTGCTCACTGAAATTTGGTGTCCCTTTTGCAACCAAGAGACCTGTTGGTTCGGATGCAAATTTGCGATCGTGCTGCTTGTTCTCCCCCCACCCGAAACGCATGATATTTACATCTCTTTCCTGTTCCCTTATCTTTTTCAATCTCTTTCCAATGCGCCCTAGACCCGTAGACCAACATTGAAATGCCGGGGGGAAGGGTGCGCTCCGGCACTTAGCTGATTTCTGGAAACATTGCTTCCCAACTGTGCACCGGAAGAGGAGCACACCCTGCGAAGTCGGGTTGCGCTCCCATACTTAGCCAAATTCTGCTCATTTCCAGCCTGCTTCCGCACTTCACAGTCCTGAGTGCGCTCGAATTTAAGGGCGCACCCCGACTTCGCAGCGAAGTCGAGGTTCGCTCTATACTTAGTCAAATTTTGGGCTTTTGTATGAGCGCAGTCGGGCGGGGCCCGACACTTAGTCAATTTTCTGGCCCGAAATTGAGCTTCCTGGTCCTGCTTCCCGAGGCCATAACTTTTGATCCGCTGACCCGATCGCCTATTATAATATATCATCGAAAAGCTAGCAAAAATATCTGCAATGATAAAATATCCAAAGCTCATTTCCTCTATTTTATCGCCCCTATTTATGGCCTGCGAAAACACGAACACCTCTACATGCTCTTTTCCGCCTTAAAGCTCCATACTTAGGCCAAAGTTTATCAAAAAATTTAATGTGGCAAAATTGACAACATTCCTGGTGGCTTGCGGGGCACTGAGCTCACTTCAATGTGAGGACCCAAGCCTTTATCCATTGGGCAATAGAGTCACCTTCGCCGTCCTCTTGATACTCACTGCCGGCAGCAACCTCCTCAAACCCTTGGCACCCATGGCCCTCTTAGAACACTAAAACAAAAACACTGCACAAACTAAACTAAGAAAACAACTAAAAATTTGCATACTAGCCGACTTATTTATATCATTTACACAAAATTTTGCGGCATTATTGTCATGCCGCCAACACAAATCTAGCTTTGGTTGCCTATCCGATGAACCTGCAGTGTCCGGACCAGATTTGATTGTACTTCAGTTGATCTTTGAAGTCCGGATGGCCTCCCAAAGTTTTCCAGGTCACCAACATGGTGCAACGTGGCAGGTTATCATTCATGCCGGTACCCATACAATTGATGAACAATGTGGCAAGGAGATTTGTCAGACGGGAGCCCTCTTCGGGTACCGGTTGCGGTGATGGTTGGAGCCAATACCACCACTCCAGAGAGTCCACCACCTGTGGGCTCTCGAGCACGAGTTCTTCCAACTCCTTGATGCGATAGCAGGAGCTTTCCGACGATAGGCCTTTAGCCGGGGTCTCCTCAGGATCAGCCTCCTGGTGAGGCATGCTTATTGGGCTTTGGTTGAATGCTTGCGTGCTATGCCCTAGGACACAAAAAGGGTGCAAAAATGTGCCCTCTTTGTGTTCAGAATTTGCCACTGGATTTTGTTCCTCCTCTTGGCTCGTCTCCTGATGGAAACTGCAAGCAACCATATTATTCATCATTTGGGCGGTGTTTGCATATTCCCACTGGTGACTTTGGACGAGATCTGCCTCTCGAGCTCCACACAGCTGCATTCTAGGGCTTTGAATAGTATGAGGGATTTGCCTTGGTGATTTTGCCAAATGAAGGCAAGCCAGAGATTCACCAACTCGGGCTTCCATATATTAGTTCAGTCAGAGTCGCCAGGTGATTTTGCCAGATGAAGGCAACCCAGAGATTCACCAAACTTGGGCTTCCTTAAAATATGGAGACTGTAGGTGAACATTCATTTCTCCGCTTGTGAGGTCAAGGCTACTCACCAAACCTTTATTCCTCCGGGGTGTCTTCTATTAGATTAAAAAAAATGGCGCCTGCGATCAAGAAAACTAGATCTTCAGCTTAGTCAGAGTCTCCAAGTGATTTTGCCAGATGAAGGCAAGCCAGAGATTCACCAACTCGGGCTTCCAAAAAATATGGAGACTGTTGGTTCCACTGGGTGTGCCAAAAATTGTTGGCCACGGATCTGCCACCTGGGAAGGACTTGGTGTGTCAATGCGCCCTAGACCCCCAGAACAACATTGAAAGGCCGGGAGGAAGGTATGGAGCTTTAAGGCGGCAAAGAGCATGTAGAGGTGTTCGTGTTTTCACGGGCCATAAATAGGGGAGATAAAATGGAGGAAATGAGCTTTGGATATTTTATCATTTCAGATCTTTTCGCTAGCTTTCTGACGATATATTATAATAGGCGATCAGGTCAGCGGATCAAAAGTTATGGCCCCGGGAAGCAGGACCAAGAAGCTCAATTTCGGGCCAGAAAATTGACTAAGTGTTGGGCCCTGCTCGACTGTGCTCATCCTCCCGACTACGCTCATACAAAAGCCCAAAATTTGACTAAGTATGGAGCGAACCCCGACTTCGCTGCGAAGTCGGGGTGCGCCCTTAAGTTCGAGCGCACTCGGGAATGTGAAGTGCGGAAGCAGGCTAGAAATGAGCAGAATTTGGCTAAGTATGGGAGCGCAACCCGAATTCGCAGCGAAGTCGGGGTGCGCTCCTCTTCAGGTGCGCAGTTGGGAAGCAATGTTTCCAGAAATCAGCTAAGTGCCGGAGCGCAACCCGACTTCGCAGCGAAATCGGGGTGCGCTCCCCCTCTTGCGCGCAGTCCGAGCAGCAACTAAATTGCCTAAGTGTTGGAGTGCGCAACCCGACTTCACAGTGAAGTCGGGGTGCACCCTCTGACCTGTGCGCAGTTGGGCAAGATCCATCAAGCAGCCCAAAACGGACTAAGGCACGGAGGCCTCCCAAACTGCGCTGTTCCCCACTTGCGCTGTCCAGTTGCGCTCCGATTCCGGGCGAAGTAAGACAAGAGAGAGACCGCATTTCAAGGCAGATGTGCCCCCCGTCAGAAGTTGACAAGTGTCCAGCCTCAGGATCTGAGCCGAGATGTGACGGGAAAAAGGACAGGCATGGGCCAAAACCACTTGTTCCAGCTGCCCTCATTTAAGCTGACGCCAAGTTCCATCTACCACAGCTACCCGCATTCATGCTGACTCGAAGTTTCATCAACCGCACTGCCACGTAGCTGCCAAGTCTTCAGGAGGACCTTGTTGCCAGTACAACCCCTGTCTGCAGGATTCAACATCAATAGCTCTTTTGCCGCTTTTGTCAGCTTTGGGATTTCGTGCCCAGGATTGTAATTGGGGGGAGAAACTGTTGGTTACGAATCTGCCATGAGGAAAGGATTTGGTACAATGCACCCCAGATTCGCCCACCAGATTGAAATGCCGGAAGGAAGGAATGCCTTCCTTGCCAATCTCCGGAGAAGGCCGGCTTCCTGTGGGTTTTTTAGTATTTAAGATAAGAGTGCAGGGAAAGAGATAAAAGTGCGGGAATCCAAATGTGATTGGAGTTGGGTGGGGTGAATAAGCAGCACGGCAACGATCAATCACCACTACTAACAGCAATTTAAATATAGAACATAACATAGAAAATGCAGCTATCACTTATCCTATATATCCTCTATCTATGCATTCCAGGAATACTTGATCATTAAATACCAGAGTCCAGAGTTCAGTACAACAGTAAGCAATGATACAAGAAACATGAGGCAGAAATGACAAGGAGAGGCAGCATACAAGATAAATACAGTAAGCAGATCCAAGTATATGCTTTGCATTTAGAAGCAAAACAGCTACAATGGTCCCCTAGCAGTATATTCCCCTTCCACCTCTTACAATGAAAATGTGGTGGCTATTTATAGCCCCAGTTCCCCCCGATTATAATCACGGGCACAAAGTCCCAGACTAGACAATAGCTGACACAAGCGGCTGAAGAGCTGCCGATGCTGATTTCTGTCGGCGAGGACTGTACCTGCAGCATGGTCTCCCTGAAAGCTGTACAGCTACGTGGCAGTGCGTTGGGTGGAACTTCAAATTGACGGGAATGCGGGTAGTTGTGGCAGATGGCACTTCACTTCAGCTTTAATGGTAGCAGTTGGCGTAGATAGTGCGGTCCATGCTTGTCCTTTTCCCAATCATGTCTCGGCTCGAATCCTAAGGTTAGACACTTGTCGGATGCTGATGAATGACACGTGCCTGCCTTGAAAGGCAGTTTATCCAACTTCGCCCAGGATCAAAGCGCTGTCGGGTTGTGCAGGTGGAAAACAGCGCAGTGGGGAGGGTCTTCTTGCCTTAGTCATTTTTTTGGGCTTGTTTCCCCAACTGTGCATCGGTCAGAGGGCGCAGCTCGACTTCGCTGCGAAGTCGGGTTGCGCACCGGTACTTTGCTATCTTCTCTGCTATTCGGACTGCACACCAGGAGGGGGGCGCACCCCGACTTCGCTGCGAAGTCGGGTTGCGCCCCAGCACTTAGCTGATTCTTTGCCATACTGCTTCCCAAGTGCGCCCAAGAAGAAGGGCGCACCCCGACTTCGCTGCGAAGTCGGGTTGCGCCCTGACACTTAGTCAAATTTCGCCTGTTCTTGTCTGCTTGCGCACTTCGCATTCCCTATTGCGCTCCAACTGGAGGGCGCACTACGACTTCGCTGCGAAGCCGGGTTGCGCCCTGACACTTAGAAATCTTCAGGGAACACTTGTTGGAAACTTTACTAGGGGAAGTTCAAGGGGAAGAAGGAGGAATGAAACTGCAAGGAAGAGGGAGGAAGGGAGAAATGAAGAAAGGGAAAAAGAGGAGGGAAGGAAAAGAGCAGCTCACTTACATAAACTAAAAACATGGCACCCCGTGCAAAATGTGGCAACATTCCTGGCAGCTCACGGGGTGTCGAGCTCGCCTCGATGCAAAGAACCATGCCTTCATCCTTTGGGTGTAGAGGAACTTCCTTCCCCTGCTTTCTGTTGCTCTGGTCGCTTCCCTCGGGGCAACTGTTCTTCTTTAGGTTCACTTTCAGCAGTTGCCTCCCTAGTTTCGCTTTTCGAATCTGAATGCTCTCCACTGTCGGCCTCCCATTTATGAATGCGCTCGTATGCAGCCTTGGCTTGGTCCCAGACTACTGCTTGGAAGGGCCCGAGGTCCATGATCTCTCTTAGTGTTGCATGGAATGCAGCAACCGCGTGTAGGTCGATGGTGTTATATCTTTTTCCCAACTCCTTCAGGGAGGAGTTGATCTTGCAGTATTTTGACACCATCTGGGTGACCTGAGCCTCCTGAATTGGCTCTGTCCAGCTATCAATCTCTGCTGTGTCTGCCTCAAAAGACAGCCAATTCTGCTTTACCTGCTCAAGGGCGAGAAACTCGCCGTCCTTGATGTAGCTCGGGCACCCTTGTTCGGACAGAGTGTGAAAGGGGGCCAGGCAAATGTCCTTTTCATGTTCTAATGCGTCCAACATCTTTCTGGCGGTCCTTACTTTCTCTGTCTTATCGAAATAAATATGCAAGGTTACCCTTGCATCTGCCCACTCTGAGGCAAGTTGGGACATAGGAGGAAATTGGAGGCCTTTGTGCTCAAACTGCTCAAGTTTCATAGCTAGGTCCAGCCATAACCTCGCCTGGTGTTCGGCCTCCTCTACCACAGGTTTTCCCTAGGCAGATACTTCTTCGATCCTGGACACAAAATCTAGGACCGATAAGGACTTAACAAGGTTGGGCTTGCATCCCTGCAGCAGACCAACCCGCATCTCTTTGAATTTGCTCTTTGAAAAGGCCGTCGCCTGTGATGTTTTCTTTGCAAGCTGCGACTGCGCCTGTCTCAGCGAATCCTGAAGCTGTGAAACCTGCTCCAGTGCTGTCTTCTTTTCTTTTGAAAGTTGCTCAGCTGTTTGTTTCTGCGCTGCGGCCTCCTGCAGAGAAGCGGCCATATGGGCCTTAAGCTCATCTATCTCCTGCTGCGCAGACCCCAGTTGCGCGGTGGCCCTAGCCAGGTCCTCCTCTCGCTGCCTTGTGTTATTCTGCAGCTGGAACAACGCCTCCTGGGTCTCAAGATGCTTGACAAGGAGATTATCTGTCCTACGAAGAATACCATGGATTTCGTATTCTTCGTTGATGTCATCGAAGCTTTTCTCCTTCCTTTGATGCTCGTAGTCCGCCTCGGTCATCTCCCGGAGAGGCTTCTTTATTTTCGGGATTAATTTCTCAGTTGTCAGCACTCTTCTGTCTAGGTCAAACTTGGTGCGTTTTACCAGGGCAGCTATCTCTTCGGCTCTCCTTCGCTTCACGCCTTGGAGAAAGGAGGAGGAGCATCCTGAGGCCTTTGTTGCCAAAGGCTGGTCATCAGCGCTCTGCAGTTCGCCCATGAAGTCCAAGTCCTCCAACATTGGGTCCTGCTGCGGCATCTTCCCTGTAAACAAGGAAGCGGGAGGAATACCAGAAGGGGTGGCCGCTTTTAAGGGCGACCGGGTCCTGGGGGAAGCAAGAGGCTGAGTGGATGGCGCCGGCGGGGTTTTGGACGGCTGGGGTGAAGAGCGCGGCGGTGAATGTGCAGCTTCAACACTGGTTGTGGGTGAGGGTTCTAGGGTTTGGCTCAGTCACTGGAAGGCGTTATGATCTTGAGCGAACTGGTCAAAGGAATGTGGGCTGCTGGATGGCTGGGCGGTTTGGGAGGAAGACGCGGCTACGGCTTGCCCTGATGAAATGGGGGACGGAGTTGTGGCAGGGCCGACTAGGACTCGGGGGACATATTGCTAGAGGACTCTGCTGTGATGGACCACCTTCTAATTAATTCAAAGCATCCTTGGCTCTACTTCTTGTCTTTGTCTTGTATGCTGTCTCTCCTTGTCATTTCTGCCTCATGTTTCTTATTTCATTGCTTACTGTTGTACTGAACTTTGGACTCCGGTATTTGATGATTAAGTATTCTTGGAATGCATAGATAGAGGATACATAGGATAGAATCGCAGACACATTTTATGCTGCCTTCCGCTAGTATTTCTGCTTCATGTCCATTTATATTTCAGTCTGTCTGAATTCTGAATTCTGGATTTGGGCATTGGTGATTATTTGGATTTGGAATACTAAACAGAAGGATACATAGGGTAGAATAGCAGCCGCAGTTTCTGTTATACGCTTTTTTTTAATTGTTGTTGGTTCGGATGCAAATTTGCGATCGTGCTGCTTGTTCTCCCCCCACCCGAAATGCATGATATTTACATCTCTTTCCTGTTCCCTTATCTTTTTCAATCTCTTTCCAGTTCCATTTACCCCCTTTTTTAATCTCTTTCCTGCACCCTTATCTAAACCCTCCAAGTAGGTTAGGAAAGGAGCCAGGCTTCTCCGGAGATCGACACGGGAGGCATCCCTTCCTCACGGCCTTTCAATGTTGGTTTGCGGGTCTAGGGCGCATTGACACACCAAGTCCTTCCCTGTTGGCCACGGATCCGCCACCTGGGAAGGACTTGTTAGCTAGGGGATTAAAGGTTTAGTAGTTTAAGAAGTTGGATGAGTGGCTAATTCCAATCCCTCTGGAATTAACACCCATCATGACTAAAACTACTTCATCCAACTTCTTAAACTACTTAAACCTTTTATGGCATGACAATAATGCCGCAAAATTTTGTGTAAATGATATAAATAAGTCGGCTAGTATGCAAAGTTTTAGTTGTTTTCTTAGTTTAGTTTGTGCAGTGTTTTTGTTTTAGTGTTCTAAGAGGGCCATGGGTGCCAAGGGTTTGAGAAGGAGGTTACTGCCGACAGTGAGTATCAAGAGGACGGCGAGGGTGACTCTGTTGCCCAATGGATAAAGGCTTGGGTCCTCACATTGAGGCGAGCTCAATGCCCCGTGAGCCGCCAGGAATGTTGGCAATTTTGCCACATTAAATTTTTTGATAAACTTTGGCCTAAGTATGAAGCTTTAAGGCGGAAAAGAGCATGCAGAGGTGTTCGTGTTTTCACAGGCCATAAATAGGGGCGATAAAATGGAGGAAATGAGCTTTGGATATTTTATCATTGCAGATATTTTCACTAGCTTTTCGACGATATATTATAATAGGCGATCGGGTCAGCGGATCAAAAGTTATGGCCCCGGGAAGCAGGACTAGGAAGCTCAATTTCGGGCCAGAAAATTGACTAAGTGTCGGGTCCCGCCCGACTGCGCTCATACAAAAGCCCAAAATTTGACTAACTATAGAGCGAACCCCGACTTTGCTGCGAAGTCGGGGTGCGCCCTTAAATTCGAGCGCACTCGGGAATGCGAAGTGCGAAAGTAGGCTGGAAATGAGCAAAATTTGGCTAAGTATGGGAGCGCAATGGATATTCGCAGCGAAGTTGGGGTGCACTCCTCTTTCGGTGCGCAGTTGGGAAGCAATGTTTCCAGAAATCAGCTAAGTGCCAGAGCGCAACCCGTCTTCGCAGCGAAGTCGGGGTGCGCTCTCCCTCTTGCGCGCAGTCCGAGCAGCAGCTAAATTGCCTAAGTGTTGGAGTGCACAACCCGACTTTGCAGCGAAGTCGGGGCGCACCCTCTGACCTGTGCGCAGTTGGGCAAGATCCATCAAGCAGCCCAAAACGGACTAAGGCACGGAGGCCTCCCAAACTGCGTTGTTCCCCACTTGCACTGTCCAGTTGCGCTCCGATTCAAGGCAAAGTAAGACAAGAGAGAGACTGCCTTTCAAGGCAGATGTGCCCCCCGTCAGAAGTTGACAAGTGTCCAGCCTCGGGATCCGAGCCGAGATGTGACGGGAAAAAGGACAAGCATGGGCCAAAACCACCTGTTCCGACTGCCCTCATTTAAGGCGACGCCATGTTCCATCTACCACGACTACCCGCATTCATGCCGACTCGAAGTTTCATCAACCGCACTGCCACGTAGCTGCCAAGTCTTCAGGAGGAGCTTGTTGCCAGTACAACCCCTGTCTGCAGGAGTCAACATCAACAGCTCTTTCGCCGCTTTTGTCAGTTTTTGTCAGCTCTGGGATTTCGTGCCCAGGATTGTAATTGGGGGGAGACTGCTCTATAAATAGCCGCACCACATCATTGTAAAGGGGGGGGGACATATTGCTAGAGGAATCTGCTGTGACGGACCACCTTCTAATTAATTCAAAGCATCCTTGGCTCTGCTTCTTGTCTCTGTCTTGTATGCTGCCTCTCCTTGTCATTTCTGCCTCATGTTTCTTATATCATTGCTTACTGTTGTACTGAACTCTGGACTCCGGTATTTGATGATTAAGTATTCCTGGAATGCATAGATAGAGTATACATAGGATAAAATCGCAGGCACCTTTTATGCTGCCTTCCGCTAGTATTTCTGCTTCATGTCCATTTATATTTCAGTCTGTCTGAATTCTGAATTCTGGATTTGGGCATTGGGTATTATTTGGATCTGGAATACTAAATAGAAGGATACATAGGGTAGAATAGCAGCCGCAGTTTTTGTTATACGCTTTGTTTTAATTGTTGTTGGTTCGGATGCAAATTTGGGATCATGCTGCTTGTTCTCCCCCCACCCGAAACGCATGATATTTACATCTCTTTCCTGTTCCCTTATCTTTTTCAATCTCTTTCCAGTTCCCTTTACCCCCTTTTTTAATCTCTTTCCTGCACCCTTATCTAAACCCCCCAAGTAGGTTAGGAAAGGAGCCGGCCTTCTCCGGAGATCGGCACGGGAGGCATCCCTTCCTCCTGGCCTTTCAATGTTGGTCTGTGGGTCTAGGGCGCATTGACACACCAAGTCCTTCCCTGTTGGCCACGGATCCGCCACCTGGGAAGGACTTGTTAGCTAGGGGATTAAAGGATGGAGTCCATTTAAACCCCAATAACCAATCAGGAAAAAAATTACATATATTATTTTATGCTAGCATGCCAATTAATAAGACAATTGAACTGAAGTGAAGCTTCACTCCTAATGATTGCCCAAGAGTTTGGACTCTATCTTCTTTGAGGACATGGATATCGAGGACCTGTTCTTGGAAATCAAAGACCTGGAAAATATTTCTTCTAGTAATCAGGCATGGAGATATGCTTTGTTCTGTTGATTTTCATTTACTTTCTTGTGTTCTTGTAATTACTTCCCCTCCGATGTTTAGGCATCCCTAAGTGGCACCTGGTTTAGTAGATAAATGTGCTAATAGCTATCCATGATATTTAGAAAGTCCATCTCACAAATGTCCCTTCCAATACCATCAAAAATCATGTTTTCATCTCATCTACTAGATGCAGAAGATGGCAACACTAGGTACAACCCAAAAGGTCTGCTCCCCCCTCTTACAGTAATGTGTCAATGAAAGAAAGCTGTTTCCTATGAAGATGCCAGAAAAATAAAAGTATGATGCCTCTAAATTATGTGTCCTGCAGCTCTATTGCAAGTTTAAAAGTCTAAATAGGTGTTTGTGGAA
Organism: Wollemia nobilis; assembly: GCA_028583015.1. Taxonomy (NCBI): domain Eukaryota; kingdom Viridiplantae; phylum Streptophyta; class Pinopsida; order Araucariales; family Araucariaceae; genus Wollemia; species Wollemia nobilis. The sequence continues at coordinate 10,975,620 of JAQPPZ010016467.1, forward strand.
ATTATGCAGTTAAAGCAGAGAAAATGTTTTATGTAATCCATAGTTAGAGATCTACTAATTAGAAATTGTTTGCTTGTCTTGTTCTGGAATTGTGCAGTGAACTTGAGCTTAAACCACAAGGCCAACTGAGTGTAACAGTATTAAAAGCAAATTCATTGGAAAACATGGAAATGATTGGAAAATCAGTTCCATATGTGGTCGCCTATGTCTGGATTTTCTTTAAAATGAAGACCAAAGTGATTGATAACAATCTCAATTCTGAGTGGAATGAAACCTTTGAGCTAGGAGTCGAGGACAAGGAGACTCAATCGCTTATACTTAAGGTTCTCTCTCTCTCTCTCTCTCTCTCTCTCTCTCTCTCTCTCTGTTGGTCCATGTGGATGGGTGGGTGCTCATCCAGGTCTGTGGACATTTCCTTGCATGTGCATGCTATGTGGCTATGATGACCCCACCAAAAAGACATTTCCTATTTTATTTTATTTGTCAATAGCATTATATAGGCATCGGCCTTGATGTTCCACTATTGGTGTTATCTATTGAATCATAAATGTTTTCCTTCAATAATTTTTTAGATGTGATCTTTCATAGCCTTCTTCCCTTGAATCCTCAGATATCATAGTTCTTTTCTACTCCAGCTGGCTGTTATGATGTTACATAGCTCAACTCCTTTGAAGTTCATAGCGTCTGATAGCCCAGATTAATGTTGAAGCATCATCTAGTAATTGAAGCATTTGAATTGAATTTGCAGGTATTTGATAAAGATAATGATCAAGATAAGAGCCTTGGTGTTTGTAAATATCCTTTGGTCGACTTAGAACCAGAGAAGTCAAAGGAACTTACATTGAAGCTTATGCCATCTCTTGACACTCTTAAAATAAAGGACAAAAAAGATAGAGGAACAATTACTGTCAAGGTCAGTACTGCCCAAGTCTTTGTTTCTTTTATTGCTAATGCATGGAGACATTAACATGGAAGGGAGGTGGATCTTATGACAATTTAGCATATTCTTGAAAAATGAAATTGGATCTTTATCTTGTTTGCTAAAATCATTTTCAAGAAATGGAAAATATATATTAACATTAACTTTAAATATAATAATGTGTCAATGGCATAATAGAGGGTCATATGGCATGAGAAACTCTCATAAATGCCTCTTCATTCAATACAAATAGTGTTCAATAATCACAATGGCATGCAGTGAAGCTGCAGAGAGCTTCTTCCGCCTACAAAATTAATAATGTAACAGTGGTCAAATTGCAGTCCTGTGGCAACGTTATTGCATTGTAGCTGATCCAGGCATGGATTGTTGATTTTCAAATTATAATGGACTGGATAAATTCTATGCTATCTTCACAATGATTTTTTCTCGTGAGTTGGGCAAACAAATTTGTAAGCAGTCCATCTAAACTAAAGAAATGTCTGTGAGATCAAATATGAAACATGCTAGGGTAATACTATAGAATCATAGATCATAGTCATCAATTTAGAAACCATATGGTTCCAAACCACAAAAGAATTTGAAACTGACATATACATTTATAACAGATTTGAACATAAACCACAATCTCCCTATACTAATCAATGCAATATTTATAGTGAGCTTTATAATATTTATATTCCTACATGCTTCACTTGGGCTCAAAATGTATCAAAGGACCTCACAGTGGGTTGCCTCATTGTGTATGGCAGTATTCTTAAAAATCAATGAAAATACCCAACTGAGCTGTTTTTATGTATTTGAATCACTTGCATTGCTCAAAGAGTTAAAACTAAAACAGATATCCTGATTGCTTTTGTCCCTATGAGACTTAAAAAAGATCCAGCTGAAGTCCAAGAAGAAATCACTTAAAACTGGATTTTTCAAGAGAACCCAAAAATAAACACCAAATTGTGGAATTTTGTGTTATTGAAGGGAAGGTAGAAAGCAATAAAGGAAGATGACATGAAGTAAAATAAAGGTGAAACCAGGAATTTTACACATAGACACATATTCAACAGATCCTAGAGAAGGGGATGTAAGCTATCAAGAATTGTATTGCACCATGCAATGAAAAATGAGAGGAAACGATTCCAACAACTACAAGAGATTGGTGCCATTATTCAACCACTTGTGCGAAGTGGATGCTGATGTGGAACATATGGACAATTAGTAGTTTTGATGGGTCAAATTGTAGAGGCAACAATTTTTTTCTCATAGCTTTTTACCCCAAAATCCATTCCAAAGGTTCTCAAATTTGCAATAAGAAAATGGACCTTTAATGCGAGAATGAGAGTGTATACAAGTGCTATCTCTGTGAGAGAAATGTTTGCCTTCTAAACTCTAGCTAATTACATTCCAAACCACCTACTTATAGAAGTGTTCAAGTGGAAGATGAAGGGTTGTTATTGTCATGTGTGAAAAACAGTTAAAAATCATTAATTCCTCAAAAATGCACAAGACAAAAATCATTAATGCCTTGAAAATGCGCAAGACAAAAATCATTAATGCCTTGAAAATGCACAAGATAAAAATTAATAGTGACTCAAAAATCTGAATTTTGATTGGATCGGTTATTCAAATCATTCCTCCCTCCTTAAGAGGGAATGGGCCCCATTGCATCCAACTATGGGACCAAATGAGGAAAATTTTGTTGAACTTGGTACTTGGTGAACCACTTACCCTTGTGCAACAACTGCCCTTCCTTGTCCACTCAAAACAAGGGAATATACTATTGCCTAATCTATTTTACTTTTGTGTTAGTGATCTAATCTATAGAAAAGGGTGTGAAAGAGTCAATATTGAGCTTAGTGCTTTGCAAATGTTCTTCCATGTTAGAAGTGTCCAAGAGTGGAGGGAAATATGGTCGGAGAAGCTCCACATTACAGACAGGATGTAGCCCGAGATGGGAAATACGGTGTGTTGAGAAGCCTTTTGCGAAAAGATTTGGGGTATGATGAGGTTTAGGCCTATGAGCAATAGGCCAAAAGGATCTAAGGTTTGTTCTTCCAATGCATCTGGGACGAACATTTGAATTTTGGGGATGATGGAGGTTGAGGCCAGACCCAAGTGAACATTAGATCACGGTTGACACAACAGAGTGGCGCTTTGTTCTTCCAACATGTTCTTGATGAACTTTGAGACATCTGGGGTTTGTCTTCCACACAGTGGCCGACTAAATGGGAACGTGGTGGTATCTTGATTTTAGATTGATCTTGGTGAAGAACTTTGCCCCTCTAAGTTGGTCTAGGAGGTTCTTCACAATGATCTTGTTCAATGCCTAGTAATCAATACAAAGGCACCATGTGCCATTCTTCTTCTGTGCAAGGACAATCAAACTTCCACAAGGTGATGCACTTGGCCGAATGTGACCCTTGTAGATCAACTCTTGGATCTTCGCTTGATCTTGTTCTCAAGCACAAATATTTTGTAAACCGGTTCGTGTGACAATAGAATCCCAAGGGTCAGGTCAATGGAGTGCTTGACTGGACAATGCAAGGGTACGCTTATGAGTGAGGTGAAACCATCCCTATAATGTGACAACAACTGATCCATCTCCTTTTGTTGCATTGTCAGATGAGGTGCACTGGGCTGCATTAGTGTTGTCCGCTTCTGTGCTTTCTCAGATTTGATCGTTAGTAGTATAAAGGTACTGGTTTTGGCAATGATCCTATGGCACTACTTCGCACTAGTGAGTGTTGTTGCAATTGCTTTGATTGGAGCCATCTTTGGCACTTTGAAGAATTCGTGACCGAGAGTGATGATGTTGTGGGACCTAGACTCATACACCTTGTGGCACTGCCACATGTATGGCTTCTTGAGCAAGACATCACAAAGTTCTCAAGGGCTACATCACAAATCACTGTCTTTGAATGACTTGATCTAGTACTGCAAGTGTCAGGCAACATTGACAACTGGTGCTGGTTTCTCGGCCGTGGCTCAGCCACTTGAGAGAATAAGGTTGCGGATGCGCAGTTGGTAGAAGATTAAATCTTTTCACTGTCTTGTCATAGATCAAATTCTTTTTACTCCTGTTGTCCACAATGAAGCAAAGTGGTTTCTTGCTCACCCACTTCTGCAAGTGAAATAAGCACTCTACATCATCAAGTGGTTACGCATTTAGTGTGCATCTGCATCCACAATTTGTTTGTCTTCTCTTTGCATGAATTGAGGTTGGCCGTCTGTTAGGTGGATGCCTCTAACTCTCTAGCCTCTGTCAAAAGCGTCTTATTTTGGGCCTAACATTCCTCATCAGAATGGGTGCTGGTCTTGTGGGTGTTTCACCACTTGCTGGTTCCCTTCTACTGCTTCTTGTCATTGCCACCCTTCTTCCACCTTGGCTATTTTTGGAAGTTCTAACATTGTTGTTGTATACTGTTGCTATTGCTGCAGCTTCTTGTCCCGACAAAGGAGATTTTCATGCCTTTTGGCTTGGGCTTCTCCTCGATCTTGATAGAAGATGACATTAAGTCAAATAAAGGTGAAATCAGGCATTTTACACATACACAAACATTCTACAGCAGATCCTAGAGAAGGGGATGCCATCTATCAAGAATTGTCTTGCACCATCAAACAATATGTTTTTATTCAACATTTTTCAATGAGAAATGAAGGGAACCATTCCAACAACTACTAGAGATTGGGGCCATAAATCAACCACTTGTGCAAAGTGATGCTGATGTAGAATATGTTGATAATTGGTAGTTTTGATGGGTCAACTAGGCAACAACTTTTTTCTCATAGCCTTGATTCACTAATATTATTTGGAAACTGTTTAACAAGCTCTAGAGTCTTGCTCATCTGCCCTTGATTACCCCAAATTCTGTTCCAAAGGTTTTGAAACTTGCATTTTAAAAAGCTCATTTTAAATCAAATTTACCTTACTCTAGAACTATTACCCAAATTGCCACTTGGATCAGTTACCTCCCTAAGAAGAAATAGGCTCCACTGATCTAATTTCTTGGACCAATTATGGGATCTTCCCTAATCAACGGGTTGTCCTCCTTTGACAACTCAATAGAGAGACATTTTCTAGTTTCTAGTTCTTTTGACCTGTGTATCCATAATCTAATCTGTTTTGACTAAATTTGCACAATTGAGATTCAACTTTCGATGCTATAATTGTTTTGCTGCATCAGACATGTTCAACAAGATCAAAAATATGGTTGAAGAAGCTCCACATTGAAGACAATGAAAGGATGGAATATTAAACTTGAAGGCATTTTCTCCAACTAACTTGATTTGGTATAAATCCCATAATGTAGGGGTCTAATATTTTTGTTAGGCCCCTTAAGTCTCTCTTTTTGAGTATGCAACAACTTCTTACCAACCTAGTATTGGAACGATACATCATGGTGGCCTATTCTATAGTCAACTTCATTAAATATTAGCCTAGTTATGGCCAACCTATACTTCCACCACTTGAGGTCGTTAACAAGAGGAGAATCCTTAATATCATCAAGCACTCCAACAAGGGATTAATGCTTCAAATTAACATCAAGTCTCTCTTCTAACCAAAGGGTATGCTCTTTAGTTATGTCTTGTTTTTATAGCATCTTAGTTTGCTTCTTTAGTCATAGTACTTTTAGTATTTCATTTATCCTCATATTATTGTCTAACCATTTCCTCTTTGTCTGTACCTTAGACCTTACTCTTTCTAGGTTCCAACTTAACCATCCCCATTTTTACCTATTTTACATTGTACTCACTTGGTTTGGCTTGTCCTACTAGAGCTTGAGCTAACTAGTGTCTTGTCTTCCTAGGCTTGTCCAAATTCTTATTAGAGCTTTGGATACCCTTTGGGAATCTAGAGGCCATCGCAAAATGACAAACACCTTATAAAGTCTCTTGATTGTTGTGATAAAGAAATGTGAGAAGGCATTGTGCTATATTCTTTGAAACATAAGATGTTTAGGAACCATGTCAAAGGTTTTTCTAAAGTATACAAAATAACAAAAGATTTTAGAAGACCATTGATGAGCCTCCTCAATGATAGCAATAGAGTGAACACACGTTCATTATTTTGATGATCACCTTTGAAACCAACCTACCTCCTAGCTCTAAGCTTGTCATTCTCTACCTGTAAGACTAGCATAATGCTTAGCAAATGCATGCCCAATCATGATAGTTTTGTAGTTATTAGGATTTGTATAGGTCCCTGATTTGTCGATAGGGGTAGATAACATGTTGTTCTAAAGGAGGCAAGCTAGAACAAACAACATCATTGAATACCTCTGAAATGGCTGTCCAATAGATTCAACACCATACTTCAAGAACTGTCTAGAATTCCTCAAAGCCAGCAGCCTTGCTTGTGCATGATTTTTGTATAGTTCTTTTGATGTCCCTTGAAGAAAATAGGTGGTATGGTGTGGGGGGAGAATAGATTTGGTTGGTGGGCTGCCATGGGATATTATATAGGGAACCAAGTTTGTAGATAAATGCACATGGGAGGGGATTTTTGATGGTGGAGTGCGATGAAGGGCATCCTGAAGCCCATAATGAGTAGCGTCAAGAAACTATTTTTTCTTGCATCAAACGAGGCATTTATATATCTTTTGGATGTAGGATATAGCAACAAGCTCATGAGTAAGAGCAAAGTTGCGCTTCAAATGCATAGACTTATATTCTTCATCATTCCACTAATTCATGGAAAAAAACCAATGTGATGGGCTGAATTTGGCTTAAGGAATGTATGGACAAAAGAGTCAAGGTCAAAGGGTTGTGCATCCCACAAATTATGAGACAGGAATTCATATTTGGTTGTCATCAGGGTGGAAGTAAGCTATGTTCCAGCCCTTTTGGCAGGGATGGGGAAATAGGGAGATGCGAACAACAGACAGACAGAAGTCACCCCCAAATTTTGGCAAAAAAGAGACAAGAAAGGGGATAACTATATAAAGAAAATACAAAATAAAAAATAAAAAGAAGAAACATCTTAAAATGCACAAATTTGACTTAACAATCATTGGTTTTCTCATTCCTAATTGACATAGTTACTATATCCAACAATCATTTTGCTTGAATACCCTTATATGCATATCAAATATGGATATAGATACAATACTTCTCGAATATTGTATCCAGTTGTTGAACACGTGTACCATATCTAGATATATCTGAATACATACCCCTATTTGTTCCATACCTAATACATTTTGGATATGGGTTAAGAACATCTGGGGTTGTATCTGTAGAAAAGGGATTTGACATATTCACAACAGTTCCCTTTCCACGTAATAAATTACGGATATGCCAGCATTGTAGTATAGCAATAATATAATACACAAAAATCTGCAACAGTAATAATAATAATAGCAGCAATGTCTGAAATAACAGCAACAATAGTAGATACAGTAAATACAGCAGTTTATATTAATAATGGCATGTATGATACAACATTACAGTTCCAGCATTACAATACAGCCTGCAAACCCTAGGCTGATTAATCTCAATGGCTGCATCAATCACTCTGCATTATCTCCTTACTGTTTGCACCTCTTCTATGGTGAACGAACAGTGCATCAATCCTTCAACCCCTGAACATCCTGAATGAACGAGGGGGGGTTATTTATACACCCACCAAGTAGTTATGTTCTCCAACTACCTTGCAACTACCCTCAAATTATATTTCATGTGCATTTGCTTTACATTACATTTCATTTGCACTACAGGACGAAATAGCTTATTTAGCCGACATACATGAGTTAATATGACTTTACATGACTTTATTATTTATGCACAATATTAAATTGCACTTACAACATTAAAATATATGCACGTGCATTTCGTCAAACACTTTGCGTGCATTTACAATATAACACATAATATCAAAACTGGTTCAGCAATTAAGGATATCTCAATATGCCTGTCTACAGTATCTATAACAATATGCCTGTCTACAATATCTATAACATGATAATAAAATAATATATAAATGTTTAAAAATAAATTTAACATTTAAAAACCAATGATTTTCTTCTTAACTAATGAAAACATCTTGTTTAAAACTTATATACGTATTAGCATTTTTGTATTTTTTTTAATATATAAAACTTATATGTTTTTTATAATGGCGTATCCAATTATATCCATATTGGATACTAACACATTAATTTTTTTATTTGTAATTGTTATGTGGCAATGCATTTATTGCATGTACATAAAATGAGGATAAGGGGTGTGACGGGCTTTGTCTTAAGGAATGTATGGACAAAGGAGTCAAGGTCAAAGGGCTATGCATCCCACAAAGTATGAGACAAGAATTCATATTTGGTTGCCATTAGGGTGGAATTAAGCTATGTTCCACAGATTACCCTTTTGGCAGGGATGGGGAAACACGGGGTGCAAAAAGGGGACAGACATAAGTCACCCCAAAATTTTGGAAAAAAAGAGACAGTAATGGCGATGACTATATAAAAAAATATAAAGAAGAAATGTCTTAAAATGTACAAATTTGAGGTAACAATCATTGGTTTTTCCACTTTTGGTATGGAACCTATCGCCCAGGCCCGGGTGTGTAAGGGGTATGCAGCTTTGTCTTTGCTAGAGAAGAATTGCTTCAAAGCACATTTTCAGGATATACCTGTGAAGATGAGGATATTTGATGCCTTGGTCAAGCCAACTATTACTTATGGGTTAGTGGTTTGGGGTCCTAGTCTTGGCCCTACTGAGTGGTCACGGGTGGAATGAGTCCAGACACTCTTTCTTTGATGATTCATTCATTGCAAGGGCACAGTCCCTGCTCTATTATTATAGCAAAGTTTGGGGCTTCTCCTCTCCAAATTGAGATTATCTTCTTGATTATCGGTTATCTTAATAGGATCCGTACTTTAGGATATATCCCTGTGATTTGCAGGCGGTACCCTTACTTCGCCCTTCACTCCTCAATGGAACTCTCTCCGAGGTATCAGGATGGTCGGAGGAGCTGGTATTTTTAGGTTTCTACCCTCCTGGCCAGCAGTCAGATACGAAAAGACATGCTTCCCCATTATTCTTTGGGGGTTCTCCCCCCTCTCAGCTTAGTAAGGAGAAGATGTTCCATGAGATCCGAAAGGATGTTAGTCTCCAGTACACCAGATGCACATGGATCTCTCCTATTGCCCCTCTTTCCCCCAAGATATATTTCTACCATGAGCACTTCTTACAGATACAGGAGGGCATAATAGTTACTCCACAATACCTTCAGTAGCACATAATGCATAGTCTTCGGATCACTATTGGACAACTCAGGGTGTGTTCTCATCAACTCTAGATTGAGTCAGATAAACCATCTTTCGATGGAGGAGTGGATTTGTTTGTTTTGCTCCCTGGGTGAAGTTGAAACCCTTCATCACTTTATTTTTTGTTGTCCCATTTATTATGAGATCTAGGATAGATTCCATTGCATTTTCAAGGACAACTCTCAATTTGTTTCTACCTTATTTAGATACCCGGACCAACGGTGTCTCACACTCTTTCTTAGGGAGATAACTCAACTTCGATGACATAAAAGTTCTCCTCCAAATGGATCTCACCCTCCTCAACATCGGCTCATCACAACATACTTCACTAGCTCCGACGAACCAGGTGACTTCGGTTAGAAATGCCCCACATCATCTAGTTCGAATGGAAGCAGGGTCACTAGACAACGAACCCACAGTTTGTCAGGGTTCTAAACTAACAATAGACAGAGACATATCATGGACTTCTTCAGCTCTGGTACTTTGGCCTCAACTGTTATGAGAGATTAGTTTCTAGGGGGTTCTTGGAGCTTGCCCTTCTTGGGCTGCTCCTTCTCCCCTCCTCTATCTCCATTCTTCTTGGCATGCACTCCTCTCTTTTGGACTGCAACCCTCTCCCTCTACTCTCCCTTTTTTTTCCCTTTCTCTTTGGCCCGGTTGTTAGGTTTCGTCTTGTATTTATCTTAGTTCTTTTCTTTGTTGGGCTTTTTAGCCTGTTAGCTGGCAGTCATTATTGTCCTTCTTATAGTCCCTTGGGTCTCATTTTGTCCCATTGCAGACATTAATAATATTTCATTTCATTTATCATTATTAATTGACATAGTTACTATATCCAACAATCCTTTTGCTCGAATACTCGTATCTTCATATCAAATATGGATACAAATACAAATTATCAATACTTTTCGAATACTGTATCCAGACGTTGAACACATGTACCATATCTAGATATATCCAAATACATACCCCTATTTGGTCCATACCTAATACATCTGGAAATGGGCTAGGAACATTTGGGGTTGTATCTATAACATGATATTAAGAGAAGAATACATAAATGTTTAAAAATAAATTTAATATTTGAAAAACAATGATTTTATTCTTAACTAATGAAAACATCTTGTTTAAAACTTATATATGTATAAAAAATTTTGTAATTTTTTTTTAATATATAAAACTTATATGTTTTTTATAATGTCATATCCAGCCATATTCATAAGGGCGTCTTTAAAATTTGCCATATCTATATCCCATATTATATCCATATTGGATAGTGACACATTCGTTTTTTATTTGTAACTGTTATGTGGCAAAGTATTTAGTGCATGTACATAAAATGAGGGTAAGGGGTGTGATGGGATGACTTTGTCTCAAGGAATGTATGGACAAAGGAGTCAAGGTCAAAGGGCTATGCATCCCACAAAGTAGGAGACAATAATTCATATTTAGTTGTCATTAGGGTGGAATTAAGCTATGTTCCACAGAGAACCCTTTTGGTAGGGATGGGGAAACAGGGGATGCAAAAAGGGAACAAACAAAAGTCACCCCTAAATTTTGGCAAAAAGGAGACAGCAAAGGGGATGACTATATAAAAATTAAAAAATAAAAAGAAGATACATATTCAAATGCACAAATTTGAGTTAACAATCATTGGTTTTCTTATTACTAATTGACATAGTTACTATATCCAACAATTCTTTTGCTTGAATACCCATATTTGCATATCAAATATGGATATAGATACAATACTTCTTGAATACTGTATTGAGACGTTGAACAAGTGTACCATATCTCCATATATCCAACTACATACCCCCATTTGGTCCATACCTAATACATTTGGATATGGTCTAGGAACATGTGGGATTCTATCTATAACATGATATTAAAAGAAGAATACATAGATGTGTAGAAAACAATTATTTTCTTCTTAACTAATGAAAACATCTTGTTTAAAACTTATATACAAATAAACATTTTCGTGATTTATTTTTTAAATATAAAACATATATGTTTTTTATGATGTCTTATCTAGCCATATCCATGTTAGGGTGTCTTTAAAATTCGTCATATCTATATCCAATATGGACACATTCATTTTTTATCTATAACTATTATATGGCAATGTATTTACTGCATGTACATAAAATGAGGGTAAGGGGTGTGATGGGCTGAATTTATCTCAAGGAATGTATAGACAAAGGAGTCAAGGTCAAAGGGCTATGCATCCCACAAAGTATAAGACAAGAATTCATATTTGTTGTCATTAGGGTGGAATTAAGCTATGTTCCACAAAGTACCCTTTTGGTAGGGATGGGGAAACAAGGGGATGCAAAAAGGGGACCAATAGAAGTCACCCCCAAATTTTGGCAAAAAGGAGACAGCAAAGGGAACGGCTATATAAAAAAATAAAAAGAGGAAACATCGTGAAATCCACATATTTGAGTTAAGAATCATTGGTTTTCTCATTACTAATTGACATAGTTACTATGTCCAATAATCCATTTTCTCAAATACTTGCATATCAAATATGGATATAGATGTAGGCAAAAAAATTGATATGTTTGCATTTAGTGAATAAAGTTCTGTCATTTGGTGTTATTTTGTAGTTGTATGTAAAGTGTTTAATGAAATGTGTGAACATATGATTAATAATGTTATATTGGCAATGTAATCATGTATGTGATAATGTTTACGTGAAGTATTAGTATGTTGGCAAAATCATAAAGTAAGTCATAAGTTAGTTTGTCTTGTAATGAGTTAGGAAATGAAATGTAAATGTAAGACATATGCAGGTGAAATGTAATTTAGGAAATGATGATATGTCAGGTAGTTGAAGGATGCAACTAATTTTTAGTTGTGTAAATATGATCTTTGCCTCATTCATTTTGGTGTGTGCCTATGAGCATATGGTGGTGACCGACGCATATGTTATGATGCATTCATGTCATGTACGTAGTCATGTAATTGTGTAGTTGGCCAACGTGTGGCGTGTGAATATTGTAGTGTAAGGGCCTCATGTGTAGGTGTTGTTGGCTATAGATGACTATGGGCATGAACAATATTTTGCATAGGGTTTGCAAACTATAATGCTATTGCCTTCCATCCATTGTTAATACAAATTTTCTCATATTCAATTACCATTTGCTATTGTTATTGTATGTGTTGTTATTGCTAATGGTTGCAGATCTATAAATTTATTAAGTGAAAATGGAACTGTGTTTGAGTATGTTTTTTTTGGAAAAAGAATTTGAAAAATTTATATTAAAACAAGATTATTTACAAGTTGGGACAAGACTCCTCCCAACCTTAGCCAACAAGAGCACTCATTTCCTCCTTTTAACTTTCCAACAAACTTCCATAACTCTAAATCCCAAGATCCTAAGAACTAATCACTTTTGGTTACAACACAAAAAGGAGATTTGCTTTGGAGCCAAATCTCCTAAACCATATGTTTGCAATCGCTGTCCAAATTAGCCAAACACTAGATTTACCCACCAACCTGCTTAATCCTCTCATCCTCAATAGCCATGTCACTATGCCACTGAACCCTTATCTCCTTCTCGATATACATGTATACATATTAGCTAGGAAGTCTGCCACTTTATTTAGAGTTCTACCCTCAAATCAGAATCACATCATCTAATTCCCTCCAAAACTTCTTAATTTGGGTGACAAGAATCCTCAACCTCCATGTCTACAAAGCAAAGTGCCTCATGCAATTTAGAGCTCCTACCAAGATTTGAGAATCCGAATCTATGATTATCCTTCTATAACCTTGTCTTACCGCCTAAATAGAAGCATATTTGATAGCTAAGGCTTTTGCTTCATCATCCATGGCCATGCCTAGAACCTACAGTTCCCAATAAAGCATTGTCCCAACATGAATCCTGCAGACCACTCCAATTCCAGCTCTACCCGGATTGCCTTTTGCAGCTGCAATATTAATTTTAATCCAGCCTTCTAGGGATGTTTTCCAACTAGCTCTGTCCTACCCTTCCTGCACTTCAGATTCCTTCTCCATCTTCCCTATATCAACCTGAGTTTCCTCTTTAGTATACATTGCCACAGTTTTCGTGACTTTGCTCCAAATGACTTGCCAGATGCCATCCAAGGATTAAAAGGTTTCTCTAAAAATTTTGCCATTTCTCTCCAACCACACTTGCCACCAAAAAAAGTTTAATTCAAGCTTCCACTCGATACGAAGAGCTTCAGATTTAAATTTGTCCCTCTTGCATCTTTCCCAAATATTAATCTAGTTCAAATCACCATTGGCTTGGATTTTATAAGCTAAAAACCATCGATCCTAGATTTGGCGCGTGAATGGGCACTCAAACATCAAGTGGTCAAATGTTTCCTCACTTTTGTAGCATAAAAAACATTGGGATGGGCCAACGATTCCCCTACATCTCGGATTATCAAATGTAAGAATTCCATTGCGCATGAATTGCTAGGCAAAGAAGTTTACTTTTGGCCAACCCTTGGACTGCCAAATCTTTCTCCAATCCTCAACCTAATATGCATGAGGAGGTTCTGGAATGATCTTTTGATATCCATCCTTCATCGTGTAGACTCCAAGGCTCCCATAGCCCCAAGTTAACTCATCCCTCCTCATATCTACCTGTGAGAAGTCTTTCTGCCAAGATTTAGTCATGACGTGTGTTAATCTCGGAGGGATTGGAATTGGCCACTTGTCCAACTTCTTAAACTGTTTAAACCTATAATCCCCCAACTGATTGGTGTTGAAATAACTTTCAATCTTGATCCAACTCTTGTTTTCCATGGTTGATAGGTGGGTATTGATCCCATGAATCTGTCCAAAAGCGTGCCTTCTCCCCTCTCCCAAATTTCCAAAATAATCCATCTTTCACTACGTAGGATCCTAACTTTAGAGCCTGCCACACTAGGGACCCAAAGGAAAACAACTCACCTCATTCAAGTTTGCCTATCCCAAATATTTGCTAGTTAAAACTCTACTGAATAAAGAAGTTGGCTGGGAGATCCACTTCTAGTAAAGCTTTCCAGCCAAAGCTTTATTATTTAGCTTCGATCTCCTCGGTCCTAAACCTCCCTTTGCCTTGGGCTGTGTTTGAGTATGCTAAATTTCATTTCTACAATAGATACTATACTTCTTGGATATTGTGTCCAAATGTTAAACACGTGTACCATATATAGATGCATCCAAATACATAATCTTATTTGGTCCATTCCTAATTCATTTGGATATGGCCTAGGAACATCTACAATACTTCTCAAATACTATGTCCAAATGTTGAACACGTATACCATATCTAGATGTATCCGAATACATACCCTTATTTGGTCCATACCTAATACATCTAGATATGGCCTAGGAACATTTCAGATTGTATCTATGACATAGTATTAAAATAATACATAAACGTTAAAAAATAAACTCAAAATGACGTTAAACACATGTGTACCATATCTAGATGCATCCAAATACATACTCTTATTTGGTCCATGCCTAATACATTTGGATATGGCCTAGGAACATCTACAGTACTTCTCAAATACTATGTCCAGATGTTGAACACATGTGTACCATATCTAGATGTATCTGAATACATACCCTTATTTGGTCCATGCCTAATACATCTAGATATGGCCTTAGGAACATTTCGGGTTGTATCTATGACATAGTATTAAAAGAATACATAAACGTTAAAAAATAATCTCAAAATTTGAAAAACAATGATTTTCTCCTTAACTAATGAAAACATCTTGTTTAAAACTTAAATACGTATGAACATTTTTGTGTTGTTTTTTTTTAATATATAAAACTTACATGTTTTTTTATAATGTTGTATCTAGCGGCAACTTTAAAATTGGCCATATCCGTATCCAATATTATATCCATATTGACACATTTGTTTAATATATGTGATTGTTCCAAAACATCCAAAATTATTATGTGGCATTGCATTTACTGCATGTACATAAAACGAGGGTAAGAGAGGAGTCTGCTGACATTCCCATGGAGATCAAAGTTTCGTTATGCTAAAATGTTATGTTGCTTGCTTATTTTTGTTAGGAATGGAGCCTAATTATGAGGAGGCTAAACAGAGAAAGTTTTTTTGGATTTACTGCAGGACGGGTAGGGAAAGTTTCCAGATTTACAGTCTGTTAGTCTACCAGAGAAAGTTTTCGGATTTTCAACAAGACAGCCAAGGAAAGTTTTTTTTGCTTTTATCCCAAAATTAGATGTTGGGAACTCAATGTTAATCTTGGAATGTATTAAGAAAAGCAGTTTGTTTTTCTGTTTTTTTCTTATATATAGTTGTGAGGAAAAACAGAGATGTGTATGATGACAAAGAAAATTACTGTGTTGATTCCTTGGAAATATAGAGAGGAAATTACAGCAGATATTTGCTGTAGGTTGTAACCCTCTATTGCTTGGATTGAGAAAATGAAGGACTAAAAATTCTCGGTGGATGTAACCCACATTGGGTGAACCACGTTAAAATCGTTGTCTCTTCTTCTGTGTGTGTTTGTCTAATTTTTCTTTAATTCTACCATTAAAGTTTGAAACACTATAATTGCTTTTCTATATAAATATATTTTATATAGTGATTTACTCTAACAAGTGGTATCAGAGCGGTTGTTTTGTTGGGTGCACTTGACAGAAGGAGAATTTCTGGATCAAGTGGGAGCAATGGCGAAAGAAGGGAGGTTTAGAGTTCAAAAATTCAATGGCCAAACTTTCAATTCGGAAGATGCGGATGGAGGATTACTTGTACCAGAAGGATCTTTACTTACCTCTTGAGGGGGAAACAGAGAGACCTTCATCTATGTCTGATGAGGAGTGGAGTCTCCTTGATAGAAAGGCATTGGGTACTATGAGGCTGTGCTTGGGAGCCACCGTGAAAAGACTACCAAGGGAGTCATGGATAAGTTGGCCAAGATGTATGAGAAACCATCGACATCAAATAAGGTATTCTTAATGAAAAGGTTATTTAACATGAAAATGAGTGAAGGAGGATCTGTGCATGATCATTTAAATGAATTTAATACTGTCACTAATCAATTGCATTCAGTAGGATTGGATTTTGATGATGAGCTTAGGGCCTTATTAATCTTATGCTCTCTTCCGGAAAGTTGGAACAATTTGGTAATGGCGGTAAGTAACTGTGCTTCGAGTTCAAATAAATTAGAATTTGATGATGTGGTTGGTGTGATACTCGGTGAGGACATGAGAAGAAAAACCACAGGAGAATCATCTAGCACCGCATTAACTGTTGAGAATAGAGGAAGAGGAAGAGAAAGAGGCAAGATTTCACATCATGGCAAATCCAAAGGCAGATCCAAATCACGTGGAAAAGGAAAGCTACAATGTTGGCACTGTGGCAAAAAGGGTCATCTCAAGAAGGATCTGTTGGCAAAGAAAGGGTGATGGAAATGAAGGTAATGATAATAATGGTAACACTTCGGAAGCCAATATTATTGGACAAATTCTACAAGATGCTTTAATCTTATCTCTTGATAGAAATAGTGATTATTGGGTAATTGATAGTGGTGCTTCATTCCATGCTACCTCACATAAGGAATATTTCATAGATTATGTTTCTGGAGATTATGGACAGGTTCTATTGGGAAATGACCAACCATGTAAAATCGTGGGTATTGGAAAGATTTTGATTAAATCCCCAAATGGATGTCAATGGGCTCTTAAAGAGGTGAGACACATACCAGATTTAAAGAGAAATCTTATATCGGCAAGTAAGCTTGATGGTGAAGGATACACGGTTGCATTCGGAGAAAATGCTTGGAAAGTTACTAAAGGTTCATTGATAGTAGCTAGAGGTAAATTGGTGGGTACTCTTTATTTACTTATCGATTTTTCTCACTGCTCCATGAATTTAGTTTCTACAGGTGAGAGTGCATCTTTGTGGCACCAAAGGCTTGGCCATATGAGTGGAAAAGGTATGGAAATTTTACATTCAAGAAAGTTATTGCCTAAGTTAAAAGAGATTGATTTGGAATTCTGTGAGGATTGTGTTTATGGTAAAGCAAAGAGAGTTAGATTTCTCAAGGATGGCAAGGAAAGGAAGAAAGAGAAATTGGAGCTTGTGCACTCGGATGTTTGGGGCCCGACTCGGGTAACTTCTCTTGGAGGTTCCTCTTACTATGTACTTTTTATTGATGATGCAACAAGGAAAACATGGATATATTGCATTAAGAATAAAAGTGATGTTTTTAATACCTTTAAGAATTGGAAAGCATTAGTTGAAAATGAAACTGGAAAAAGGTTAAAGTGTCTAAAGTCGGATAATGGTGGAGAATATTGCAGGAGAGAATTTGATGTGTTTTGTTCTAAAAATGGAATTAGAAGAATAAAGGTAGTTCCAAGGACACCTCAAGAAAATGGGGTTGCGAAAAGAATGAATAGAACCATCATGGAGCGTGCTAGGAGCATGAGAATACATGCGAGGCTTACCATTATTTTTATGGGCTCATGCTGTTGATATTGCAGTATATCTGATTAATAGAGGACCGTCTAGTGCCTTGGATGGAGGAATTCCGGAAGAGCTTTGGACAGGTAAACCAAGTAAATTATTCTTTCCTTAAGGTATTTGGATGTGAGGCTTTTATGCATATAGACAAAGAGAACAGAAATAAGTTAGATGCTAAGGCCCAAAAGTGCTATTTTATTGGTTACGGTATTGATGGCTTGGGTTACGGATTATGGGATTGTGATAACCGAAAAGTCATTAGAAGTAGGGATGTCATATTTAATGAAAAAAACTTGTATAAAGATCGATTGCAGGGAAAGAAACGAGAAAGAGGAAAATGCTGAATACATAGACCTTGATGGACACATAGAAAAGGTAACTCCAAAGGTGGTAGAAGATCAAAATGTACAGCAACAACAACAAGCACCTCAATCTCCAGAAAGTGCTGTTAGACGTTCTACCAGGATAAGTAAAATTCCTCAACGTTTCTCCGATTATGTTTTGTATACTGATCTTTGGTGAGCCGGAATGTTTTCGGGAAGCATTACAAATGGATACCAGGAATAAGTGGGAGCTTGCAATGAATGAAGAAATGGACTCTTTATTTCACAACCAAACTTGGGATTTGGTTGAGCTACCCAAAGGTAAAAGAGCTTTGACCAATAAATGGGTGTACATGATTAAAGAGGAGAATGAAGGGCATAAGAGATACAAAGCAAGACTAGTGGTCAAGGGATTTGCTCAGAAAAAAGGTATTGATTTTGATGAGATTTTTTCTCCGGTTGTAAAAATGACCTCTATTAGAGCTATTTTGAGTCTTGTAGCTATAGAAAATTTGTTTCTGGAGCAATTGGATGTGAAGACAGCATTTCTTCATGGTGATTTGGAGGAGGAAATTTATATGCACCAACCAGAAGGCTTTCAGGTGAAAGGTAAAAAGGATTGGGTATGTAAACTGAAAAAGAGCTTGTATGGGTTAAAACAAGCTCCTAGACAGTGGTATTTAAAATTTGATAAGTTCATGGCTAATCAAAGGTTTGAAAGATGTCAAAGTGATCACTGTGTATATTTTAAGCAAACTGGAAATGGTAACTATGTTATTTTGCTATTGTATGTGGATGACATGTTAGTTGCAGGAACAAATATGCAAGATATAAACATGCTCAAGAAGAAGTTGGCTAAATCCTTTGCCATGAAGGATTTGGGAGAAGCCAAACAAATCCTTGGTATGAGAATAACAAGAGACAAGGAGAGTCACACTCTGAAATTATCACAAGCAAAATACATTGAAAAAGTGCTTAAGAGATTCAACATGAACAATGCAAAGTCTGTTGCTACTCCATTGGCAAAGCATTTCAAACTCACCAAAGATTTGTGTCCCAAGACACAAAAGGAACAAGAGCATATGGCTAAGGTTCCCTATGCATCAGCGATTGGAAGTTTGATGTATGCAATGGTTTGTACAAGACCAGATATTGCCCATGCAGTGGGAGTAGTGAGTAGATTTATGAGTAATCCAGGAAAAGGACATTGGCAAGCGGTAAAATGGATACTCAGGTACTTGAGAGGAACTTCAAATTATTCTTTGAATTTTGGAGGCTCTAATATATGCTTGAAAGGTTTTGTAGATTCTGATATGGCAAGTGATCTTGATGGTGGAAGGAGCACTACCGGCTACATCTTTACTATAGGAGGAGGAGCGGTTAGTTGGATTTCTAAACTCCAACACGTAGTTGCCCTTTCAACCACTGAAGCTAAATATGTTGCTGCTACAGAAGCAAGCAAAGAGATGGTTTGGTTGCAAAGACTAATGGAAGAACTGGGAAGAAGCAAGAGGATAATAGGTTGTGGAGTGATAGCCAGAGTGCTATACACCTTGCAAAGAATTCGACATTCCATTCAAAAACTAAACAAATCAAACTCGGGTATCATTTCATTATATCGGTAGTGGAAGATGGATCTTTGAAATTAGGGAAGGTTCACACATCACAAAATCCTGGCGATATGCTTACAAAAGTGGTGTCAAGAGAAAAGTTGAGCTTTTGCTCAACTTCAGTTGGCCTTAAGGAATAAGAGGCCATGATGAGAATTTTTCGAGTCCTTGGTTGCAGTATGGTGCAATGGAATTAGTCTCCAAGTGGGAGATTGTTAGGAATGGAGCCTAATTATGAGGAGGCTAAACAGAGAAAGTTTTTTTGGATTTACTGCAGGACGGGCAGGGAAAGTTTCCAGATTTACAGTCTGTTAGTCTACCAGAGAAAGTTTTCGGATTTTCAACAGGACAGCCAAGGAAAGTTTTTTTTGCTTTTATCCCAAAATTAGATGTTGGGAACTCAATGTTAATCTTGGAATGTATTAAGAAAAGCAGTTTGTTTTTCTGTTTTTTTCTTATATATAGTTGTGAGGAAAAACAAAGATGTGTATGATGACAAAGAAAATTACTGTGTTGATTCCTTGGAAATATAGAGAGGAAATTACAGCAGATGTTTGCTGTAGGTTGTAACCCTCTATTGCTTGGATTGAGAAAATGAAGGACTGAAAATTCTCGGTGGATGTAACCCACATTGGGTGAACCACGTTAAAATCGTTGTCTCTTCTTCTGTGTGTGTTTGTCTGATTTTTCTTTAATTCTGCCGTTAAAGTTTGAAACACTATAATTGCTTTTCTATATAAATATATTTTATATAGTGATTTACTCTAACAAGTATTTTTATACAACTCAATTATTTATTTTTTAATTCCAATTTTTGGCTTTATGGAGTTTATTTCTTTGAACGAGTGTAAGCATTTTAAAGAGATGGATTTCTATGCTTTTGATTGAGATTCAAGCTCCTGGAAAATGTCACTGTCATTCTAGAAATGGCTTTGAAAGGTGATAATATTCTATTAGAGATTAGCATCCTAATAGTAAGTGTCATGGTACTTAGGATTATGAATCCCATTGTGATGAAAGTCATGGTGACATTATCTTAAAATGAAATAGAGCCATTGATTATTGAACTGTAGGAATCGTTTAAAATTTATTTGATGCGACACTGAAACTGGTTCTCAAACTCCATCTTGTTTGGCTATACTTGGCATTATGCTTGCCATTTTCGTAAGTGTCATGGTATTTAGGAATCCAAATGTGATAAATGTCAAGGTAATATTGAATGACCATCTTAAATTACAAGAGAGTTATTGACTATATATTGTTGTCTTTGTACATTGCTGTAGAGTATTGACTCTTTGTACATGCATGAAATTCACAATTACTGAATGTTTAAGAATAAGATGGGGACATATTCATTTCTGAATGAAATTGTTAAATAATATTATATTTTGTATTTTTGTAATAATTTGATATTTGTAATTATTAGGAGTTAAATAAATATTTCTTCTATGGAAAAATGAAGAGACACATCTCCTGAGTAAGTGTGAGGAAATGAAGAGAGTTGAAAATGAAGGTGGAAAGAAGGAAAATTGAAATCTCAAACAATACAAAGACATTCTATTATCTATAAAACTATAGCTAACATTCTATTATCTATAAAACTATAGCTGGAGAGAAATAATGTATCTGTAAGGAAAATATGTATTATATTGTAACGAAAATATGTATTATACGTGAATATTTTATGAAAATATTTTGTTTGTGTTTGAATCCGAGGGTAAACAAAATATTGTTATTTCAAATTTCCCATTTTCAACAGAAATGAAGATGTTGTGATTGGTTATTCATCAGATTAATATATAAGCCAGTTGTTAAATTTACTTTGCTGTCATAATGCAGGTTCATTATCATGAATATAGCAAAGAGGAACAGTTGGCAGCTTTAGAAGCAGAAAAAATTATTTTAGAGGAAAGGAAAAGATTCAAAGAGGAGGCAGGTCTTATTGACAGATTCATAGATGGTGCTGACAAAATCATAGATGGTATTGACAGAGCAAAATCACTGGTTGGAAGTGTTGGTGGAGCACAATTGGCAGCTTTAGAAGCAGAAAAAATTATGTTAGAGGAAAGGAAAAGATTCAAAGAGGAGGCAGGTCTTATTAACAGATTCATATATGGTATTGACAGAGTAAAATCACTGGTTGGAAGTGTTGGTGGAGCACATTATCATAAATATAGCAAAGAGGAACAGTTGGCAGCTTTAGAAGCAGAAAAAATTATGTTAGAGGAAAGGAAAAGATTCAAAGAAGAGGCAGGTCTTATTAAAAGATTCATATATGATATTGACAAAATCGTAGACGGTATTGACAGAGCAAAATCACTGGTTGGAAGTGTTGGTGGAGCACATTATCATGAATATAGCAAAGAGGAACAGTTGGCAGCTTTAGAAACAGAAAAAATTATGTTAGAGGAAAGGAAAAGATTCAAAGAGGAGGCAGGTCTTATTAAGAGATTCATATATGGTATTGACAGAGCAAAATCACTGGTTGGAAGTGGTGGTGGAGCACATTATCATGAATATAGCAAAGAGGAACAGTTGGCAGCTTTAGAAACAGAAAAAATTATGTTAGAGGAAAGGAAAAGATTCAAAGAGGAGGCAGGTCTTATTAAGAGATTCATATATGGTATTGACAGAGCAAAATCACTGGTTGGAAGTGGTGGTGGAGCACATTATCATGAATATAGCAAAGAGGAGCAGTTGGCAGCTTTAGAAACAGAAAAAATTATGTTAGGAAAGGAAAAGATTCAAAGAGGAGGCAGGTCTTATTAAGAGATTCATAGACGGTATTGACAACGTCGTACATAGTATTGACAGAGCAAAATAATTGGTTGGAAGTGTTGGAGTGTTGTGAGTGGTTGGATTTGGTATAGATGTTATGGTTGGATATGGTGTAGCTCTTATGGACTAAAAACTAATAGTTTCGTGTAAAAAAATAAAGATTTTTAATGTTATCAATATGGTCAATGTTTTATGCAAGAACTTGGAATTCTTATCCCCTTTTCCTAGGTTATACCCGAAGGATACTTATCTATTTATTTGTAATATTTTATTTTATTTATTTATTTATTTTATTTTTTTAGTTTACATGGGGGAATCGATAGCCGCCACGAATTCGGGCAGGCTGTCCAGTTTTTATGGCCGCCACAGTATTCTGCGCTGTCCGCCCTAGAAGCCGCCACACAGATCTTCGTGTAGTCCGCCCCTATAACCACCATGTCACAATCATTTTAAACCTTTTACGCCGCTAAAAGCACCAGGAAAGGGACAAGCGTTCAGTCCGACGAGGCCCGAGATTTGAACCTTAGACCTCCGCCCCCTTATGGAGTTTGGATGAACCAATTGGTCTACACCTCGAAATGAAGTTTAAACTGAATTGTATGTAATAAATTCATAAATATAATTTACATGCTTTTTAATCAGTAAATTCACTTGTGCATTCTCTAGGTGATACTTATGTTTAAGTTAAGAAAACATTATTACCGTGAAAGAAAACCTTGGTCTAATTGATATCATAATATCTAATTAAACCATTGATTGTTCATAAGGATTTATGAACAATCACTTCAACAATGTCTATGATATCTAAATTTGGTTGCCTAACTATACCATTAGCATGTAAATTAAGAGAGAGACAATTTGAATTTCTTTTGTTTAACCTCCAAAACACAAAATAGGGTTGTGTTGCATTCGAGGAAAGAACTCAAGCCAATGTGTCCTTGGATTTCCATTTTAGCTTAGTCCACCTAGGTTTTCCCCAAAGCCTTAGAATACTCTTAGGTTAGCCCCTTTATATATCTAGATGTATCTAGATGAGGTTGTCATTATTAGCTCTCGATCAGTACTTGGTTTTTTAAAATGCCACCTATCTCTATAGATACCCTCTTATATTGCTTAGTGCCATATTGCTTAGAAAATGCCACCTATCTCTATAGATACCTTCTTATATTGCTTAGTGTCATGATTATGCTTAGCACTACTCGGTCATTGGTTATTTGCTTATTTTATTTATTTTATTTTTTTTGAATTTATATGGTGGAGTTGGTAGAAGCCACAAATTCGGGTAGGTTGTTCGGCTTTTATGACTGCCACAGTATTCTACGTTGTCCAACCTTCAGCCTAGAAGCTTTCACACAGTTCTCACTATAACCACCATGCTACAATCATTTTAAACCTTTTATGCCACTGAAAACACTAGGAAAGGGACAAGCATTTAGTTCGACGAAGCCCAAGATTTGAAACTTGAACCTCCACCTCTTAAGGGGTTTGGACAAACCAATTGGTCTACACCTGCCTAATTACCACCTATTTTCAAATTTTATATTTATTTAAATAAAGTAATCATTTATTAATCTTAAATTGATATTTGTTTGTCTAAAATGTCATCTAATGTTTAATCTGATCATGTTTAGTTTGACAGTGTGTGATATAATCTTTATGTAATATAATTTATGTATACCAGCATGCTTTGTTGTGCATAGACCTTATAAATTATAATTTAACCCTTACGTTGTTTTCGAGTAATGTAATAATTTGTACTGATAATTTTGATATAAATAACCATCACCTAACCAATCCATTGTATGCATTACACAATGCGTATCTATGTGAACTATTGGTTGGGTATCCATGGGCACCCTTTTCTTCTATTTTCGTCTTGTGCTCTTCATTTGGCTTCTACGGTCTTGTTGAGTGGTATTTTCACCCGATTGTGAAAACACACTCTCCATTAGGATTTGGGTTCTAAATCCTCTCTTGCAAAGAAATCAAACAAATAACTTCTCCAAGGTCTCCGCTATATTAGCATTTTACATCCGTGTATTAATAATCTCAAATAAAGATATTCAATTTAAATGCTTGGAACACCTTAGTGGTTGCAAGTAACTGAAAACAAGGGGCAATGTTGGTTTATTTTACTGTGAAACTTTAATGATTGTTCGTTGAACCCGAATAAAGCAAATGTGATCTGGCCCTTATATGACCACGACGTAACTTCAAAATGGAAATTGATGAAATGCCATAAAACATAGATCCTTCAATGAAATTGGAATTTTCATGAAGGGAATGTCATCATCGGCTCATGAATGAAAAATAAAACTAAAAATAAAATTCTGGCCTTGAAATGGAAATTTTCTATTTTCGGATTTTTAAAGTCTGCAACAAAACAGTAGCTACGGTGAAATTTATACAACTCCAAAAATGAAATTTTAAATGCGTATTTGAAATCTGCAGTATGACATACGCAATGGTGGAACTATTTTTGGATTTTGAAGTTTTTTTAATTTTTATTTTGATGACTGTAGAAAAGTAAAATGCAAAGAAAAATGAAAATAAAGTGCAAAGAATGAAAATGAAATGCATTCAGGGTGATGCAATCCTATTATGACAAAACCGAAGATATGAGGTTTTCTGCCTGCAACCTAACCTATTGAACCTGCAGAACATGCACAATCCAGATAAGTTAAGTGCTGGTTTCTGGGGTTTTAACTATGATTTTTAGATTTAGACATTCGCATGAAGCAACCAAGAGAACTTGCATTAAACTTCACCTATAAGCCTAGAAATCTGAAAAGGGGAAAGATAAACATTCAATCTTGCATGCAGAAAATAACTCCTTTCTTGTCAATGAGGTGCAACTCTCTGAATTTTCTGTATTAAAAATTGGTCATTTTACAACAACAAAACTTTCTCGGTTTCCCAAACCCAGTCTATGGAAGAAAACAACCTCAAAGCAGGCCAGAATGGCCCTCGGCCTTCAAGCACGCAACTTACAACAATTTCCTACCTAGTCCAATGTAAAGGAACAAATCCAGACAAAGTGGAAGAAAAACACTCCAAAAGCAGGCCCAGAATGGCTTATTGCCTTTGGCTCTGCAACTCTGCCCGCAGTGGTTTCCGACCCCTGTACCAATCTGTGCTTCTGCTTTTAAACTTTCTAGCAATGCTCTCTGCTTCGCCCTGTGACCCTCCATTTCATTTCCTAGGTCTTTTCATTTTGTCTTCCCCGACTCTTCATTATTTTTGGCTCTGTTCGAGCATCGAAACGTTTGATCTTCTTTGCTAACTGTAACCGTTCTGTAACCCTTACACCTTTATGCCACGTGTTCAGTGCTTCCCTGCATGTTCCATAATGGCCCCCTGTGAATCGTGACAAAAAATAGCATGTCACGATATCGCGACATTTTTATGTATGCAGCTTTGCTCCTCTACCTGTATCGCGAAAATAAGACATGTCACGATATCGCGACATTTTTCTATCAATAGCCTTGTCCACCTTCATGCACCGCAAAAATGAGACATGTCACGAAATCGTGACATTTTTATGCCCACAACTTTATTCGTCTTCAAGCACCATGAAAATGAGACATGTCGCGATATCGCGACGTTTTTCTCCTTAGGGCCGCGTGGATGCAACCTGTCGTGAAATCGTGATGTTTTTCTCCTTCGCTGTGTTTTGTTGCACTTAGCCACGAAAATGTGACATGCGAAATTGTGACGCTTTTCTATTTCAGGCTGTATCGTTGCTTTCTGTCACGAAATCATGACACTTTTCTATTCCATACCATCTCACTGCTTTCTATCATGAAATCGTGACACTTTTTCATTTCGTACCATCTCGTTGCTTTCTATCACGAAATCATGACGCTTTTCTCTTTCGGGTTGTCTCACTGCTTTCTATCATGAAATCGTGACACTTTTCTATTTCGTACCATCTCACTGCTTTTTGTTGCGAAATCATGACGCTTTTCTATTCCGTACCATCTCGCTGCTTTCTGTCACGAAATCACGACGCTTTTTCATTCTGTTCACTTTGGCTGCTCCAAGTCGCGAAAACGTGACATGTCACGATTTCATGACACATTTCCATCGCTTAGCTTATCAGTCATTGTGAATCACGAAAATGAGACATGTCACGATTTCATGACATCTTTCTATCTTTACCTCTTTTATCGTTGATAGATCGCGAAAACGCAACATGTCGTGAAATCGCGACGTTTTTTTATCTTTGCCCTTCATCTCGTCTTCAGGTCACGAAATGGCGACATGTCACGATATCGCGACAACTTCTGCATTGACTCTTCTCTTGCTGCCTTCGACCGCGATTTCATAACATGTCGCGATATCGCGACATTTTTCCATTTTGGTGCATCCTGCTGATCTGGGCCACGAAAACGTGACATGTCGTGATATCGTGACATTTTTCACTTTGTCTTTCTCTCTCCTCTATGAACCGCGATTTCACAGCACGTCACGAAATCATGACATTTTCTCACCCTGCTGCATTTTGTTACTCTTGGCCGTGAAAACGTGACATGTCACGAAATCGTGACACTTTTCTATTCCACTGCACTTCGCTTGTCTGAGCCGCGAAAATGCGACATGTCGCGATATCGCGACAATTTTTTTTCTTGGCCGCGACGGAGCAACATGTCGCGATATCGTGACAACTTTTCATTTCTTTTGTGATATTTTGCTTTTTTTCTTGATCTTTAGCATATGGGCCATTGCAGTTTTCTTGGAAAGCATGTAAAAAAGGTGGGTCCCCAATTTTGGGGTGTGTTGTGGATCAGCCACAACAAATGGCGACTCTACTGTCAAATGCTCCTGAGCATTTTGGTGAGAACCCAACCTGGAAGTATACAAACTCAAAAATAGGCATTAGCACATAAAAAATATAAACAAATGCCAATAGATCAGAAATACATGAATCATCAGAATCATTAAGCATCAGCTCGATGTGTGCAATGTGCTTCATTCCCTATCATTTGAAATTGATCAACATTCCATTGTCAGTTTCACTTATGATTTGTATGCAAGGCTATGAATGATTTGTGCAGGATTTGATGTATGATGAAGATGCTAGAGACATAATAACCTGCTTTGCAAAGGCTCACACCTTCTAGTATCATGAACAACATATCAAAACTGTCAAACCCTCTTAGGACCAAATATATGCATACTGAATTAATTTATTAGATCCCAAAGTTGGTTATGTGTCACTACCATCTTGAACCCATGTGCAGGTGTAAGTGAGATCAGAGCTTTGGGGAATAGGATTCCCAACCTAAGCGAGATGGGAATTTAACCCTATCCTTACTACTCTGATCTGGAGTTCATTACCTCATCTTGAACAAAATGATTTAACCAGTTATGGATGAAATGGTCAGGCTAGTCTATCCATTTGAACAGTCAGTGGTCTTGTTTTAGACAAGACATGCTGCCACGCATGGGCATACTTAACCCCATAATCCATGATTTGGCTTCATTCATTCTTTTTTTTTATTTCTTGGACCTTTGGGATGACTACCCATCCTTGCTAGGGACATGTAGTACGATCCTTCCAATCCAAGATTTACGATGAAATGGAAAATATTAGTTTTATTTTTATTTCTTGGACCTTGGGGATGACTACCCATCCTTTGCAGAGGACATGTAGTACGATCCTTCCCATCCAAGTTTTATGATAAAATGAAAGATGGAAGCTTTGGGGAATCAGATTCTCAACCTAGGTGAGATGAGAATTATGCCCTATCCTTACTACTCCATGAAGGTCAAATCAGAGCTTTGGGGAGTTGGATCCTCAACCTAAGTTCGATGAGGATTTAACCCTATCCTTACTACTCTGGTTTTAGGCTTTAAGCTTTATGGGAGTGGTAAAAACCACTATTTTAAGGATAATGTTGCATGATAGGACAGACATGAAATATTCTTTTCACCTCACCTTTTCTTCCAAGCATGGTTTTGATCATTTTGCCCAAGATCTTCTTTAATGTGCATAGAACGTGCTTGGTTCAAGATAGTTCGGGCATCAGTTCCCAACCTTAGGATCCTTTTATGTTTTATGTTATGTAATAACCCTAAGAGGATTTGACACCTTTTCAATGATTGTATTGGAAATGGATATGCAACTAAGATGGAATATATATGCAAAATGAATGTAATATGAATGCATTGCTTTTCTGAATTGTGGATGGAGTATACCACCTATGTTGCCATAATTTGTAAAACTGACAACTTCATGCATCACAAGTTTCAAACGATATTATTTAATGTGTTTGCGTTACTTGTGGAGCTTTCTGCAATACAATTCCAATGTTTCATATTCTCCTGATTTTAGGCATAAGTTGACATCTCAATTTTTTTTTTTTACATCTCAATTTTTTTTTTTTTTACAAACCAAACATGTCCATAGGACCAACACATAACTTTAAATCAAAACTTATTCAATCCAAAACCAAAATGCAATCCAAAAATGAAAATTTGAAAACACAAACCAAAACCAAAAAATCAAAACCTATATACAAATGTACAATATAATACAAGATGATGCAAAGCTTGGACTATCACTTTCTCGGATCCCAAACATGATTAGAACATTTCAAAAGACATATGACACAATATGTATGCCAAATGTTGTAGGAATCCAACAATAATAAGATCAAACCAAGCAATGCAACAAATTTCAACTTGCCACGCTCACCATACCAATTTGATTTAGTTCTATTACCAACACCATAGGTGAGATTCAAATCAAATTGATTAGACAATGGTTGGTATTCAATTTTATCTTGTCTATTCTTTAAAGTGCAAGTTTCATCATTCCATTCATGATTTAGAAGTAGGCTTTCTTTATCCAAAATGAAACTTTGTAAGTAAGAGCCTATTTCTAAACATTTTAAAGCCAATTCATTTTCCAAGTTTGTCAGCCAATCAAATTTCTGCAAACATTTGCAAGCATCTAGGATATTTACCAAATTAGGATCATTAAAAGTTTTTACCCTAGATTCAATTAGTAATTGTTGATGAATTTTATTTAACAATTCAAGTGCATCAACTTCTTTTTCATTCATTAAAACAATGTTGTCAAAGGTGTGATTAGAAATCATACCTTGTTTTTCATTCACCTTTAATGACATTTCACCATAAACATCATTCAAATTCAAAATATGGTCATGCAAATTCTCACCTAAATCTTGGATGCTTGAACACAAAAGGTTAGATTCTAACTTTTGAACATTTTTATTTACCAAAATTTGATGGGGACTTGCAATTCCCTCTTTTACCTCATGGTCTTCATACTCTTCATTGATTACTTGTTTATCAAACATACCAAAATTGGGCACCCAATTGAAAACATGCCCATCCTTTTCAACCCTCCAATATTCTTGGTCAAAGTGTATGTCCAATGACTCATCTTGATGATCCTTCATTTGAGTTGTTTCCAATTGATCAATCTCTTTGTCATTTGGTTCCAATTCTTTGTTCACTATCCATGGTATCTCCTCATTTGAATCCTCAAAATCATAATGCAAACTTGTATCCGCATCTTCAATGAATTTATATTCAACATGATCGAAATTTGCAACCTTCTCAAATCTTGTGAATGTGAGATCTTCGTATGATGTAGAATTTTGAACATCCTGCATATCAAGTGAAATATGAGTTTCATCTATAAGGGTGTGAGAAAAGAATGCATTATCATATCTCCCCCAACCATTATAAAAATTATCTTCCAAATTTGTGGGATGAAACTCCATGGTATTTGTGACATGATCTTTTGATTCATTCATCAATTCACTTTCTTCTTTGCCCTTGGTAGTAAGATCCTCATTATCTTCCAAAATTTGATGAGATTTGAAACCCTCTTCCAAAACATCCTCAAATGGTACAGGAGTTGTAATATCTTCCTTCGAGTAGGCGATTATGTTGTCCTGTATATCAATTGGCACACAAGTTTCATTAGCAGTTTTGGAGTGAGTGTAGTCTTCCCACTTCTTCCAAGCATCATAATAATCTTCTTCCAAAATCAAGTGGTGACGTTCAACTACTTCTTCGACATCTTCCGATTCTTCAATGTGTTTCTCATCAAATTCACCTTCACCTTCCTTAGATGGTTCAATTATTTCCAAAAATGGGTCATTTCTTGAATTCAAATTTGTAAGGCTATCATCGTCCAAATTAGTAACCCATGATTCGATTTTATCATAATTTGGAGGGTGAAGAATTTCTTGATCGTTAATTTTACACATCTCATCAATAGTATCTTCCAAGAACAAGTGGTGAAACTCTATCATGTCTTCAAATTCATTTATTGGTTTTCTTCCAATTTCACTTTCAACCACTTCATTCAATTCTATGGTAGGTTCCGTCCTATCACATATTTCAAACATTGTTGAATTTGGGACCCCTTTATCCGAATAATCATGCATCTCTATGAATGAGATCATTTCTGCATAATCTTCACTAGCGGATGTTGGTTTAGCACTTTGCACCTCCCCTTGGACTACATCTAAGGTGGTTGTAACATTTGGATATTCAAATTCATCCCCTTGATCATTTACCTTAGATATCATTGGAGTGGAGGGTGCTATATTTGATGGTTGGTGTAGGTTGGCATCAATATCTTTAGAAGGACAATCTCTTATGTGAACATGTTGTGCCTTTTCTTCTTCAAGACCTTGTCATTCTATCTCTTCTAAGATCTCATGGATTTTCTCTAGAGACAAGCCACCCATTTTTTCCTCAATGAGTGAAGCAAGTGTGGGGTGTATGGCTCCCAGGTATACTTCCATGGCTTCCTCTTCTAATGTGTTAAAATTTTCCCACATTTGGGAGTGCAACTCACGAAATCTTCCATTGAATTGACTCAAGGATTCATTAGGCCCCTTACATATGGAGGTAAACTAATTTTTCAACATTTCTAAGTCAACCTGATTACCAAAATGATAAAGATAGGTTGCTTCTAGTTGTATCCAAGAAGTCCTAACCTCCATGGGTAGTTGGCTGTACCAAAAGAATGGTTTATCATCCAAAATGTATGCAAATAACTTACAAGCCACGTCCTCATAGAAAATCTGGAATTGACATAATGTATCCTTGTAGACATACAGTCTTTGCAAGTATCCTAGTGGCACATCTTGATTAAAACATCGTAGAAACTCTAATAACAATTTAGGAATTTGATAGGGTACCACAGGTATAGACAAACCCTTATAATGATCCTCCATTATTAATACCATTCTTTCTCTTAGAGACATCATTTCTTTTCTCAGGGATACCATTTGCTCCTCAAGTGTTGCCATTAGTGAAACTCAAAATGTAATTTTAGAACCAAATCTGTTAGTCAAAAATGACAGAAGGAATCACGGCACATCAGCGTGAAGTGACTAGCAAATATCCAACCTGCAATGTATAAAAAATCAAGTTAGCATCAACTAAGAGATGTATTCATTAAAATCAAATGAAAAGTAATTGCATGAAACAACACTTCGCTAGTCGAGACCAAAATTTTCAAAATTAAATCAAATCACATTATTTTTGTATGAACAATCAAAAAAGCGTTAGAATAATATACAACATACCTGAATTGCTTAAAATAGAATAAAGTAAACCAATTCAGGCCGTCCTTTTAACAATCTATTGAGTGTTAGAGGACTAAAGATAACAATCAATATAGCATGAGATATACAAAAATTTAAATTTAAATCACACTAAAATAAACCCGTCAGGCCCTCCTTCTAGCGCCAATCTGTTGAGTGGTATTTTCACCCGATTGTGAAAACACACTCTCCAATAGGATTTGGGTTCTAAATCCTCTCTTGCAAAGAAATCAAACAAATAACTTCTCCAAGGTCTCCGCTATATTAGCATTTTACATCTGTGTATTAATAATCTCAAATAAAGATATTCAATTTAAATGCTTGGAACACCTTAGTGGTTGCAAGTAATTGAAAACAAGGGGCAATGTTGGTTTATTTTACTGTGAAACTTTAATGATTGTTCGTTGAACCCGAATAAAGCAAATGTGATCTGGCCCTTATATGACCACGACGTAACTTCAAAATGGAAATTGATGAAATGCCATAAAACATAGATCCTTCAATGAAATTGGAATTTTCATGAAGGGAATGTCATCATCGGCTCATGAATGAAAAACAAAACTAAAAATGAAATTCTGGCCTTGAAATGGAAATTTTCTATTTTTAGATTTTTAAAGTCTGCAACAAAACAACAGCTACGATGAAATTTATACAACTCCGAAAATGAAATTTTAAATGCGTATTTGAAATCTACGGTATGACATACGCAATGGTGGAACTATTTTTGGATTTTGAAATTTTTTTTAATTTTTATTTTGATGACTGTAGAAAAGTAAAATGCAAAGAAAAATGAAAATAAAGTGCAAAGAATGAAAATGAAATGCATTCAGGGTGATGCAATCCTATTCTGACAAAATCGAAGATATGAGGTTTTCTGCCTGCAACCTAACCTATTGAACCTGCAGAACATGCACAATCCAGATAAGTTAAGTGCTGGTTTCTGGGGTTTTAACTGTGATTTTTAGATTTAGACATTCGCATGAAGCAACCAAGAGAACTTGCATTAAACTTCACCTATAAGCCTAGAAATCTGAAAAGGGGAAAGATAAACATTCAATCTTGCATGCAGAAAATAACTCCTTCTTTCTTGTCAATGAGGTGCAACTCTCTGAATTTTTTGTATTAAAAATTGGTCATTTTACAACAACAGAACTTTCTGGTTTCCCAAACCCAGTCTATGGAAGAAAACAACCTCAAAGCAGGCCCAGGCCCTCGCCTACACGCAACTCGCAGCAATTTCCTACCTAGTCCAATGTAAAGGAACAAATCCAGACAAAGTGGAAGAAAAACACTCCAAAAGCAGGCCCAGAATGGCTTATTGCCTTCGGCTTTGCAACTCTGCCCACAGTGGTTTCTGACCCCTGTATCAATCTATGCTTCTGCTTTTAAACTTTCTGGCAATGCTCTCTGCTTCGCCCTGTGACCCTTCGTTTCATTTCCTAGGTCTTTTCGTTTCGTCTTCCCCGACTCTTCATTATTTCTGGCTCTGTTCGAGCGTCGAAACGTTTGATCTTCTTTGCTAACTGTAACCATTCTATAACCCTTACACCTTTATGCCACGTGTTCAATGCTTCCTTGCATGTTCCATAACGGCCCCCTGTGAATCGCGACAAAAAATAGCATGTCGCGATATCGTGACGTTTTTATATATGCAGCTTTGCTCCTCTACCTGTATCGCGAAAACGAGACATGTCGCGATATCGCGACATTTTTCTGTCAATAGCCTTGTCCGCCTTCATGCACCGCGAAAATGAGACATGTCACGAAATCGCGACATTTTTATGCCCGCAGCTTTATTCGTCTTCAAGCACCACGAAAATGAGACATGTCGCGATATCGTGACGTGTTTCTCCTTAGGGCCGCATGGATGCAACCTGTCACGAAATCATGACGTTTTTCTCCTTCGTTGTGTTTTGTTGCACTTAGCCACGAAAACGCGACATGTCGCGAAATCGTGACACTTTTTCATTCCGTACCACTTTGGCTGCTTTCTGTCATGAAATCGCGACGCTTTTCTCTTTCGGGCTGTCTCGTTGCTTTCTGTCGTGAAATCGTGACACTTTTCTATTTCGTACCATCTCACTGCTTTCTGTCATGAAATCGCGACGCTTTTCTATTCCGTACCATCTCGCTGCTTTCTGTCGCAAAATCGTGATGCTTTTTTCTTTTGGGCTGTCTCGCTGCTTTCTATCGCAAAATCATGACACTTTTCTATTCTGTACCATCTCGCTGCTTTCTGTCATAAAATCATGACGCTTTTCTATTTCGTACCATCTCGCTGCTTTTTGTCGTGAAATCGCGATGCTTTTTCATTATGTTCACTTTGGCTGCTCCAGGTCGCGAAAACATGACATGTCACGATTTCATGACACATTTCCCTTGCTTAGCTTATCAGTCATTGTGAATCACGAAAATGAGACATGTCACGATTTCGTGACATCTTTCTATCTTTACCTCTTTTACCATCGGTAGATCGTGAAAACGCAACCTGTCGCGATATCGCGACGTTTTTTATCTTTGCCCTTCATCTCGTCTTCAGGTCACGAAATGGTGACATGTCGCGATATCATGACAAATTTTGCATTGACTCTTCTCTTGCTGCCTTCGACCGCGATTTCATGACATGTCGCGATATCGCGACATTTTTTCATTTTGGTGCATCCTGCTGATCTGGGCCGTGAAAACGTGACATGTCGCGATATTGCGACATTTTTCACTTTGTCTTTCTCTCTCCTCTATGAACCGCGATTTCACAGCACATCGCGAAATCGTGACATTTTCTCACCCTACTGCATTTTGTTACTCTTGGCCACGAAAACGTGACATGTCACGAAATCGTGACACTTTTTCGTTCCACTGCACTTCGCTTGTCTGAGCCGCGAAAACGTGACATGTCGTGATATCGCGACAATTTTCTTTTTCTGGCCGCGATGGAGCAACATGTCGCGATATCACGACAACTTTTCATTTCTTTTGTGATATTTTGCTTTTTTTTCTTGATCTTTAGCCTATGGGCCACTACAGTTTTCTTGGAAAGCATGTAAAAAAGGTGGGTCCCCAATTTTGGGGTGTGTTGTGGATCAGCCACAACAGGTCTTTTACATACTATCTGAACGTTGTGCTTTCGATTGGAAAATATTGAGAAATCTAACACAATTATGATGTGGCTTTTCTGTTTGTTTGGAGGCTCAAGGCACAAAAGAAGGAAAAGCCCCTCCTATTAGGTGGATTTTTTTTAATTTGAATTTAAAAATTCAAATATCGGTGACAAATTTATGTGCCAAGACTGGTTCAAGACTCTGCCATGTTGCTTCCGAATGACACTTTAGACGTTTTGATCAGCAGACAAATTGTTAATAGTTTTTCGGCAAAAATATTACGTGTTCAAAGTAGGTTGACATGCTTTTTCTTTGTTGAGTCGCACACACTGTTCTTCAAGAATAATCATGGATTATGGGCTCAACAACATCGCCTGCGAGCTTAGCAAGTGGAACTTTTTAAAAGGCTTCTCAAATAAGAAGGTTACAAACCCCCACCCCTCGTGAGTTCCCTTACACTTGCATGCAAAGTGCCTGGGTCTTGCACAAGATATTTCGTGATCCTGTATTTTTTTTGGAACTCTAAATAAAGGTTATGCGAGGTTATGAATGTATACTATATTTTAATAATTAAAATATGATTAAATTTTATATATACTTTTAAAGTTGATATTGGCTATAAGATTAGATAAAAAGAGCCATATTAAATAAACAACATATTTATATATATATAACTGATAAACAAACCATATTAAATGAACAACAACATCTTTTCCATATAACTTGCGATCCGTATTGGACCTTTCAATCATTTTGGATAGCCAATGGATAGTTAAGACTGGGACGTTGGAGGCCAAAGTTCAAATATAAGCATTGTTTTTGCTATAAATGAAGAGGGTGCAATAAGGCTTTGCTCATCGCAAGGGATGGGCATGCCTCTTTACTCTCAAAGCTCATATGAGGGTGCAATAAGGCTTTGCTCATCGCACGGGATGGGCATGCCTCTTTACTCTCAAAGCTCACATGAGGGCATTCGACTAGCTCAAATAACTTATCCCACAGGCAGGTCATTGGTTTGAACCTCCTCTCATTATGCTTTGTTCCTTGTCGAAGTTTGTTCCCTCAAAGGCATTAAAATTAGAAACTCCTGGGAAGAGTAAAAACAAAGGGCTCTCTCCCCGCTCTTAAGACTAAAGCTCTGTCGAAAATCCATGGAAGCGAATTCTACTCGCTTTTTACCCCTTTCATGGATAGGAGTAGGCTCTATGTTGAAGTTAGGTGATGTGGCGTCAACAGGATAAATGTTAACAACTCTTAACTATATAAATAAATGGGCAACCAATCATATTCTTGTACGTGTCATTCATTCATTTGTTTTGTGTACAATGACAAGAAGTGGCAGAAGTCTTCCCTATAGTATGGGGTTAAGTGGTAGAAGTCTTCCCTATAGTATGGGGATAAGTGGTAGAAGTTTTCTTGTTAGTGTGGGATATGTAGCAAAACCTAATTTGCTAATTTTATCTGAAGTTCTAATTTTCTCGTTAGTAGTCCAAACCCAAACTTTCAGAAGCCATAAAAGTTTACATATAAAAGTGTTTTGAGTTCATTTTTTTGTTATATAAAAGAATTGGTAATTATATTTCATTTTTAACAACTAGTTATAAGGTCAAGTCGTATTGCCTCCGATCGTAGCATCAAATCATGGTGCTACCACTATAACCCCTATCTCGCTTCGATAAACACAACTTGGAGTGAGGGA
This sequence comes from Wollemia nobilis, assembly GCA_028583015.1. Lineage (NCBI taxonomy): Eukaryota > Viridiplantae > Streptophyta > Pinopsida > Araucariales > Araucariaceae > Wollemia > Wollemia nobilis. Next base: position 11,012,396 of record JAQPPZ010016467.1, read on the forward strand.
GACCCTAGTGGCTTGGGGTTGGTACCGCCGTCATCAAGTTTGCGCACACTCAACGAACTTAGGTCGGACTACTACCTTTCCCCAGATTGAGCATGCCCTCAAGGTTTGAACTTAGGTCTCCTCTTGGTAAGTGTGCAACGTCTTACCAATCCACCTAGCCTTTGGGGACACCCATTTTTAAAATTATATGGTTTCCAATATCTACACATTGGTGACAACAATTCATAGACCTATATAGTACTATAAAATTTTTACTCACCTTAACAGATAAAATTACACCTAGTGAGTATAGATGGTCTATTTAGAAGTAATAATCTTTGATTCATATTTAATGGTGGGATAAAAATTCTTGATGCATAAGCTCTAGCTAAGGAAGAGGAGGCGACTTTCAGTATATTCTTTATGTTGAAGCTAGATATACTTTTCCATATTCAAGAATTTGAGTGAATCTATAACAACATGGAACGCTCTAAAGGAATTGTTTGAAAAAATAAACTATATTGAAATTAGCAAATTGGAAACAAAACTCTCTAACCTCAAGATGTTAAATTTGAATAATATCAAGGCACATGTATCTTTTTTTAAGGCCCTACAAGCTTATATAGCTATTTGTTGAGGTTCACTAAAGATAGATGCAAAATATGTTAACTTTGTTATTGTAAATCTATATTTGTCTTTCCAATATATTGGATTAGTGATTTATGTGAATACAATGATGATGGAGAAATTGCATGCTATAAACCTTGATGGTCTCTTCAAACTCTTATTCACTATGAGGATGTTGTGAAGAATTATGGTGTACTTACTCAAATACAAGCCCATCATAAAGACTTCAAATCAGTGGAGGCTAAGGCTTAATAGCCCAAGGGCAAGTCTAACTCTTCAAAGAAGTCAAAGCCATGCAAATACTATAAAATGGAAGAATGCTATATAAAGAAATGCATGGTGAGATTAGAGAAGTTTGAAGTAAAGTTTTTGAAATAAGGCATCCATTATGGTTGGGAAGGAGAGTTCTAGTGTCTCATTTCCTTGGCCTCTCAACTTAGATTATGGGAGGTGTTGGAATATGTGTATGATCTTATTGGCATGTGTGATGTATTCTCTATGTAAGCATACAAGTATGATTTGATGTACTACCTCTAACAATATTGGTTAAACCATTAGTATGGTTAACCTTGTAAATTGTAAGTTAACATTCAAGCCTTATGATATGTTGACTTGGGTAATGTAACAATTTACGTTTAAGGATTTTGATATAAATACTCCTCAACTAACTGATTCAATTACATCGACGTGTATCCATGTGATATATTGTTTGGGTGCTCATGGGGACCCCTATCTTCTATTTTCATTTTCTACACTTTTATTTAGCTTCTACATTCTTTTGAATATGATCTATGGTAATGTTATGCTTCCATTCATTTTTAGAAAATATTGAGAAATGTGACATACTAGCAAGTCCCTTCATATCTTTCTTGAGTGCTACTTATTTGGCTATGCTTATCACTAGGTCATTAATTATTTTACTAATGCACCATATAAGTGATGCTTTCATCCAAAATTGGTCTAAAATTAATTAAAGAGTTAAATGTGTTCTTTGACCTATAGACAGCCACTAGGCAACAAATCCACCTCCCAGAAGAAGTGAAACATTAGATTTGCATAATTTTGCTAATTGTCAATTTTGTTAGGTGTACGGTTTGTCAAAATGTACAACATGTGAGGTTTTGTCTAATTGTACAAAGGAGAGTTAGAAAACGTACAATTGGGTGTAATTGTACAAAGTTATAAAATGTGCAATTAGAAATTAAAGTTAAATTAGGTGAAATGTGCATTTAAGGTGAATTTGATAATAATCAAATTAGACTTAGGAAGACCTTAATGCAAGTTGATTGTTATGGGGATGGTAGTTGTAAATGGTGGTTGTCTCAGGAACCACTTTGGAACGGCTTGGGCAAGCATTATAAGGACCCCCATTCAATTTTGATGGTTGTTCATTGTTATCCATTGTTGATTCATTATGTTGGTTCATGTTGGTACAAAGATTGTTCATTGATTGTTCATGGTTATTGTACATATCCAGCCATAATAATGAAACAGTGTTACAGTTGTGAGTTATTGTGAATTCCTTTGTGCATGTGAATGGTAATTTCAGTTTGTGTATTCTGTATAAGTATGGCTAGAGTAGTGTGGATTACGAACATTGTGGTAATGGAATATTGTTAATTGATAGCTCATAACATTGAATTCTAAGGAATTGATTCTGGATATTATTCTTGTTGTACAAAGATGTCATTTTTCTGTTGTATGATTTTTGGAAATGTTGGTATTGATAATAATTCATTGACACTGAATTAGGGTTTGCATGTTAGAGGAAAAGTTAACAATTGCAATAGGAAAACATCCTCAAACTTGTTCTGAAGGAAGTTGTGCAAGTTGGAAAATTTGTGAGTGGAAAGTTCAGCAAGGGTTTGGCGAAACCGTACATCCTATGTACCAAACAGTACAACCAATAGTTTGCCTAATTTAGAATTAAATTTCATGGTTAAAACTTGCCATTTATAGAAATTTGGTGTTACAGGAAAATCAATTACAAAACTAATCGATTTGAGTTGCAAAACAACTTTTAATGAATTGAATAAGTGGAAAATCATAAAATTTGTAGTGTTGTAAGATTTGGATCGCACAACTGTATGATTTGCAGTCTGTGCAAGCAATTTTGAAAAGTTTGCAAATCATACAAGGCAAATCGTACACCTTGTACAATTTGGGTGAAATTTGTTACAAAACCTTGGTAATCATTCCCAAGACTCCTAAATCACCTCTCACTTCTAGTAATATTGCAACCTATGCTACATTTTGTGTCGTTTCTTATTAAAATTGGATCATATTGATGTAATTTAGAAGAACCATTGTCATAATTAGAAAGACCCATTAATCGATTAGGTCAAAATTGCTATCATAAAGGACCTGTAAGTGACAATTGGTGAGTAAGAAACAATTGGGTGGTGATGCGTTGTCGTTATGCACATAATTAATTCTCAATGAATTTTTCAATCCAGGGTAGTGTACAAGGCTATTTGCAAAAGGAGGAGTGAACAGGGCTATAACTTACATCATCTGGGAGCAACATGTCTTATTGGTGAAACCTATTGTGTGGGGGATTTAGGACATTTCTATATCTAAATTGCATAAATTAAAACTTAATCTAGTTGCAAAAATGGAAACTAATCATTAAATGCAGAAATGAAATCCTAATTACAATTGCAGAATGAGACCTAATTATGTTGCAGAAATAACAGTTGCAGAATTAGAAATCTGATTATAAATACCAAAAGGAAATCTATTTACTTTTGCAACAATGGAAACCTAATTATAGCATGGAAATTAAGCCCTGTCAATGCTCTATAACAGAAGGTTGTCAATATTTTGTGCAGGGGTTGACAGCAAAACACAAAATGCAGCAAATTGCAAAAAACAATAAATTTTGGAAATGATAATCTATAGTATTTTGAAAGCTTGCTGAAAGTGGATATTACAACCAAACCATTAATCACAAGATCATATCAATCATAAAATAAGCTAATATTACACATACTGTTAGTTGTTTACAAGGAAATGCAATGACAAGTTCTACAACTCATTCTGCTGCAGCAAAATCAGAATAAAAACCTGCTGTTAGTCCTCCTCCTAGGTCTGGAAGTGGCCAACTTCCTTGTCTAGAAGAAGGTATGAGTATTTATTTATCTAGATCTTACTCACACTCATTCACAACAACATGAATAAAAATAGTGCACTTTTATTGATTCAGAACATGATTATAGTATTGCTGCTAAAAACCTGTTATAGGACTGTAACAGTCACTTTTCTTACTATTACACTACTTGCCTATTTTCTCCTCTCTTTTCATCTCTCTAGATCAACCTAGATGGGAGCCATATTTATAGATGTCCTAAGATCTACTTACAAAATAAGAATATCTCATTTTATCCTAAATATCTAATCCTATTATGCTGCAGCTTTTCCTGGTTTTATCCTAGAAGAGGATCAAACTTTGATCTTTCCATAAATGGTGGCTTTGGTCGGCAAGGATGACAAAGTCAGATGGGAGATATTTTCCCTTACCCTTTTCAATATTTCTTTCCATTTTTCCAGCGTCAAAAATTGGTCAACAAGTCAAAAAACACATTTTGTCTTCATTTCGTAGATAAGTGGCTCATTTCGAAGAGACTGCAATTCTCATTCCGAAGATCCACTCATTATGAAGAGACTGTGTTTTCTCATTCCAAAGATGTCTATTCATTTTGAAGAGACTTTGTAATGAACAAATGTGTGCTCTTTAAATTATTTCCTCTACATTTCTCAGGTGGGTTATCTCTCAGGATTAGATTTCAATGGTCTTCATCTCTTTCCATATGTGAATTCCATGCCTTGCCATTCATTGGCTGGCTGGAATTTACAGTGGAAAACCAGTTTTTGCTGCACAGTAATAGTTTGCTTGCACTGTTTGATAAAATTAGGTAAAATAAATGCTTGAGACATATCAAAACATAATTAGTGAAATGCTGCTATCAACCTAAGCATATTTCTCTTTTAGCAAATCATAACAAAATAACATAAAACTATGCAAAAAGTTGTAAAAATCAGAATATAGTATTTCAAATACATTGATCATGCAAATAGTTAATACACAACATATTGAATCAACTTAATTAGCATATCAAATTAAACATAAGAGTTTTTAGGCAGTTTCAGTATTCAAAACATGCTATGATTGAGGCATTTCCAGGCCTCATCAGATGGAATCAAGGAGAATATGGAATCAAGGAGAAGAAAAAATCCCAGTAAGAAGAAGCACAAGGATTGCTCAAAGGGAGATCGTGAACAACTCAATGAAATAACTAGTAATTAAACAAGTATGGAACTCAGAAGAAGGAGATACCGAAAGGTGGGAGATGTTGCTAGTAGATACAAAATAAGGGGTACACGAACCACCAAGATTCGAAGAGAACATTGATGTAAGAGAAGACGTTGATGGAAGATCTATACAGAAAGACATTGAGTGGATGGTAACACCTGAAAAAGTGATAGGAAGGTTGCAAAGGGGTGTAGAGGATGGGAGTCAAGTACCACAGCAACAAAAAAGGAGGTCATGGAGTGAGGATGCACAAGAAGTCGAGAGATGACTATTTGGTGAAAATAAGGTACTACAAATAGAAACATCTGATGAAGAGCAGCACAATGGAACACCCATCCAAGGAAGGAATTAGTTAAGGATTTCGGAAGATACCTCCTCAAGTGATGAGGAAGGAAATCCAGTAATGGCTAGTATAGCTACAAAAGCTAGGAAACAAAGATGCCCACCCTTCATGGGTGTAAAGAGGAAGGCTGTCACTAGTGATGCAGTTTGTGACACTCATCATAGAAATAAAAGAGGCTGAATATTGTATGATATTGAGGGTAGACCAATTGTACAATTGGAGGATGTTGTTCAAGTGGAACAATCAATTGTACAATTGGAAGATGTTGTTATGGAAGATGTTGCCCAAATAGAACAACCCATCATACAATAAAAATTGTTCAAGGAAGACCATGATTGTACGTTTTTGCAAGAGGAAATTATATGATTGTTGGGTGAAACCGTACAGTCAGTAAAAATCATACAATTGATGGGTGTGATCCTACAGTTTGTACAAATCATAAAGTTAGTAAGTAAAATTTTATAGTTGGTAGAGATTGTATGAGTACAAGTCAAATCATACAATGTGAAACCATTCACTATCAAATCATACAATTTGAAATCATACAAGGTGAAATCGCACAAGAGTAAATTGTACAATGCAAAACCATACAAGGACAAGAATGTTCAGAAGTGGTTAATATCGGGCAGTTCGAGGCCAATATTTAGTGATCTAGAGCCAAAGAGAAGTAAAGTGGATTCGACGATGAGTTGTTTAAGTGGGTTGAGAAAAGAACCCCAAAGTGTTGATGAAAAGAAAAATTTGACTTTGGAAGTGATGGTTTTAATGGTTTCACCGTTGAGGGTACGCATGAGGGACGCTACCCCTTGACCCCATAAGGGATGCTATCCCTTGAATTTGCAAGGGGGCTCCTACCCACTTGAACCTCATCATAGGTGGCGATGGGCATTTCTTGTAATGTTGATGATGGTCGTCTTGATTATGTTTAAGACCACAAGGTGGTATGAGCTACAAATTGAAGTAATGCCAGTTGCAGCGGACCTATGGAATAGGAGGAAGAAAAAGGAGCTTGACAAGTGATACCAGTAGGTTGTTCAAAAGTGGGTTGAAAACTAGCAATGGTGACCCCTTCTGAGAAAAGAAAAGAAAAAGAAAAGACAGAAAATATTCAAAAAGGCAAGAAAAAGATAAACCACAAAAGGACAAAAATACATGCAAAAAGGGGTGAGTTGGCAATCATCCATACAAAAGGTTAAAAATACATGCAAAGAGGGCTGAGGTGGTGAAATTTCATGCAAATGGATATTAGGGTTTAAAAATCCAGTGCCATGCAGAAGTATTTTCACCAACTTTACAATCGTACATCAGCGACAACACATTTCGAAGTAAATTGGGAGCAAGGAGGGTGAAAATGATGATTTTTCTTCCACATGGGCATGCAAAAATCACCAATTAACATGAATTGATCAACCCATCATGAATTTGCACCAAAGAAACTGTTTGTTTTCAAAGAAGCCAATTGAAATTGGAGAAAGTCAACAAAAATTAGGGTTTTTACTCTAAAATTTTGGAATTGTTCCAAAAAATGAATTACATGTGGAAAAATGTGTTGAGGAAGCTAGGTTTTGAAGTGGAAGGGCACCAGAGGAAACCCTAAGTGGACAGAAACATTGCTAAGATTTGGGTTTTAAAAAAAAAAGCAAAATGGGGGGAAAATTTGCAAACCCTAGTGCATGAAAAATCGGTCAATGAGAAGATAAAAACATCTTAGTTTTTGCATGCAGAGGAATATTTAGAAATAATTCATATATAAAATAACCATACTATCCCAAAAATTTGTACTGTCAAGAAATTACACCATTTGAAATAAAACTTGCATAAAGTACACCAAAATTGTACCAAAAAGGAGAATTGCACACTACCAGAAAAAGGATATTGTAGAAATCATGTAAATCAAGCAAAAACATAATTTTTTGGCTAAGTATAGATCTGGAGAGTGACTTGTATGGTTTGGAGATGGCACTGTACGATTTGGAAAGAGATTGTATGATTTTAGAGCATTTGAGGACCCGATTTGTGCATTTTGGAGGAAATTGTATGGATTTTGATGCAATGGTACATAAGTGAAGCACCCTTGTACATTTGGAGATACTTGTATGATTTTGGATTAATTTGTATAATTTAAAGCTTCATTTGTACCTTTTTGTGAAGTTGTACAGAAATGGGTACAATTATACAATTTCAAGTAGGATTGTACAATTTGGGAGGAGTTGTAGAATATTATAAACATACACATACAATTTGGAAGAGCATTGTATGATTGCTAGAGCAATATATATGTTTTGGGTGCAATTGTATGAATTTTGGAGCTATTTTGTTGTAGATTGTCCTGAATTATCGAGTTGAATATAAGTTGTGTAGAAGTGGTTTCAAATCAACCATGGGAGAAGCATGAGATCCATGTGAGAGTTTCGAGATCATTTAGATAGAAGTGCAACAGCTAGGGTGGAAGGCTCACCAGGACCATTACACCAGAGATATTCATGGTCCAAGCGAATGAATGAGACCTACCCAATACAAGGTCAAGGGTGAAAGTTTCAGCCATAAAGGAGAAGCGATTACCATCCTTGGAGAGGGAGAGGGTACAAATCGTGGAGAGGTCATTGAGGTTGGCATGGTGGTAGAGGAAGAGCACTTTTGCAATTTTAGAGAGAGAAAATGGAACCACCAAGAGCACACTATAGGAAATATTTTAGTGAAGTTCATCGGGAGGTTAACCCGGAGGAGCAAAAAGAACTGCTCAGTGAGGAGGAAGAAGAGCAAGTGGATATCAATGATATCACTTTTGTGATGCGTAGTCGTTATACCATCATTAATTCTCAAAGAATCTGTCAATCCAGGGCAGTGTACAAGGCTATCTGCGGAAGAAGAAGTGAAACAGCTATAACTTAGGTCAATCTAGGGCAACAAGTCTTTATTGGTGGAATCGGTTTGGTGGGGGGTTTTGGAGCATTCTTATCTCTAAATTGCATGAATTAAATCTTAATCTAAGTTGCAGAATTGGAAACTAATCACTAAGCTGCAGAAATGAAGTCCTAATTACAATTGCGAGAATGAGACCTAATTATATTGCAGAATTAACAGTTGCAGAATTGAAAGTCTGATTCTAATTGCAGAAAGGAAATCTAATTACTTTTGCAGTAATGAAAGTCTAGATCTAATGTGGAAATAAAAACTATCAAAATTCTATAACAGAAGGTTGTCAATCCTCTATTCAGATTTTGACAGCAAAACATAAAAATGCAGGAAATTGCTGAAAAACAGTAAATGCTGAAAATAACAGTCTGAAAATAAAGTGAAAGCTTGGCTGAAAGTAAGATTGCAACTAAAACATTAAGCACAAGATTTATCTTAGCATAAATAAACTAATACTGCAAATATTGTCAACTATTCACAAGCAATTTACATAACAAGTTCTGCAACTCATTCTGCTGCAGACAAAATCAGAATAAAAACCTATTATGTTAGTCCTCCTCCTAGGTCTGGAAGTGGCCAACCTCTTTGTCGAGAAGAAGGTGTAAGTCTCTCTCTCTTTCTAAATCTTAATCACACTCATTTACAAGTAAATTGAAATAGAACTGGTGCACTTTATTGATCAAAAGACATGATTACAAGAATTCTACTAAAAAACTGTTACAGGACTGTAACAGTCAATTCCTAGTTATACTCTGTATTTAGCTTCCTTACTCTATTTTCTATCTATCTGCTATTTCTCTACCTCCTTCTCTATAGCTCAACCTGAACGGGAGCAATATTTATAGCTATCCTATGATCTGATTACAAACAAAGAATATCTCAAAAGATCTAATCCTAAAATCTTTGCAACAAATTCTGGTTTTATCCTAGAAGAGGACTAAAACCTGATCTTTCCCTTAATGATGGATTTGGTCGGCAATGATGGCAAAGACAGATGGAGGATATTTCTCTTTACTTTTTCCAACCTTTATTTCCCTTTTTCCGCCTTCAAAAATCGGTCAAAAAGGTCAAAAACACATTCTGTTCTTCATTCGAAGATAAGTGGCTTCATTCGAAGACAGTGCAGTTTTCATTTCGAAGATCGCTCATTCCGAAGATACTGCATTCTCATTTCGAAGATCGCTCATTCCGAAGATACTGCATGCTTCATTCCGAAGATCCGCTCATTCCGAAGACGCTGCTTTCTTCATTTCGAAGATCCGCTCATTCCGAAGATGCTGTGTTTTCTTCATTCCGAAGATATCTGTTCATTTCGAAGATGCTTCGGAATGAACAAATGTATGCTTTTCCTTTGATTTCTTCTGCATCTCTCAGGTGGGTTATCTCCTAAGATCAAATTCTAATGGTCTTCATTCCTTTCCTCATGTGAATTCCATGCCTTGCTATTTATGGACAAGTGGCTGGAATTTATATGGGAAAGACCGATTTTCTTTGCACGACAACAGTTTGCTTGCACTGTTGCCAGATTTAGGTGAAGTAAATGCTTGAAACAAATCAAAATATGATTAGTGAAATGCTGCTATTATTCTAAGCATATCTCATTGTAGCAAATCATAACAAAAAGAACACAAAACTATGCAAAAAGTCTGTAAAATCAGCATATAATATCTCAAATACATTGATCATGCAAAATGGTTAATATACGACATATTAAATCAACTTAACTAACATATCGGATAAAACATAAGAGTTTATAGGCATTTTTAGTGTACAAAACATGTTATGATTGAGGCATTTCCAGGCCTCATCATTTTCCCCCAACTTATATTGATGCATGCCCTCATGCATTCTGTTGGGCTATGGAATCACAGATGTCCATGTTCAGATTCCATGACCTGTAGAATAACTTCTTGCCTATGTAATATCCTCTATTTTCCTGAATGTTTCTAAGCCAATCTTCAAATTGTTCATCGAGTTTGTTCATCTTCTTCAAAGTAAAATGGAGCCGGAGTAATAATGGTTGGAGGCTCGAACTTGAGACCTATCCGAGTTATCTTTGCATGACCTGGATCAGTTGGACTACACCTTATGCTCTTCTTCTGGACCACTCTAGATTGATGGGGGAGATAGGTTCTCTTTTCCTTAAAGACATGGAAAGTTCATTCCATCTGTCTCTGCATACTGACAATGCTGGAAAGAAATTGTGATCACAGAAATTGTTAAATCTGGTCACACAGTCCCTCAAATTGTTCAAGTACATTCTCTTAATATCATCCCTGTTCATCATTGAAAAGTGCTGTTGAGTGATATTTAGGTGATTTGGCTGGATTGCTCTGACTAACAACTCAGCCCTTGTTTCAATCACTTTATTCTGCCTTTTCTCATGATCCCAATAAAGCTGATTTTGCAAGGTAGACATAAATGCTCTCAACTGAACATCTCCAATGTAGATTTGAGGATGAGAGTCAACTTCCTCTGGAATGAAGAAACTATGCAAAAACAGTTCATCACACAGGATATTTTTCTATTCAAAGGGAATGTCAAAATATGCCTCCAGAAAATCTTCAATAGTGTCCAATTTGTATGGAAGGTTTGAAGTAATCCTCATGACATGCCATCTAAGGTATTTTTCCTTCAAAATAAGGTTGTAAAATCTGGCTGGCCGTCTAAATTGGACTAAAAACTCAGCAATTTGGCACGAGTCAGATACCTTTTCTTTCAATGCCTGAATTTATGTGTCCTTGGCTTCTAGTTGTTTTGCTTCCAGTTTGAATTTTTTAGTTTTATTGGCAAGTTGTTCATATCTAATCATCCGACTAGCTATATACGCATTGTACTTGCTCTAAGGACACGGTATTAGGTGGTCTTACTACAGGGGGGATCCTAGGCACCAGATTTGTCTGAACTCCTTTTTCTGCCACTTCCACTAGCTGTTCATCTGTCAATATCTCTACTTGCACCCCCTTATTTGCTATTTCTATGGGGTTATCATCAAATAGTATTTCTACTTGTACCCCCTTATCTGTTGTTTCTATTGGAAGTGTAACAAGTTGAAATGCAGGGACCTCAGTAGGAGTACTTACTTGAACTTTTTCTTGCTGTTGGGATTGTTCTTGTCTTTGGTGGCTCATTTTCAGCATCCTCTGCAATATTCCTCACCATTTCTGAAGCATCTTCAGAACAAGAAGGCACTGCTTCAGAATGAACAGGCACTTCTTCAGAATGAAGGAGTGCTGTTTCAGGATGAACTTCTATGTCTGCCTCAACAGAATCATCTGCTCTTGATAAACCCAGAAGCAATTGAGCCAAATTATCTTCATCATGGAACACAGCTGGCTGCTTTTCAGATTGTGCCAACAACTTTTTTAGTTCTGCCACTTCCTGCTGGAGTTCTGCAATTTTTCTTTCTTGCATCTCAATGATGCTTTCTTTCTCTGTGATCCATCTGGTCTGTGTCTTGACAACACTCCTTGCTGCCCTCAGTTGCTCAGTGATGTCTTCCACTTCTATTTCTACTTCAGAAGCTGATGCAGACAAATCAGTTGCAGTTGGCTATTCAACCAAATTTTCCTCTTCTGCTGCAACATTCTATTCTTGTTCAGGAGGCTCTGTGAGACTGTCTACAAGGACATCCACCATATCTATAGCCTGTTGAATTGTAGCCTCTTCCAAACCAACTTGCTCAGTTTCTGCTTCAGCTATCTGTTCAGGGAATTCTAGAAAATTGTCAGATCTTTGGTTGTATCTCTGTGACATCTGGGCTACCTGGTCTATCTTCTTCCTCCATGACCTATTCTGCAGTCTCTTTCAAATGGATTCTTGTAGACCTCCTAGTTCCAGATGCAAACTTCTTCTTTTTGCTCTATTTTCTGGTGACAAGCAGGGGTCATGGGGTCAGTTTTTGATGCCTCTATTTCCCTTGTTTCACTTCTCTGTTCTGACAAGTCAGTTGCAGCTTCAGCAAACCGAACTCTCTTTTGTTTTTCTGCTCTACTGCTAGTTCCAGATCCTCTTTTCTTTTGTCTCTTAGCCTGTGAAGTTGAAGGCTCAGGAGCAAGTTCTGTAACAGCTTCAGGGGCATCTTCTGCAGCTTCTTCTGCAGCAACCTCTGCAACATTTTCTGCAGCAACTTCTGCAATATTTTTTGCAGCAACTGTTTCCTCTTCTGTAGCAACATCAGCAGTATTTGACTCCTCTTCTTCTTCACTTTCATCCCCAAAAATGACATCATTTAAATTAGAGTAAAACCTGTCAAAACTCCTAGGGTTTCCTCTGAAATGATGTTGGCAAATTAATTTGATAAGGCCATGATGGCGAAGGCTTCCTTTACCCTCCTGATATCTTTTTGCCATGTTCTTTAACTCTTGGTACAAATACAGGGGAAGATTAACCCTAACTTTTGGTTGTTGTCTACCATGTCTGAGATGGTTTAAAATTCGTAGATGATGCCCTGACAATAGCACATACTGCCCTTCACAGGTCAAAAACTTAATCACCCAGGTGGCTACTTCATCCCAGGGTTCTTGCAGGCTAGCCCTTTTTAACCCCTTGCATGTGTTGTTATGGGTTAAATATTCAGGGTTCTCTATCATTCTCTTCTACAAACTGATTAACTACATTTGCCAATGTGTTCTTGCCAGATCTAGTAATTGAAATTCCCTCTAATGGCAGCTCTGTAATTTGACTTAAAATTTTAGGGCTTACCTCAATAGACATGTCGTTGACATGTGCTCGGTTGTTTTTGAACGTGTGGGCAAACATGCCAGCTAAATCTTCTGAAGACCCATTGAATTTGTCCAGAAATGTCATAAACCCTCCGTCTTCAAAAATCTGCACAACTGCCAGATTTTCTCGGAGGAAATTGGTATCTGCAGGTTCTGTTCTGATCTTGCGTCCCATTTTTCTCTGTTTAAAACTTGTACACTGCGGCTGCTGTCCTACTGCAAGATTTTTTGGCTATTTCCTGTTGCTAATTTGTAGAGTTTAGAACCTTCGCTGCCCTGTTTCTCCTTCTTCTTCGTCTTCTTCGGAATGAGCCGTATTCTGTGCACTGTACCTCGCAACACGTCTTCGGAAAGAAGGATGGCACACATATCTACTTATGCATTGTACACCTGTTCGTTGATAATTGCATGGATGTCCTTGTCGTCAGATCCACGTCATCAGTTTTGTAGATTCTCACGTGCATGTTAATTGACATTAAAAGCTGGTGGCATATGGTTGCAGATTCTCCGTATTTCCAATGAGTGCAAAAACAGACCATGTGTTGATTGACACGTGTCCCTTCTTCGCATGCAACTAAGAAAAAATCTTAATTTTGTCGTATCTTATTTTCTTGGACGCCACGTGGAAATGCTCTTTCCGAAAATGCAAACGAAATTTCATTCCGAAGATTATGACCTCATTCCGAAGACAAGTCTTCATTCCGAAGACAAATCCTCATTCCGAAGATTATGACCTCATTTCGAAGACAGGTCTTCATTTCGAAGACAAATCCTCTTTGCAGAATTTTCATTTCGAAGATAGATCTTCATTCCAAAGATCAATCCTCATTCCGAAGATTAATCCTCATTCCGAAGATCAAGTTGTATTGTGAAAGTAAATCGTCATTCCGAAGACAGACCTTCATTTCGAAGATAGATCTTCATTCCGAAGACAAATCTTCATTCCGAAGATGATGCAGCAAATCGTCATTCTAAAGACCAAGTTTCATTTTGAAGACAAATTGTCATTCCGAAGACAAAGTTTCTTTATGAAGATAAAGTGCAACATTCATTTCTTTGTCATTACGAAGACAATTTCATTCCGAAGATAATACAGACAAGTATTGTTTTTGGCATTCTTGTTCGAAGATTAGGCGAAAATCAATATTATCATTCTTAAAACATGTTTTTAAGTATGCCAACTCTTATGAATACCTTTTATGCTAATGGTTAATTGTCACATACTATATACCAATCATTTTACAATGAAGAAATGTAAGAAATATATACCTGATAAAAACAGTTAATGCCAGTTTTGAAGAATGACTGCTTTTGTTGATATTCTACTGAGATTTTCTGCAACATTTCAAAACAAGTGCACTAGGTGAATTTGTACAATGATGATTCAAAAATTTCTCAAGGTTATGCATGCCAGAAAACTGGTTTTCATGCATACCAACCCAGTAGTGCCTTAAAAAGGTTTTCACTGCTGAGTTATTCATTTTTCTCTTTTTTTTTTTTTTTTCCCCATTTTTTTTATTTTTACCTCTCCTTTTCTCTTTTTTTTTTTTTTCTTGATCCTGACTATGCCCATGAAGGAATTTCATGATTTCCCCTGAAACCATGCCCATGAAGGAATTCATACTCAGAATTTATTCATCTTTTTGTTTTCTATTTTTTTTGATTTTTTTGTATTTTCTATTTTCTTGAAATCCATTGATCATGTTGATTGTTTTGAAGTGGAAGAAGGATTCTCTTCCACTGCTTGTGTATCCAAACTGTCAAGTTGTTGCAAGAATTCTTCTTTAGTCAGAGGTGTATGGTATACCCTGAGGCGATGTCCATTCACTACCAACTTTCTTCGTGACCCATCAATGGGGGATAAACGAGCTGCTCCATTGTTGAATACCTCTTCAATCCAGTAAGGTCCCAACCATCTAGTTCTCAGTTTTCCAGGGAAGTCCTCATATTGAGAATCGAACAGTAAAGCCCAATCTCCTTGTTGGAGTTTCCTCTGCTGAATGTGATTGTCATGCCACAGCTTCCTCTGCTCCTGAATTACCTCAGTTTGGTGCGAAGCATCCAATCTAAGTTCATCCAATGCATTCAGCTGCAGAATCCTGTCTATCTGTGCCTGCGACAAGTCAATTCCAATTTCCAGTGCTGTGCGCAATGTTAGTAGCTCAAATTCAATAGGTAAGAGAGGCTTTTTACCAAAGACTAGTTCATAAGGTGTGAATCCAGTAGTGGACTTCCAAGTAGTATTGTAGGCCCAAAGCTGCTCGGGTAGTTTGTCTAGCCAAATTTTCCTATGAAAAGCTACTGTTTTTGTCAAGATGCGTTCTAGTTCTCTGTTTGTTACTTCAACTTGGCCATTTGCTTGTGGGTGGTAAGGTGATGATTTCCTATGTTTGATTTCATACAATTATGTAAATACTTTTATGACTTTGGATGCAAATTGGGGTCCTTGGTCTGTGGTGATAGACCGTGGAGCTCCAAATCTCTAAAAAATATGAGTATACAAGAAATCAGTGACCTTCTCTTCACGAGCATGTTTGAAAGCACGCACCTCTACCCACTTTGTCAAGTAATCAGTGCATACTAGAATATGCACCTTTCCTTGAGAAGGTGGATCAATAGGTCCTACAAAATCAAGCCCCCACCTCTCAAATGGTTCTAAAACCATTTGAGGCTGCGATGGCATCTCATTTGTATGAGTGGGTTTCCCCATTCTTTGGCATGCATCACAATGCACGATGTACTTTTTCACATCCTTGTGAAGAGATGGCCAATAATATCCTATCCCTAAGATTTTTCTAACTGTGCTTTTTACAGAATAGTGTCCACCTGAGGGTTCATCATGACAAGCTCTAAGGATATCATACACTTCATCCTTTCGGATGCACCTACGTAACACATGGTCAGGACTGCACTTAAAAAGCATACCCTTAATCCACTCAAAAGAAGAACTTCTGTTTGATCAATTGTTTTTTCTGTTTTGAGGTGAAATGTGGAGGAACTTTCCCTGTGGCCAAATAATTGGCTATATCTGCAAACCAAGGTGATTGAGCTGATATAGCAAATAGTTTTTCATCGGGAAAAGTGTCATCAACTAATTCCCCTTCATCCGTATTACTGCAACCTGGACAAAAAATCTGCTACAACATTAGCTTTTCCTGGTTTGTTGATTATGGTAATATCAAATTCTTGCGAGCAACAACAACCAACGAATAATTCTTGCACTTACCATAGGTTTATTCATCAAATACTTAATGGTTGTATGATCTGTGTGAATAAATATTTGATAACTTTGTGATATAATGCCTGAATTTGTTGATGGCATAAATTACTGCTAGGAATTCTTTCTCAGTTGTTGTATAATTTTTCTCTGCTCTGTCAAGTTTTTGCTAATGTTGTAGATGGTATAATGTTCACCATTATCAATTTGTCCTAATGCTTGCTCCAATTGCTTGTATTGGAGGCATCAGTTTGAATGTGAAATGGTAATGTCCAATTAGGTCCTCTAAGCACAGGTGGAGTTATCAATTTCTCTTTCAGAGCTTCAAATGCTTCCTGACACTTTGCAGTCCAGGAGAATTCAGAATCTTTAGTCAATAAGGCAAACAGTGGGTGGCTATTGTACTAAAGTTGGGAATAAACCTGCGGTAAAAACCAATGTGTCCTAGGAAACTTCGACATTAGTCCGAGTTTTAGGAGGAAGGAGGTTCTTGATAATTTCAACTTTCTTTGGATCAACTTGGATCCCTTCGGGAGAGATGTGATGACCAAGAACTATCCCTTCCTTCATCATCATGAAGCATTTATCTGGATTTAAGGATAAGTGGTATGTTTCACGAGCGAGTTAAGACTTTGTCAAGATTTTCCAATGTAAAATCAAAAGTTTGTCCACATCCTTGTGAAATCATCCATGTAAATTTCAACACTTTTGGTGGTCGGATCAGCAAAAATTGCTAGGATCTGCTCGCTGAAAAGTTCTTTGGGGCATTACACAAACCAAAAGGTAAAACCCTATAGGCAAATGTTCCCCATGGACATGTAAAAGTTGTCTTTTCTTGATCTTCAGGTGCAATCTGAATTTGATTATACCCATTGAATCCATCAAGAAAACAAAAGTATCTTTTTCCAGCAAGAGTATCTAACACTTGATCTATGAAAGGTAATGGAAAATGGTCTTTGTATGTCACCTTATTCAATTCTCTGTAATCTACACATACTCTCATTTTTCCATTTTTCTTAGGAACTATTACCAATGGAGAAACCCATTGACTATCAGAAATTGGGTAAATGAATCCTACTTCCAGGAGTTTTTCAATTTCTTCCTTCACAATATCTCTTAAGGCAGGATTCAATCTTATTTGAAATTGTCTGACTGGCTTGACTTCTTCGGTATAGATCTTATGGGTACATATATCAGGATGAACTCTGACATATCTTTGTAGTTCCAAGCAAAAGCATGAACATGCTTACGCAAAACAACTATCAATTTTTCTTCCTCTTCCCTAGTAAAGTTGGCTGTAGATATTCAAAAATTTGCCTGGCTGGACTTCTATTTGTTTTGTATTTAGAAGGACTGAATTCACTCCTTCATACTTGGTGATTAAGGGATTAAGAGGACATTGCTGTGATTGGAGAAACGAAGCAGTTTCTGTTTCATTGTTGCTTGAGGGAAGCATTTCTTGTATGGAACAGTGAGAAGGAAAAATCAGATGATGGTGCCATCCATGTGATAGTGAAACAGAGTTTCCTTGTGATAGCACGAGATGATTCATCTTCAGATTTTTGATTCTCCTCATTACTTATCAATTGTTGGGTATTTGTTGCTTCCCCTTCTAAACTTTGTTCATGCGAGAACATTCATCGGGATTGTTTCATTTTCTAAGTTTTACGTGTCCATTGAGGTCTTACTGTGTGTTCTCTTACTACTAAGGTAGCTAGTGTAGAAATGACCTCTTCCGGTTCTTCATCCGAGTCGAGAAAACCATAAGCTGGCCTGAAAATTTGCTAGATGGTTTTGCGGGGAGGATATAAAGAAATTTGTTTCAGCTCAATACCATTTGAAATGGTCATATTTCCAGATCTGCAGTCTATGAAGGCTGCTGCAGTTGCAAGCCAAGGTCTTCCCAAAATAATGGGATATCCATGTGCTGAATTTCTTGGTTGTAAAACCAGAAAATCTGCAGGGAATTCCCAAGAAGAAACTTCTATAGGGACATCTTCAATGATTCCTTCAGGTTTTGCTACTGACCTATCAGCCATTTCTAAAACTGTAAATGTGGGGCTGAGATGTTTGAGTTGTAACTGTTCCATTGTATCTTTAGTCATGACATTTATTGCAGCTCCTAGATCCACTAAAACATTTGATATTGGTACTGAACCTATGGTGGTTGTGATAAGTTGGGCTTCCTGGATCACTATACTTTGGAGGTAGTAGTTTTCCGGATAAGAGATCAGCTATCTTTCCTTCAACCTGCATAGTCTTGGGGAATGCTTTCTTCTTTCTCCCTGCTCTTTTAATGCACAAATTTCGGACAGATACTATTGATTTCTGGTATTTCCTTAATGGCTTGCAATAAGGGCAATGAGATAGTCAACTTTTTGAGTTCTTTGACCAATTCTGACTCAGAAATTTCTGGTATTACATTAAGTCTTTCAGGATATGGAACTATCCTTGGTAATTGTTACTGCTTGTGTCTCTTTTTCTATTGTTGGATCCAATTTTTCTGTTTCTTTTGTTGGTTGAATTCTCTCTGATTCGATGATTCTTGCTCTTCATTATCTTTGGTTTCCATTAAAAGCTGGTTCAGGTACAACTTTTCTGAACGGAGTTGAATATCACTACAATCAAGAACATTAATTTCAATATTTTCTTCGACTTGACCACATAGACGAGGAGGTGTCTGTCTTACACTATTGGGATTAGTGATTGGATGAGTTGGCAATTGAGGTTGCTTCACTTGCTTGTGTTTGCTATTTTTCTTGAAAATTCTGATTAGGTGCGAGGCAACAAATGCTTGAGTTTGACCTTGATTCCTTTCTTTGCCTTGGATAGGATTGGTATTGCTTGATTCCATTGTGGTTGGTTTTGCACCCAATGTGGATTAGTCTGATTTTGATTCCATGAGGGGTTGTTTTGATTCTGATTCCAGGTTGGATTACTCCAATTTGATTGTGGCCATTCTTGGGAATTTGTCCATTGAGGATAATTCCAAGGACGTTGGGGTGGTTACGATTGTCCCCAAGGCATAGTATCGGGATTATGCCCCCAATTTGTAGGAAAACGAGGGGGGTTTTGATATTGAGAGAAATTCCCCCCTTGTTTTGGTCCAATATAGTTGAGTTCCTCGATCTGGTTTTCTAACACAGTTTTGAGTTGTGGTAGCAGGTGGCATTGATCAGTTGAATGCCTTTTTGAACAGATACTACAAATGGGTGAGATGGTTGTTTTATTCAAAGGACATTCCTGCAAAGCATGTTTACTTCTACATCTTGGGCAATAAATTGCCAAAGGTTATGTATTTTTAGCTTTTGTAGAGATTTCCCCTCAAGTAGTGTTTAGATGCACTAGGATATCAGTTTTGAAATTTGCTAGTTCCTCTATCAGGTCCTTTACATCAGTGCCATTTGTGCGGTTTTTTCTTCTTCTCTGCTTAGTGCGAGAGTAATTCCTGTAGAGATCCATAATCTCCTCATTACTGAGAGTGGTTACATCCCCTTTTCCCATTAAATCCAGAACTTCTCTGGATTCATCTTGCAATCCTCTCAAAAAGATAGTTTTACACAATTCTGGTTCTACTAGTCCACATCTCCTTTGAACAAAGGAGAACCTATCAAGGTAATCTTCCAAGGTCTCATCATCTTCCTGCTTGATTCTAAATAACTCATCCTTTCTATTCCTTACACGGCAGTATTCTTGATATTTGTCTAAAAAGACGAGTCTCCATTTGATCCCGGGTTCTTATGGAATTTGGCTCTAAGCTCATGAACCGGCGTAATCGTTGAATCCTTGAGAGTTGAGGGAAAAACCTTAAGTTTTTTATTGTCATTTATATAATCATAAGTCGACACACTACCTTGAATTCAAACAAAAGCTGGTCGGGATCTTCGAGATACAACACCTCGGAAGGTGGGAAGTGCTGAAGGTGAAATGGTCTTCATGGGAGAGTTTTGTGTTGGATTTAGATGAATAGGATATTCAAATGTTCTGGACGGTTGGAGCACATCCTGATCATCCCCTTCATTATGAACATAGCCATGCTGGCCATCTACATTGCCTGCCATAGTTTCTTGTTTCCTAGGAGAAGTTAAAGCTTCCCAAATTTTTCTCTCAAGAGGTCCAAGCTTTTCTGTTGATGAGTTTGATGAATTATCTTCCTTAAGATATTCTGTTGATACAATTGGTGATTTTCCTTTCTCAAAATGTTCTACTGATGGTGAGGCTGGTGATTTTTCTATCAGTCTTTCGGGTAGTTCAAACACGGGTGATTCACCCCTTAGGCGTGAAGATCTCCTTAATGGGACAAGCCGGGGATCCTTTGGGGTCTCCCTAGACTTACTCATTCATGTTTACTCCTAAATGACATAAATTAAGTCAATAGTTGTTATCTTACTCTGCTGTTATATTCAGATTTTAACCTGAATGTTCACGGTTTAGTCTGATTACAGCTATTGGACTATTTGTTTTCTTTTGGCAACACTATATCCCCGACAACGGTGCCAAAATGATGCGTAGTCGTTATACCATCATTAATTCTCAAAGAATCTGTCAATCCAGGGCAGTGTACAAGGCTATCTGCGGAAGAAGAAGTGAAACAGCTATAACTTAGGTCAATCTAGGGCAACAAGTCTTTATTGGTGGAATCGGTTTGGTGGGGGGTTTTGGAACATTCCTATCTCTAAATTGCATGAATTAAATCTTAATCTAAGTTGCAGAATTGGAAACTAATCACTAACTGCAGAAATGAAGTCCTAATTACAATTGCAGAATAAGACCTAATTATATTGCAGAATTAACAGTTGCAGAATTGAAAGTCTGATTCTAATTGCAGAAAGGAAATCTAATTACTTTTGCAGTAATGAAAGTCTAGATCTAATGTGGAAATAAAAACTATCAAAATTATGTAACAGAAGGTTGTCAATCCTCTGTTCAGATTTTGACAGCAAAACATAAAAATGCAGGAAATTGCTGAAAAATAGTAAATGCTGAAAATAACAGTTCTGAAAATAAAGTGAAAGCTTGGCTGAAAGTAAGATTGCAACTAAAACATTAAGCACAAGATTTATCTTAGCATAAATAAACTAATACTGCAAATATTGTCAACTATTCACAAGCAATTTACATAACAAGTTACGCAACTCATTCTGCTGTGACAAAATCGAGAATAAAAACACTGTTACGTTAGTCCTCCTCCTAGGTGCGGAAGTGGCCAGCCTCTTTGTCCAGAAGAAGGTGTAAGTCTCTCTCTCTTTCTAAATCTTAATCACACTCATTTACAAGTAAATTGAAATAGAACTGGTGCACTTTATTGATCAAAAGACATGATTACAAGAATTCTGCTGAAAAACTGTTACAGGACTGTAACAGTCAATTCCTAGTTATACTCTGTATTTAGCTTCCTTACTCTATTTTCTATCTATCTGCTATTTCTCTACCTCCTTCTCTATAGCTCAACCTGAACGGGAGCAATATTTATAGCTATCCTATGATCTGATTACAAACAAAGAATATCTCAAAAGATCTAATCCTAAAATCCTTGCAACAAATTCTGGTTTTATCCTAGAAGAGGACTAAAACCTGATCTTTCCCTTAATGATGGATTTGGTCGGCAATGACGGCAAAGACAGATGGAGGATATTTCTCTTTACTTTTTCCAACCTTTATTTCCCTTTTTTCGCCTTCAAAAATCGGTCAAAAAGGTCAAAAACACATTCTGTTCTTCATTCGAAGATAAGTGGCTTCATTCGAAGACGGTGCGGTTTTCATTCGAAGATCGCTCATTCGAAGATCTTGCATTCTCATTCGAAGATCGCTCATTTCGAAGATACTGCATGCTTCATTTTGAAGATCCGCTCATTCCGAAGATGCTGCTTTCTTCATTCGAAGATCCTGTGTTTTCTTCATTTCGAAGATATCTGTTCATTCGAAGATGCTTCAGAATGAACAAATGTATGCTTTTCCATTGATTTCTTCTGCATCTCTCAGGTGGGTTATCTCTTAAGATCAAATTCTAATGGTCTCCATTCCTTTCCTCATGTGAATTCCATGCCTTGCTATTTATGGACGAGTTGGTGGAATTTATATGGGAAAGACCGATTTTCTTTGCACGACAACGGTTTGCTTACACTTGTTGCAGATTTAGGTGAAGTAAATGCTTGAAACAAATCAAAATATGATTAGTGAAATGCTGCTATTATTCTAAGCATATCTCATTGTAGCAAATCATAACAAAAAGAACACAAAACTATGCAAAAAGCTGTAAAATCAGCATATAATATCTCAAATACATTGATCATGCAAAATGGTTAATATACGACATATTAAATCAACTTAACTAACATATCAGATAAAACATAAGAGTTTATAGGCATTTTTAGTGTACAAAACATGTTATGATTGAGGCATTTCCAGGCCTCATCATTTTGGATAGCTGATAGCGGATTTCTATTAGAAATGGTGGGAAAAATATGACCCTGGCATCCCTTAAGAGCAACATTGGCTAAATCTGGAGTCAGTGTATTGGCATAGATCCCACCTCTGGATAAAGTGTTCTTTAATGAGTACTTTTTGTAGATTGTACAATTTTTATGAACCTAGTAAGAATCTCACCTATGTGCAAGTACATAACCAATATATTAGGGTGGAATTCTCAATAATGATATTTCGATGGATATTTAGATTGCCTAAGGAAGGACAACCTATTTTGAAAAATATGGTAGATATAATTGAGGCTCACAAGCTAATTACTACACTCACACAAGTGAAGTCTCCAACCACGACTAAGATTTTTGGTTTTGGGAGTCACAAAATCAAGCAAAGCTAGTTGAAGACATATGAACTTGCTTGTGTAATGAATGTAGTGATGGATCGCTTGTCAAGAGAAATGCGATCTTTGGTTATGCCAATCTGGATGGCACAATATGTGGAAGGCATTTTCCATGGTGTTAAGTATGATTGGGGAACCTTTTTGGAGCAAATAATTCACACTCTATTGGCCAAAAGAACAAAGATGTTTGTCATGACATTCCATGTTGTTGCAATATTGTTGGATGCAATATCCCAAGTAGGCATTCAGTTTCCAGGATTGACATCATCTTGTGAGTTATCGCTAGATCAATCCACTATATTGCAATAGGTAAAGACCGTACCTCTTCAGAAGATGACTCCAAAGAAAACTCAATTGAAGAAGGCACCAAATAAACTAGAACCTTTGGTGATGGAAGAAACTTTAGTAGATGAGGATGTCCATCCTTGAAGGAAGAGGCAAAGATATCTTGAACCTGATTTGGAGCAGCAGGTATCAAAATAGAGGTTGTAGGAGCAACCACTATCTCTAGATGAGGAGGAGGTAGTAGCACCAACATCTAGTCTAGTGCATATTAGAACACGAAGGTAGTGGGAGAGACAAAATATTGAGTAGACTTTTATGCAGAAGGAGCAACCTGAATCTATGCCTAAGAGTCTAGATGAGTTGCATTTGAATCTAGAAGGTCTGGATTTTACAAACATCAGTGTGCCAAAGGGCATAGGGTAGATAGGAGAAGCGATGGGATCTCCTATATTGCTTTAGTCTACTAATTTTGAATTTTTGGACTCATTGAGAATTTGGTAGGAACCTCCAATGAAATTGCCAATAATAAAAGCAAAAGCAGTGATGGTAGCCCCACCAGAAGAGGTGTAGCTCTAAAATTCTCACACTCCTTTCCTTCAGGCTAATGGATCCACACCTCAAAGGGGAATGGGAGAATAGTAGGTCTACACCTCGGAGGAGAGGCACTTGAGTTCGTGCCTTCTTTGGTGATTTTTTGATGAATTATTTAGGGTTCACCAGGAAACATTTGCTATGGCAGTTTCCATGCCTAGGGTTGGGAGGTTGTTTGATGTGTTCTTTTTATTTGCTCACAATCACCTAGTTTTGGCCAATGCAACTAATTCTATGACTAAATGCAATTTAATTTTTGATGAATACAACAGACAGCAATAAGCAGAGGATAATCTAATGCAAATGCTTAATTTTGAAGAAATTTGACACTCTTACTCAGTTCGAAAGTCTGATGTAGATTCTGTTTACTTGTTGTAGGCAGGATCGGTGATCGTATCACTCGATCAATGATCGTATCTGCCGATCAGCGACTCGATAGATCCGATCACAATATAAACTTGCAGTTTCATAAATACAGTGCAAAACAACAACTTGCAATATACTATAGGCCTTGTTAGCAGGGATTATATCATATAAGATTGATTAAATGTTGTACCAAAAGGAACTAACATGTGTATGAATTAAAATATATAAAGTATGCAATTAAATGCGAAATGGTGAACTCCAAGAATGATAATATTAGAATTATGTTCTATATGAAATGACAAATGATAAATATGATGCTAAAATGCAAATTTGAAGCTACAGGGATGCAAACCAGAACTTGGAGTTGCCCCCAAGCAGTATATAGGAAAAATCATAACCTCAAAGCAAGATCAGATGCTAATTGGGCGAGATCATACCTACGATCATGGATCATAACCTCACATGCCAGTGATCGTACTCTTGATCCTACAAAAATACAAAAAAAACAACGAAAACTAATGCAGAAATTAAGCAACTAAAATGCAAAATTTGATCAATGGGTTTGGGGAGGAATTCAGGGGGGGAATGCCTGATTAAATAGGCTGAGCAAACTAGTGAAATTGGGCTAAAAACAAAATGAGTTATAACCTCTTCCAAGCTGGGATTGATCGGAGGATCCGATCCCGTAACTGTCGCACAGTTGGATAGATAGAGACAAAAAGCATTGTAACTTGTTTGTCGTTTTGCTAAATTGAGTATTTTTTATTTTTGGATGAGATCGGACTTACGATCTCATACTTAAAATGGCTATCATATATCGTACTTATGATCTCACACTTTAGAGATCGTACTTATGATCTCGCACACTTTAGATCCGATCTTGGATCGGACTTTCGATCTCGTTAGGAGGTTAGACATGTACATAGTTTTTTGGTAGTTTGAGGGGTCAAATGGTGTCAAAATTGGACATATAATATACCATTGGAAAGCTCTTTTTGAGCCCTATCCAATGGTATAAAATTTGAGAAGAATTGAGATGATTTGATAGGGTAAAAATTCTCTTGAATATGACCTTAGTTTTTTAAGAGGGAAAACTTATCTTAATGGGTCAATTTTTCTTGTCTACATTTTGCCCCCTCTTTGGCGTATTTATGAACAATAAATGCATCAAAGAAAAGTGTAGACACTTGAGTAGAAGTGATTATGATTGACATGGGCAGAAAGGAGTAGATGGTTTAGAATGAATAGTTCATGGGAAATTGATGTTTTAGAAAAATAATTACTAATTTATTGACTAGGATGCCCCCTCGAGTTTTTGCACCAAATTCTATGTTTGGTGGAAAACTCAAAATTTTTGAATTTTAGGGTAAAAGTGAATAAAATGAAGAATTAGGGTAAAACCTAACTTATTTTCATTTTACTACTTCATTTTAGGTAATACCCCCTAGTGACTGAGTATACCGATTTTGGAGATTGTGGCATACCAATTGACTTCATTTTGTACTTATATTTTGAGATATATATATATTGATCCTTTTGTCTATGCGACATTGAATGATTTGATTTATTGGATGATTTATTGCATTTGCTTATGATGGTTTGTGTTATATAATTTCTTGTAATCATGCTTTATTTTTGAATATTTTGATCATGCTTAACATAAAAGGAAATGATTTGATTTTTGTAAAGTGTGTTTTTGAAAGACAAAAGATGTTTTTGTGTGGTGATAAAATAGATGGATTAACAATGAACCTCAAAGGATGTTGTGTTGTTATATGACCATTGGTGGAGATCAATGCTCGTTGGGTCATGAAGCGGATCCTGTTGTGAGGAAGTTTTGTATTGCTAATACCAAAAATATTGTAGGGCTCAAGAGTAACCTTGAGGCTTATGATGATGAAAGGAGATGTTGATTTTAAAAGAAATTGATTTTGAGAAAATAGGTTGATAAAGATTGTTTTTGTGAGGGATATAAAGTGATTTAAGCATGAAAAATTGGGAAGGATGACTTGCGCTAGGCATAGAATTCCTAGTGTGAAATTTGAGAGAAAATAATTACTAGGAATTATACCATCATCGCGAAGTCAAAATGCAATGCATGATTATATATGATTTTGAAAATGCAAGTTGTATTTTGAAAATAAATCATTGTGTCACATGTTAGAAAATTTTGAAGATAATATATATATTGTAGGTGCTAAAATGAAGTGATTTATGGGGATTAATGCAAGTGGTTACAAACTAATGTTTTCTAGCAAAAATCAAAGAAATATTTTAAATTATTTCAAGGACAAAGTCAAATTTATCGAGAACCAATGTGTGATGTGTGAGTTCATTATCCATTTTGATTGTCATAATGATACAAAATCTCTCAAGGATCAAATGTGTGTGCTTTGTGAGGTTAATTTACCAATTTTGAGTAAGGTAATGATACAAGCCAACTTTTATGAACCAATGTGTGTGCAAGTGAAAGATTCATTAACCATGATTTTGTGCATGCAATTGTACTGAACTACTATGTAAGTCAAGTCACCAAAAGCTAGCTAATCCACAAGCGGACATTGGTCTGTACAAAAGAAGGTCGCTAATGTGACAGACATGTCACCACGCGAAAGGCTTACCCAAGGCCAAGCGGGTTGGGCACAAACCACGAGTTATGGGGCTCACCTCATGGCTTTCAAATAACTAAGGAATTCCAAGGATTCAAGCTCACTACCCCCTTCTTTTCTTTTGATTTCTTGGAGTAGGGATTCTTGTCCATTTTTTGAACAAGGGGATTTTATTGCTTTTTGTAGTAAAACTACTTTTTCTTTTCTTTTTATTTTCTTTTTTTTTTTTGGGATACTTGCTCAGATTAGACAAAGAGCAAGGGATTTTATTCGGGTAGGGGGAGCTTGTCCTTTTGCCAATTCTCAGTATTCTAGACCATGCGCATAATAGGATAGCAAGGGAAACTTTTCGCTTAAGGAACTAAGACTACTATGTAGTATCCTTTTTCAAATTTACAATAAATCATTTTTAAGATGTGAGAATGTGTTCTTGGTTCAAGAAGTAGCAAGATCAGTTCCCAAAACTCAAAATTTTATTTAGTGAAGTAATAGTGTTTTTTGATACAAGAGAGATTTATAATCAAAGTGACAAAATCAAAATTTAGTAAAGATGTAAATTAAGTGAGTGGTTCAAGATAAATTTTGAGTTTTATCCGAAATAAAATAAAATATAACTTGAAATTTTGGAAGACAACAAATAATAATGCAAATAAGAATAACAATTTGAAATATTTTTGGAAATTTTTCATGTTTTTTGATTTTTTGGTTGTTTTGTAATTTGAATTTTGATTTTTTTTTTGATGATGGAATTGGTGATATATACAAGATGATCTATATACATTATACAAGGTGATTTGAGTATAGCATGTCTAAGGTGGCTTCAAAATCAAAGGAGGTTTTGAAGGACAATTTGGTTGTGGTGTAGGTGATTGAAGTTGATTGGTTGATAGTTGAGATTGTTGTGATGAAGAATGATAAGTAGATGTAGATGAAGAAAAGTGATGGATAGAAGACGACGATGATAATAAAGAGGAAAAGAATAGAGAACTTGATGTGATAACAATAATGAAAGAGAGAATGAAGGATAAAAGGTGATGGACAAAAGGTGGCAATGAAGATAAAGAGGAAAAGAATAGAGAACTTGTTGTAGTGATGATAAAGAAAGAGAGAATAAAGAACAAAGATTCCCTATGAATAGGAGAGGTTCGCAAAAGTTCCAAAAGAGATATCTTATGTGGATGATTGTCCCATTGTTGTTGAATGTTGAGGGAGACTTTAGGTTGAGACTTCAACACTAAAGACGGGTTTTCTATGCTTGTATCTTCTTTTGGATTATTCTTCAAAACTAAGAGAGGTCTTGAAGGTTGGTTGGATGAAGAATTTATCTCCTGCTTGTCAAGATGATTTAGTTGGGCAAGAACTTGCTTTGTTGTAGTCTCTACTACTAAACTAATAATATCGTTGTGATGAGGCACATTATGATATGACAATTGATTATTTTCCTATTGTTGATGATTGGGTAAGGGATTTTGTAAGATCCCTATGTCTTGATCAGTTGTTTGAGTTTGTGATTGAGAATTTTGATTTTGATCTTGTTGTCTAGTGATGGCTCCAATAGTGCCCACAATATTATTGTTTTGTAAGTGACCAAAGTGAGGTCTAGCATTTACTGTTTGTTCAATTGAAAGTGTTTGTTGAGATGAGGGTCGAGTGGTCATTCTTCTAGGGAATGGTTCTTCTAGAACTAATAAATCTATGATGGGAAGAATTTGATCTGACTCATCTTCAGAACTATTTGAATTATTTGAGGTGATGTCTATTTCACTTTTTGTGTCACTTCTTGTGTCTTCTGAAGATGAAGATTGAAAATATTGTATGGGCCTAATTGTGACTACAGATTGAGTAGGCACATAAGAAGTTTGCAAATTTTGATGTGGTAAAAAGTTGTTAATGGTTCCCACATACCGATTTGGAGGAGGAACATTATGATGTTCTAATTGATTTACAACCTCTTTACCATGTTTGGGTAAAGGATGTTGAAAAATATCTAAAGTTTGATTTGCATTTTGAGTTGGTTGTTTTTGGGTATTATTTTGAGTATTATTATTTACGAGAAATTGTTGTACTTCCATTTTACCTTTATCAATCAAATCTTGTATCATATGTTTCAACCATTTACAAGAATTAGTTTAATGTCCATCCACTTGATGAAAATTACAATGTAGATCAGCCCTATATCCAGTTACAGTGGTATCTGGTTGTCTTATCTCTGGCAACCGTATCAAACCTTGTTCTAATAATTGAGGTAAAATCATGGTTAAGGGTTGATTTAATTTTGTGAATTCTCTTGGAGGTTTATCAGGAATTTTTAACAAAAACTTCTTTACAGCTTCTGTAGTATTGATGTTTGAGGTATTTCTACTATCAGTGACTCCATCACCTACTACTTGTTTATTCTTATATTGGTTTTTGGAAGTTTTATCCTCATCCTTTTTCTTAAATTGTCCTCTTCTGATAAGGGCATCTTCTACCCTTCTTGCTAAGTCTATAGCTTGATCAAAAGAGGTTATTGTAGCTGTAGCAAGTTCATAAGATAATTGTTCTTGTAAATTACCAATGAATATTTCCAACATCTCTCGATGAGGTAAAGCAAAATGTAATTTTCCTAGAAGTTACCTCCATTTGGTTAGGAATTCAGCAAAGCTCTCATCTTTTCCTTGTTTCAAGTTGTATAAATCCTTAATAGTGACATGTCTTTCTATGTATGCACTAAATTGGTGAACAAACATTTCTATTGTCTCTTCAAAGTTTCTCAAAGAATTTGTAGGTAGTTGATAATACCATTCTAGAGCCATGCCTCCGAGACTTTTAGGGAACATTTTTAGTAACAACAAGTCATCATAAGAAATATCATGACATGTTATCCTAAACATGCGAAGATGCTCAATAGGATCTTCGGTTCCTTTATATATCGGGAGGACAGACATAGGGAAATGTTTTGGGTATGGTTGAGCAACCACAATAGGATCCAAGGGTTGACTACACATCTCTCTATAACTGTATGAGGGACGGTAGGGATCCATTTGATCTAGACGTGAAGCTAATTGTTTAACCATGGCTTCAAGTCCTTGTGGTTGTCCACCAAATTGATTTTGTTGTACCATGTTGTTGTGTCTTTGATAATAAGGTTGTGTTGTCACATAAGGATTTCCAGTTGAAATACTATTGTGTAAAGTGTTTGTGGGAATAGTGTTATGGAGCTTATATGGGATTGTATTTTGTTGAACTTTTTGTTGATGATGATTGGTATTTTGAATTTTCTTAGCTCTTTGTGATGTAGCTATTTGTTGATTAGGAGCTTGAGAAGTAGAAGAATTTTGTTTTTGTTTGGAATTTGGTTGTGTTGCTGATTTTTTATTGTTCAAATCTATATTTTGATTGTGTTTTGAGATGGACCAGCTTGATCTTGATTTGTTCTATTTATATATGTTAATGGATTTGCATTTAATTGGAAAGCAGCTTCTATAGCAGCCTCCATTGAATAATCTCCCATTGGGAGTAAATCTTCTATCTTTATCACATGATTAATTTCATCTATATTATCTTTTAAAAACTCAGTAAAATGTTGAACATTTTTAAAGCTAACATTACCTTCAGAATCTACCAAAGGCTTGGTAGGATCTTCTATTTCATCTTCTTCTATTATCATCCTCACCTTGTTCTGTGAGTTTATCATCTTCAATATTTATCCTATCATCAAGGTTTTCTTGATCTTGTTCATCCATGATTCTATTTGCTTACCATTTCTTAAAATTCTAGGCATTTTGTTTTAGGATGTTTTGTCTCTATGATATATATATATATATATGCTTAAATTCTTGGGGTATATATGTTATATATACCTATATAAATATTGTAATATATAAATATATTTTTATTTTTTTGTTTTATATGTTTTTATGAATCAGAAAGATGCCTATGTTATTCACGTCGAGTTCACCAAAGAATGTAGCTCTAAAATTCTTGCACTCCTTTCCTTCAGGCTAATGGATCCGCACCTCGAAGGGGAATGGGAGAATAGTAGGTCTACACCTCAGAGGAGAGGCACTTGAGTTCGTGCCTTCTTTGGTGATTTTTTGACGAATTGTTTAGGGTTCACCAGGAAACATTTCTTGGTAGTTTCCACGCCTAGGGTTGGGAGGTTGTTTTGATGTGTTATTTTTATACTTTCTCACAATCACCTAGTTTTGGCCAATGCAACTAATTCTATGACTAAATGTAATTTAATTTTTTGATGAATACAACAGATAGCAATAAGCAGAGGATAATCTAATGCAAATGCTTAATTTTGAAGAAATTTGATACTCTTACTCAGTTCAAAAGTCTGATGTAGATTTTGGTTACTTGTTGCAGGTAGGATCGAGCAGTTGCAAGGCAAGATCGTATGTACGATCAACGATCGTATCACCCTATCAATGATTGTATCTTCGATCAGTGATCGATAGATCCGATCACAATAAAAACCTACAGTTTCATAAATACAAGTACAAAAAAACAACTTGCAATATGCTATAGACTTTGTTAAGTAGATATTAGATCATATAAGATTGATTAAATGCTGTACCAAAAGGAACTAACATGTGTATGAATTAAAATATGTAAAATATGCAATTAAATACGAAATGGTGAACTCCAAGAATGATAATATTAGAATTATGCTCTATATGAAATGACAAATGATAAATATGATGCTAAGATGCAAATTTGAAACTACAGGGATGCAAACTAGAACTTGGAGTTTCCCCCAAGTAGTCTACAGGTGGAATCGTAACCTAAAAGTAAGATCGAATGCTAATTGGGCGAGATCGTACCTACGATCATGGATCATAACCTCATGCACTAGTGATCGTACTCCCGATCCTACAAAAACACAAAAAATAATGAAGACTAATGCAAAAATTAAGCGACTAAAATGCAAAATTTTATCAATGAGTTAGGAGGAATTTAGGGGGAATGCCTGATTAAATAGGCTAAGTAAACTGGTGAAATTGGGCTAAAAACAAAATGGGTTGTAACTTCTTCCAAGCTAGGACTGATCGGAGGATTCGATCCCGTAACTACCGCACAGTTGGATAGATAGAGACAAAAAATGTTGTAACTTGTTTGTCGTTTTGCTAAACTAAGTTTTTTCTATTTTTGGACGAGATCGTACTTACGATATCATACTTAAAATGGCTATCAAATATCGTACTTATGATCTTACACTTTAGAGATCGTACTTATGATCTTGCACACTTTAGATCCGATCTTGGATCGGACTTACGATCTCGTCAGGAGGTTAGACATGTACATAGTTTTTTGGTAGTTTGAGGGGTCAAATGGTGTCAAAATTGGACATATAATATACTGTTGGAAAGCTCTTTTGAGCCCTATCCAATGGTATAAAATTTGAGAATAATTGAGATGATTTGATAGGGTAAAAATTCTCTTGAAGATGACCTTAGTTTTTTAAGAGGGAAAACTTATCTTTAATGGGTCAATTTTTCTTGTCTACAAGAGGCTACAAGAAATAAGAAT
This sequence comes from Wollemia nobilis, assembly GCA_028583015.1. Classification (NCBI taxonomy): domain Eukaryota; kingdom Viridiplantae; phylum Streptophyta; class Pinopsida; order Araucariales; family Araucariaceae; genus Wollemia; species Wollemia nobilis. Next base: position 11,044,705 of record JAQPPZ010016467.1, read on the forward strand.
ATAAATATTATCATGCAAGGTGGCAATAGTCAACATGAGCAAGCAAGCACACAACAATGGCCATAATGGTCTGATTCACCTTTGACAGTTGCAACAATAAGGGAAATACAATCAAACCCACAATTTGAAAGGTTGGTAGAACTGTAGTAGGAGGACTTGCCTAACCCACAAGAAAAAGTCTAGGTACCTGTGCTAGAACCACAACTGCTCAAGAAGACCACCAATGTGAAAGAGATCAAACCATTCAAAGAAGAAGAGGTAGGCAAGATTGTAGCTCAAAATTTTCTATAGAAAGATAATGCATCTAGTACAATAAAGGATATCAAAGGAAGTTCAAATACACAATAAGAGGAAGAGGAAGAACAAAATCCACCATAGGAGAAGGATTATAGGATTTGTACAAGCTTCTTTCTAGAATTACCTCAGTTCGGTATTCTAGAGAATGATGAAGAAAACACAGATGGACAAGTGGAGTATTTCTTCCAACAAGTTACTGAGATGTTTGTTAGTGCTAGATCATAATTTGTTATTGGTGGTGTGGGACAACTTAATTAGTGTAGGGAGCAAACCTTGACTAAATTGGAAAATATCATGGAGTGGGTGTGTAGTGAATAACGCATCAGACAAATAAGTTAGATTCAAACACCACCCATGGTGGTTACTATGAGAGATAACCACAATGTTGGGAATTACAAATTTTTCAAATGGAGTGAGGACTAATTATAGGGCATATCCAAGGGTGTATTTGTATCGAGAATCATGCCAAAGATGTCCATTGAATACATAGGATATAAAATTTCGAAGGGCACCTTCAAAATTAGTGTTCACCTTATGAAAATTGAATTTCCTAACACACTGGATCAAGTGGCTAAGCTTGGGTCTCAAACATAAATACGAAGCCAAGGAAGCACAAAAGGAGGAAGTGGAGGCTACTCAAAAGGAAATGGCTACGATTGAAGAAAAATTAGAGTGCAACAATACCAAGGCCAAAGAGAGGTTGAAAAAGACACAAGATGAATGGAATGACACTAAGATGGCTTATAAGGACAAGCTACACTCACAAGAATAGGAGAAGCAACTTGTGATCTAGCAAGCACAAGAGCGCATGATGTAGTTAGAAGCACAACTGGCCATACAAAATAAACAACTAGACAAATAGGAAAACCAATTGAAGTCAATAGAGGAACAATTGTAGCAAAAGGATCATAAGATCAAGGAGATGGTAAAGGATGACAAGCGCTACAATGAGATAATTATGGATCATAAGGTCCGATCACTTGCTAAGGATGAGCATATCACAACATGTGAAGCTGATATACATAATATTATTAAGGTCATTACGAAGAATAATTAGGAGTTAGCCATAGCCACTCATACGAAAGCCGCATTACAGGAGAAAATACTCAAGGGAGAATCTTTATCCATTATTATTCATTATTTTGGTTCATGTTGGTGCAGAGATTTTTCATTGATTGTTCATGGTTATTGTACATATCAAGCCATAATAATAAAACAATATTACAGTTGTGAGTTATTGTGAATTCCTTTGTGCATGTGCACAACAATTTCAATTTTTGTATTCTATGCAAGTATGGCTAGAGTAGTGTGGAATATGGACATTGTGGCAATGAAATATTGTTAATTGATAACTCATAACCCTAGAGAATACTAAGGAATTGGTTCCAAATATTATTATTGTTGTACAAATACATCATTCTATTGTTGTATGATTTCTAGAAACATTGGTATTGATAATAATTCATTGACACTAAATTAGGGTTTGCATGTTAGAGGAAAAATTAGCCAATGCAATAGGAAAACATACCCAAACTTGTTTTGAAGGAATTTGTGGTGCAAGTTGAAAATTTTGTGAGTGGAAAGTTCAGAAAGGGTTTGGTTAAATCGTACATCTTGTGTACCAAACCGTACAACCAATTTTTTGCTTAATTTGGAATGAAATTTCATGGTTAAAACTTGCCATTTATAAAAATTTGGTGTTTCAGGGAAATCGATTACAAAATTGATCGATTTGTGTTGCAAAACCACTTAAAATAAATTGAATAAGTGGTAAATCATACAAGTTGTAGTTTTTTAAGATTTGGATCATACAACTGTACGATTTGTAGTTTGTACAAGCAATTTTGGAAAGTTTGCAAACCGTACAAGGCAAATCATACTCCTTTTACAATTTGGGTGAAAGTAGTTACAAAACCTTGGTAATAATTCCCAAGCCTCCTAAATCACCTCCTCACTCTTAGAATATTTCACCCCTATGCTACATGACCTTTTATCCCTAGTCCATCCTTATTTCTTGGTTTTTCCTAGCTAGTTGAAAAGGACGTCACGTGAGTGAGCGACCTTGCAAACCTAAATTATCATATATCCAAATTCATAATGCATGTATAAAAATATGTCATTATTTCATTTTACAACTTATGAAGAGCCAATAGCCTCTAGGCATTAGAAAATTTGGTATGTACTCTTGTCAAGTCTATATGGAACAACATTAAGCAATACTAGGGTAGCATCTGATGGGAAGGAACGATCGAGTCTTGCTTCTTCTTTGGCCTTACATAGGGTCTCCAAGGTAGTCTAGTGAAAGTAAGCTAAAATCATTACCATTTATAGGAATATCCCTCTTTATTCATGAGGACATCCCTATCTTGCCCTAAGAGTTGACCTCAATTACATATGTGAAGGTCATTTGCACCCTTTGAGTTGGTGTCACATCAAGTCTTCAGTTGATAAGGTACACTATTTTTTATATCTTGTTTTTTACTTTACTTGCATTGGTCATCTTATTATCTTGTCATTTTGTTACTTATTTGGTTATACCATGTTGGTTTGATATATAGTTTTTACCTCTTCCATTAGTATTCAACCCAAGCATTATCATTTTTTAACCTATTAGTGTATTAGCTAAGAGTGATTTGTTTTAGTAGAGCATTTTTTCATTGGGTACCTTGCCCCTTTAGTTAGCTCAATTACTGAAACACATTCACATCAATTAGCATGACAAGAAACATCTTCCCAACAATGAATCACACTATAATGACGAGGAGATAAAGATAGATGGAATGAATGTGAAAAGGAACAAATACATCTTTGGATGATGTATTAACCAAAAATTTCATTTATAATATCTACCAAACATAAAATAAATATGGAAAATTAACAACAAAAATAAAAACTATATCAATAACAAGAATGTAGGTACTAGCCTTGCATGTGTGTGTGTGGTTGTGTGTTAATCCTCTATTGATAATTTTAGCTCTCAATATTATGAGGGGTCATGGCTAGGAGGGGATTTCTTAGCCCTAAGCATCAGTCGTAGAGGTTTCTCACACTAACCTAATCCAAAAAAAACAAGAATTCAAGTACTCAATTATTGAGTGGCTTACTTTTTACCTTGTATTGAAATTTTAGGATTTTTTTGGTACTAGGAAAATTTGGTTTATGGTTCTGTAGATGCAAAAGAGAAACACCAAAAATATATAACAAGATAAATTTAAATCAAGACCCAATATTGCACAAAATAGATGATTTTATTAATATGGAGGGAGCCTCAAATCTCCAATGTTACAATGAAAGAATTGATTTCTTTGATACAAATATTTACAATAACTAGGGTTCTTCAAAACCCTAGTGAACAATGCTGGTGGTGTCTTCAATCTCACTTCTAATCCCAACAGGGGTGAGTGGGCTTCGTGCTTATCCAATACTATGCCACTCCATCTTAAAAAACTGCATAATGCTTATGTATCTTCCCAAACCTGCACACAAAAAATAACAACAAAATATTAGTAGCAACTGTGAGGGCTCCACTACGTGAGACCCTCAAACATGAAAGAACAAACCCTAGTTGTGTAATAGAAATATTGTAAACAAATATGAGAATATTAAAATAAATATAATAATGAAAATCTTACCTTGTTGAAATTGCCATTTTTTGATCTATTGTAGCTGTTGTAGGAAGTTGGTGAGGTGATGCCCTAGCATCACCTGAGAGCTTTACTAGTCTTCAATAGTAGGTTTTGAGATGCCTGTGGGTGCTCGACAGTAGTAGGAAATGCTCGTGGGTGCTTGAGGATGACGGGAAGCGCCCAACGATGCTTGGTAGTGGGAGGAAGTTCCTAAAGGTGCTCAATGATGATAGGGAGCATCCAGAGGCATTCATGAGCTGAGGTGATCTGTAGAAGCAGATCTGACTGAGCAAGAATGGCGACGATGGATGCAGAGGCAAGGGTGAGCGAGAATGGATAGTGTAAATTACTCAGGGATCACTCAGATGTGAAATTATTAAGAAAACTTAGTGTAAAAGACTTAGGATTTAGGAGTTGAGCCATCAACATGGCTCCTATTAATAATCCACACTAGGGTATGTTAGGGTTTGAATGACATGAATTGTGTGGTTTAGATTAAAACACATCGGAGGATGGATATTAATTTTGGGTGTGTGGCATGGATTGATGTAGATGGATGGCTAGGATTAAGTCAAATCGGATGGCTAGGATTTATTTACATATATAATATTTATATTTATTATATATATAAAATATAATATTAAAATATTAATATTAGAGGTCCAGGGTAGACAATTGGTTGACCAAAATTCGTAAGGGGGGGAGGTCCAAGGTTCAAATCTCGGGCCTCGTCCAACTAAATGCTTGTCCATTTCCTGGTGCTTTAGGGAATAAAAGGTTTAAAATGATTGTGGCATGGGGTTATAGGGGGGATTGTGAAAGATCTGTGGGGCTTCTAGGGATGAATAGCAAGAATACTGGCAGCCATAAAAATGGGACAACTTACCTAGATTCATGGCGACTACTGATTCCACCATGTAAATTAAAAAAAAAAAAAATATTAAATATATATTTAACAAAAATACCTAAATATATATAAATAAAAGGGTAAAATGGCGAGAAGACCTGGATGGATGACAAGTGGCTAGATTTTGGTGTCTATAGATGCCCCTTTTTGTACTGCGTTGCATGAAACACAATGCAGTGCAAAAACACAAGACACCTACTTGGGCTAGGTACAGAAGCAACTTTCTCTTGGGATGGAAAAATGAGCTTGAAGATAAAAGAATTAAAGAATTTGGATTTTGCGTAGCTTACCCCCTCAATTGGTGAATGAGTTTGCGGATGAATCTCATGAGCCAATTGAAAAAAATGTGCAAATGAAATGTGGATGATATGAATGATGTAAATGTGATACCATTTTTTCCCCAATGGTTGGAAAGGGATTGGTGGATAATGTGAAATGATTGCATCTATTTTTAGAAGGTTTTATGTGTCTATTTTTGCCCCAATAGATGAAGGGTTTTGAAAAAATGCGATGAAGATGTGTCTATTTTTGCCCCAATAGATGAAGGGATTTTTGCCAAGTGTAGGATGTCATGATCATGTAAGATGTATCCCATTGTGGGAAAATCAAAACCAAATGTGGTTGCCCTAAATTTGGGGTGATTCGATGCTGCTAAAGAATGTGCCTTTAGGCATCATTGATATGCAAAGATGAATATGCAAAGATAAAAGAAAAATAGTCAACTTCGGAGGGCCAACTAGTGACTATCAAATAATTCCTATGGTCGAAACCAATCACCCTAGCTAAGGCCAGTCACCATGATGACTATCAAGGAAATGTGAAATGATGAAATATGATTTTTTCCATGTGTTAAGCCCCATGAACTAGGCCATCAATGACTACTTTTGTGCAAATTGTTCTTGGCAAGGTTTCATGCAAAAATGTGAAGTACCAAATGTGATTGTGATTTTGAACAAGGAGATATGGAATGATGAAAATGACCAAGTTTCCTTATGGTAGGTTATTCATCTTACCGAATTGCATGGATGCAAATCGTTGCAATCACCAAGTATATAGAATAACCCACTAGATACAAGGTTCACTTGAATATTTGTTTGAACTTGGCAAATATGCAAATGTTATGATTGATGATGGAAATGCATTATTGATGATGAGGATGATGGTTATGGTCATTTTGTGAAAATTTGGACCATTTTGGAGCGTTTTGTAACTTGTTATGCGATTTTGTGACTTTTGGTCGCAAATGAAAATTATGCATCCAAATTAGTTGGAACCTTCACAAAACCTGTTAATATGATGAAAATGATGTATGCATGCAATATGGAGAGATTTTGTGGGGGTAAGCCACTATTTTGCAATGATTTGGTCTTTTGTCAATTCTGATGCCAAATGCTAGTTGGCGCTTTTGGCATGCACAAATGCCCATCGGTGTTTGGGGACTTTGAAAACATCTTGGTGTGCTTCAGTGCACTAGGGAACACCCATGGGCATCTTAAGGCACCTGAAGTAGCTATAAATAGCTTGCTAGGTAGAAATTGAGCTCATTTATGCATTTTTGAGTTTGAGAAGCTACATCTAGGAGAGTTGGGTGGAGTGGAGTGGAGTGAAGTGAGGTGAAGTGATTTGGGCATGGAAGCTATGGTAGTAGAAGGAGTGGATGTAGGTGCTGGAGTTGGGGTTGGAGTGTGAGCTGTTGAGGTAAGTCCCTTGTTTTGTGCAAAAAATTTATGTTTTTGTGATTTTTTTTAACATGTGTTAATGACAAATGTTTTGTGTTGTGCTGTAGCTTAGGATTTTGGAGGCTCAACATCGATTCTTGCCTTACATCCCTGGGATGAGGAAGGCATTGGTGGAGGAGGAGTGGGATTTTCTAGAGGCTATGGGGCTAGCGGAGGTAGCCCAGATTGATGTGGTGAGGGTGGATGAGGGGTACCTCTCTGCCTTGGTAGAGAGGTGGGATCCAGATAGGGGCACCTTTCAGCTCCCCATGGGAGAGGTGACCCTCACACTTGAGGATGTATATCACATCCTCAAGGTGCCAGTGGAGGGGATTCACATCGAGGTTGGATGCGATCGAGGGGTGGAGATGAAGAAGATGTTTGGAGATAGTTGGGAGAGTGTGAGGGTGGAGTGTGGGGGTATTCCATACTTGTCCATGTATGTGGACAAGGAGTTGGATGCCCTTCGAGCATTAGTGATGTTCATGTTGGCCAACATCATGGTCCTGAACAACACTAGCTGTAGGTTCCCTTGGAACCTGATAGGGTTGGTGAGCGATATGCTCACTATGCAGTAGGTGTATGCATGGGCTCCTACCTTATTGGTGTAGGCATACCGAGAGCTCTATGAGGTGAGGAGGCGGGGGAGGAAGGGATTGGGATGCAACTTACTACTATAGTGTTGGGGATGGGAGCACTTCAGTGTGGCTCGACCGAAGGGCTTACCAATGGTAGGCTTGGGTAGGGAGTAGCCCTATGCTAGGAGATGGGCAGTGGTGGAGGAGGTACAGTCAAGTCATCCTGTGTAGATGAGTGAGTGGTACAAGGATTTATGGGTTGGATTGACATCCACCCAAGTGATATGGAGGCCATGGTGGGGTACTAGGTGGATAGGATATGGAGAGCATCTACGATGGGTGAGGTAGGCTAGGTGGGTGGTTGGGAGGTATTAGAGTGAGGCTGAGTATATTCAGTTCTCATGAGTGCTTCGATAGTTTAGCTTGAGGTAGGGGGTTCCAGATGAGCTAGTGCTCTATAGGAGGTATCAGGAGGAGATAGGGCTACCATGTGCAGAGCCATGGAGGGAGGCTTACGAGGATGATGAGGAGATAGATCTCCCTGATATAGATGATGTGGGGACTACTATAGAGTATGATGTATGGTTCGCTATGCAACCACCATGGGAACCGACTCTAGTAGTAGCTAGAGATGGAGATGAGGGTGAGGGTGAGGGGACCCATGAGGCTCCCAAGTGGTAGAGGCACCTTCGATATGATAGTCGAAGGAGGAGGACTAAGGGTGCAGCTAGGTAGGCTCTAGGGAGTGGGGGAGATGGTAGAGATGGGGATGATGTGGAGGAGACTCTAGATGGACCTCTAGGTCAGAGCGAGGAGGATTGGGTGAGGTTGGAGTAGTAGGTGGTAGAGCGAGATGCGATGGTGATGGCTCAGGATGAGAGGGTCATGAGGCTCCAGGTAGAGCTATCAGAGAGGGAGCATCGACATAATGTTGACATAGCACACCTTCGGTCTCGGTAGAGATATATCGAGGCTTTGGAGGATAAGTTGATAGAGCATCATATTCCTCTTCTAGATCCTCCAACCTCATCTGTATCCAAGGCTGCTAGGCAGAGTGAGTCTAGGCATAGTGCTAGGTCTAAGACTCCTTCTAGGTCACAAGGGTCCTCTTGGAGGGCATAGCTAGTGCTTAGATGCACTTTTTGTATATGAGCCTTGGTGCTCCATTGTATGTAGCCTTTTGGCACTCATTGTATATGTGATATTTATACATATATATACATGGCTTTTACCTTTTGTGTTATATGTTTGTGTGAATGCTTTTATGGAATGCTTTGTTTATATGGATGATTAATGCATATGATATGTTATGGATGATTAATGCAAGTGGAAATGCAAATGTTCTAATGATCATTCATAGTTTAGATTTTTCTTGGCCATGTTCTAGCATTTGTTGTTTAATCAGGGGCACCAAACTTGGTGGTATGTGGGGTGAATGACTCATGAAATGACATGGATGTTGACATGGAAGAAGATATGGATGTTGATATGGAAGAAGATATGGATGTTGATATGGAAGACTGACTATTTTGCAGAGACTCAGACATACTAGTGGCATCAAACAAACTCACTAAAACTACCTAATCCCTCTAGGACCAAATGTGTGTGCAGTGAATTCAGTTACCAAATCATGAGCATGGTAATGACTCGAGGTAATCAAGAACCAATGTGTGTGCAAGTGAGTTCATTAACTCATATTGAGTAAATTGGGGGTGACCTATTATGGATGAGACCAAGAAGCTAGCTTGTCTGTATGTGCGGTCAGAGGTCTCTTTAAAAGAGATGTGTCACCATGCATGAGCGTACTCCACTACCAGTCAAGCGTCTATAGCTCCGATGGAGGCTGACTCCATAGTCCATGAATTTTGATTTCTTAAGTTTTGGGGATGACTACCTAACCGTCTGACTAGAAATGTAGTACGATCCTTACAACCCAATAATTAGTGGTGTGTGATGTAAAATATTTAGAGCTTTGGGGAATCGGATTCTCAACCTAAGTGTGATGAGAATTGTACCCTATCCTTACTACTCTATCTTTTGAATTTGGAAGCAACTGTGATAGTGATGAAAACCACTATTTTTGTGGACTATGTTGCATGATGGGACAAGCGAGGATTACCCTTTTCACTTTGAGGTTCAAACCAAGTATGGTGTTATCCCTCTTTGACACAAGATGTTTTTAAGATGTGAAATTGTGTTTGGTTCAAGAATGTTTTGGAGTCAATTCCCAAAACTCAATATTTTCTTAGTGAAGATGTGTAATGGTCCTAAAAGGAACTCGACATGTATTTGGAGTTTTCTTAAAACACTAGGAGTGGTTGAGTGACCAAAAACACCTAGGAATTATGGATGTGTGGAGGCAAATGATAATTTGACTTGGTGGAATTGTGTGGATGATGTTGTGAAGGTGCCCCTGATTAAGGCAACATGACTTTATTGGACCAATTCAAAACCTTGAACTTAATAAATGATCCCTAATATGAAATGTGAAATGTGGATGTGAATGCAATGTATGAAATGCAAAATGAAATGTGTGTGAATGCAATGTTTTGGAATGAAATGCAATGTTTTTGAATGAAATATATGCAAATGAAGTGCAATATTTTTGTGTATTAGCCATGTATATATACATATATATCAATCACATTATGCATAGAATGCTTTCAAGTGTATAACATTAAGTGGTTTAGGTTCTTCCTCTCCCTCTAGACTGGCAAGCCTATAAGTACCATTACCCACTCTTTGAGTGACAATGTATGGACCCAACCAATTAGCCATGAATTTATCATGAAGATGCGGTAGTGCATTGGTGTTTTGTTGATTCTCTTTAAGGACAATATCTCCTACTTGGAATTCACGTAGATGAAATTTGGTATTGTAAGCATGCTTTAGGCGGTCTTGATAAACTCGTAAATGCTCTAAAGCATTGACTTGCCTCTCATCAAGAAGTGTGAGTTGGTCAAGACGTGCTTGTCTAGCAGTATCATCATCTATGAATTCCTACAAAGAAATTCGCAAGGAGGGAATCTCGAGCTCAAGAGGCATGATTGCTTTGGCTCCATAGACCAATGAAAATGGTGTTTCCCCAGTAGGCATGCAGATGCTTGTTCGATAAGCCCATAAAGCCAAGGGGATTTTGGTATGCCAATCTCTATGATTTTTGTTAACAAGTTTCTTGAGAATAGCAATTAAGGTCTTGTTGGTAGCCTCAACCTATCCATTTGCTTGTGGGTAATAAGGAGTTGAGAAACTATGTTGGATGTTATATTTCTCGTAAAGTGCTCGAACATCCTTGTTCTTGAAAGACTTGCCATTGTCAGAGATGATTTTTGAGGGGATACCAAAATGACAAATGATATGGTGAAGTATGAACTCCACAATTCTAGGTCATATCATACTGGTTAGAGGAATTGCCTCAACCCACTTTGTGAAGTATTCAGTGGCTGTGATGATGAATGTATGTTATCCCGAGGAAGGAGGTGAAATTTTTCCAATTAGATCTAGACCCCATTGTGAAAAGGGCCAAAGGCTTTGAATAGGCTGTAAATCTTGTGATGGCACATGAGTTAAATTAGCATGTTCTTGACATTTCTTACAATGTTTAACATAAGTGCAACAATCACGTTCCATGGTGGGCCAATAATAACCCATGCGTAGAATACGCTTTGCGATGGCCATCCCACTAAAATGACCACCACAAGTACCATCATGAGCTTCAGCTATGGCTCTTTGTGCCTCACTAGACTTGAGACAATCGAAGGAGGACTCCATCATAACCACGTTTATACAACATGTCCCCCAAGAGAACAAAACGAGCTACTTTTTTCTTGAAAGTGCATTTAGTAGTTCGAGACATGTCATATGGGAGTGTTCCAAACTTGAGAAAGGCTACTATTTGGCTTGACCAAGGCTCATATGGATCTGACTGGATAAAGCAAACATCCTTTTCATCCTTAGATTCAACATGAACAATTGTAGATTTAGAGATCATTGAGATAATAAGGGGTTGTACCTCTCCTAAGGAGTCTTTTGGAATCAATGATCCAAGGGAGGCCATTGCATCTGCAAATCTATTAGTCAAACGTGGCAAACTATTGATTTCATACCATTCAAATGTAGAGAGCAATTTCATTGCTACTTCATGGTAAAGTTTGATGGTAGGTTCTTTGCATTGGTATTCTCCATTGATTTGCTTGACAACAAGTTGAGAATCACCAAATATCTTGATACGCTTAATGCCCATAGCTATAGCTGATTGAAGACCTAATATTAAGGCTTCATACTCTACAGTGTTGTTTGTGCATTGGAAGTCAAGTTTGAATGATAAAGGGATAGGTACCCCCTGGGGTGTATGAAACACAACTCTAGCACCTTGACCTTTCTCGCACTTAGAGCCATCAAAGAATAGTGTGATATCGATATCTTCCTCTGGAATGACATCTTCTTCTTTTTCGGTGACAACGAATACCGAATCATCTGGGAGCTCAATAATCAAAGGATGATCACTAGGTAGTGGAGCTTCTACAAGTTGATCGGCTATGACTTGACCTTTAATGGATTTTTGGCTAATGAATTCCAAGTTGAATTCAGTAAGAAGCATTATCCATTTAGCGGTGTGGGTGTTATTGTAAGTGCGAGATATCATATAACATAGAGGATTTTCTCTAGCTATGACATATGTTGTGTGACTAAGCATGTAATATCAAAGTTTCTTAGTGGCAAAAACCACTGCTAAGCACAATTTTTCTACATAAGCGTATCTAGTTTCATAGCTTACCAATGTTCGACTAATGTAATAGACAACTTGCTCTCGATTTTCTTCATTCTTTTGTGCAAGCATTGTCCCTAGTGCAAAGTCCATTGCTGAAACATAAAGATAGAATGGGACCCCCAGATGAGGAGGAGCTAAGACTAGCGGAGAAGCTAGGTATTGCTTAATGTCATCAAAGGCTTTTTGACATTCATCTATCCAAGAAAATGGCACCCCCTTTTGTAGTAGGTGATTGAATGGCCTGCATTTGTTAGAAAATTGCGCAATGAAATGATGGATTGATTGGATATTTCCTTGTAAACTATGCAATTCCTTTAAATTTGTTGGGGGAGGCATCTCTAAGATGGCCTTGACCTTGTTTGGGTCCACCTCAATGCCTCTTTTGGAGATAATGAACCCTAATAGTTTGCCATAGGTAACACCAAAGACACATTTCTTGGGGTTCAACCTTACATTATGCTCTAGTAGTCGATCAAAAACTTTCTCCAATACACCAATGTGCTCTTGTCGAGTTTTAGATTTTGCCAAGAGATCATCCACATAGTCTTCGATAATCTTATGCATATAGTCATGGAAAATGTATGTCATGGTACGTTGATAAGTGGCACCTATATTTTTAAGGCCAAAGGGCATCACCTTGTAACAAAAAGTTCCCCAAGGTGTAGTGAATGTTGTTTTGTGTTGGTCATCAAGATTTATTCGAATTTGGTTGTATCCTGAGAAATCGTCCATGAGAGAAAGCATTTCATGGCCAGCGCAAGTGTCGACAAGAGTATCAATGTTTGGAAGAGGAAAGTCATCCTTAGGACACGCTTTGTTAAGATCTCAAAAATTAGTGCAAACATGTATCACCCCATTAGGTTTACGAATGGGTACCATATTTGAGAGCCACTCAAGATAATCAATGGGTACGATGAAACCCACATCTAGTAGCTTTTGGAGCTCTTCTTTGACCAAGAAGGCAATGGTAGGATGCATCCTTCTAAGTTTTTGTTTGACTAGATTAGCATCAAGATGTAAGGTGATATTATGGACAACCAAGCTAGGGTCAAGACCAGGCATGTCTTTATAGGACCATGCAAAAATGCCCTTCTTCCTCTTGAGGAGAGCAATTAATTGCTCTTGTTCATCGTTGGATAAGCTTTTGCCAAGATTGAAAATTTGAGGATTGTCTTTATCTGAACTAAGGTCCACATCGATGGTATCTTCAATGGACATGTGGGAACCTTCCTCAAGTTGATGGGGTATAGGGATCAAATGAATGTCATCTAATATGTCATCAAACTCTTCTAAATTTTCCTCATCTATGTCTTCCTAGAAAACCTCGGGGTTTGAAGGTGAAGGTGAAGGTGAAGGTGGAGGGGATGGAGGAATGTAGTTGGTGAAAGCCCTTAAAAATTCCTCGAACAAGACAAACTCAGAAAAGGATGGAGGTGAGGAAATCTGGTCCATATCAATAAGGCTCATGTCAATTGGAATTAGCTTTGCCAAATCATATGGATTACGGAAATGGGGGTGAATAAGTCAATAGGATTCATGTTGACTTAGGGTTGGATGGGATGAATGGAGACCTAAGAACCGATGCTAGGAGCTTGGTAAACCTGAATAATAGGAAGCAACATAAATAAATGCACTTAACTGATATATACATGCAATGCAAAAAAAAAAATGTTTTTGTTTGATTTTTTATTTTTTTTTTTGTAGTGGTGAAAACCACTGTTTTTGTTTTGTTGTTTTTGTTATGTACATATATTACAATTTTGGCTTATGAAATGGATTAATGATATGGAGGTGGTGGTTCACCGGTAGGGGAGGATTGTTCTTGTGGAAGAAGCAAGTGAAATATGGGCTCATGGATGGGGAAAATTCTAAGATAAAACTCATCTTGTTTAGTATGGGGAATGATGGGCTCCGATTCCTCTTTAGATTCATCCAAAATTATCGACATGAGTTCAAATTATTCATATATTTCATCATCCAAGTCATCGGGATGGAGGGATTCTTCTCTTAAATTTAGATTAAGTCTTTGGAAGGATTGTTCAAGAGAAGAGGTGGTGGAAAGTGGAGTGTAACCTAAGCCCTAAACGGTTATGTGTTTCTTGATATGGAACATCGATAATATCATGCATTCCCTGTTCATGCAGTCCTAGGCCATGTCCTTGCCAATTAACTATGTGAAAATAATAGGATGGAAATCCCGACATGTTTTGTATGTTGGTAGGTGTTGGTTCCTTGGGTTCTTCTAGGGGAGCTAGATTGGACGAAGAATCAATCCCCCCATATACAAAATTTATGTTTTTGGGAGCTAAAACCATGTCATATACCACTCCTATAGATAAAGGTGGATCATGTGGGTGACCAAAATCCTTAGTGGTTGGAATGGTGAGCGGTGTGATGGTGATGTCTTGGACCACATACTCACCAATACCTAGATTAATGAGGTGGACCTCGAATTGGTATGATGTGGAAGGATCATGCTTGGATAATGGCTTGGGGAATGGTGGAGGTGAAGACGTCTCACAACCCATCAAATCGACTTGTGAAACATTGGCTGATGGTGATGGATTGGATTGGGAAGGTTGTTGAATGGATTATGATGATGTGGAAGGCAAAGTTATGGATTTTTAACAACCCGACCTACTCATCGGTTGTTTAAACACACATATTTTTTTTAAATGAGAGCATAACCAAACTTTTACTTTTACATTATATACACCCAACTTAATATTTGTACTAGGCATAAGAGTATCACACTTCAAGATTTCCACCACTACAGCTGGTGTCTTAAGTGCTCAGGATAGGCCAACTTCTTACAATATTTTCCATATATAGAACTTTACCCCACCATGGGTATCTACCATTCTTGGCATGGGGTTTGTCCTTACAGGGCCTATATCACCTAAAAGGAGGAACGCCTTAAATCCCTTGTTCCAAATTCGAGTAAGGATTCGTAATCCTTCTCATGACCATGAGAGTCCACCGACTCATAAACATTTAGATAATCACTTTGGAACTGGTGTGCTTACGCCTATGACTAACCATTGACTTTCTACTAAAGTATAGTTAGATTTCACCATTGCATGGCTTCTAAACCAGATTATTCAATTTCGTCTTTGATTAGCGGTAATGCTGCACATCCCATCTACCACTGGACTTTTTAAACTCAAATATCGGCTCCTTGGTTATGAGTCCTATTGATAATTCCACAATCAAAGCAAGTAGCAAAAATTCTCACGTACCATACATGTATTTCTGAGACAATTTCCCATACCATCATCTCTTACTTTCATTAGCATGGAACCTCTAGTTCACCTCTTAGCTGAATATTGAAACACATATACCCGATTTCCTGCCATTGCTAGCCATCGGAGTTGGGTTAGTGCTATCCTCCTTGATAAGCACTTCATTTGGTATACATAATCACGGTTGCCACCACCACTGGCTACCGGAGATCATTTAGTGCTATCCTTCTCGATAAGCACTTTATATATGTATACATATTCACGGTTGCCACCAACGCTAGCTATTGGAATTCATTTAGTGTTATCCTCCTCGATGAATGTTTGGTCTCATTGTAATAATGAAGTCTTGTTAACTTTGACTTCGTTCAAAATATCTTTTGTTTCTCTGGTAAAGGTTTCTTTTTGGCTTAATACTCAATTTTAGCTTGAATTCTTTTGGGTATATGATATTTTTCAATCACATAAACACAAGTTTTCATATAGCATAATATTGAGGTCTCTTCTTTTACACATTCATACAACTAGAAAATTTGTGATGCTGACTAAATAGTTCTAAAATAACATCATAACAGTCCATTTACTTTCTTCAAAAAAATAAACATATAATTACACAATATAACTCAAAATGTCTAATTTCAGGCATCAACTTATTAAGATCTTTTTTTTTTCATTCTTCATTTATAAAGACTCTATGAAAAGAGTATGATAAAAACATTTTTTAAGAAAACACTAATTGCATTAATTGTTCTTTCTAGAACTTCAAACATTATCTAACATCCAAATCATGTTCACTTCTTTTTCATGGGCTTCTTTTCTATTCACTTATTATCAAGAGAATATCATATGTATTTATTTTAAGTACTCTTTACCCTTTTCAAATTGACTGTCTTCTACTTAGAGACTATATAAAACTATGATTTTTTTATTTAATCTATCTTGTAGCCACACATATCCTTCATTTTCTACTAAAATTTTAATGTATTATCCATAAAAAGATACTATCTCCACAGGATAACATTCTACATTTTCTTTTAAATAGCAAAGTTCATATTTTACATCGTTCAGAATTTAGAAAAACACATAAAATAATCTTGCGATTTGATTGAGGAGTTTTTTTTAATAAATAAATACATTACATGATTTAATGCAGTCATAAAAGACTATATGAAAAATCTCAAAATACTTTCCTAAGTCTAAAAGATTTAAAGTTTGCATCTCTTCAAAATTTGCAGGATAATAATAATACATTTTAGTTTTCTTTCACTTCGAAAGACAATATACAACCACCCTTGGCTTACTAACACTATATATAAACATAGCCAGAGAATACATTTGGTATAAATGAGATACTTCGCTGCTCATTCTGGAAGAACGACTATAAATCCAAAATATTATGTGCAGACCATAGCTCAGCAATCTCACCATTGTCATCCTTGAACCACGCGTTCAATCACCTGTTCAGACTACCTGTGAGGAGAATGAGTTTAAGGTGAGAGTATGGGATCAACTTGGTCATTTATGCATCTAAATGCAAACAGTACTCATGCAAGCATGCATGCTACAGAATAAAAAAATCTTTCTAGATATATACACACTCTCATAGAGCAGTCAAGCTGAATCTCTTTTCAGAATAAAAGAAATAAAATTCCCTTCTCATGCAATTCACAATGCATGTAAATATTGACACCTTTCACAATTAATTGATGGTTTTATTCACAATCCATACACAGAGCATACAATATTCAAACATGAAGTATGAAAAACTTCCAACACACAACATGCATGGTTTCCAATTCTTTCCAATAAATATTTCCTATTCTTGCATTGAGAAATTTGACGAACCCATTAAAGATTCCTCATTCATGCATTACTTAGGCATGTATTTTATCAAGCTCGACACAGATTAAGAAGAACAATTCTCAACATGCATTACACAGGCATGCAAAATTTGAACTCTCCAAGAATTCAAAATGAAGTTTAATCACTTAATATACAGGGCATTATATATATATATATATATATATATATATATATATATATATATTTTCTTAAAAATAAAAATCTCTTGAAGTCCAAATAAAAATGGCTTCTACGTATGTAAAACACAGGCATACAACTATTAATAGTTCATATTTGATGTTATTGTTTCCACATGTAATATTTTCAGCTTATTAAGGCTATCTCTCAAAATTTTGATTCATCAAATCATTGATAACGGTTGCTATGTTTTCCAAAATTGATCATGTTTTGTCATGGTAAGTTTTATCAAACTAAAAGTTTTCATTTACGACAAAACTACAGTGGTTTATCACATAAAAATAGTATAAAAAACTTACAATTTTAATCCATCTCATTGATAGGAAATTATAACACACAGAAGGCGTTTTACATTGGAGCTCAAGTCTACCTGGTTACACAATGTTTCCCCACTGATTGCTTGTTTTCTTCCACTAGCATATTTGCTCCTTCCGCTGCTCTCCCTGCTCAACACCTCCTCCTTCAATTTCCTTTGCATTCCATCTTTTCCCTCCAACTACTCCTTCCTTAATGCTCAATCGACGACATGCATCCATTTTGATTCATCATTACTAAAAACTTACTCCACTATCCATGGGTGACACCTCACATAATGGCTATGCCAAATCATCTCCCATACACATCCAAATATTTTTTTAATTTATTATATTCTTTTTTTTTGAATGGAATGAAAACAAAGTGATCTTACTGATGGTTATCATCATTAAACGTAATGATTGCAAAGACACCTATCTAATGGATTCATATTATTAATTAAACTCCATGTAAGCAATTATCAAGGAAATATTTATTAAATACATTTTTTTTTAAATTACACATTATGTTTTGTTATATTTATATTTATTTATTTGTATTATCTGCAATACATGAGTTTCTTCCTTCAAAGGCAAACAAGCAACATATCCATTTTTTTTATTTCCCATTTTGAATAAACTTAGCATTGACATTTGCACCATAACAAGGAGCACACAAGAAATGCACACAACATCAAAGGACAAGTAAGAAATGCAATAGTGATCTTGTACAAAGTGCAATCACACACATGCCCACATGTGTCAACATACAAGATGATTTCATACGCAAATTCTATGGTGGAATTCCATGTATCCACTGGCCATGGTGCAATGAAGCACAACATCATGTCCCACCTACCTGATGCCTTTCAACCTCAGTCTCCATCAGGGGTGGTTACTCTCTTATGCCTCCACGCGTAAACCTATACTTGCATCACAAAAACTCAATGCAACATCACATTCTTCCAAATAAAAAAATATCAAGTAGTACGTATATGACATACTCCCCCTCTAAGAATTAACACAATCCCTGTGTTAACTAGAAAATATAAATATAGATATCCACAACATCTGACATATATATATATAAAATATCAAAAATTACACAATAGTCAAATATGCCCTATCAAATCTCAACATGCCAACATATAAAATATATACAACTCAATGCATATAGAAATTTGTCTTTTGGTTCACAGTTTTTAAATAAGTACGAAAATTGATTTTTCATGTCTGCAACATTTTCCTAGGTGGCATTTTTCTTAGGGTAATGGTCACAATGAACCCTACACTGTTCCACCATTCTTTTCCTCAAGTTTTTAGTTTTGAACCCCAAAATTTTAACTGGTTGAACCTCGATGAGCTACGGGTCCGACGTCTACAAATGTGACACATCCAAAAAATGTGATGGGTCAACAACATATTTGCGAAGAAGAGACACATGGAAAACACTATGGATTTTGGACATATTTGGTGGCAAAGCAAGTTTGTAGGCGATAGGACTA
This sequence comes from Wollemia nobilis, assembly GCA_028583015.1. Taxonomy (NCBI): domain Eukaryota; kingdom Viridiplantae; phylum Streptophyta; class Pinopsida; order Araucariales; family Araucariaceae; genus Wollemia; species Wollemia nobilis. Next base: position 11,063,679 of record JAQPPZ010016467.1, read on the forward strand.
ATCTTGTCAACAATGTCAAAAGGACCAACATATCTAGAACTTAATTTGATGGATTTGATTGAACTTTTGGTAGGTTTGACTCTAAGAAAAACTTTATCACCTACAAAAAATTCTCGAGGGGTTCATTTCAAGTCGACATAACTCTTTTGGAGATCAATGGCTTCACGAAGTCGCTGACGAATTTCTTTAAGTTGGATCTCCATCCTTTTGACAGCTTTAGGATCGATCGTCTCTTGATAGTCCAAATTATACCATGTTTAAGGTGTTCTACACCTACGCCCATATAGAGCCTCAAAAGGGGCCATGCCCAACATGGTATGGTAGTTGTTATTAGAAGCAAATTCCACCAGGAAGAGATATTCCCATTTATTCTGTGAGCCATATAATACATGCGTAGCATATCTTCTAGCACTTGATTGACTCTCTTGGTATGTCCATCCATCTCAAAATAATATGCAGTGTTGATATTGAGCTTTGTTCCCCAAGCTCGATGCAAAGCCTACCAAAACTCAGAGGTAAATCTTGAATCTCTATCCGAGATTATTATTTCAGGAAAGCCATGTAATATTACAATTTCACGAGCAAATTTTTGTGCAATGGTTGATGCATCATCACGTATGCTTCTTGGTATAAAATATGCTACTTTAGTTCATTTATCCACCACAACAAATATGGCATCATGCTAGAATCATGTCTTAGGAAGGCCAACAATAAAATTCATAGATATTACTTGCCATTTTTGTTCTGGCACATTGAACAGATGCAACTATTCCCCAGGATGCTGGTGCTCTGCCTTAACCTTTTGATATTCCAAGCATTTAACAACAAATTATACCACATCCTTTTTCATTCCAGGCCAGAATTAGTCCTTTCTCAAGGTTTATTTTATTTTAATTACCCTTGGATGAGCATAATATGGTGGATAATGGGCTTCTTGCAAGATAGCTCTTTTTAGTCCCTCATCATTAGGTACTATAATTCTATTGCAAAAGTATACCAGATTTTGCTTGATGTTATAATATTTGTGCCTTCCTGGTTCTTGCTCAACCTTATTGTGACATTGATTGCAAAAATCATCACTCTTTTGTATTTCCTTGATCTGTTCCATTAGATCATATTGGTAGTTTGTAATTGTTGCTATGTGCCTCCTACTAAGAGCATCTACCAATTTATTCTCTTTCTCTTTGATATATTCAATACCAAAGTCATACTCAGCTAGAAACTCCATCCATCTTCGTTGTTTGGCATTTAACATAGGTTGAGTAAAAATATATTTCAAACTCTGATGATCTGTTTTAAGCTAAAGAGCTTGCCTACCAAATAATGTCTTCATATCTTAAGAGCATGAACTACTGCTGCAAACCCTAAATCATGGGTAGCACAATTTATTTCATGTCTCTTGAGTTTTCTAGATTCATATGCTATTACAACTTCATCTTGCATCAACACACCACCCAATCCTTCCAATGAAGCATCGGTACATATTGTGAATAATTTGCTTGGATCAACTATTTTTAATATAGGTGCAGTTGTCAACTTTTTCTTAAGTATTCTGAAGGCTTCTTCACACTAAGCTGTCCACATTTAAGCTTTCCCCTTTCTTTGCAAGTTAGTAATAGGAGATGCAATCTTTGAGAACCCTTTAATAAATCGTCGATAATATCTGGCCATTCCCATGAAAATTCTTACTTTTCACACATTGATTGGAGTTGGCCAATCCATTATAGCTTCAATATTTTTAGGATCTATAGCTATTCCATTGGCGAAGACAATATGTCCCAAATATTGAACTTGTGATGTATAAAACTCTCATTTGGATAGTTTACCATACAACTAATTTTTCCTAAGGATTTCCAACACTATCCTCATGTGTTGATCATTCTCTTCTCTACTTTGAGAATAAATCAAGATATCATCCAAAAATATTAGCACAAATTTATCTAACTACTCTCGGAATACACTATTCATAAAATTCATAAATATAGCTAGTGCATTTGTTAATCCAAATGGTAACACTGTGAACTCATAATTTCCATATCGAGTTCTAAAGACAGTCTTATAAGTATTCCCCTATTTGATTCTTAACTGATGATATCCTAACCTTAAATCAATCTTTGAGTAGATTGTAGCTCCTTTTAGTTGATCAAATAGATCATAAATTCTGGGCAAGGGATACTTATTCTTAACTGTCATCTTGTTGAGCATTCTATAATCAATGCATAATCTCAAGGATCCATCCTTATTTTTAACAAATAGCACTGGTGCTCCCCAAGATGAAACACTAGGTTTAATGTGCCCTTTCTCTAACAAATCTTGTAGTTGCATCTTAAGTTCTTGCAATTCAAGAGATGTCATCCGGTAAGGAGTTCTAACTACTAGAGTTTCTCCTGGTATAAGCTCGATTGAAAAATAAAATTCTCTTTTTGGAGGTAGCCCAAGTAAATATTTAGGAAAAACATCCCTATATTCATTCAAAACTGGGTATTGCTGAAATATTATGGAGCTTGAATTAGTTTCCTCATTTTTGTTTAATTTAACCACATACAGTTTACATCCTTTCCTCCGGGCTCTTTTGACCTACATGGTGGTCATCAAATGAGGCTCAAAGAATGTTCGATTACAGTGAATGCATATTCACTGGTTTACATCATCCATATAATCCATCCATATTTCCTCAAAATTCAAAAGGGCCTTATGAGCTTTATGTCAGTCCACTCCTAGGACAATTTCAAATGAATGAAAAGGAGCCATATACATATGCCAATTGATTTTTCCTTGGGATAAATCTATTTGTGGGTCAAATAGACACTGGCTAACTAAGTAAGTTTATCTCGAACCATACTCAACTTGCCACCCTCAGGACATAATCCCAGGTTTAATTGGTATGTCTCTCAAAATACCATTGGAGATGAAACTATTTGTAGTGCCACCATCAATTAAAATTGGACATATTTTTTTTCTAACTTTCCTTTTATCAAAAATGGAGTATCTTGTACCGAAATATTAGGGTTACCTATGGTAGCATAAATTCTATGCGATGCTTCCTCAGTGGAATTTCTATGATAAGCTCTTTTAGGGCATTGTTTGGAAAAATGGTCTAGTGCTCCACAAGTAAAGCATGCATTTGGTCCATCGTTCTTTGGTTGATCACTTTCCCTGTTTTAATTACCATTTTTACCATGTTCTTTATTATTGTTTTTCCTTTCCTGGAAATTCCTTCAATCTGGCTGCCCTCTGTTCCCCTGGAATTTACCCTTGCCTCTGTTATCATTTTTGTTTCACCCTCCATCTCTGAATTTCTTGTACTGATATTTGCCTCTATTTTGCTTGGGATACCTTATTTTCTTAGAATTTTCTTTCTCAACTTGCTGATAGTAAGCCTTTACCTCTTTATGGCTTGACACTTAATATTAGGTAGCATCATAGGCCACTGACAATGTTTGAGGTACTTTTCTACCCATCGATTAACTTTATTTTGGGTGCAACCCCATAAAAAAATTATTAGCTTTGAAATTTTCTTGCCCATCAAATTCTGGAGCATATTTAAGAAGTTGTACAAACCTCTGGTAATACTCAATTACCGTCATATTACCTTGTCGCAAATTGGTAAATTCTCCATGTTTCTCAATATAGAATTGTTCAATAAGAAAGCGGTTTTTAAACTCTCTTTCAAATTCCTCCCAAGGTATATATGCTACTTCCTTTTGAGTAATTTTCTTGTATGTGGTCCACCAGTCTCTTGCAGGACCTTCTAAATGAGCCACTGCCCATGTGGTTTTGGATTCAAAACAAAGAGGTTGGATCGCAAAATATCCTTCAGCCTCACTTAGCCAATTAACAACAATTTCACCATCATCTCTTCCATCAAACTTGAATATATTCAATTTCTTGATTTCATTTTTCAATTCTTCACCCGCTTTCCTCCTCGAGGAACCCTTTGGAAATTCACTTAAATTTTTAGCTCCCCTTCTATTAGTCAAATTTTCAATGAATTTTTGTTGTTGGGTGATTAATTCTTGCTGCTAGATCATCTATGCCCTTTGTTGATCCATATACTCATTTATTTGAGCTTTTTGTATTTGCATTTGTTCATTCTGTTGATTTAGTTGCCCCTACATCATCTGAATCATTTGAGCCATATTTTCATCATTTTGTGTAGCTCTTGCAGCTATAGGCTCTTTCTCTCTTCTGACCACTCGCCATGGTGTATTGGCAGCTTGCATCCTTTCAGAGTCTCTCATGAGTCTTCTTCTTGTTCCTACTCATGGAACTTATATTTTAGACTCCCTCATGAGTCTTCTTGTTCCCACTCATGGGACTTCTGCATTTTTCTCTTGCAAATTTACACTGGTCCTCCATGAGGTACCCGCCATACCTGGCATCAAAAGAGTTATGTCAAAACAACTATGCATGTTCATTCGCCAAGGTTCACAACCTAGGCTCTGATACCAACTGTAACAACCCGACCTACTCACCGGTTGTTTAAACATAAATTTTTTTTTAAATGAGAGCATAACCAAAATTTCACTTTTACATTACATACATCCAACTTAATATTTTTACTAGGCATAAGAGTATCACACTTCAATATTTCCACCACTGCAGCTGGTGTCTTAAGTGCTTGGGACTAGCCAAATTCCCGTAATATTTGCCATATATAGAACTTTACCCCACCGTGGGTATCTACCATTCTCGACATGGGGTTTGTCCTTACAGGGCCCATATCACCTGAAAGGAGGAACACCTTAACTCCCCTGTTACAAAGTAGGGTAAGGATTCACAATCTCGCTCATGACCATGAGAATCCATCGACTCATACACATTTAGATAATCACTTTGGAACTAGTGTGCTTACGTCTGTGACTAACCATCAAATTTCTACTAAAGTTAGTTAGGGTTCACCATCGCATGGATTCTGAACTAGATTATTCAATTTCATCTTCTATTGATGGTAATGTTGCCCATCCCATCTACCATTAGACTTTTCAACCTCAAATACCAGCTCCCTGGTTATGAGTCCTATTAACAATTCCACAATCGAAACAATTAGTAAAAATCCTCATGTACCATCCATGTGTTTTTGAGACAATGTCCCATACCATCATCTCTTAATCTCATTAACGTGGAACCTCTAGTTCACCTCTTAGATGAATATTGAAACACATATACCCGGTTGCCTGCCATTACTGGTCACCGAAGTTGGGTTAGTGCTATCCTCCTTGATAAGCACTTCATTTGGTATATATAATCATGGTTGCCACTACCACTGGCTATCGAAGATCATTGAATGCTATCCTTATCGATAAGCACTTCATATATGTATACATATTCATGGTTGCCACCACTGTTGGCTACTGGAATCCATTTAGCGTTATCCTCCTCGATGAGCACTTGCTCTCATTGTAAGAATGAATTCTTGTTCACTTTGACTTTGTTCAAAATATTTTTTTTTTCTCTGGCAAAGGTTTCTTTTTGTCTTAATGCTCAGTTTTAGCTTGAATTCTTTTGGGTATATGATATTTTCCAATCACATAAACACAAGTTTTCATATAGCATAATATTGAAGTCTCTTCTTTTGCACAGTCATACAACTAGAAAATTTGTGATGCTGACTAAATAATTATAAAATAGCATCATAACAGTCCATTTACTTTCTTCAAAAAAATAAACATATAATTACACAATATAACTCAAAAAGTCTAACTTCTGGCATCAAATTTTTAAGATTTTTTTTTTCATTCTTCAAATATAAAGACTCTATGAAAATAGTATGATAAAAACTTTTTTTCAAGGAAAACATTAATTGTTCTTTCTAGAACTTCAAACATTATCTAACATCCAAATCATGTTCAATTATTTTTCATGGGATTTTTTCTATTCACTTCTTATCAAGAGAATATCATATGTATTTCTTTTAAGCACTCTTTACCCTTTTCAAATTGATTGTCTTCTACTTAGAGACTATATAAAACTATGATTTTTTTAATTTAATCTATCCTATAGCCACACATTCCCTTCATTTTCTACTGAAATTTCAATGTATTATCCATAAAAAGATACTATCTCAATAGGATAACATTCTACATTTTCTTTTAAACAATAGAGTTCATATTTTACATCGTTCAAAATTTAGAAAAGCATCTTGCGATTTGATTGAGGAGATCTTTTTAATAAATAAATACATTACATGATTTAATGCAGTCATAAAAGACTATATGAAACACCTCAAAAGACTTTCCTAAGTTTGAAAGATTTAATGTTTGCATCTCTTCAAAATCTACAGGATAATAATAATACATTTTAGTTTTCTTTCACTTCGAAAGATAATACACAACCACCCTTTGGATTACTAAAACTATATATAAACATAGCCAGAGAATACATTTGGTATAAATGAGATACTTCCCTGCTCATTCTGAGAGAACGACTATAAACCCGAAACATTATGTGTAGACCATAGCTCAGTAATCTCACCATTGCCATCCTTGAACCACGCATTCAATCACCTGTTTAGACTACCCGTCAGGAGAATGAGTTTGAAGGTGAGAGTATGATCAACTTGGTCATTTATGCATCTAAATGCAAATAGTACTCATGCAAGAACACATGCTATAGAATAAAAAAAATCTTTCTAGATATATATACACACACTCTCACAGAGCAATCAAGCTGAACCTCTTTTCAGAATAAAAGAAATAAAATTCCCTTATGCAATTCACAATGCATGTAAATATTGACTCCTTTCACAATTAATTGATGGTTTTATTCATAATACATACACAGAGCATACAATATTCAAACATGAAGTATGAAAAACTTCAAGCACACAGCATGCATGGTTTCCAATTCTTTCCAATAAATATTTCCTATTCTTGCATTGAGCAATTCGACAAACCCATTAAATATTCCTCATTCATGCATCGCTTAGGCATGTATTTTATCAAGCTCAACATAGGTTAAGAAGAACAATGCTCAACATGCATTACACATGCATGCAAAATTTGAACTCTCCAAGAATTCAAAATGAAGTTTACTCACTTACTTAATATACAGGGCATGCAATTTATGTATATATATTTTCTTAAAAAGAAAAATATCTTGAAGACCAAATAAAAATGGTTTCTACGTATGTAAAACATAGGCATACATCTATTAATGGTTCATATTTGATGTTATTGTTTCCACATGTAAGATTTTCGGCTTATTAAGGCTATCTCTCAAAAATTTTATTCATCAAATCATTGATAACGGTTGCTATGTTTTCCAGAATTGACCATGTTTTGTCATGGTAATTTTTCTCAAACTAAAAGTTTTCATTTGTGACAAAACTACAGTGGTTTATCACATAACAACAACAAAAAAAACATACAATTTTAATCCATCTCAGTCATAGGAAATTATAAAACATAGAAGGCGTTTTACATTGGAGCTCAAGTCTACCTGGTTACACATCGTTTTCCCACTGACTGTTTATTTTCTTCCACTAGAAGATTCACTCCTTTCGCTGCTCTACCTTCTTAGCACTTCCTCCAATTTCCTTTGCATGCCCCATTTTCCCTCCAACTACTCCTTCCTTAATGCTCGATCGATGACATGCATCCATTTTTCATCATCATTACTAAAACTTACTCCACTATCCATGGGTGACGCCTCACATAATGGCTATGCCAAATCATCTCCCATACACATCCAAATATTTTTTAATTTATTATATTCTTTTTTTTTAATGGAATGAAAGCAAAGTGATCTTACTGATGGTTATCATCATTAAACGTAATGATTGAAAAGACACCTATCTAATGGATTCATATTATTAATTAAACTCCATGTAAGCAATTATCAAGGAAATATTTATTAAATACATTTTTTTTAAATTACACATTATGTTTTGTTATATTTATATTTATTTATTTGTATTATCTTGCAATACATGAGTTTCTTCAAAGGCAAACAAGCAACATATCCATTTTTTTATTCCTTCTATTGAATAAACTTAACATTGACATTTAGGTGAGTAAACAACATGGTCAACTATTACACAAACAACAAGGTTCCACATGGCAGAGGGAGATTCATCATTCAATATTACAAATAAAAGGAAAGCGCTACAGCCAACACCTAGATTTACTGGGTCCATCAAGATGTGGACAACAAGCAAAGGGATATAGCTCTCTTTTTGATCCCTCCCTTCCTCCAAATATCCCATGTGGGATAAAGGAGAAGGGTTTGGATAGACTCTGTTTCCTTCACTTTGACTCATGAGCATGGATACTCTACTCGAAGACGATGACCTGGCGGTGGACCGAATAAAATAATAATCCTAACATAAAACCTTAGAACTATCTCCCCTCCTATCCTTCATAAAAACAAATGTTCTACTGATAGTTAGAGATGCGACAATAGGCGAGAGGATAGATCGATACTTGCTCCTAAAACAACTGGATTAATTTCGAATGCAATCCGCATCAAAACGATCAAGGGAAAGATAAATCAGTTTTAGGCATAACATCTAGGAATAGCTACAACCTCAAAATAAACTTTATCTTCCTTGTCAAGCCCTATCGTGGCGACGCCCACCAACATTGTTTCCAAGAAATCTATGGTGGATTGATTGCTCAAAGTTTAGGGAAAATACTGCAATTCCATCCATCCACCCATAGATGTTGCCTTTATATAAGAGATGTGGGACCCTAGGAGCCTTATCGAGTTTGACACATCCTACAATGACCAACTGCATCTATCTCAAAGGATGCAGAGAGCTTATATCGAAAGTTAAATGAGGGGTTAGTGAAACAAAAAACATCTCCTCTTAGCTATCTAAATATTATTAGCAACAAAGAAAGAGTAGATTACCAAGCCCACTTTTGGCCGAGTTGTGATGGCTGAGTCGATTCTCCACCGAAGGGGGTTCTAATGGTTTACACATATCCAACACACCTATTTAGAAAAACAACAAAGAGGATAGCGTTAAGGGTTTAGCTTCAACCTACTCTCTATAGTATAATATTTCAATTGTAAAAATAATATAAATTGAATTAAAACATGTCCCATGTTAGTAAGATCCAACCTTACACATCCCTCTAAGATGAATATTTATTGGATCCACCGTTAGGTTCCCTGGTTTTCTTTATATCGAGCTGCTTTTCATGGTTGTCCCACCTCCTTCCATTGTTCCATTCATCACTCCTTGAATTCTCCATTCCTTTCGACCGATCTATTGATCTCCTTATGGGAGGTTCAACCGCCCCCCTCTCTTTATGAGTGCACTCTTGCCCTTTGTTTAAGGCTCGCCCATGCCTCTCTGTTATAAAACCTACTTCTCATCAATGGTTTGTCATATTCCCATGCGTACTTGACAAAAGCTCTCTCCTACTCTTTAAAGTAATTTCACTCGCCCTTATCCAAAGGATGACAAAAACAAATATCATAATATAAATTTTGAATTTCAAAATCAAATCCAATCTCCTACATTGATTTGTAAGGGGAGATATTTTTAAATAGAGTATTTAAAATGTATTTTACTTAGAATATAATATTATAACGATATCTTTTATAATAAGGATTTATTATAAATGAAATACTATTATGAATAACCTTTTATTCATAAATTATAATAATATTCTTTACATTTATAATAACATTTTATTATAAATGAAATACTATTATGAATAACCTTATTATAAATAGATTACTATTATGAATAACCTTTTATTCATAAACTATAATAATATTATCTTTATTTATAATAACATTACTGATATGAATAACCTTTTATTCATAAACTATAATTTTATCTTCTTTATTTATAATAATAAATAAACTGTTATTATGAATAACTTCTTATTCATAAATTATAATAATATAATTTGCATTTATAATAACATTTTATTATAAATAACTTATTATTATATAATACCCTTATAATAATAATCTAAGCTCAACTTACCTTCCAACGACACATAGCTTTCTAGGCCAAAAGCCTGCCAAGGAGGGTCATGACAACTTCCAAGAGGATAATGAGGACTTTATGGTGATAGATAACATTAATGGGAAGGAAAACTATTGAGGAAGGCAGATGATTTTGTGTTCACTCTAAGAAGAAGAAAATTTTGCATAAGAAGGCATAAAATAAAATAGAGAATTAGGGAAGTCGAAGAAGGAGATGCGAATAATTTAGAAGAAACAATTGGAGGCTATCTCTTACCGAACATATACGGTGCCTTCCCCTTCTTAGCTTCTTCATAATCCAATTATAGAAGCGAGCTGGCAATTCCTTAGCCAGATGAAGCTTCATGCAAATGCCCACGTCAACCTCACATTTATCTTTGCCAAGGCTACGTATGGTTTAGACTACAGGGATGTACCATGAATGAATTCGTATACATTTTTAAGTTAAACCTAGTATTATCATTGTATTTTATATTATAATCATGTGGTCTCTATTAAAATGAAGTTTTTAATATATTAAAACAACATTATATATAAGACATTAAAACAATATACATATTTAAGTTAATATTTATTATTATTTATTTTATTTTATGAATTTTTATTTTATTTTAATTAATTAATTATTTAAGCATTCAAAATATAAGACGTGTCCAAAAAATAAGGCATACACACACAATGCAGGAAATTCAAAATGAACCTATATGAAATGTATTTATATGAGCTTCCATGTACTCAGAAGCCGTTGGTGAGTGTATCGCTGGTAGGGCTTCTTTCATCCCTACCAATACGAATATCCCACCATAGTGATATTTCACACTGTCATCATTTTCCATTTTACTCTTTGATGACTTGTTCTTGCAAAACAAAGGCCATCAGTACTACCTCATCCAAGAAGCATAAAATATTAATTTAAACTAAAGTCATTTATAATTGTAATAAAAAAGACTCATTTTGGGGTGGTCATTACATTCTCCCCCACTTGAAATAAACATAGTCCCTGTGTTTTAATACGCATCCATACAGTGTTCAAGATATACATATATATTTATACAACAAAAAAACGAAATTGTTTCTCTACATTTTTCATGAGGTACTTTTGTCAAAGTATTGATCCTATTGGACCCTACATTGCCCTAAATTTTATTTTTTCTTAAATTTTTTTATCCCAAAAACTAAAGAGGACGATCTTTAAAGTGTAGGGGATAAAATATCTACAAATTTGAAACCTTCCATACATGATATGGTGTTAGCATATATTTTTTAAGGAGGGACACATGTAAGGTATCATGGACTTTTGAAAAACTGGGTGGTAAAGCAAACCTATAAGCGATACGACTAATCTTGCCTATAACCTCAAAAGTTCCTACAAATCTAGTGTCAAGTTTAGAGGACTTAATAGAGTTTTCATTAGGCTGAACCCTTAAGAAGGTTTTCTCTCAAAACAGATGCTATCGGTATTTTTTATAGTTATTTTGATGATCCAAGGTTCCTTTGAGCTTTTAACATATTCTTTTTAGTTGTTCCTCCATCTCCTTTACAACATCTGACCCGATCACTACTCGATCCTCTAGATTGTCTCACAACAGAGGAGTTTTATATTGTCTTCCATTATGTAGTATGTCTTCTAGGACTTGATTAACTCTACAATAAAATTTTGATTGTTTACCCTTACAAAAAATTTACCTCTCTTCAGAGAATTCTCTCGATGCATTGTTCTTCTAGAAATCTTGTTCGATTGTTCTAAGCCAATCTTTCATCTTTTTAAAAATATATAATCTGATCCTATCTTGATTCTTTCGATTTTCTAGCTAATGATTTATATCTTGAATATTTTTATCACCCCTTTCTAATTATAAATTCCTTGTCCTTGTCAGGTTCTTGGTCAACCCGTGCTCAATACTTTCCACAGTAGTCATTAGTTTCCCCTAACATATTGAAGACTTTCTCACCTTGATTTGTCTATTTCATTAGCTTCTTTTTTAATCATTTTGAAAACATATACTACTCTACTTATTTTTATTGCCTTCTAACATAGATGGCAGATAATATCTATGGTCTAAAAGTTGTGATTACAATGGGTCCTAACTCGTTGATTGAAATTCATTAGTGGATTCTAACTATCTTTCTTCAAATTTTAACAGAGTTTTACAGCTTTTAGTTGATCCATCTCAAGTATATCATGCAAGGGAACTATATACAGGTGCCTTAGATTTCTTCATTCCACCATTTGCCTAAATCTAGGTCTTTCTTCTTTCCACCTATTTGTAAAAAATCCAGGCCTTTTCGATGTATCCCTGATTATTCTAGTAAAAATAAAGCTATTCGTTGCATTACTATTATTTACAATTTTACCTCTTAAGGTAGAGGAGTAGTTTTCTCTTCCTGGTTTGAAGTTCCAAGTGTTGCACATGTCTCAAGGGGTAGTTCTCCAAGTACTTCCATTCGATTGATTCTTTGAGGAAATTTGTTAGCAAAGTGTGGTCCTCCACAAATGTAGCAACCCATATTTGGTGCTTGTAAATTTTCTTTTTTGTCTTCATTAATGCTTACGAGCTCCGTATCACTCTTATAGTTCCTCTTTTATCCATACTTTTTTATTCTATTCTCTGATTTCTTTTAGTCTGCTTAATTCCCCTCTTGAATCTTGGTCTTACTTTTTTCCTTCCTTATTTCTTTTGCTTCCATGTTCTTGCTCAACAAAAAGTTTTATCATTCTTTGTTGTAATTTCATCCTTTCCACTAATAGTTTCATCATGGATGTGAATTGTTCCAACTACCCTTGAAACAATTTGATTGTAGATGCAAGGTCTTCCATCTAACCATCATAAGAGCTATGTTAACTTTATGTTTTAGGCTTTCTATGGTTAGAAGAGAAAGTTTTAAAATATCACAACCTAGAGCTCTGATACCAACTATTACAACCCAGGTCTAACTCACTTGATTGTACAACCTAGCTTGGCTCATAGGTTCATCAAGACGAAAAAAATGTTGACTTCAAAGGCCTACAATTTTTTTGAGTTAGTTTGGTTTTAGTGATAACCCAATGTTTAATTAGTACGAGGTAAAGTATACCACTTTAGGGAATTAGAACCACTGCAGATGGCCTCCCAAGTGGACAATATTGGTCATATCTTGTAGATAGTGTCATTTAGTGGATCTATCTTCCCATACTCTTGTTCTAGTATGACAGCGCAGACCCACGGCTAGGGTTATCCTCTAGGGCCCATAAAACCTAGATTGTGGATGCATAACTCCCATACCTTACATGTGGAACACTTGAGTTTATTTATACTCATTTGTTCTATGTAATGTGTAGGAACGCTTGGGTTTATTTATACCCATGTATTTTATGTAATGTGTAGGAATGCTTGGGTTTATTTATACCCATATGTTTTATGTAATGTGTAGGAATGCTTGGGTTTATTTATACCCATATGTTCTATGTAATGTGCTGGAAATTTTGAGCTAAGTTAGTTGTCATTGATGCCAAAGTGAACAAATGGAGCCATCATCAACACCATGGAGCACACCATTATTAACACCAGGAACAAAGCAAAGAGTTGAAGAATAAGTTGGCAAAATAATATTTAGTGAAGGTTTAATTAAACCCATGGTGGCAGAATATTTTAAATCAAATCAGTGGAGTACAAGTTGCAGGTTTAAATTTACCCCATGGAAGACTTTAATTTTATTAAAGTCAAAGGTTTTAAAATATAATTTATAAAATTTAAATTCTATTGGAATTTAAATAATTTATAAATTATATAAAGGTTTAAATTAACGCCGACGTCATCAAAAATTAAGGAGCACCGACGTCTAAATTCGAATGGTGGTTTTGTGTATAAATTAATGCCCAAAGGGGCATTTGAAACTTACCCCTCGACGAATTAACTCCCATGCAAAAAGGTTGAAGGTATTTCGTGCATCGTGAACGTTGAGGAAGAAGACAAAGAGCTTTGTCTTATTACTAGCGGGGAAGAAAACAAAAAGAGGACAGCGCATGATTTGAGTCACATAGGACACGCTGGTCCATTGGTGGCACACGCCTTGCGAAGGCGTTGGGAAAGGAAGCGCCCACGTTCGATTCTCGTGGACATGCCAAGGAAGGTATTTTTGTTTGCATTCGATTCGAGCGCCAGGAATAAGAGAAAGAGCATGAAGTGCTCGTTGGTTCTCAAACGTGCGCCTAGCGCACGCGGTGGTCAAGCCCGTGGCTAGAGCGCTTGGGGAGGTAGAGATCGTGGGATCGAATCCCACTAGTGGCAAAGGTAATTTTTTATTTAAATTTTGCCTAAGGTTTTCTCAAAAGGGTCATTTGGAGTTATAAGGGTTTGTGTAGATTTATTTGTGTTTGGAGTTATAAGGGTTTGTGAAGGATTATTTTTATTGAAAATTGATTTGTGCTACTTGGAGTTAAAAGGGTTTTTGAAAGATTGTTTTGTTGAGAAGGGATTTATGTTATTAAGGTTTTTAAAGAAAGAGGATTTGATTCTTGCCAAAGTTCTTCTTGTCATTAATATTGATTAAAGAGGTTTTGAGTTATTTTGGTGGATGTTGAATTTATTTTTAGTTGGGAGTTTATAAGGTGTGATTGGATAAATACTTTATGTATGTTGATGGTTGTTTTTGAAAGGTGGAGTGATAAGGTGTAATTGAGTATTTATATTATTTTTGTGAGAAATATTTATCATCTAACCTCTTGAAATTGGCATAGAAGTTTGTGTGATTGTGGCAGATTTATGAGATCCCTTCATCTTCAATAAAAAGGTATGAGCACATTCTTCCATAGTTGAGTTGATTGATTGGTTTTCTAGAAAATAAGTTTGGAGTGAAAAGGACTTGATTAGGGTTTCCTTTTCGAGAGTGTTTGAGTTAATGCTTCAAGGTTTTCTGGAATAAAGAGTTGTTGTTAAAACCTTGTTTTATGAGCATTGTTGTTGAAGTGAGTTGTTGTGCAAAGAACTTGAACTAGGGTTTGAAAAGAACATGAGTATCATTGTTATGTGAGATTTATTGTTGAGCATTGTTGGAAATATTTTGAGTTGATGATTACATGCTTGGACTAGGGTTTGTGAGAAAGGGTTGTTTCTTGAGTGATTGGTAGATTTTGTTGAGCCTAGTCAAGTGGTTGTGTGGAGTGATTGTTCAAGTTCCTTAAAACAAACTATTCTATATTCTGATTTGAATTGAGAAAGTGATTGAGCATTGAGTGTAGAACATATTGAGTCTCTAACAATTCTCTTTATGCTTCTATGAGATTGGACAAGTTCTGTGTGGACTTGTTAAGCAGATTTGAGGCAAGTCTTTGAGGAGACTTGTGGACTGATTTTGTGTGAGCTTTTGTGGAAGCTTACAATACATATTTGGACAAGTTCTGAGTGAACTTGTTGAGCATATTTGGACAGGTTCTGAGTGGACTTATTGAGCAGATTTGAGCAAGTTCTGAGTGGACTTGTTGAGCAGATTTGAGAAAGTTCTGAGTGGACTTGTTGAGCAGATTTGAGCAAGTTCTGAGTGGACTTATTGAGCAGATTTGAGCAAGTTCTGAGTGGACTTGTTGAGAAGATTTGTGCTAGATCGAATGGACTATGTTTAGTGTAGATTTGAGATAGAGCTTTGGAGGTGATAGAGTAGAGAGGACAGTAGTCTCCAGTGGATAGAGATCCATCAGCCAGGGTAGTGAGGATAGGTCTTCTGAGTGGGGACAAGAGTCTTCAGTGGAGAGAGATCCACAAGCCAGTGTAGTGGAGGCAGTAGTCTTCTAGAGGATCACCAACCAGAGTAGAGGAGAAGGAGTTCTCCTATGGATAGAGATCCACAAACCAGATTTAGGGGATCAACATCTCCTTTGGACAGAGGTCCATAAACATTGTAGGGAAAGGATTCCCAAGAGAATTTATTTGAGAAAAAATTATAAGAAATATTTTCTCCGTGGAGGTAGCCATCTTTGGGTGAACCACGTAAAAATTATGTCTCTCATGTGTGTGATGCTTTATGTGATGTTTACTACTTTAGTAATGTTGATGCTATTATATGGGTTAAAAAGCAAAAAATTTATTGTATACTGTTCACCCCCCTCTCAGTATAAGCACATGTTCTTCAATTGGTATCAGAGCGGGTCTCTCCATGAAAAGACTAACAACTTGGAAGAGGATCCATCAGTAGCACACATGACTTCAGAAAGTGAAGAAGAGACTATGTTTGACATAAAAGAAGAATTATTTGCTGCTCTCAGAAAATTGGAAAGACTAAGAGAGAAAAATTCAAGCTTGAAGGAACAAGTTCAAGAAGATGAAGAAGCAAGGATGGAACTTATACAAAATCTCACAGATCTCAAAATCAGGGTAGAAGAAGGAAAGAAGATTGAGCAAGACATGACAGATATATTAAGAGCTAGAGAAATAGAATGTGAAATATTAGAAGCAAAAATTGTTCACCTAAGGAATAAAGTTGAAAGGACCAAGGTACTACAAGATACAGAATATGAGAAACAGAAAGAGGAATCAAGTCTTCAGAAAGCAGAAACCTCAAACAAGGATAAGCAAGCAAAGGATATCAGAAAGGAAGAAAGCAAAGGAGAACCTTGGATAAGAGTTAATCACAAGAGGAAGATGACTTCTCCACAAGTTCCAAGACATCCAAACAGGTTACATAATTTCTTCCATGGTCATTGCTTTTCTTGCAATAAATATGGTCATAAAGCTATACATTGTATTCATTATGCAAGATACAATAGAAATTTCAATTCCTTTGCACCTCTCATGGATGATGATGTTACATGTTACAAATGCAATAATTTTGGGCACAAGGCTAGATGGTGTAAAATGATACTTCTTGAGTCTAGAAAAACAATTTCAACAACTAGGAAAGATGAAAAGGAAAATGTTAAGGGTAGATCAATGTTAGTACAAACAACCCTTCATGCTCAGGATAAAGAAGAACAATGGTATCTTGATAGTGGTTGCTCTAGTCACATGACAAGAGACAAAGACAAATTCATTGTACTAAAAGAAACAAATAGAGGATCAGTAAGTTTTGGTGATAATGGATCAACAAGGATTGGTGGAAGAGGAACTCTAAGTTTAGACAATGGGAAAACAAGAACAGAGAATGTTTTGTATGTTAAAGGGTTAAAACACAATCTGTTGAGTATAAGTCAACTTTGTGATCAAGGATACATGGTTACTTTCCATCTAGATAGATGTGAGATAAGGAAAACAGAAACTGGAAAAATCATTGCCAATGCAAGAAGAACCCCAAACAACTTATACATGCTCAATGAGATCAAAGGGGAAAAGTGCTTTCTATCACAAGAAGATGAGAGTTGGTTATGGCATAGAATATTGGGTCACTTGAATTTTGAAAACATAGTCAATATAAGCAATAAATAGGCAGTTAGAGATTTACCCAAAATAAGAAGACCTCAAAACACAATTTGTGCACCCTATCAACATGGAAAGCAAACTAGGACAACCTTTAAGTCAAAAGGTTATATGTCATCTGAGCCATTGAGCCTAATACATACTGATTTGTGTGGTCCTACCAGAACACAAAGCATTCAGGGTGAGAGCTACTTTATGTTGTTTATAGATGATTATTCCAGAATGATTTGGGTAACCTTCCTAAAAGAGAAGTCAAAGGCCTTTGAAAAATTCAAAGCATTCAAGGAATTGGTTGAAAATGAAACTAGCAAGAGGATTAAGTGTCTGAGATCTGATAGAGGAGGAGAATTTACTTCAAATGAATTTGTAGAGTTTTATGAACAACATGGAATCAAGAGAGAGTATTCAGCAACAAGAACTCCTCAACAAAATGGGGTAGTTGAAAGGAAAAATAGGACTATTGAAAACATGGCTAGAGCTATGTTGAATGAATCTAAGTTATCAGATGGTTTTTGGAGAGAGGTTGTAAATACAACAATATACATAATCACTAGGGCTCAATTGAGGGTAAATCATCACAAGACTCCATATGAGCTTTGGAAAGGAAGACCTACCACTGTAAAACACTTCAAAATTTTTGGAAGCAAATGTTACATAAGACGGGAAGACCAAAACTTAGGCAAGTTTGATCCAAGATGTGATGAGGGAATTTTTCTTGGTTATTCCACAAAGAGTAAAGCCTACAGATGCTTCAACAAAAGAACATACACTATGGTGGAAAGTATTAATGTAACAATTGATGAGAAGATAGATTCAAGAGAACCAGTTCAACAAATTGTGTATCAAGAAGATGGATGTTGTCAAGAAGAATTTTGTGAGGAATCAGATAAAGAAGAAGAAGAAACACGAAGACTTCTTCCCAAAACTCCATCCAGGTATGTACAGAAACATCATCCAAAAGAATAGATCATCGAGAATCCAGAGGAAAGACAGACAAGGAGAAGAATAATAAAACCATCTCAACAAGCAAATTTTTCCTTGCTATCTAAGATTGAGCCAAAAGACTTCACTCAGGCAAGTGAGGATGAATTTTGGATTAAGGCAATGAATGAGGAATTGGATCAGATAGAGAAGAGCAAAACTTGGGAACTTGTTCCACGACCAAAAGACAAAAATGTGATTGGCACAAAATGGGTATTCAAAAATAAATTAAATGAAGATGGACAAGTGGTCAGGAATAAAGCAAGGTTAGTATGCAAAGGTTATGCACAGGTAGAAGGAATTGACTTTGATGAGACTTTTGCTCCAGTTGCATGGCTTGAAGCTATAAGGATGTTTCTAGCATTCTCAAGTTTCAAGAACTTCAAGGTATATCAGATGGATGTCAAGTCAACATTTCTAAATGGGGTTCTAGAAGAAGAGGTTTATATTGAACAACCAGAGGGATTCATACTAGCAGATAAACCAGATCAGGTATGCAGATTGAAAAAGGCATTGTATGGTTTAAAGTAGGCTCCTAGAGCATGGTACTCAAGATTGGATCAGTATCTTCAAAAATAGGGATTCAGAAAAGGAATGGCAGACAGTAATTTATATATCAAAAATGAAGGGAGTGATCTTCTAATAGTGGTTGTTTATGTTGATGACATAATTTTTGGGGGAAACAATGATAATATGTGTAAGGAATTTTCCAAGAACATGCAAAATGAATTTGAGATGTCTATGCTTGGTGAATTGTCCTTCTTTCTTGGACTTCAGATTTCACAATCAGAAAGGGGAGTGTTTCTCTCACAAGCCAAGTATATAAAGGAAATGTTAAAGAAATTCAGGTTAGAAGATTGTAAACCGGTAAGTACTCCTATGGTCATAGGATGCAAGTTGAGTAAGGATGATGAATCTCCAGAGGCAGATCAGAGATTATATAGATCTATGATTGGCAGCTTATTATATGTTACAGCTACAAGACCAGATATAGTACAATCAATGGGATTAGTGGCAAGGTTTCAGGCAGCACCTAAGGAAACACATGTGGTAGTAGTAAAAAGAATTTTCAGGTATCTAAAAGGGACTATGGATTTTGGGCTTTGGTATCCCAAAAGTGATAGTTTCACACTAACAACTTATACAGATGCAGATTGGGCCGACAGCATTGATGACAAAAAAAGCACAAGTGGAGGAGCATTCTTTCTTGGAGAATGTCTAGTCTCTTGGTTAAGTAAGAAGCAAGTTTCAGTATCTTTATCTACAATAGAGGCAGAATATATTGTAGCAGTAGCCAGTTGTACACAGGTGTTATGGATGAAGAGAACTCTAGAAGACTTCAAGATAAAGCATGATCATCCTATTCCCATACTATGTGATAATACAAGTGCTATAAGTATCTCAAAAAATCTAGTAATGCACTCCAGGACAAAGCACATTCCAATTAAGTACCATTTTTTGAGAGAACAGGTGATAGATAAATAGGTCAGGTTAGAATATGTTACCACAAAGGAACAAATAGCAGATATTTTCACTAAGCCACTTTCAAAGGAAACTTTTGAGTATCTTCGAGGAAAATTGGGAGTGAGACTCCCACCCTAGAATTAACCACCTTAATAGAAGGTGGGGGAGGGGCTAAGCTAAGAGGCTCATTCTTAGCCCCGAGCCCCAAAGGTGACCCTTTGCCATTGATGTCAAAGGGGGAGAGATTTGAGTAAGGGGGAGAGATTTGGTATTTGAGAGAGCATTGAGACAGGGGGAGCAATGCCCCAGGGGGAGCAGAACAAAGGAAAGGTCAAGTTTTCAGTTAAAATAATTTGGGTTGCCATCAATGACAAAGGGGGAGATTGTTGGACATTTTGAGCTCAGTTAGTTGTCATTGATGTCAAGGTGAAAAAGTCGTCATTGATGCCAAAGTGAACAAATGGAGCCATCATCAACACCATGGAGCACACCATTATTAACACCAAGAACAAAGCAAAGAGTTGAAGAATAAGTTGGCAAAATAATATTTAGTGAAGGTTTAATTAAACCCATGGTGGCAGAATATTTTAAATCAAATCAGTGGAGTACAAGTTGCGGGTTTAAATTTACCCCATGGAAGACTTTAATTTTATTAAAGTCAAAGGTTTTAAAATATAATTTATAAAATTTAAATTCTATTGAATTTAAATAATTTATAAATTATATAAAGGTTTAAATTAATGTCGACGTCATAAAAATTAAGGAGCGCCGACGTCTAAATTCGAATGGTGGTTTTGTGTATAAATTAATGCCCAAAGGGGCATTTGAAACTTACCCCTCGATGAATTAACTCCCATGCAAAAAGGTTGAAGGTATTTCGTGCATCGTGAACGTTGAGGAAGAAGACAAAGAGCTTTGTCTTATTAGTGTCGGGGAAGAAGACAAAAAGAGGACAACGCATGATTTGAGTCACATAGGACACGGTGGTCCATTGGTGGCACACGCCTTGCGAAGGCGTTGGGAAAGGAAGAGCCCACGTTCGATTCTCGTGGACGTGCCAAGGAAGGTCTTTTTGTTCGCATTCGATTCGAGCGCCAAGAATAAGAGAAAGAGCACGAAGTGCTCATTGGTTCTCAAACATGTGCACCTAGCACATGCGGTGGTCAAGCCCGTGGCTAGAGTGCTTGGGGAGGCAGAGATCGTGGGATCGAATCCCACTAGTGGCAAAGGTAATTTTTGATTTAAATTTTGCCTAAGGTCAAAGGTAATTTTTTATTTAAATTTTGCCTAAGGTTTTCTCAAAAGGGTCATTTGGAGTTATAAGGGTTTGTGAGATTATTGGTTTGGAGTTAAAGGGTTGTGAAGATTTATTTTTAATTAATTTGTGTTTGGAGTTATAAGGGTTTGTGAAGGATTATTTTTATTGGAAATTGATTTGTGCTATTTGGAGTTAAAAGGGTTTTTGAAAGATTGTTTTGTTGAGAAGGGATTTATGTTATTAAGGTTTTTAAAGAAAGAGGATTTGATTCTTGCCAAAGTTCTTCTTGTCATTAATATTGATTAAAGAGGTTTTGAGTTATTTTGGTGGATGTTGAATTTATTTTTAGTTGGGAGTTTATAAGGTGTGATTGGATAAATACTTTATGTATGTTGATGGTTGTTTTTGAAAGGTGGAGTGATAAGGTGTAATTGAGTATTTATATTATTTTTGTGAGAAATATTTATCTTCTAACCTCTTTGAGATTGGCATAGAATTTTGTGTGATTGTGGCAGATTTATGAGATCCCTTCATCTTCAATAAAAAGGTATGAGCACATTCTTCCATAGTTGAGTTGATTGATTGGTTTTCTGGAAAATAAGTTTGGAGTGAAAAGGACTTGATTAGGGTTTCCTTTTCGAGAGTGTTTGAGTTAATGCTTCAAGGTTTTCTGGAATAAAGAGTTGTTATTAAAACCTTGTTTTATGAGCATTGTTGTTGAAGTGAGTTGTTGTGCAAAGAACTTGAACTAGGGTTTGAAAAGAACATGAGTATCATTGTTATGTGAGATTTATTGTTGAGCATTGTTGGAAATATTTTGAGTTGGTGATTACATGCTTGGACTAGGGTTTGTGAGAAAGGGTTGTTTCTTTGAGTGATTGGTTGAGTAGAGTTGGTTGAGCCTAGTCAAGTGGTTGTGTGGAGTGATTGTTCAAGTTCCTTAAAACAAACTATTCTATATTCTGATTTGAATTGAGAAAGTGATTGAGCATTGAGTGTAGAACATATTGAGTCTCTAACAATTCTCTTTATGCTTCTATGAGATTGGACAAGTTATGTGTGGACTTGTTAAGCAGATTTGAGGTAAGTCTTTGAGGAGACTTGTGGACTAATTTTGTGTGAGCTTTTGTGGAAGCTTACAATATAGATTTGGACAAGTTTTGAGTGAACTTGTTGAGCATATTTTGAGCAAGTTATGAGTGGACTTATTGAGAAGATTTGAGCAAGTTCTAAGTGGACTTGTTGAGCAGATTTGAGCAAGTTCTGAGTGGACTTGTTGAGAAGATTTGAGCAAGTTCTAAGTGGACTTGTTGAGCATATTTGAGCAGGTTATGAGTGGACTTGTTGAGAAGATTTGTGCTAGACCGAATGGACTATGTTTAGTGCAGATTTGAGATAGAGCTTTGGAGGTGATAGAGCAGAGAGGATAGTAGTCTCC
Organism: Wollemia nobilis; assembly: GCA_028583015.1. NCBI lineage: Eukaryota > Viridiplantae > Streptophyta > Pinopsida > Araucariales > Araucariaceae > Wollemia > Wollemia nobilis. The sequence goes on from JAQPPZ010016467.1 coordinate 11,086,153, forward strand.
AGTGGATAGAGATCCATCATCCAGGGTAGTGAGGATAGGTCTTCCGAGTGGGGACAAGAGTCTTCAGTGGAGAGATATCCACAAGCCAGTGTAGTGGAGGTAGTAGTCTTCTAGAGGAACACCCAGAGCAGAGGAGAAGGAGTTCTCCTATGGATAGAGATCCATGAACCAGATTTAGGGGATCAACATCTCCTTTGGAGAGAGGTCCATAAACATTGTAGGGAAAGGATTCCCAAGAGAATTTATTTGAGAAAAATTTATAAGAAATATTTTCTCCGTGGAGGTAGCCATCTTTGGGTGAACCACGTAAAAATTATGTCTCTCATGTGTGTGATGCTTTATGTGATGTTTACTACTTTAGTAATGTTGATGCTATTATATGGGTTAAAAAGCAAAAAATTTTATTGTATACTGTTCACCCCCTCTCAGTATAAGCACATGTTCTTCATAATGTGTAGGAATGCTTGAGTTTATTTATATCCATCTATTCCATGTAATGTGTAATAACATGTAAGGGTTTTAGCGTATATGCCTAGTGCCTAGTTGATTATCCACTTTGTTGGAGTTAACTAGGGCCATGTCATTTCTCTGGATCTAGACTTGGTCTACTTGCCACGTTATGAACAACAATAAGTTATCCCATATCAACTATCATGGATTGGTCTAGGCCCTTTTATCATGCTATATTACTCCTATTCACAAAATATACAAAAAGCCATCATTGTACCATTCACACAATGACCTAGAGGTGATGTCCCATACCACCCCTCATCACTTGTTTTGACCTATTTTACTAGAAAGTGATCATTTCCCAAATCACGGTTGTCACCTTCACATAACAACTAGCATTGGGTTATTTGTTTCATTATTTGTTCACCATTCTTGATGGTTTCAGTAGTCATTCATCCTTCTTGATGGTTCCAGTAGTCGTTCATCCCTCTCGATGGTTCCAGTAATCGTTCATCCCTCTTAGTGCTTTCAATAGTCGTTCATCCTTATCGATGCTTTCAATGGTTGTTCATACTTCTCGATGCTTTCAATGGCTGTTCATCCTTCTTGATGCTTTCAATGGTCGTTCATCCTTCTCGATGCTTCCAATGGTCATTAATTATATAGATTCAAATTCGGGGTTAATAAGGCACCTCATTCTAAGGTAAAATTTCTACTCTCATAGGAAATGTTTCTAGTCTCACTACGGTTTTATTATTACCTTAGAAAAAGACTCATTATAATTATAAGCTCATGAAAAGAAAATGTTTACATCAAATTATAAACATCTTAGGATCTAAATTTAAAAACAATCAATTTTAAAACATAAAGTTTTACCCTAAATAAAATAATAATAACTACGCTCTTGACAAGAGATTTTTCACTTCATAAATAAATACAAATATCAAACTCCTAATAATCACTAAATTCAAATTCTCATTTTTTTATAAACTACCTTTACTCTAAAATAGGATGTGTTTATAATATTGAAATAAATCAACCATTTAAATTTTAATTTTAAATAAGGGAAGTCAACATTGTTTAACTATGACTCAATAAACAACATTCTAATCACATTATTTTTAAAAATAAAAAGGAATACCAAAAAGGATGTGTGCATAAAACATCTTCCGTTAAAAACAAAGTATAGCTATATTGAAGAAGTAACAATAAAATGACCTCACTATGATTTAACATCGAAAATAATAATAATAACCATAGCATTGAGTATTACCAAGCTTTATTTTTTCATAACCCAAAAGGAATTATTGTTATAAAATTATACATATAAAAAGAAACAATTTAAAATATTATAATTATATCATTTGTTTCTAAAAAGAATCAATAAATGACTGAAAATACCTGAAAAGTTATTTTACTTTCGAAAGCAAACAGAGAAAGCTCATCAAATATGAATAAATATATTATGCTTTATTCTAAACAGATAATAACCATAGAGGAAACATTTCCTTTTTGTTGGATAATAAAGGATTGTACTTGGATCCCCACCCTTGACCAATTACAATTTTCTTCTTTAAATCTTGAGAGTTTTTAAATAAATAGGCTTTTCATCTCAATTAAGATGTTATAGCTAGAAATCTAGCTCATTTTACATAAAATGTCTTAATTCTTGATTTTTATTTTATGGACCTTTTCAATTTATGTATGAATACTATTATTCCAAAATTTAGCATCTTTCTTGACATTTTCCTATAGCAGCCTTCACAATGCCAAAAATTCACCTCTACTATTTATTAGTAGAGTAATATTTCTTAAATATCGCACTATCATAGTCTGCTTTACCAGATTTGGATTGCTAGGTTCCTTCCTCACTGAAGTCCTAGCCTTTCATTGCTCTTCCCATCATTCAAACCCTAGTTGACAAATATTTGCAATTTCATTTTTTGTGACTTGAAAAATCATCACTGCCCTTGTTATGAATGGTTGACTTCACAAGATCAAATCTCCCTCAATATTACTCGGATTCTTGCATATAACCACTCATTTTAAAGCTATTCAAATTCAACACAAGTTGGTCCAAGATGTTTTTCAAAAGAAAAAAAAAACTAATTCTTTGCACATTTTTTTTTGTAAAGAGAGGGGAAAAACCACCCCAATAGCTGTGGTTCCAAACCCACAAGAACACCAAAGACAAAAACAAGGGGTTTTAATTGATCCAACCTTCCACCCAACAACTCAACATGTTGCTGCTCTACACTCAACAACCCAGCATGTTGTTGTGGTTTCCTCAGTTGATCCGATCTCAAACAAGCCTTCCTCCCAACAAAAGCCAACCTTCCATGCTCCTTCAACCTTCCCAGCCTTCCACTCAGCATTCCAACCTTCCACTGCAGCTGCTTTAGTCGATCCAGCCTTCCAGCCTTCCACGCTCCTTCAACCTTATAGGCCTTCCACGTTCCTTCAACCATCCTAGCCTTCCACCCAACATCTCAGCCTTTCGTTGTAGCTCCTTCAGCTAGCCCAACGTTCCACGCTCTTTCAACAAACCCAGCCTTCCATGCTCCTTCAATGTTGACACTTCAAATATCAACTCATCATTTAGTCTTTCACGCTTCTTCAACCTTCAGATTTGTTGATCGTTAAAGCACCACACCATTTGCTAGGCCCCTTCAAACCTAACATTATAAACCTTATGATGCGTAGTCTTTTGTTTGAAGATTTTCTAATCTTTCTTCATAGAGGAAATATTTTTAATAAAAGAAAAGACATCATTCTTCATAGAGGAAATATTTTTAATAAAAGAAAAGACATCATTTATTAATCCACGAATTAATTAAAGTATACTCTTGCCAAGTAAATGAATTCGGCTTTACCAAGCTAAACAAGATTGTTTAAGATATACTCTTACTCAATATATGACAAGCACATTCAGCTTAACTTGAAACAGTACCAAGCTAAATAAGATTTTTAAAATATACTCTTGCCCAGTAATCACATTTGGCTTAACTTTAAAACAGCACCAACTATATATGTTTGTTTAAAATATACTCTTGCTCAATAAATGAAATAATCATATTTGGCTGAAATTTAAATATACCAACTCATCTTACATAAGAAACAAGGCGACCAATAAATTATGATTTTCAGGCATGCCCGATAATATTCGAAGAGTACGCTTAATCTACCTTTCAGGAAAACTGAAAAGAAATTAATACATTATCGTTGCAAGAACACACATATATTACATGTATCTGGATGGTTGGTTCAACGCTGACCTCCATCCAGGTTTTCCTCCACTAGACCAGTGTCTCAAAGCTCCAAATGGTGACAACTCGGGATCAGAACGACTTAGATTTATAGACGTAGGCTTTTTATGAAATGCAATTATGATATTTTATAATTAAATACTACACCAACCATTAATGATTCAGTAATACTATCAAAGAATCCATAAAGGCATACACAAAGCGAAATAAACTCAACAGAGACGGTGTAGACTAAAGATCATGCTAATTGTTAAACTTCAGACAAAATAATAGCTTAGCCTCCTCGCCCTCCAATAGACTTTTAAAAATATACATCAGCAAAAACTGACGCAGCCTTGGATAGAAGCACAATGCTTCTCTTCAGGTAAAAATTAATTCAACATTGCTAGCTCTCATGATACTCAACGAATGAAGCGAGGCTAACTGCTATGTCGCAGCAAAAACACTTCCCCATCCCATTTGACATAGGCAGTTTCAAAAGAAAAAAAAAAGATATTATATATCTTCGGTTAGCTCATACAATTAACCTGGGACCCAGGGTATATTACACACAGTCATTCAATATATTGTATCCCAACCTTAATACATTGCACACAGTCATTCAACCTATTGTATGTCCACCATAACATATTGCACAAAATCATTCAACATATAGTATACCAACCATAACATATTGCACACAGTCATTCAACCTATAGTATATCCGCCATACCATATTGCACACAGTCATTCAACATATAGTATACCCACCATACCATATTGCACATAGTCATTCAATATATAGTATACCAACCATTACATATTGCACACAGACATTCGTTGGGTGTAATAACCGGATAGCAGGTATACAGGTTTTCCATTTGATATAACCCATACCTGGTTTACTAAAGCGGCAGATCTCTTCTAGGCGGTGATGGGTACAAGTATTTTAACAGCTTATAACACAACCAAACTGAATGGAGGCTCCGATCATAATACAAAAGACTGGAACGGAACAATATTAATAGTATTATTATATAATTTCTTCTATTTCCTTGGTGAGAATAATTAAACCATTCCAGCAAGACACAGGCCAGTTCATTAAGCTGATATTTAAGAGATAAAGGTTCCATCATATTCAAATTAAATAAATATACAGTACAGATCTTCAGCAAAAACAACAAGAAAGATGTGTAGATAATCAATCAAATAGTATTATTTTACTATCATTAACTAGCAAGAAGGAATCCAACCTGTGATTTTTCTGCTTGAAAATCCACTTTCTCCTTCTGCCTTGCCCGTCTATCTCTTCCTGAACGTATGTGGCACCTCCCCTTCTTAGCTTCTCCATAATCCAATTTATAGAAGCGAGGTGAAAATTCCCTAACCATATGGAGCTTCATGCAAACGCCCACGCCAACCTCACATTTATCTCCACCAGGGCTAAGTATGGTTTAGAAGGTAGGAATGTGCCATGAATGAATCTATATAAATTTTTAAGTTAAACCTATTATTATCATTTATTTTATTTTATAATCATGTGGTCTCTATTAAAATGAAGTTGTAAATATATTAAAAAAAAAAAATATATATATATATATATATATATATATATATATATATATATATGACATCAAAATAATATACATATTTAAGTTAATATTTATTATTATGTATTTTATTTTATAAATTTTTATTTTATTTTAATTAATTAGTTATTCAAGCATTCAAAATATAAGACAAATATAAGACATGTGATAAAAGTTGTTGGAGGAGGGACATTTTTTCGTAGGATTGCCTAAACTATTGAACTTGTTTCGGTCATATCTCACTCATCTGAACTCGGATTGAGTTGAAATATTGAGGGTAGATACCTGAAAAACCCTAGAACGTCACCACCAATTTTCAAATCATTTGGACCAACACAGATCCTAGCGCATCCCTATGTGTGAACGATATTTTTGGCAAGCGGTTGTGCGAGGGTTTCATCTGGGTTGAGTGCAAGCAACTCCAGAGGTTGGTTTTTAGGGCCTTCGGGCCCTAGTGGCCAATATTTTTGTGGTTTATGCTCAATATTTTAGCAGGATATGTTGTAGGGGATCCAAGATGGGTTAGAAATCTGTCTTTCAACAGATCATGTTGTGAACTTGAGTGACAACGGCTTCCAATTTTCTACACAAAAGAAAGGTGAAAACCATGCCTTTCCACGACATCTAGGGCAAGTATTAAATATATCATGAAACAAGTTTCAAGCAGTTGATCAAAAAATGGCTCAGATTTCAAGTGAATCTAGTGCTGAGGTGCACCCATAAAATAATTCTACTCTGAAAACCCCTGTCAAGGGTAAGAATTCCGAAGACTCGGCCCCAAAAATGAATTTTAGGGATGCCCTCCATGGTGGACAGCCTCAGCCCAATGCTAATATTAATATTAGGGCTTCTCATAAATCTCTAAGAATACCTAAGATTAATCCCAAGAAAACGGAGTCAGGATGTCTTAAAGCAGCTTATGGAACTCCTATTGTTAAGCTTGATATGGGTAACATTCAAACTGACATTGAAGATTTGGAAAAAAGAGGACTAATTTGTCGGTTCAGAGCCTATATACTTTCAAAGTTTGGGCTGCAAAAAACTATAAAACTAAAGGTGAGTTACAAAACTCTATTTATCCAAATGGTTATTTTCTTGTTTTATTTGCTAATAATGAAGATAGCGATAAAACTTTTCAAGGGGGTCCCTGGTTTTTTGGAAGGGCAGGGCTTTTCATATAGCCTTGGCATACTAAATTTAAAGTCGAAGAAGATATGCCTTCTATAGCTCCCGTGTGGGTTAGACTCTTTGGTCTCCCTATTGAATTTTGGCTACTATTTTTTCTTCAATTGAAAACTCTTTAGGAACTTTTATGATGACTCCTGATTGTACTCAAAATTTTGAACATATTATTTATGCTCGAATTTGTGTTTTAATGGATTTTGACAAACCCCTACCTAAAAATATCACATTACAATTTGGGGAAGACACTTGGGAGCAAGTAGTGGACTATGAGAACATTCCTTTTCGTTGTATAATTTGCCATGAATATGGTCATTTGGCTAGTGCTTGCCCAAATAAAATTCTTGATCAAAAGAAAGAAGATATAAACTCAGTAGGTTTCCAAATGCCTAAGAAGAACACTCAGAAAAAATAGTTATGAAGGATCAATCAAAGTCATATGCTAATATGTTTGAAATCCTTTCCACAAATGATGTCCCAAGTGAGGAAGAGGAAATAATGAAAACAAAAATCTTAGAAACACAATTTAAAGATGAAGGGAAGAACTCAAAGATAAACCAACAAATCAAAGGTTTTCAACAAAAAAAAATGGAGAAAATTTACACAAGAAAAACAATCTTTTAAATGTCAAAACTTCAAATAATACAGGTCCCAATATAGACTCTGTTGAATCCTCTAGTAAAATTTTGGTTGTGTACGAGCATTCTTCAAGGTTAGAAGCCATCTCAGATTCAATTGGAGTAAGTCAAGAAATAGGGAAAAAAACTAAAGATGGATTCTAATAAAAAAGCAGGTCGCAAGACCAATCAATATCATATGGTAAAAGAAGGTGAAAAGCTTGTAGAGGAAGGTAAGATTAATGCCCTTCCCAAATTTTTTAGCCCTGGTATTAATGAAGATCATCACTTGAAATATTAGAGGACTCAAAAGGAGTATTTCAAAATAAAATAAAATTAGAAGAATGATTCAGATAAATCATCCACATCTTGTTTTCCTTCAAGAAACGAAAATGTCAATAGAAGATATGGACTCAATTGTCAGTAAAATTGTGCCAGCTAGAAAAGTGGTTTCCCTCAGTTCCCAGGGGACTTCTGGTGGCATTGCTTATCTTTGAGATCCAAAAGAGGTAGTTATTCACCATATGGTTGGCAGTTGGGGTCTGTTGGCTATAGCTATTAAAAGTAGACATTCCAACCAAATTATGCTCTGCATTACTATTTATGCTCCGACTAATTTGGAGGAAAAAAGAAGACAGTGGAAGGATATAACTCATATTATCTCTCATTTTCCTGAAACTTGGATCTTGATCGGAGGAAATTTCAATACCATCCTCTCTCTGGATGATAAAATGGGGGGAAATAGAAATTTGGACAAAAGCACTGACCTCATGAGCGAATATATTGCAAACCTCCATCTTATGGACATCCAACTAGATAATGGCCTTATGACTTGGTCTAACAAAAGGCAAGGCTTAGCTTGTATAATGGAGAGATTAGATAGGTTTTTGCTCTTTGAAAATTTCTTAATCCATGGTCACATTCCTAAAGTGAAGACTCTTAACAATGTTGGTTCGTATCACTGGCCAGTCATGGTGGAAATGTGGAAAACCAATGTGAGTTTCTCTCCTTTTTGTTTTCAATTAATGTGGCTCAGAGACAGTTCCTTTAGACCTCATGTGCAACAATGGTGGAAGGAATGTAAGCCTAGGCATGGGACTAAGATGTTCTGTTTTGCCAAAATACTGCAATACATTAAATCCAAAATCAAGACTTGGAACTGTAAGGAGTTTGGGGATGTTCATAAAAAAAACATGAAGTTATTGCTCAAATTGAAAATTTGAATAAAAAAATCCGTTTAGATGGCCTAACAGAATAGAAGTGCAGATGAAATTAAACTCACAACTTAGTTAGAGGAATGGGAAAAAAGAGAACTCTTATGGAAGCAAAAATCTAGAATTCAATGGCTCAAAGAAGGAGATCGAAACACAAATTTCTTCCACAAATATCTTCTAGCTCGAAGATCTCACAACTTTATTTTTTCCCTGAAATTAGATTCTGGAGATGTTGTCTATACTTGGGATGGCATGAACTCAATTGTTGTCGAATACTTTTCCAATATTTTTGTTGCTACTCCTCTTGACTCAGCTTCTCAACAAAATATTCTTCAAGCAATCCCTTCTCTTATCACTTCTGAGGAGAAACCTATTTTGACTACTATTACTATCAATGAGCTTCAATAGGTAGTTTTTAAAATGCAAAAAGGGAAAACCCCAAGCCTTGATGGTTTTCCCATTGAGTTCTACCAAGAGTTCTAGGATATCCTTCATGCTGCTTTATTATAGGTGGTGGAAGAAGCCAAGAAAGCCAAAGAAAATTTGAATTTTATCAATAAAACTTATATTACTCTTGTTCCAAAAGCTCAAGAGGTTGATCATATCTCAGCTTTTAGACCTATTGCTTTATGTAATGTTCTTCTCAAAATCATTACTAAGATCATGGCAGAAAGGTTGAAGCCTCTTTTGCATAATATTATTTTCCCTGAGCAAGGGGGTTATGTGGAAGGGCATCAAATAGTAGATGAGATAGTTCTTGCTTAGGAAGCCATCCATTCCATGGATATGCAAAAATCTCCTTCCATGTTCATTCGGTTAGACTTATCCAAAGCTTATGACAGAGTGGATTAACACTTCCTTATCAAAGTTTTGAGGTAATTTGGTTTCTCTAAGGTTTGGATGGATTGGATTATAATATGTATCTCTTCAATTTCCTACTTAGTTCTTATTAATGGTAGGCCTTCTTAGTCGTTCTCAGCTTCCAGAGATATTAGGCAAGGTGACCCGCTATCCCCTTATTTATTCATCATTCTTGCTGAATGCTTGGGTAGGACTATAACCAAAAAGAGGGAAAACAAAACCCTTGAGGGAGTTACCATTGCTCATGGAGCTAGACCTATCTCTCATATTCAATTTGTGTATGACTCTACTCTTTTAGGTAAAGCTACAGTTAAGGAAGCTTCTAATATTAACAAATCATTAGTTGTTTTTCTAAGGCTATTGGACAATTGATCAATGAAGATAAATCTAAAGTTATTTTCTTTCACTGCTCTTCCAGACAGGAATCCATGGTCTTGGATAAATTAAGATATAAGAAGACCTCTCTTTCGATCACTTATTTAGGTATTCCCATCAATATTCAAAGGTAGAAAAATAAATATTGGAATTGGTTGTTGGACAAAGTCAAGAAGAAAATTGGAAAGTGGACCAATAGATGGCTTTCTTATGGGGGTAGAATCACCTTGGTAAAATCAGTCCTTAAATTTATTCCTATTTATGTATCTTCTGTGTTGAATATCCCAAAGGCTGTTCTTCGAGAACTAGATAAAATCAGTCATCGATTCCTTTGGAGCGGTACTATGGAAAAAATAAAATAGGCCTTGGTGAAATGGGACACTTTATGTCTTCCTAAGAATGAATGGGGGTTAGGATTCCGATATTATATTAATAACAACAAAGCTTTAGCTGCTAAATTATATTGGAGTATGTTGCATAACCCTAATGCTCTTTGGGCCTAATAATCTCCGTGCTAAATATGCTAAGAACAAAAGTCCTGAAGACCTTGTTCGCTATCAACTTCCTACCAAAGGTTCACCCATTTTAGTAGTTCTTAAGATTGGTGAGGATTTGATAAAGCAAAAATTATTTTGGATCATTCATAATGGTCAATAGGCAAATTTTTAGACAGATTCTTGGGATGGTCACAAGCCTTTGATAACTCAGTTTCCCGATTGGAGGCCTTGGATGGAGGAGCTTCACCAAGCTAATTGGATAAAGGTGGCTAATTATTGTCGGTACCATACTGGTAATTCAAAGGTTGGTAGATATTGGATCCCTATTGAGGACTGGCCTATTTAAATCCCAAAAAGGCAAAGACAAGATATCCAAGGCATCCTTCATATGAGATCTCTCTCTTGGTCCCATGAAAAAGATTGTTTTGGATGGAACAACACTACTAAGGGTGAGTATTCAGTTGCTCAAGGTTATTTGACCTTATGCCATAATAATCCCAACCAATATTCGAACATCTTTTCTCAGTTGTGGGGTCAAAATATTTGGCCTAAGGTGAGGTTCTTTACTTGTATTTTATTGCATCGTAGGGTGCTTACTAGTGAGCAACTTATGAAGTGTTGTTTTCATGGCCCTTTTAGATGTGAAATGTGTGAAGAGAATGTAGAAACTCTCAGGCATATTTTTATTGAGTGTACTTTAGCCTCTAAGCTATGGAGGAGAATGGCCACTTTACTTGGCTTATAATGGTCCAATATTTTTACTTTTGAATAGCTTTGGAGGGATTGGCCTAAACAAGAGGGTGTTGATCATTTTATTAGGCAGTTAGTTTGGATGGGTTCTACCATTCTTCTTTGGAATATCTGGAATGAAAGGAACAACCAAATTTTTAATCAAGATAGGAAGGATATTCATTATATTTGAAAAAATACCATAGCCAACTTAGTTGAATCAGTCCATCAACTCCTTAATCACCCCCAAAACTCCCACCATAGATGGGATCAAGTGATGCAAAGATTGAATATTAAATCTTCTAATGGCAACCATCTTAAAGGGAATGTGAGTATTTGTAATATGGATAGGACAATAAATTGGCAACCTCCTCCTAAGGATTTTGGAAAAGTCAATACTTATGGAGCCTCTAGAGGGAACCCTAGAAAAGCTAGTGCGAGAGGAATTGATAGACTTTCAAATGGCTCCTGGTTTTTACTTTTTCTAAGAATTTGGGTATTCTTTCCAATAACCTTGTTGAGGGGTATGGTATCCTCAGAGGCCTTCAAGAGGCTACTAAGGTTGGATGGGAAAAGGTGTTGTTTGAGTCTGAATCTCAAATCATGATTAATCTTTTGAAGACTCGTTCTAAGAATCATAAGGTTGATTGGAGAATAAAAAGAATTATTGAGAAGATTCAATTAATCCAGATGGTATTTTTGAAAATTGATTACAATCATGTGGTCAGAGATCAAAACAAGAGTGTTGATGCTTTAACTAATTGGGCTTTGGACAAATGTGATCTTACTTGTTATGGCCACTCTCCTAGATGGTGGGCTTCACAAATTAGGGAAGCTCTTATTTCTATCATTTCTTTGGATGGCTCCAAAACTGAAGGTACCTAGTTTCTTCTTGCTTTATTTTTGCTTCTCTTTTGTTCGCTTAGGTTATTTTAGTTCCCTATCTCAAACTATTTTTTCTTTTGTTTCCTTTGTTGATTCTTGCCTTAAAAGTCTTCTGGTCTAGAAAGGTCATTGTTATGTTCAATTTTTTTTTCTTTATTTTTTTTTTGTTTTTTTGTTTAGTTTTTTAAGGTGTGTGTGTTCTTTTGTTTTGTTTTGTTTTTGTGTTCTTTGTGTTGTTTTTTGTTTTTCTTGTGTTTTTGTTGTTTTGTGTTTTTTTTATGTTTTTAATTATTGTCCTTGTGTTTTTGTTGTTCTTGTTCTTGTGTTTCTATTTGTTTGTTTAATTCGTGTTTATATGTGTGAGTGTTTTCTATGTTTTTTGTTTTTGTTTATTGTCTGTTTTTGGTTGTTTTTTATTTTTATTTTTAATTTACTTTTTTAATTTTTATGTTTTGGTTGTGTTTATTTTTCATGTTTTTTTTTGTTATGCCTTTGTAGTGTTCTGTTGTTTTTGTCTTGTTTGTGTTTTGTTATGTTGTTCTTGTGTTTTTTCTGTGGTTCGTGTTGTGGTTTTTTTTTATATTATTGTGTGTGTTTGGTTGTGCTTTTCTTTTTGACACACTCAAGGAGCATGTTTTTTATTTTATTTTATTATTTTTATTGTTATTTATTTTTATTTTTTAAAAATATTTTTGTGTGTTTGTTTGCTCCTTGAGTATGTCAAAGGTGGTAGGCCAGGTTCAAGTCCTAGGTGATTTTGGCGGAATGGATACCTCTGCCTCCTTGGGTCTTACCTAAAAGTGGCATCCCTTCTAGGATGTTTTCCACAAATAAAATATATATCTATAAGACATGTGTCCAAAAAATAAGGCATACACACACAATGTAGGAAATGTTTTTATTCATAGGGAAATCGGTAACTCCATGAATGGGTTGCATCTATAAACCCTAAGCACGTTAGGTAAAGCATAGTCAACGGGACCCTCGATCCTCTAGGGCATCAAACTAGGGTAGCTAATTGGTAGTCACTCGATTGCTAAATTGTTTAGGGTAAACACCCTATCGACCTCTACCAGCACATAGGACATTCCCAGCTACGCCATATATCTGCAGGATGGAGGCAAAGGGAATGGAACTTGGGTCGGTCTCTACCAGCACCAAGGACATTTACCACTACACCACAAAAAGAAGATAAAATTATTTTAGGGTAAACACAGTATTTTTAGATGGACTTGGACCCCTATCAACAAGGTGGATGTAGAGGAATGGAGCCCTATCGAACTCTACCAGCACATAGTACATTCCCAACTACATTGTATATCTGCAATATGGAGGCAGGAAGAATGGAACCTAGGTCAGCCTCTACCAGCACCCAAGACTTTCACCAACTGCACTACACAATGCAGGAAATTCAAAATGCACCTATATGAAATGCATTTATATGAGCTTCCATGTACTCATAAGTTGTTGGTGAGTGTATCGCTAGTAGGGCTTCTTTCATCCCTACCAATGCGAATACCCCACCACAGTGATATTTCACAATTTCATCATTTCCCATTTTACTCTTCGATGACCTATACCTGCAAAACAAAGGCCATTAGCAGTACCTCATCCAAGAAGCATATAATACTAATTTAAACTAAATTTATTTATAATTTTAATAAAAAAGACTCATCCTGAGGTAGGTCATTACACCTCTTCTTGCCACCCTCAATCAAACAGCCAAACACATATTGTGAACAAATATTTGGGTACTTCCCTTAGATGTTTTGTCTAAGACAAACAATATCAATTGGTTAAATAGCTTTCCTTAGCTCAATGATGGTATAATATTTCTTATCGTTTTTCCTCAATATGTCCTCATTTGAGGCATTGTATGGCCAAAAACCACCATTTATGACCAACTATGTTTTAGGCTTCTCCAAGGTGGCCTAGGTAGATGATTTTCTTTGATAGTGTCAAATTGTTCTCTAAATCCTCAAGGATAATCTGTGAAATTAAATGAAGTAGTAGCAAAATTTGCATTAGGAGCGACAACTTAAAATAGGTGATATGGTCTCTTTGTGGCTCCAACCTTATAGACAATTGTCCCTGAAGACCAAGTTTAATTATAAGTTAGCACCTCAGTTTTATAATCCTTACAAGATATTCATCGAATTGGGGAAGTGGCATATCAATTGGAGATTCCTCCTACTTCTAAAAACCATCATATATTTCACATTTCTTGTCTTAAATAGGTTATTGGTCAAAAAGTGTGGTCCTAGTCAAAGCTTCTAATACTAGATGAAGAGGAGTGGATCAACCTCCATTTAGAATTTGGATCTATTACTTCCTATAGTTGATTTATTGTCATGGAATCTAAACTCTGTTTTATTGAATGCTTGTCTATTTTTGCATTTCTAAGTTTTACTAATATTGTTATTATTTACAGAAGTTGTTATAGGATTAGATGTTGTTATAGCACTCCAAAATATTCTATTTTGTTCAATGTTCCTTGTTTTAGATACTTTGAATTATCACATGGACTTCACCAAGGTGATCCATCATCTCCTTATCTATTTATTATTCTTTTTTCCTTAAAAAAAGTCATAATTTTATATTAAGCAAATATGAAATTACATTTTTCAGATGTTTCTTTGTCATTTATTCAAAGTTTCAATAATGACCTAAAAATCAGGTCACTTGTACATCATAACTAGCTATTTCTACCAGGCTAAGTTCTATCCTTAAACACCTTCCCAATTTATCAACCAATATCCTTTAAATCATTGTATCTTGAGTTTTTTGAAAAAGTTGCTTTAACTAGAGTGAATTAATCACCCAAATAGAGATGTAGATCAACTACAGTGCATTACCCTCACTGAATTCTTGTACTAAATACGTACCTAGTTCAATATGAAGTGCCTCCTTTGAGAGTTCATCTGCTTCCCTATTCAGTTCTCTATAAATATGCCAAAAAGTAAAAGCTTCACTTCGATCCATAGCTTCTTTTATTTGAGAGAAGATGGGTTGTAAAATCATATTTTCCATCCTAAAAATACTAAGCATCTAGTTTATTACCACTTGTGAGTCTCCATAAATTTTGATTTTGTAATCCTTTTGATTTTGCCAACTAAACCAACAATTTGAGTGTCATAATTTTAGCATAATTATTAGAAATTTCTCTTAGTCCAACCTTGAATTTAAAATAATGAGAGTTAGAAATATATAGTAATCCTCCTACTCCACAAAATCCAAGGACACCTTATCTAGCCCCATCAAAAAAGCCCCAAGCCCTTGATTTATTGATATTTGGAGGGAAGTTTTGTCTATTTACCTTTGTTGTTGTCAAAATATTATTAAAACTTCAAATGATTTGGGAGGAGACCTGCTAAGTAGGCTTCTCATGATCCTAAAAAATTCTTGCATTCATAGATAACCATATTTCCCATGACACAAACAACAGGAGAGCTATAAAACATTTGTATGACCTATTTTCAAACCAAGATTTTAAGCACTCTCCTAAGGAATATTCTTGTCATCCTATAGGAAGCTTTAACTGTGCTATAACCTCCCTCCAAACCTGTCTAGTAAAGGAGCAAGCTACTAGTAAACGATCAATTGTTTCATTGTTTGAATTATATAAAGAATACCTTCCTGGACCATTCTAATTCTTTTTATGTAATACCTCCCATGTCAGAACCTTATTTTCATGGAAAGCCATAGGAAAAATCTTGTCTTCAATCGGGCTTTCTATTACTAAAGTGTCTTCCACCACCATGTTGGATCATCATTGTTATCTTCCAATAGTGACTTATACCCCAACTTTGGAGTGTACTCCCATGTAGCTCCATTCTTTGTCCAGACCAATTTATCAGTTTCCTCTCGCAACTTGATATGTCCAACTTCAATTCTTCCCACATATTCTTCCCACTGGTGTGTCTCCTGGACTTAAAGCCCTAACATTGTTGCTTCCTTCCAACCCAAACTCTAGTTTGTAGAAGATTCGAGATCAACTGCTTGGGTGAGAGTTCCAATCCATTGAGCTCTTATGGTCTGAATTACATTATTTGGTAATCTATGCATATCACCACAGCTAATCCAAGGGTCTAAGCCTAGTCTTATCCTTGAACCATCCCATATTTTCTAGACAAACCAATCACCTACAACATAAAAGGCCTGAATCATTGTCTTCCAACAGATTGAAACATTATGGATTTGCTTCATTGGGGACATACTCCTACACTGTGAGTGGCTCTAAATATTTTTCATGTATGATCTTATTCCATAGGCCTTCCTTTGATATTATCATCCAAACACACTTGGCTGCTAGAGCCTTACTACGTAGGAAGATGTTATTAAGTGCCCATCCTTCATTTTCCTTGGGCTTGGCTAAGGATTTCCATTTAACCAATGGAATACCTTCCCTTTCCCTTTTCCATGTCCATAAAAACCTATAGTTTAACTATCTAATTTTACCCAAAACTGCTTTTGGTATATGAGCCAAAGATTGCCAATATACTGGTATTACCTCCAACACAAACTTGACCAAAGTAAATATCCCCCCTTCTCCCCCCAAAGGAGAGTCATTTTTTGCACCATATATTAATTCTTCCTTCCACCTTCTTTTATTTTGTATAGCCTTTGGGTTTCAGAAAGAATCCCAAATATTTAAACCCCTCTTGAAGAAAAAATTTGTTAAAGGGAAAAAATTGACCTATTAATATGGTCTAATTCTAATCCACATGATTAAAAGAGATGCTTGAATTCTATGCATTAATATGCATACTTGTTTCCAGGCAAAAAATATCTAAATATTGTTTTAACTTCTCTATAGATCTTACTATTCCATCTGTGAAAAGGAGAACATCATATACAAAAAGTAGATGGGTGACTTCCATTGTTCTACCTATTCTAATTCCCTTTATTGATCCTTCCCTCTTATCTTCTAAAATGCACCTACTTAATCCCTCAACTACTAATAGAAATAAAAACGATGACAAGGGGCAACCTTGTCTTATCCCCCAAGAAGCTTTGAAGAATTGAGAGGATGGCCCATTAACCAAAACTATAGAAAAAATGGAATAAATCCATCCCATAATCTAGTTCACCATTTGCACACAGAACCCAATATGAGTATCATTCTTAAAATAATCAGTTTACTTTGCCAAAAGCCTTGGATATATCCAACTTCATCACCATTGTTGGCAGTTTCTTTGATTTTAAGGTATGAAGACTTTCTTGAGTAGGACTAATTGCTTCATGAATTTGTCTACCATATAGAAAATCAAATTGCTCAATAAATATAGAAGTAGAGAGGAAACTTTTAATCCTTGATGCAATTAATTTTGCTATGATTTTGTACACACAATTACACAAAGAAATGGACCTAAAATCATAAAAGGAATGATTGTCCTTTTTGGGAATAAGAGCAATGAAGGTAGAGTCGAAGACTGTATTTACCCTTCCCATTTGCCTAGACTCCTTCACAACCTTGATTAGGTCATACTCCAAAAGGTCATAGAGCCTGAGAAAGAATTCCACTATCCACCCATCAGGTCCTAGACTCTTATATTTTTGAAAGGATGTTAAAACAACTTTAAGCTCCTCCTTTGAGGCTTCCTTAATCAACTCATTATTAGCTTCCTCATCTATAAATCTAGGAAAGAGAGAATTTATTATGACTACTTAAATTATATTAACTTGACTAGGATCCTTGTATAGTTGACCAGGATGCCTTACTCCTATGTTTGGTATTCCTTTAAAGGAGGAGACTTGTCTTCCATCTTGTCCATATAGCTCCCAAATTGTATTTTGTTGTTTTCTATGATTTTTGAAGCTATGAAAAATTAGTTTTCTCATTCCCATTTGCAATCTAGAGTGCTCTACTTTTGAGCCTCCATCATGCTTCTATCTCTACCAACAATCCTTTCTTCTCTTGTTCCAAAATTTTATACTTAAGCCTTGTTTCCTCACCTAATTCTTTTATAAATTCATATGCTAGAAACACTGCAAGCTCCTTCTCAATCTCCCATAGTTTTTGCACATCCATCAGTTTCTTTTTATAGGCCTACTGAACCATTGTTGCATTAACCCTTTTTAGATTTGTTACAAATTGAATACTAGCAAATTCTCTCAAACTAGGATCAAACTTCATATATTCGTATTTGACTAGAGTTACAAAGCTATCCTCTTTTGGCCATTCAGAATTGGATTTAAAAGGCCAATGTGGTTTTTCTCCTCTTTTTCTATAAGAAGCATTATGGGGGAGTAATTAGAGTCTCATTTGACTTCAACCCAAGACTTCAATCTGTAAGTGTCATTTACTAAACTCTTTGCTACTAAGAAATTGTCTAGTCTCTTAAAAATTCTATAGTTTGAATCCAAGGTGCTGGTAGACCTAACACCTATAAAGTCTATCCCAACTTGGAGAAAATTAGCCAGTGGATGAGTTCTAGCATCAATGCCCCAAACTTCACTCCTAGAAAGAGTTAAGTTTAAATCACCTCCTAAAATTAAATTATCAGCTTCTAAAAAATTTTGATCCATAAGCTTATCCCAATATTGCATCTTGTCTTTATAGAGGTCATTAATGTTCACCATTGTCACTATTTCCCTGAGTTACACTGAAAAGAATTCAGTCCCTACTCCTGAGTCAAGCAATGCAAATTTGGCTAGTCTAAACTGGTTTATCTTCCACCCTATAACCACTCTTCCTGAGGCCCCTACAACATCAAGGGACAAAAAAGCTCATCCTTTAAGAAATTTACTAATATCTTCCATAACTTTCATAGCTAACCCTTTTGTCGAATTAGCAAAATATCTAGATTATGAATAGAGATTCTAGCCTACACAGAGCAACATTTTTTGCTAAGTTACCCACACCTTGAATATTAAAGGAATAATTTCATTGCTTAACTACATTTGGGATCATCCCTGCTCTAAGGATCCCCTTTAAGGATGATTGTATGCCTTGTTGAACTTCATAGAGGATTTTATTATTAGCCAATGAAGTAATATATATTTTGCCCCTCCTACTAACAAGACTTCCTACCCTCATGTCTTTACTGATGCCTCCCCCAACTCCCTCCCTAGTCATATTCTTCCTTTTAGGGATCGAAGGGGATACCTATGGGTTTTGGGGGACACAAAACCTTTCTAATCACAAGGAGAATGAAGTGGGCAAGCAAATTCAATGTGATTTACTTGTGAACCATTATTGAAAAACTTTCTAGAGTTTAAACCAATGTCTAGATCTAATTCCTTCAAGGAAGAAGAATTTGAAGGTCTTCCTTGCCCCTCAACTCCACCCGTACCTTCTTCTAGGGGAGATTGTGTTTCATAGACCAGTAAACTTGGCCATTGGTTAGTTGAGCGACTCAAAATAGAATTACCTATAATCTCATACGAGAAATATCCATTTATTATTCTTTCAAGGGCAATGAGGACAACTTTCTCAAAGGTAAAAATGAAAGTTAAATCAATGGTATTTAGGTTACAACAAAAGGTCCCTTCAAATATCATATCCAATTTGTTGATAATGCTCTTCTTTTATATCATCCCTCAATTAGTGATGTCATTGAGTTTAGATCAATATTATCATGCTATGAGAAAGTTGTTGGATAGTTTGTTAAACTACAAATTTCATGTTCTTTTTTATTAACATTGCACTAGATTTACAACAAATTATTGTAGATATTTTAGGGTTTAAATTTAGAAAGTTTCTGTGATAAAGGAAAGGAGGAGGAGCTTTGACACTTAAGTTTGGATAGAATGAAATCTTGTTTGACAAGTTGAAAATCTAGTTCCTTAACATGGTTGAAAGGCTACAACTCATAAAAACTTGCAATCTAGTCCTATATATGACATCATTTTCAATATTGCTAGCAAGTATAAACATTCAAAGAGATTTTATTTGGAAAAGGTAAGTGAAAATTTTTAGGTTTCCTCTTTTAAGCGGGATAGGGTTTGCAAAGGAAAGAATATTAAAGGGTTAAGTTTAAAAAATTATAGACTTATGAGTTTGGCATTATAGGCAAAACTTGACCAAAGATTATTCAAATAACAAGGAAAGAGCTAGGCAAACTTTTATTTCAAAAATGCATAGGTTCTCTTGATGCAATGAAATTATTCAAGAAACGAACCTACCTAGAGTATCACCAACATAAAACTTCATATCAAATAGTTTGCAATTGATCAAGAAACATATTAGATCCTAATAAGGTCAATCCTTCAAATAAGCATTGTGAATAGAGCTTATCTTCCCAATTCGGGAATTGGTTACTCAATTCAAGGATAGGGTTGCTTGTTTCATGGGCATATGGTTGTAAACTGGGCCTATTTAAGCCCTTCATTTCAATGCAATTGTTAGCTTCATTTTCATCCACTTTAGTGGTATTAGATCGTAGAATTTGTAGAGGTTTTGGGTTCCCTTCCAACCTCATATTTCTTGTTGGTTTTGGGTGATTTATGACCAACAAGATCCTACTTTGAAGCTCTCAATACAAACAGTGTTAGTTTGCTTTTGGAATTTTAGTTCCCTTGGACTGCATTTCAAACTTGCTAGAGTTGGAAGATTTGTTTGAATGAGAAAATTTGTTGTGAAGTAGAAAATGAAATGATAAGGAGATCGTACATTTAGACCATTTCTATAGGATCGTTCATAGGAGGAACGAGCTTTGAAGGAGGACTGCTCATGTCATCTTCCTCTTCCTGCTTCGTCAACAACTCAGAAGGGGCCCTCGAAATATCTACAACAAAATATTAGCAGAAGAGATAATTACTACTATGTTTGTAGATTCCAATCTTCTTCTTTGAATGTGATCTTTGCTTCTAATTTCCTTAGTGTTATTTTTATTTGAAATTTTTATTTCTTTCGACTAGTTGACTTCTGTTAATCAATTTGTTGCCTTCTACTACCTTTATTAACAAAGTTGCTATAATTTGTTAGTTCATTTGAAAGCTTTGATTTATTGCATATAAAAAAAAGGATCTTTCTCAAAGGCTTTCATTTTATTTATAAAAAAAAGGAAGCAAGTGCGGGCCCAAATTATCATGCCTACACCCACCTGCAACAATCACGTTGCCCAAGGATGATGTCAGCTCAACCTCAATGTAGGCCCGAGATTGCATATTTCAACATTGATGATTCTAACGTAGGAAAACTCTATACCTCTCGACACCATAAACGCAATAGGTCCAAGACCAACCGATGATAAGTGGTCATCAACTTAGATCCCGATGACAATAGGTCAATAGTGGCCCATAACCTACGATACTTATAGGTGGTCTATCTCCCCTACCTACAGTGCATGCTACTTGTAGCACGCAGACTCGCCTCCCTGATGCAAATCCTAAAATGTAGCATCTCACGCAAAACCTAATAGAGCTAAGATCTCGAAGCACAAAAATCAAGAAGTCCCACAAATATTTTGGATCTTATCCTACTCAGTTCAAATATTCTAGATTTGGAACCCCCATTGGCTGGATCCGACGAATGTGGACCTAAAAACTAGCGCAAAACGACTAGCAGATCTATTTTCTTGATCGACCAACCCCGCAGTGACATATGGAGAATTTTTGAAGGGAGTGCATTTGTTTATTTTTCTTGTGGGGGAGTAATTCTTTATCCCAAATATAGTGGGAAGAAGGCTTGTAAGGCCTTTATTAGGGCGAGCATGCCCTAGTTTAATTAGCCAGCATCCACTGGCTATTGTGCGATCAGCTTCTGGCTAGCCTATACGTCGTCATTGACCATTGCTAGTGTGCGCCAGGTGGCACCTGTTAACTTCACCCTTCCATACGTTGACTTCTACCAACAAGGTCATTGACCAATGCTAAAAAAGTGCAATATTTTTATTTGCAAAAATTGAAGATTAATTTTTATTTATTTTTGCAATAGAGACAATTTTTTTTATATTGTGAAAGGAGGGAAATATTTTTGTGCTAACTCAATTTTTTTCCATTAAAATATTGTAAAATTGCACATTCTTGCAATTATTTGGACAAAAGCACTCACTTTTTGTAACCCCCTCAGGCATCAATTAGCTCCCTTTCTAACTTATATTGTTGGCTTACACATGACATCAAGTTGCTTTCGATTTAGAAGAAAAAATGGCGGTAATAGCCGCAGTAGTTAGCATTTTGACTGATAAAGTCACTTCTAGTGAAATCAAAGCAAAATGTGAGGTCCCAATTTATAATGGGTCACATGATCTTGAGGTCCTAAATAGTTGGATTCTCGATATGGACACATGGTTCGAGTATAACAAAATTTCAAAGGATGAGTAAGTATCCTTTGCTAAGCTAAAGCTCTTTGGCATAGCCAAAGTCTTGATAACTAATCGCCAAAGAAATCAAAATCCCATCGACACTTGGGATGAGTTAGTGAAAGCATTGAAGAAAATATTTTACCCTTCAAATTATGTTGATGACCTTGACAATAGATGGCTTCATCTCAAGCAAGGATACAACATTAGTGTCCAATAATACGTCTTTCACTTTAACAAATTATGGATTTTGAATGGTATTCAGGACTCGACAACCAAACTCATCAAAAAATTCAAGAGTGGATTGCAGGAGCCACTTTTTAGAGATTTGAAGTTTAAATCCATCACAACTTTGGATGTGATGTTCAATCAAGCACAACTTGTGGAGGAGAAGTTGCAAGAAAACTCGAGAGGATCTTGATATTCATCGTTTGGAGGAACTACTAGGGGGATAATTGAGCAACAACAAAAGGTGATAAAGCCTTCTTCCACTTCTTATCCTACTTCCTCTTCCTCCACTCTCTCTTCTTCTTCTTCATCTAGAAATCATTCTTCTTTTAAACCTTGATTGGAATGTACTTTTTTTAAGAAGAAAGGTCATATTAGCATCAATGTTATAAGTTGTAACTTTTGAAAAATAAATCTCTAGTTGTAAATCCTCCAAATGAGGACCCACAAGATGGTCCCATTGAGGCTATGGGGGAAGGAAAATCATATCAAGAGTTAAAGTGTCAATTGAACAAGCTGGTTCTCATGAATACTTCTCAAGGTGACTGTGAGAATTTGTTTGTCGTACGAGCTCACCTAAGTCACGATTGCTTTGTTGATTGTATAATCGACAATGGCTCACAAAAAAATATAATTGCAAGATCTGTTTTCAACAAATTGAAGTTGCCTATGAGTCCTCATCCTCATCCTTATTATTTAGGATGGAAGAACAATGCCACTTCATCCAACATCATACACACTTGTACAGTCAACTTTACTTTTGGTCCAAACTTTGTGGAAAAGGTTGTGTGTGATGTTACTCCTATGGATTATTGTGGATTGTTGCTTGGGAGGCCCTATTAATGTGATAGCAGGTCTATTCATGATGGTTACAAAAATACTTGCACTTTGCACAAAGATAACAAGGAATATTTAATCAAATGTACACAACACACTAAGAATTGGATGTTGAGTTGTAAACAAACACGCAAAGTGATAAATCAAGCAAAGGAATTGACACTCATTTTAATAAGACCAACAAATGAAGGTACACAAGCACCAATTCATAAGCACAAAAGGTATTCTTCACTTGATATTTTGTTGTAATCATATTTCAATATGTTTAAAGAGCCCACAAGGCTCCCTCCTGAATTTCATACCAATCATAGCATAGAAATTGTGCATGTAGTTCCTCTTCCTAATGCTCCAATGTATAGGCAATCTATTATGCAAATGGAAGAAATTAAAAGGCAAATCCAAGACTTGTTGTCTAAAGGATTTATTAAGCCAAGTACTTCTCCTTGTGCATCTCCAATTTTGCTTGTGTTGAAGAAAGATGGTACTTGGAGGTTATGTATTGATTTCAGGGCACTAAACAAGATAACAATCAAGAATAGATATCCACTTCCAAGAATAAATGATCTCTTGGATTAGCTTCAAGGAGCTAAGTTCTTTTCCAAGATTGATCTTAAAAGTGGATACCATCAAGTTAGAATTCAAGTTGAAGACACATGGAAGATAGCATTTAAGACCAAGTTGGGACTCTTTGAGTGGCTTGTTATACCTTTTGGTCTTACAAATGCTCTAGCAACATTCATGAGATTGATGAATGAAGTGTTCAGAGACAGTTTGGACAAGTTTGTAATCATGTACTTGGATGATATTATTTTCTATACTTGGAAGAGTAACTTAGAGCACTTAGAAAATATTCTCCACACCCTTGAAAAGAACCAATTGTTTGCCAACTTACTGAAGTGTTCTTTTGGCCAATTTTCTATTTCCTACCTTGGATTTGTAGTAAATGAAAAAGGCATACAAATGGAACCAACCAAAGTTGAAGTCCTCAAATGGCCTACTCCAAATTTCATCACTGAGTTAAGAAGTTTTCTTTGACTTTGCAAATTTCTATTGCAATTTCATTGAAATATATTCCACTATTTTCGCTTCATTACATTACTTAACCAAAGTCAAATTTGAGTTTCACTCGACAAAGGATCAACAATATGTCTTTAGGACATTGAAACACAAATTGTGTACAACACTTGTCCTAGTCCTTCCAGATCTTGCCCAACCTTTTGAGATAGAGACAGATGCATCACAGTTTGCCCTTGGAGTTGTACTTAAGTAGAGTGATCATGTTAGGATCCTCCATTCTAACATTAATAATTCATATTATTAATCAATTAATTATTATATTCATAACTCATAACATGAACCATCACGTCTCTTCATCAACGTAGCCTTAGGTTAGATATAAATATTAGGGAGAGGCATAGAACTTAGCATAAGGAAAAATAATAACTATTTTATTAATAAGTTCAGGAGGGAGCCCCTATAAGTGGCAAAGTGATTCCAAGGGAGCCCCCTTAAAAGTGGCATGTGATTCCATCAAGTTATTATTAGTTTATTTATTAAATTTATAATTAAATTCGTGGGTCCTTGCATTTGGTATCAGAGCGAATTCTTGGAAGGCAGAAGGACCCTTAGCTTAAAATATTAGTTCAAGTTTGCTTGGAAATTGAGCTCAAACATTCTGGTGTTTTAATTCTTCAAAATCAACATTTACAGTCTAGTAAAGATTTAATTGGAACCGCCTATTAAATTTTACAGGGTCATAACATCGTAGCAAAAATTTTAAATGTACGTAAAAGCCAACACAAGGATCATTGAAATTTGTAAGGCACCAAGATTCAAGCATACGACGAAAAAAAAAAAATTAAATAAAAAATAGGCAAAAGCAGCATCACTCCACAATCGCAGCATCGCTACACCTTATCTCCAATTATCACCATTCTCGTCGACATTTAAAGGAAGAGCGATACAACAAAAAATTTAAAATCAAGGAAATCATGCCAAGGATATTATCTTTACTAGATGCTCGTTGTCTTCGTGCGTGATAACGATGTCACTATAACGCTCAACTTGGACTGACAAGGTTTTGTCCTCATTTACTCAGTGTATTTAAGATAGAATATCACCTACAATATCATCTAATGCTCAACTCATTATTTTAGATATTGCTCATCACTCGAGTGTGTATCTGTTACTAGACTAGGTATACAACGAGACAATCGGGTAAATAGTTGACAGTTGAATTGAGCATTGTAATTGGTCACCTAAAGAGGATGTGGAATAGATATTTTTGAGCAAAAAATTATAGATGCTTTAAATTATAGAGCAAACAAATTGAGAGAAGTTGTGTATCATTCAAAACTTGGGAGAGCAGTTGGTTTTAGAAATTGTTGTAGTGGAGGTTGAATCAATTTGTCCATTGCAAATCCATAGGCAACGAACATCATGGGAAGTAGCACTGTCAATTCCTAATTCACTAGGTGATCAATCGTACAAATTTTTGACCCTAAAAATTATCCAACAACGCAATGTCGTGGGAAATTTAAGCATCTGCCCTAAGGTTCGTGATTATTTATTCATCGTGGAGAATTTCAAGTGTTGCGGCAAATCCACTTCTTAATAATTCTTTAGTCACACATTTATCATATTAAAATAGCTTGATGGTTTAAAGACATGGTCACGTATTTGTGTAGCTATGACTACCACTCGGTAGTCATGCACGTGTCCCCATCCACATTTCTCCTTGAATTTCGTCTAGTGTCACCATCTTGTTAGTATTCCCTCGTCGTCTTGTGACAGCTCCCCATGCTTTCGTGTCCCCCAATGTCAGTCCTTGTTTCGTGTCAGGGCTAGTCCAGTCTATCCCGTTGTCCCCACTTATTCCTGTCAGTCCAAGTCAAGTCTAGTGAAATCTGTCTTGTTGTTCATGTCAGTCTGGTTTGTCCAATCTGTCTCGTTATTCCCACTTATTCTCGTCAGTTCGAGTCTAGTCCAGTGAAATTTGTTTCGTTGTTCATGTCAGTCTGGTCTGGTACAGTCTCATAGTCCAAAAAAAAGTTGACAACAAATTTTGTCAAAAATTGTTTTAAAATTTTGTCAAAATTAACACCACTGCAACAAAAATTTGCGATGATTTTTTTTTTTTAACAAAAAGTTAATGACGAGTTTGGTGATAAATTGTTGACAAGAAATTGTCGATAACTTTTTGACAAGATATTGTCGACAACTTTTTGACAACAAATTGATGAAAAACTATTGACAAATCTTGACAACAATTTTTGATGATATTTCTTGCAACGATTTAAGCAACAAATTGATGATAATTTTTGTGACAAATTTCTAACGATAGTTTTTTTTTGACATCCATAAACTTCCAATTATAATCACAAAATATTACCAAAATGACTGATGAAAGAAGGCCTCAAGACCCTCGTTTTGCCACATGGGATCATGAAACTCGCCAACTTGAGGACCTACTTTTCGAAGTTAATATCACCAACCTATGACAACTCACATTAGTGCATGCATATCAGACTCGATTCGAGGAACTCGCCAAACACACCACAGGGTTAGATGAAAAACTTGTCATAAGTTGCTCCGTCCATGGATTGCAAGAATATATAAGAGTAGAGGTGGAGATGTACACTCCCCGCACCCTGCTAGCGGCCATTGGATTAGCTAAGTTAGTCGAGGATAAATTCAATACTCAATGTCAACACGAGAAGCAACCTATTGAACAATTGTTTATATCACCCGCTGCCACAGAACCTAACCAACCCTTGTTGGTTAAGTACCTCAGCCTCGAGGAAATGGAGGAGTAGTAGGTGAAAAACCTCTGCTATTGATGAGCAATATGGCCCCAATCATAGATGCACTACCCAAACATGAAAATCATTGATCCTTATCACTCCATCAAAGGAAACAATGAGGAAGGTGTGCACAAAGTGACCGATGCCCCAGAAGAATATGAGGTCTATGTACAGGAAGTGATCGATGGACCAGGAAAATATGAGGTATACATGCAAGAAGTGACCAATGAATGCCAGACATACACTCTAAAAGGACTACACACAAGTTCCTCATTAATTGTAACTTCTCAACATATGGGCAAACTGATTCAGAAAGGAGGAAAAAGGGTGAGTGCACATTTATTTTCCCTTCATTCTACATGGAAAGAACCGGCTAAAGTGGAAGAGTTACAACTTATGACACAACACTTCGGCTTATGTGAGGCACCACAAGGGTTGCCCCCGACCATCGTCACGATCTTACTATTCTTTCTGATAACCCACCACTAAAGCTTCGACCTTCAAGATATCCTTGCCTACAGAAAAGTGACATTAAGCTTGTGCAAGAACTTGTGCAACTGCTACTTAGGAAGCGCTTCATCAATTTCAACAACAATTTTCTCAGTCCCAACTTTGAGGACAAAGCTTTTTCCAAGAAGGGTGGCATGTTAGGATCCTCCATCCTAACATTAATAATTCATATTATTAATCAATTAATTATTATATTCATAAATCATAAAGTGAACCATCACGTCTCTTCATCAACGTAGCCTTAGGTTAGATATAAATATTAGGGAGAGGCATAGAACTTAGCATGAAGAGAAAGAAAAACTATTTTATTAATAAGTTCAGGAGGGAGCCCCCTATAAGTGGCAAAGCGATTCCAAGGGAGCCCCCTTAAAAGCGGCCTGTGATTCCATCAAGTTCTTATTAATTAATTTATTTAATTTATAATGATCATCCAGTGGCCTATCATTGCGAGACATTTTCAACTGCCAAGAAGAACTATTCTACATATGATAAAGTTGTATGCCTTAGTACAAGCCATCAAGTTGGAGGCATTATGTTTTGGAAAAGGAAACAATTGTACACATTGATCACATGCCCCTTAAGTTTATTCAATCACAAAACAAGATTGAAGAAGCTTGTCACATGAAGTGGGCATCTTACTTGAAAAAAATTCACTTGGTGATCAAATACAAGAAAGGGCAAAGTAATACAGTGGCAGATTGTTTGAGCCGCCCTCTAGCAGCTCAAGCTTTGACAGTTGTAACCACCTCCCACATTGGTTTCCAAATGTGGCCAGCATAGTATCCTCTAGATCCCGATTTTGGCAAAGTTTACCAACAACTCTTGCATCCTTCTTCATCAAAACTAAGTCCTCTTCAAGATTTATATATTAAGGAAGGATTGCTCTACAAGTTGGATAAATTCTATGTACCCTAAGATCATCGACAATATCTTTTGAAAGAAGCACATTGTACAATTTATGGGGACACTTTGGAAAGCAAAAGATTCTTCATCATCTACAATGATTCTTCTACTTGCCTCATATGTAGCACGATGTTCTCTTCTATCTGAGGCACTATGCAATGTGCAATTGTTCAAAAGAAACTAACAGGAAATTGGGCCTCAACATTCCATTGCCCATTCCTTCTCATCCCTGGGAAAGCATTTCTATGGACATGTTGAGTGGTTTTCTGATGACAGTTAGAAAGCATAATTGTGTCTTTGTAGTTGTGGAAATATTAAATAACATGGCTAAGTTGATTCCTCACTGCAAGACTAGTTCTGCACCGAACTTAGCTCAGCTCTTCTTTGACACAGTATGGCGCTCTTTCGGTCTTCCCAGCAACATTGTTTTAGATCGAGACTCACAATTTGTGGGACACTTTTGGCTATCTTTGTGGAATATTTTGGGGGTATCTCTGAAATTTTCCATCACCTATCATCCACAATCATATGGGTAGATAGAAGTAGTTAATCGCACACTTGTGCAAATTTTGAGGATCTCTCACCACTCTAGTCCAGTTAAGTGGGATATGAGCCTCACCCATATAGAGCAGGCCTACAACAGAGCAGTTCACAGCTCCACCAAACATTCTCCATTTGAAGTATGTCTTGGATTTCAGCCCTTAGCTCAATATGAGTCACCTTTATCCTTGCCATCTCCAACTACCAAGCACGTTCAAAAAGAGCAAGATAAGGCAAACTCATTCATTCAGTATTTGCAAAGCCTTCAATTAAAGGTGGTTCAGATTCTACAAAATACTCAGCAAAAGCAAAAGCAAGACATGGACAAGCATTGCATTCACTATTTTCAAGTTGGCGACAAAGTTTGGCTTTCATTGAATAAGTGATGTTTTTCAAAAAGGCACATAGAAAGATCAAACCAATTCACTATGGGCCTTATACCATTCTCCAACAAATTTCTGAGAATGCCTTCGGCCTTGATCTTCTAGCACATCTCGGCATTCATAATGTCGTCAATGTGGATCTTCTCAAGCCGTACTATGATTCTACCTTGGAATCAACTCCTATCATCAGTCATCCTATCGATGTGATTCTATATGTACAACTTCTGCTCGACACTGACACAGTCTTTGATATGAAGACTCGACAGACTTGATAGGGCTCTTCTACTTCATACCTTGTAGCCCATCAAGGCTAGCTTCCACATCAAGCTCAATGGATTTTTGCCCATCAAATGTCTTGTGACTTGCCATATTTGTTAAAAGCATTGGAGTCTAATGCTTCTATTGTTGGGAGGGATGATGAGGAATAATTTCAAACAACTTTAGTTTAGGCTTAGTCTTGTGAAATTAGGACTTAGTCTTATTTTTGGCTAATAAGCAATTTGTGGAAATTGAAAAACATGAGCTTTATGAGCTCATGTTAGGATTTAGTCTTTAGGCCTAGTTGTCCCAATATCTTCTAGAGGGATATTGGAAGTTAGAAGGATAAGGTCAATCCTTCAAATAAGCATTGTGAATAGAGCTTATCTTCCCAATTTGGGAATTGGTTGCTCAATCCAAGGATGTGGTTGCTTGTTTCATGGGCATATGGTTATACACTGGACCTATTTAAGCCTTCTTTTCAATGCAATTGTTAGCTTCATTTTGATCCACATCAGATCCTCAATCAATGAGGGGGATTCTAAACAAATTAATCTAATTTTTGGTTGAAGCCTTATCTTCTTATTTCTAATTCAAAATGACAATCATTGGCTTGAGTATGTATAGCTTATAAAGGTCCAAAAGTCGAAGATTATATTAATGTGAGCAACAATTCTAGATCATGGATTTTTTATAGTAACTTGGTTGAAGGAGGGTAACTCAAGCAGTTAGTTGGTGAGCTTCAAAATATGCTTCAATACTTCTATTTGTCTATTTTTACGTGGAAGGATGGGTCGGTTTGAAATTTAAAAAAAAAAATGGATACTTGGTCAAGTTGAGATATGAGGATTTAGAACAATCAAAAATTTCTACAACTAAAGATTTAACTTGGAAGAATGCTTGGTCAAAAGAGACCCTTCCTATGGCTTCAACATTCCAGTAGCTAGCAGTTTAAAGTAAGATTCTCCGAGGAGAGGTTTTGCAAAGAATAACATAGTATAGACCTTTTAGGTGTGCCTTATGTGAGAAGGATCTAGAAACATCATATCATTTACTTCTTCATTGTCCCTTTGCTTATATCATTTGAGGCTACTTTTATAAAATATGAGAATATATTAGGTAGCTCCATCAACATAGAGTTGATGAAATGTTGAATTAATTATTTCAAAGCTAAAGCATTATGCATTTTATGGAGGATTGATCCTATCATTATTTGTTGGAACTTGTGGCTCAAAAGGAATAATTGAATTTTTAAAAATAAATCTCAAAATCATGCTTAAGTTTAGAGTCATGTTGTTGTCTCTCTTGCAAAGTGCTTAAAGGCATAGTGTTCATCATGGGAATTCTCAAGCACAACAAAAGAAGCACTAACCTTCCGATTATAAGATTTGAATATATATGAAAGGGTTATCTACAACAAAAGGCATAGTGCTCATCATGGGAAGTCCCAAGCACAAAAAAAGAGGCGCTAACCTTTTGATTATAAGATTTGAATATACATGAAAGGGTTATCTACAATAGTGGAGTTAAAATAAAGGATATGCTTTGACCTATGGTAAATAGAAATGTCTAAAAATTCAGTTTACCAAAATGAATTTTGATGGTGCTTCCAAATGTAATCTAAGAAGAGTGTTTTTATGTGACTCAATATCAAACCGTGATGGGGAGCTGAATGGTAGAGACGTTTTTCGCAGGACTGCCCAAACTGCCGAACTCGTTTTGGCCATATCTCACTCATCCGAACTCGGATTGAGCTAAAATTTTGAGGGTAGATGCCTGAAAAACCCTAGAACGTCTCCACCAATTTTCATATCATTTGGAGCAACACAGATCCTAGCGCATCCCTATGTGTGAACGATATATTTGGCAAGCGGCTATGCGAGGGTTTCATCCGGGTTGAGTGCAAGCGGCTCCAGAGGTTGGTTTTTAGGGCCTTCGGGCCCTAGCGGCCAATATTTTTGTGGTTTATGCTCAATATTTTAGCAAGAAATGTTGCGGGGGATACAAGATGGGTTAGAAATTTGTCTTTCAACGGATCATACTGTGAACTTGAGTGACAACGGCTTCCAATTTGCTGCACAAAAGAAAAGTAAAAACCATACCTTTCCACGGCGTCTAGGGCAAGGATTAAAGAGACCACGAAATAAGTTTCAAGCGGTTGATCAAAAAATGGCTCATATCTCAAGTGAATCTGGTGCTAAGGTGCACCCACAAAATAATTCTACTGTGAAAACCCCTGTCAAGGGTAAGAATTTTGAAGACTCGGTCCCAAAAATGAATTTTAGGGATGCCCTTCGTGGTGGACAGCCTCGGCCCAATGCTAATATCAATATTAGGGCTTCTCATAAACCTCTAAGAATGCCTAAGATTAATCCTGGGAAAATGAGTTGGGATGTCTTAAAGCGGCTGATGGAACTCCTATTGTTAAACTTGATATGGGTAACATTCAAACTGGCATTGTAGATTTGGAAAAAAAGAGGACTAATTTGTCGGTTCGTGGGTTTTCGTCCGAGTCTATCTGCTTTCAAAGTACGGGCTACAAAAAGCTGGAAAACTAAAGGTGAGTTACAAATCTCTATTTATCCAAATGGTTATTTTCTTGTTTTATTTGCTAATAATGAAGATAGAGAGAAAACTTTTCAAGGGGGTCCTTGGTTTTTTGGAAGGGGGGGGCTTTTCATGAAGCCCTGGCATACTAAATTTAAAGCCGAAGAAGAGATGCCTTCTATAGCTCCCGTGTGGGTTAGACTCTTTGGCCTCCCTATTGAATTTTGGAATCCTACTATTTTTTCTTCAATTGGAAACTCTTTAGGAACTTTTATGATGATTTGCTGATTGTACTCAAAATTTTGAACATATTATTTATGCTCGAATTTGTGTTTTAATGGATTTTGACAAACCCCTACCTAAAAAGATCACATTACAATTTGGGGAAGACACTTGGGAGCAAGTAGTGGACTATGAGAACATTCCTTTTCGTTGTAGAATTTGCCATGAATATGGTCATTTGGCCGGTGCTTGCCCAAATAAAATTCTTGATCAAAAGAAAGAAGATATAAACTCAGCGAGGTTTCCAAATACCTAAGAAGAAGAACACTCGAAAAAAACCGGTAATGAAGGATCAATCAAAGTCATTTGCTAATATGTTTGAAATCCTTTCCACAAATGATGTCCCAAGTGAGGAAGAGGAAATAATGGAAACTGAAATCTTAGAAACACAATTTAAATATGAAGGAAAGAACTCGAGAGACAAACCAACAAATCAAAGGTTTTCAACGAGAAAAAAAAAAGGAGAAAATTTACACAAGAAAAACAATATTTCAAATGTCAAAACTTCAAATAATGCGAGTCCCAATATAGACTCCATTGAACCATCTAGTAAAATTTTGGTTGTGTATGAGCATTCTTCAAGGTTAGAAGCCATCTCGAGATTCAATTGGAATAAGTCAAGAAATGGGGGAAAAAAATTGAAGATGGATTCTAATCAAAAAGTAGGTCGCAAGACCAATCAATATCATATGGTAAAAGAAGGTGAAAAGCTTGTAGAGGAAGGTAAGATTAATGCCCTTCCCAACATTTTTAGCCCTGGTATTAATGAAGATCATCACTTGGAATATTAGAGGACTCAAAGGGAGTCTTTCAAAACAAAATGAAATTAGAAGAATGATTCGAATAAATCATCCACATCTTGTTTTCCTTCAAGAAACAAAGATGTCAATGGAGGATATGGACTTAATTGCCGGTAAAATTTGGCCAGTTGGAAAAGTGGTTTCCCTCGGTTCCCAAGGGACTTAGGGTGGCATTGTTTGTCTTTGGGACCCAAAATAGGTAGTTATTCACCATATGGTTGGCGGTTGGGGTTTGTTGGCTATAGCTATTCAAAGTAGACATTCCAACCAGATTATGCTCTGCATTACTTTTTATGCCCCGACTTCTTTGGAGGAAAAAAGAAGACAGTGGAAGGATATTACTCATATTATCTCTCATTTTCCTAAAGCTTGGATCTTGATCGGAGGAGATTTCAATACCATCCTCTCTCTGGATGAGAAAAGGGGGGAAATAGAAATTTGGACAAAGAAATCTTGACCTCATGAGCGAATATATTGCAAACCTCCATCTTGTGGATATCCAACTGAATAATGGCCTTATGACTTGGTCTAACGAGAAGGCAAGGCTTAGCTTGTATAATGGAGAGATTGGATAGGTTTTTGCTCTCTGAAAATTTCTTAATCCATGGTCACATTCCTAAAGTGAAGACTCTTAATAATGTTGGTTCGGATCATTGGCCTATCATGGTGGAAATGTGGAAAACCAATGTGAGTTTCTCTCCTTTTCGTTTTCAATTAATGTGGCTTAGAGACATTTCCTTCAGACCTCGTGTGCAACAATGGTGGAAGGAAGGTAAACCTAGGCATGGGACTAAGATGTTCTGTTTTGCCAAAAGGCTGCAATACATTAAATCCAAAATCAAGACTTGGAACTAGAAAGAGTTTGGGGATGTTCATAAAAAAAAACATGAAGTTATTGCTCATCTTGAAAATTTGAATAAGAAAATCCGTTTAGATGGCCTCACGAGAGAAGAGAAGTGCGAGATGAAATTAAACTCACAACTCGGTTAGAGGAATGGGAAAAAAGAGAAGAAATCTTATGGAAGCAAAAATCTAGAATTCAATGGCTCAAAGAAGGAGATCGAAACACAAATTTCTTCCACAAATCTCTTCTAGCTCGAAGATCTCACAACTTTATTTCTTCCTTAAAATCAGATTACGGAGATGTTGTTTATACTTGGGATGGCATGAACTCTATTGTTGTTGATTACTTTTCCAATATTTTTCTTTGCTACTCCTCTTGACTCGAGCTTCACAACAAAATGTTCTTCAAGCAATCCCTTCTCTTATCACTTTCGAGGAGAACTCTATTTTGACTTGCTCCTGTTACTATCAATGAGCTTCAACAAGTAGTTTTTAAAATGCAAAAAGGGAAAACCCCGAGTCTGATGGTTTTCCTATTGAGTTCTACCAAGAGTTACGGGATATCCTTCATGTTGATTTATTAGAGGTGGTGGAAGAAGCCGGGAAATCCAAAGAAATTTTGAAGGTTATCAATAAAACTTATATTACTCTTGTTCCAAAAGCTCAAGAGGTTGATCATATCTCGGCTTTTAGACCTATTGCTTTATGTAATGTTCTTCTCAAAATTATTACTAAAATCATGGCGAGAAAGGTTGAAGCCTCTTTTGCATAAGATTATTTCCCCAGAGCAAGGGGGATATGTGGAAGGACGTCAAATAGTAGATGAGATAGTTCTTGCTCGGGAAGCCATCCATTCCATGGATATGCAAAATTCTCCTTCTATGTTCATCCGGTTAGACTTATCCAAAGCTTATGACGAGTGGATTGGCACTTCCTTATCAAAGTTTTGAGGCAATTTGGTTTCTCTAAGGATTGGATGGATTGGATTATGGGATGTATCTCTTCGAGTTTCCTACTTAGTTCTTATCAATGGCGAGGCCTTCTCGGTCTTTCCCGGCTTCCAGAGGTATTAGGCAAGGTGACCCGCTATCCCCTTATTTATTCATCATTCTTCTTTGAATGCTTGGGTAGGACTATAACCAAAAAGAGGGAAAACAAAACCCTTGAGGGAGTTACCATTGCTCATGGAGCTAGACCTATCTCTCATCTTCAATTTGTGGATGACTCTACCCTTTTAGGTAAAGCTACGAGTTAAGGAAGCTTCTAATATTAAGCAAATCATTAGCTGTTTTTCTAAGGCTATTGGGCGAGTTGATCAATGAAGACAAATCTAAAGTTATTTTCTTTCACTGCTCTGCTAGACGGGAATCCATGGTCTTGGATAAATTAAGATATAAGAAGACCTCTCTTCCAATCACTTATTTAGGTATTCCCATAAATATTCAAAGGCAGAAAAATAAAGATTGGAATTGGTTGTTGGACAAAGTCAAGAAGAAAATTGGAAAGTGGACCAACAAGTGGCTTTCTTAAGGGGTAGAATCACCTTGGTAAAATCAGTCCTTCAAGCTATTCCTATTTATGTTTCTTCCGTTTTGAATATCCCAAAGGTTGTTCTTCGAGAATTGGATCAAATCGAGTCATCGTTTCCTTTGGAGTGGTACTAAGGAGAAAAGAAAATGGGCCTTGGTGAAATGGGATACTTTATGTCTTCCTAAGAGTGAAGGGGGGTTAGGATTCCGGTCTTCAATTAATAACAACAAAGCTTTAGCTGCTAAATTATATTGGAGGATGTTGCATAACCCCAATGCTCTTTGGGCCAATAATCTCCGTGCTAAATATGCTTGAGAACAAAAGTCCTGAAGACCTTGTTCGCTATCAACTTCCTACCAAAGGTTCTCCCATTTTAGCGAGTTCTTAAGGCTGGTGAGGATTTGATAAAGAAAAAATTATTTTGGATCATTCATAATGGTCAACATGCAAATTTTTGGACAGATTCTTGGGATGGTCACAAGCCTTTGATAACTCAGTTTCCCGATTGGAGGCCTTGGATGGAGGAGCTTCACAGAGCTAATTGGATAAAGGTGGCTAATTATTGTCGGTACCATCATGGTAATTCAAAGGTTGGTAGATATTGGATCCCTATTGAGGAGTGGCCTATTCAAATCCCAGAAAGGCAAAGACAAGATATCCAAGGCATCCTTCATATGAGATCCCTCTCTTGGTCCCATGAAAAAGATTGTTTTGGATGGAACAACACTACTAAGGGTGAGTATTCGGTTGCTCAAGGTTATTTGACCTTATGCCATAATAATCCCAACCATTCTTCTGACATATTTTCTCAATTGTGGGCTCAAAAGCTCTGGCCTAAGGTGAGGTTCTTTAATTGGCTTTTATTGCATCGTAGGGTGCTTCCTGGTGAGCAACTTATGAAGCGTGGTTTTCATGGCCCTTTTAGATGTGAAATGTGTGAAGAGAATGTAGAAAATATCAACCATATTTTTATTGAGTGTACTTTAGCCTACGAGCTATGGAGGAGAATGGCAACTTTACTTGGCTTACAGTGGTCCAATTTTTTCACTTTTGAACAGCTTTGGAGGGATTGGCCTAATCAAGAGGGTGTTGATCATTTTATTAGGCGGTTAGTTTGGATGGGTTCTACCATTCTTCTTTGGAATATTTGGAATGAAAGGAACAACCAAATTTTTAATCAAGATAGGAAGGATATTCACTATATTTGGCAAAAGACCATAGCCAACTTAGTTGAATCAGTCCATCAACTCCTTAATCACCCCCAAAACTCCCACCAAAGATGGGATCAAGTGATGCAAAGATTGAAGATTAAACCTTCTAAGGGCAACCAACTTAAAGGGAATGTGAGTATTAGTAAGATGGATAGGACTAGAAATTGGCAACCTCCTCCTAAGGATTTTGGAAAAGTCAATGCTGATGGAGCCTCTAGAGGGAACCCTGGAAAAGCCGGTGTGGGAGGAATTGGTAGACTTTCGAGATGGCTCCCTGGTTTTTACTTTTGCTTGAGAATTTGGGTATTCTTTCCAATAACCTTGTTGAGGGGTATGGTATCCTTAGAGGCCTTCGGGAGGCTACTAAGGTTGGATGGGAAAAGGTGTTAGTTGAGTCGACTCTCAACTTATGATTAATCTCTTGAAGACTCCTTCTAAGAATCATAAGGTGGATTGGAGAATAAAAAGAATTATTGAGAAGATTCGGTTAATCCGGATGGGATTTTTGAAAGTTGATTACAATCATGTGGTCGAGAGATCAAAACAAGAGTGTTGATGCTTTAGCTAATTGGGCTTTGGACAAAGGTGATCTTACTTGTTATGGCCACCCTCCTATATGGTGGGCTTCTCAAATTAGGGAAGCTCTTCTTTCTATCATTTCTTTGGATGGCTCCGGTTACGAAGGTACCTAGTTTCTTCTTGTTTTTTTTTTTGTTTCTCTTTGGTTCATTCGGTTTTTTAGTTCCCTAGCTCATTCTATTCTTTATTTTGTTTCCTCTGTTGATTCTTGCATTAATAGTCTTCTGGTCTAGATAGGTCATTGTTTTGTTCATTTTTTTTTCTTTTGTCTTCTTTGTTTTTTTGTTTAGTTTTTTAAGGTGGGTGGGTTCTTTTGTTTTGTTTTGTTTTTGTGTTCTTTGTGTTGTTTTTTGTTGTTCTTGTGTTTTTGTTGTTTTGTTTTTTTTTTTTATGTTTTTTGTTATTGTTCTTGTGTTTTTTTCGTTCTTGTTCTTGGGTTTCTCTTTGTTTGTGTTATTTCATTTTTTTATGTGTGAGTGTTTTCTATGTTTTTTGTTTTTGTTTATTGTCTGTTGTTGGTTGTTTTTATTTTTATTTTATTTATTTTATTTTTTAGGTTTTGGTTGTGTTTATTTTTCATGTTTTTTTGGGTTATGTCTTTGTAGTGTTTTGTTGTTTTTGTCTTGTTTGTGTTTTGTTATGTGGTTCTTGTGTTTTTCTATGTGGTTTGTGTTGTGGTTTCTTTTATCTTATTGTGCGTGTTTGGTTGTGCTTTTGGTTTTGACACACTCAAGGAGCATGTTTTTTATTTTATTTTATTATTTTTGTTGTTATTTACTTTTTTTAATTTGGTTTTGTGTGTTTGTTTGCTCCTTGAGTATGTCAAAGGTGGTAGGCCAGGTCCGAGTCCTGGGCGTTTTTGGCGGAATGGATACCCCTGCCTCCTTGGGTCTTACCGAAAGTGGCATCCCTTTTGGGATGTTTTCCACAAATAAAAAAAAATATATATAAGAAGAGTCAATAGCGATGGCGTTTTTTGAAATAAAGAAGGCAAAATACTTTCTCAAAATCATATGGAACTTCAACAAACAACTATATAGAGGCTAGGGTGAACTTCAACTAACAACTATGCAAAGGCTAGGGCACATCTTACAAATATCAAAATTGCAATTGAAAAAGGATAGAAATATATTTCAACTAAGGGGATTTATAAATTATCAATAATGTGATCAACATAAATGAATATATAGAGAGGATATAAAACAACATTATTGTTGGTGTTCGTCAACTATTGATGTAAGCAATATTTTGGAAATTGAGTGTATCTATAGAGAATGAAACTAGGTAGCATATAGCGTAGCCATTTGTAATGTTGATATTTGTCTTAGAGAAATTTCAATTTTAGAAAACAACTAGTCAAATGAGATTTTATAGTTTGAGGAAGAGGAACAAAATAATTGATAGAGAAGGAAATGAAGATTGTATTTGATAAAAAAATGAGTTAGACAAGCTCAGCAGCTTGCTAATAGTAACAGCAAACTGCTCATTCGCAAACTGATTGTTTGTTGCTCATTCGCAAACTGTTGTAGTGTTGCTATGATGATGTATTCTCTGATTATTCATTAATATGAAGTATTTTTTCAATAAATAAAAAAGTGAGTTAGATCAGATTTAATTGTCTTGATAGCAAATATAGTGTTATGTTATTGTGATTTGAATAATATACTTGATAGAAAAGGAAATAAAGAGTGTATTTGATAAAAAGGTAAGTTAGATATAGTTTAATTGTCCTCATAGCAAATAGAAACCACATATAGCTTATAAAAATAAAATGTTATATAATTCCTTTGTATTCTAAGGTGAGAAAATTTCTAAAAGTGGATCATGAAATTATGAGATATTAAGTATTATGTTATAATTGTAATCACCTTTAAAGCATCTCTTCCATATTAGGAGATCTTGCAAAGTAATTCCTTCTTAGGTAATATTGATTGATGTCTATTCTCTATAGTTGTCTTTAAAGTAAGACAACACTAATCAATAATACTCCTTAAGAAATAACTCACAAAATTCTCCTAATATAAAAACATCACTTCAAATGTAACTACAAATACAATGCAATATTTGATATCTCGCAATTCCACGATTCATTTATATATATACTCAACTTATAATACAAGAAGAAGATATAAACTCTTAAATGATCTACCCAGGTATTGTAGGTGAGTCGGAGAGGAGAGGGCAATCCTCCAAGGAAGGTCCCAGGTTCAAATCTCCACCCTACCAAAAAGCTGAATTGGGTATCCAAAATCCAATTGATAATGTTGGTGCGAGCAGGGTCGGGTGCGACTCCCGGGTGACTTTGACGGTGTAGATCCCCCTGTTCGTGGTCTCTTAGACCAAGGCGGCCCCGTAAGGGGTTTTTCGCTTTTAAAAAAAAAAATGATCCATTACTATAATAATTTAATATAATAAACATTGAATTGTAATCTATACCAACTACTTTATAACTTTAATATAAGATATATTATTCTAATCTAAATAAATAATAATTTTATCCAGGTGTTGTAGGTGAGTTGGAGAGGAGAGAGAAATCCTCCAAGAGAGGTCCCAGGTTCAAATCTCCACCCTACCAAAAAGTTGAATTGGGTATCCAAAATCCAATTGATAACGTTGGTACGGACAGGATCGAGTGCAACTCCCGGGTGACTTTGACGATGTAGAACCCCTGTTCGTGGTCTTTCAAACCAAGGAGGTTTTTTCCTTAAAAAAAAAAAAAAAAAATAATAATTTTTAAAAATTACTATTATTTTTTTAACATTTAATGAGTGTGAAATAGCCTAAGAGTAATGGCCCTTTTTAATGGTTGGTTAAATATAGTAGGTATGCCAAATTTAAAGTTTCACAATGTATATAAATGTACATAATAAACATTTTTTATTTAGTTGTGAAACATGTCGGTTTTATATCATTCACTTCTGCATTTTATATTTTAAATAAATTATGAATTGTATTATAAGATTTTAGCAAGGTAAATACATAAAAGTAGATTGTAAAGTAATGGGGATAAATTTTCTATTTAATTTTTTTTAACAACAAATTTTATTTTAATCAATTACAGGTTTAATAATATCAATGTTGTATAGGTGTATAAGTGTACACAAGTGCAACTAGGGGTGCAAACCCATAAAGTTAGGATATATGTTCAAAGTACCTCTGCAACTAATGTATTATTTGGTATTGTCCAGATCTATCAATGCACCCAAATACAATAAATACTTGTCTATGACGAGAGCGTAAGATAACGAGTATATGCATTCAAATAACAAAAATTAATATGTTATAAATATTGTTGATTTTTAATATTTAATTATTTTTTATAAGTTATATATGATTTTCATTGGAAATAACTCTTATTAAAACAATATAATATTATGTTTGTTATTATGTAAATTAAACTATACCTTTTCTTTTTATTAAAAATATTTTTTATTTTGGTTTTTTAAATGCAAAAAGATAAAACCCTAGGTTTAGGTGGTTGAATTCTACCAAGAGTTTTGGGATATTTTTCATGTTTATTTATTAGAGGTGGTGGAAGAAGCTAGGAAAACCAAAGAAATTTTGAAGGTTATCAATAAAACTTATATAGATTTTGTCCCAAAAGCTCAAGAGGCAGATCGTATCTCAACTTTTAGACCTATAGCTTTATGTAATATTCCTCTCAAAATCATTACAAAGATCATGGCAGAAAGGTTGAAGTCTTTTTTGCTTAAGATTATTTCCGTTGAACAAGGGGGTTATGTGGAAGGGCATCAAATAATGGATGAGATAGTTCTTGCTCAAAAAACCATCCGTTCCATGGAAATGCAGAAATCTCTATCTATGTTCATTCGTTTAGACTTATCCAAAGCTTATGACAGAGTGGATTGGCACTTCCTTATCAAAGTTTTGAGGCAATTTGGCTTCTCTCAGGATTGGATGGACTGGACTATGGGATGTATCCAGTCCATCTTACTTGGCCTACAGTGGTCTAATGTTTTTACTTTTGAACAGCTTTGGAGGGATTGGCCTAATCAGGAGGGTGTTAATCGTTTTATTAGGGAGTTAGTTTTGTTGGGTTCTACCATTCTACCTTGGAATATCTGGAATGAAAGAAATAATCGAATTTTCAATCAGAAAAGGAATGACATTTACTATATCTAGCAAAAGACCACTGCCAACTTAGTTGAATCAATCCAACAACACCTTAATCACCCCCAAAACTCCCACCAAAGATGGGATCAAGTGATACAAAGATTGAAGATTAACTCTTCTAAGGGCAACCAGCTCCAAAGGAATGTGAGTAATTGAAATATGGATAGAACAAGGAATTGGTAACCTTCCCCTAAGGATTTTAGAAAAATCAATATCGATGGAACCTCTAAGGGAACCCTAAAAAAGCTAATGCGGGAGGAATTGGTAGACTTTCATATGGTTCCCTGGTTTTCACTTTTGCTAAGAATTTGGGTATCATTTCCAATAACCTTGTTGAGGGGTATGGTATCCTTAGAGGCCTTTAAGAGGCTACTAAGATCGAATGGTAAAAGTTGCTCGTTGAATTCGACTCTCAAGTCATGATTAAACTATTGAAGACTCCTAAGAATCATAAGGCTAATTGGAGAGTAAAAAGAATTGTTGAGAAGATTCAATTAATCTAGATGGGGTTTTTGAAAGTTGATTACAATCATGTGGTCAAAAAACAAAACAAGAGTGTTGAAGCTTCAGCTAATTGGGCATTGGACAAAGGTGATCTTACTTACTACAACCACCCTTCCAGATGGTGGGATTCACAAATAAGGGAAGCTCTTCTTTCTATCCTTTCTCTAGATAGCTCCATTACTAGAGGTACCTAATTCCTTTTTACTTTGTTTTTGCTTCTCTTTGGTTCGCTAAAGTATTTTAGTTCCCTTGTTCAGACTGATCATTCTTATGTTTCCTTTGTTGAATCTGGCCTGAATAATTTATTGGCCTATAAAGGCCAAAGTTGTAATTTGTTTTTTCCTTCTTTTTAGCTTTTCGATGAGTGTGTGGTTTTGTATTGTTTTTGTTATGTTTTATTTTTGTATTTTTGTATTTTTTATGTGATTGTGTTGTTTTGTTGTTTTTGTGGTTTTTTTGTGTGCTTTTTTATTGTTTGTTGTTTTTTATGTTTTTTTGTTGTCTTTTGTTGTTATTG
Source organism: Wollemia nobilis (assembly GCA_028583015.1). Lineage (NCBI taxonomy): Eukaryota > Viridiplantae > Streptophyta > Pinopsida > Araucariales > Araucariaceae > Wollemia > Wollemia nobilis. The sequence continues at coordinate 11,128,453 of JAQPPZ010016467.1, forward strand.
TGTTTTTTGTTGTTGTGTTTGTGTTTTTTGTTTGATTGTTCGTGTTTTTGTTGTTTTAGGCATGCTCCTTGAGTGTGTCGAAGAGGGTAGGCTAGGTGCGAGCCCTAGGCATTTTTGGTGGAATAGATACCCTTGCCTCCTTGGGACTTACTTGAAAATGACATTCCAATTAGAGTGTTTTCCACGAACAATATATATATATATATATATATATATATATATATATATATATATATATATATTCTTTTTCAAAAATTTGAAAAAATTCTATTAAAACAAAGATCATTTACAAATTAGGATCCAACCTTAACCAAAGAGAACACATTTTTACAATAGTAAAAGAAGTTTTTGCATTGGAGCCAAATCTCCTAAACCATATCTCTACAATGATTGTTCACATGTTTACAACTGTAAAGAAGATCTACATTGGAGCCAAATCTTATAAACCATATTTCTACAATGGTTGTCCAAATTAGCTAAACACTGGATTTGCTCACCAACCTACCTAATCATCTCATCCTCAATAATTGTGTCACTATGCCACTGAACCCTTACCTCCTTCTCAATACCCATCTTAGCCAGGAAGTCTACCACTTTATTTAGATCTCTACTCACATAAACTGGAATCACATCATCTAATTCCCTCCACAATTCCTTAATTTGAGTGACAAGAATCCTCAACCTCCATGTCTTCAAAGCAAAGTTCCTCATGCAATCCAAAGCTGCTACCATTATTTGAAAATCTGATTCTAGGATTATCCTCTTATAACCTTGTTTTACTGCCCAAATAGGAGCAAATTTGATAGCTAAGGCTTCCGCTTCATTGTTCGTGGCCCTTCCCAGACCTTGTAGTTCCCAATAGAGCATTGTCCTAACATGATTCCTGCAAACCACTCAAATTCTAGCTCTATCTGGATTGCCTTTTGCAGCTCCATCAATATTAATTTTAATCCAACCTTTTGGGGTGGTTTCCAACTAGCTTTGTCTTGCCCCTCTTGCACTTCAACTTTCTTCTCTATTGTCCCTATAACAACCTGAGTCTCATATTTAGCATGCATTGCCACAGTTTCTGTGACTTTGCTCCAAATAACCTGCCTGAGTCTCATCTTTAGCATGCACTGCCACAGTTTCTGTGACTTTGCCCCAAATAACCTGCCATATATATATATAAACTATTAATTTTTTCTATTAAATTCTTAGAATCATTTTCTCTCAGCAATAGAATCTTTTTGTTCTTTAAAATTTAAAATTTATCAAAACAAAAATAAAACCTATAATTAATAATATATCATCATATTTCTTTATCTATAAATATGTTGAAATATTTATTGATTTCTAATATTAATTAAAGGTGGTCTTGGGATAAGAAATTTGTTGTTGTTCAATAAGGCGTTGATTGCAAAAATGGCCTAGAGATTATGTGTTGAGGAGGACCATCTATGGAAAGATATTATGAGAGGTAAGTATCTAGAAAATCACATTCCTTTTTTTAGAAGTGTTGCTCCTCTTAGGGACTCTGTGATTTGGAATGGTTTGATGTGGGTCAGAAGTTTGATTACATAGGGTATGCGGTGGCAGATTGGGAATGGTAAGAATGTGTTCTTTTGGGAAGATACTTGGATTCTTCCTGAACCTCTCTTTCTTAGTCTAGAGTTTTATGAGTTGAAGGCTCCTTTATCATTGAAATATGGAAGAAAAAGTAATTGATTACTTAATCATCACTAATGGCAAGAGGACTTGGAAACATCTAACTTTTTATACAACTGATCTTCAGATCCTTCAAAGTTTGGCAAGGTTGAGCATGTTGTTGCAAAAATGCTTTCTTCCTCAACAGAATGACAAGGACTTTCTTCTATGGACTCATTCTCCTAAAGGCCTTTTTTCTGTCAAGACTGCATATGAGGCCCAATCATTGTCCAGGGGAGGATCTTTTCCAGCAAAAAGGGTTTGGTATCCTCATCTGATCCCCAAGATTGCATTTTTTTATGGCTGTGTTTGCAAAATAAATTTCAACTGTTGATCATTTATGTAAGAAAGGATTCCATCTTCCCAATATTTATCTCTTGTGTTCTAAGGATGTTGAATTTGTGGATCATCTTTTCATCCATTGTGATTTCTCAAATAAGGTGCTCAATGTTTTATTGGATTCTTTTTCCATCAAATGGACTTTACCTCAAACTTTCAAGGAACTTTTCACTCAGTGGAAATACCCCTTCATCAGTCACAACCTCACTAGGGAGTGGGATCTGGTTCTTCCTCCTTTTTATGGGGTATCTGGAGGGAAAGGAACAAAAGAATTTTCAAGGACATTACTAGGGATGAATCCTTTGTCTTTAGAAGGATTAAAGTTGCTATTGAGAATAACTTGATTGTCTTTGATGTTGGAAATGGTAGGGAGGAAGTTGTGGAGAAAGAGGTTGTTGTTAGTTGGAATCTTAATCTAGAGAATTATGTTTCTGTATCCACTATTCAAAAAATATTGGCTACTAGATGGCATAAACCAGCTAAAGGATGGTTCATTCTAAACTTTGATGGGGCTGCCAAAGGTAATCCCGGGAAGGCTGGTGGAGAGGGTGTTGTCAAAAATGATAATGGTGAGGGTCATTTGGGCTTACACTGAAGATTATAGTATTCAAACCAACCACCTAGCTGAAGTTAAGGCCCTTTTCTCGAGTGTTCACCAGGTTTTTGAGCGGGGCTTCAAAAGACTTCTCATTCAAGGTGACTCCTTGAACATCGTTCGGGATCTGTAGGTTGGAAATACTGATACTTGCTTTATCCTTAATATTAATAAGGACACATCAAAGATTTTGGAAGGTATGTTAGAAGTTAAAATTGAGCATATTTATAGGGAAGGTAACCAAGGTTGTTGATGTTAAGGCCAATTTGGGGGTGGATAGTGGCCAGTTCAGAATTTGGGAAGACAATTTTCCTTCGCGTTTACTGACAATTATTGCTTTGGAAGCATTGGGTCTACCTATCCAGTAGGTATTTTTATTGTCTTTCTTCTTGGACGAGATCTCAGTTGTGTTCTAGTGATCCTCTCTTTGGAGGGTGTTTTTTGGGGGGCTGGCCCTTTTGCTCCCTGGTGGTTACCATTCTCAAGGAATATGCTTGGTGTTTTGCCTTCATCCTTGCTCTTTGAGTTTGGAGTTTTGTTATCTGCATCTTGATGTTCTCCTTTATGCCCTACTGAGTGGTGGGTTGGTCTTTGCTTTTGGATGGTTGTTTTAGTTTAATTTCTGTTTATTTTGGCCTTGGAGGTTGGCTTGTGCTTAATTAGCCTTATCTTTCTCTGCCTCCTCTAATGTAAAAGGTTCTGGGACCTTTCAAAACTTTGTTTTTCACCATTAATCAAAAAAAAAATTCTTAATATCATAATGACAATTTTTTTTATATTAATAAAATTTTCAATATTTAGTCCTAGTTCTCCTCTTGTCTAGCTTCAATGCGTGGTGAACGATCATGAACAGATAAAATATTTCTCATAGCTGTGAAAAAATACGTGATTCGGTTCCCGATCCTCACGTACAAACATTCAAAATTTCAAGTTTCAACACGGTACCATCTCCCGACTACCAATTTTGGAAACCACGAAGCCAAAATTCATTTATAAAAGTGTCCTTACATTCTCCTTATTAGGAATGAATTAGTTTTGGTTATTAAACAAACCCAGAAAGCTGTAAAGGATTTTTATGGTTTTAGTAGATAACATCTAGCATGTGACTTCCTCCTTGATGTCCTTGGTCTAACCATGAGCATTAGCATATCATAAAGGATCAAATACATTAGATATTAGTTAAATGTAAGACTGCTGTGGACAAGGAGAAGGCAATCCACCTGATAATACAATGTATTAAAATTAAATCAGAAATAAATGGAAAGAGAAGGAAAAGAATAAAGAACAGAGTTAATAATATTTTGGGTTTTTAAGATAAATTATAAAACCAAACAAAAACCTTGCAAGAAAACTATTTTTCCAATTGGATAGAAAAGCAACTGCGAAAGAGAGAGTTGAATGCAAGTTGGAAAAGTAGAGTAAGATGTTGTAGCAGCCCTTTTCTTTCACAGATTAATCCATTCTTTCAGCTGTCGATAGAAAAAATAATCTATGACAATGGCACACCATGCTTTCTGAAGTAGTTACTCCCAGCAAGCTCATTTTTAATTGTGAAATATGACAATTTAAAAAAAACACTGAAAGCATCATGAGCAAAAATTGTGTTACTGCCCACTGTTCTGTTTGCATTTGACAACACCGTTAAGAATAGTATCGCTTCTCATATAACAAAGCTTCTTAAACCAACAAAAGAGGACTCTTTAGCATAATTACCAAATCCTGCCAGATATTGACTGATCCGGAGTTTACAGACTGTCAAGATCAGTCCAACCGGATTTGTAGCTGTGTAAAGTTAAAAATAATTTCCAACAGACCTAAAAATCAAACAATATGCATTGAAATAAGGCATATAGATTATAGATTATTTGTAGTTTGCATGGCATCCACCTATCATCATATTCTGCAGATTATTGTTTTATAATTTGTATTAAACTAAGAAAGTCATTTTTAAATATATCCTTCTTGACACCACTAAAGCCCACCTTCAACTAGCAATGGGCAAGATTGACTAAGGTAGACTAAAATGCTTTGATAAAAAAACTAAATTTGAGCTATTATAATATATAATACATTTCTATAAAGTTGTGCTCACAAATTTTTGTTTTATATTTCATATTTGTTCTTATTTTTTCTCGACTAAATCTGGAATTTGTAAACTTTTTTTGATAATTCCAAATTTTCAATTTTTTTGGCCTCCAAAACAAATATAAAGTTTTGAACCTTATTATGATATTAAGACTTCTTTAATTTCAAATAAAAATTAAAATATTAAAAATCTTACACAATATTTTATTTGAGTATATAACTGTTTTGAATTTGATTTTTGGTAATTTTTCAGAATTTTCAAAAAATTTGGACCTTTTGAATGAATCAATTTTTTTAGAATTTAAGTAATGCAATCTTTCCCACGTTGGAATTTGTTTTTGCTAAATTATGATTTACTAAAAAACTGAATGATACCACATACTCCTAATTCATTGCATTCTGTCAAAAATATTATGCTCTTAAAATTTAACTGTCTGACCCGTATCTGTCTGCACGGCAGAACTCGTACAGTGCAGTCATCAGAAGTCATACCTTCACTATTGGAGCAAAACTATGACAGCATCCATAGCTCAGGACAAGCCATCCAAACTACTCCGAATAAACTCATAAACATATAGACTACATCAACTTATGCCAGTCCTTTGTAGACTAAATGGACATGACAACGAATCATTCAATCATGGGAGAGACATAAATGGGTACTTGAAATTATTCCTATTGGCTAGTTTTAAAAAACTAAATGATATTTCATTATTAAAGAATATACATACCATTCTTAAAAACAACAAGATAGCACATAGTAAGATACAGCATCCGGAGAGACAGAAAACCTTTTGTGGCAGTCTGCAAAAGATTGAAAGCTTTGCAGGACAGCCATTATTATTAAAAAGACTTCAAAGTTAGTTATATATCATCAATAAGAAGGCTTCATTCCAAATACTACTGAAATTGCTACGTTGCATTGAAACAGATGCGATACCTGATACGGTAAATTTTTAGGACAACCTAATATGGATAAGTCTGGATACGACATTATAAAAAGCATATATATTTTATATATGAAAAGAAAAAAGATATAACACAAAAATGTTTATACATATAAGTTTTGAATAGGATATTTTCATTAACTAAGAAGATGATTGTCATTGATTTTTTAATATTAATTTTTTTTTTCAATTGCATATTCTTCTCTTAATTTCTTATTGTGAATATAAGTGTGGGGATTCTAGAATATATTAGATATGGACCAAATAAAGATGATACATCTAAATAGATACGGTAACCATGTCTTATGTTAGATACAGTACCTGTGTTTGTTTGGATACGTCTGAATACTTCAGTATCCATGTATTTGGGTACATATAAATACGGTATCCAGAAAGTATTGTGTGTATCCATATCTAAATACAAGTATCCAAGCAATAGAATTGTCGGATATGGTAACCACGCAAAATTGTGCATTTTGTTCTGATCAAAAGACAGGACACATTTTACCAACATGAATAGCAACAAGATAAATGAACATATGTCACGCACAGAAAATTTAATCCAGGCAAGACTAATCTTCAACCTAATATGATGGACTTATTAGACATACCAGACAATATCAAAAACGGCCAGGAAAAATGCATTAGCAATTGAGTACACAAGAAACAAGAAAAAAAAAATGTGCATCCAACAGAAACAACTACAAAAAGTGCTTTAATACAATAAATTGGGCGTCTCCACTAGACCGGTAGTGAAGACACACTCCTGCATTTTTCAAGAAGATGTATGACAAAAACATGGGAGAAAAAACATTCAACAAAAGAAAAAAACATGCACCCAACAGAATTAACGAAAAATGTTAAAAGAAACGTATTCAATAGAGGGAAGCGTAATTCATCGCGTGATATTAGCTTAATCGGTTAGATTTCTCAATATTGTAATATCGATTATGTGGTGATGTAATATAAGTGAGATCCATTTCAATCCCATATGAGGGAGTAGTTGGCCCTCTTGCTTTCTAACCGATTCATGTGATGTTGTTCCCTTACAAGTTGTTTATTTCCAGTGGTATATTCTTATGTTGGAATTTCATTCCACTTTAATACCTTTTCTTCTACTACGTAGTAATGTTCTCTTACAAGTTGTTTATTTCCAGTGGTATATTCTTATGTTGGAATTTCATTCCACTTTAATACCTCTTCTTCTTCTACTTTGTAGTAATGTAATACAATACAGGTGGGACCCATTTCAATCTTATATAACTATTTGAAAAAACAGAAAACATGATAAAACCAATTGAAAAAAATAGTAAACTAATTTGAACAAATTAATTTATACTATGCAGGCCTAAAAAGTAGTAAAAGTATAAATAGTATTAATATTTTTTCCCATATACACAAGACCTTGAGATTATAAGGGCACTGTCTATTAGAATAAATGAGTAAAAGTATAGATTAATATTGAGATTAAAAGGGTACTGTCTAATATTCAAATTATAAAAAAGAAAAATTAATAAGATGGAATGAAAGGATGAGGGGAGGGTTTTTGGGAGCGACGGTGAGCGACCTTTCGGGTGGCAAGACAGAAGTAGGCGAAAAGCAGAAGGAAGGAACCAAACGGTCGGGGAGCGGCGCGCAATCGTGCAGCAAAACCACTCCCCAGTCGACGACGAACGAAACAGTGGACAAACCATCCTCTGAGTTAGGAAATAACCAAAACAGGAACATCAAGGGGAAAGATCCCCCAGACAAACCAGGCGACAACGGGGAAAAATGCGGCCAAATCTCCTACGCAGAGCTCCTCCAAGGCAAATCTCGACAGTCCACAGTCGCACCAAACGGCTTCGTAACTCAGCGATGCAATGTTCTATGCCCTAAACATCTCATGGACGGGTATGCCACCCGAGATTCTTTCTCCCTGGTAGGAAATTTCGTTGGAGGACGCCCGAACATGGACTCAATCCACCACTAGGCGGCAACCAAATGGAAAACCCTAGGAAATTTGGAGTTGTCTGCAATGTCCAGGGGGTTTTTTATGATCCATCTCAACATGCGAGAGGATGCAGAGTGCATTCTGTCAGGGGGTCCATGGTTTTTCGGAAGGAGAAGCCTTTTCCTCAAAAGATGGGAACCTGAGTTCGACCCAAAGACTCAGAGCATTAACTATGCTCCCATATGGGTCCGACTCCCAAATCTCCCCGCACACTTCTACGAAGACGCGCTCCAAGGAATAGCCCGTGCAATCGGAGAATTAGTCACCATCGATCCAGCTACCTGCGCCAGGACCCGCCTCACCCAAGCTCGGATTTGCGTCAATGTAAATCTGGAATCGCAACTTCCAAATCATCTTAACCTAATCTATGGAGCTTATAGACGGAGGCAACCGCTGGGATTCGAGAACAAACCTGCGTTTTGCTCGGGGTGCCAAACCCAAGGGCATCTCCCGTCCCAGTGCTCGAATCGCGGAGGCGCGAAGTCTGATCCATCGACTGCGGCCCACCCAGGCCAAGCTGACAGCTAGAAGACTAACCCCAGAACAAGACAGATCCTGAACCTCAAGAGCAAGCAACAGACCCGACCACCGCCACTCGGAGATGCACAAAAGGCAAGTAGTTTGTTCTCTATCTCTAACAAATTCAATTTACTTCACAATTCTGGTCCCATCGAGATGCTTGAGGAAGGAGAACTCCCTGTCGAGGTCTTCTATGTTTCAAACCCCATCCCCCAAACGTGCCCTAGCGCCAGCTCTCCCCAGGTAAACTCCTTTCCCCCACCTCCTCCGTGATCATCGCCTCCCCATCCCAACAACACCATTCCCTAAAGCACACCACCTAGACCCCCTCGGTCCCCCACCCCCCATCCCCAATGCCCCCACCTTCTGGGAACGAATCCCCCGCCTCTCCGGCTAAAACCCACACTGGAGAGGCTAAAACCCACAATGCAGTTTTTGACAGCGATGATTCTTCCCAAGAGTCCCCAGAACCCTGGAGCCCAAGACAGACCCGAAGCTTCAAAAAATCCCAGATTGACGTAGGAGGTGAGAGGAAGAAGGGCAGGTCCTCTGGCACAGAACGGAGAAGCCGGGACACTGCTGAGGACATAATCAATGGCACACAAAAAACACTGTTTCAAGAAATCGAAAATGTCATCAAGGAAGAAAGCAGAAAACCTAAACCACCCATGCAACAAGGCAAAGGGGGCAAAAAACCCTCCAAAAGTTCCAAATGATAAAGCGCAGCAGGAAGGGAACAAGGATTCCCAGTAGCCCCGAGAATTTGTCTTTAGGCAGTTGGACTGCCTGTGATTGTAGTGGAATTTTCCTAGTTATGGTTTTGCTGGTCGTGGTTTTGGAGGGCCAAGGTAGTAGGGGGTTAAGCCCCAAGATGGTTTTTGTTTGTTCTTTCCAGCTTTGTACTGATGGCACTAAGTATGCCCAATGTAATAGGGTCGGGACCCTTCAACCCGTACTGTAAATAAAATCTCTTTTACCTACCAAAAAAAAAGCACTGTCTAGTAAAGAACTCAAACTAGAATCAAACCTTTCACGAGAAATATCACTCACCATTCTACCAAAACAAACTTTATTACTATATTTTTATTTTATTTTCACCTAGCAAGGTCCGGGACTCAAATGCTACCCTTCACTTACTATAACATCTTCTTTCAACGCTGGCTTGAAAAGAAGGGGTACATATAATCACAAGAAGAATCACCTTATTCCTCCAAATGGCAAAGACACAATGCGAGAGAATTGGCCCTACAGAATTTTATGCAAGACTATTCATGAAAGGAGAACAGTAAGACACGAGGAAATTATTTCTGAACATTATGAGAAGGGATTAGCAACTATTATAACAGCATGTCTAGCAAAGTGGCCTAACTATAAGAACAATAAATTTACACAATCATCGAGTTAGAATGCCACTATCAACGTTTTAAGGAAGTTCCTGTTGGGAACTTGACTGGGCATGTTTTTAGGTTAGAATATTATAATCTGAGTGGTCTAACTGTAGAGACTTTAAAATTTTGAATAGAGATTCAAAGTTTAAATTTTGTGTGGAGTGCGATTGACAGTAAGATTGTACGCCATGTTTATAAAAGTATATTTAAATAACAGTATATTGGGTAAACAACATCCTCTTGAGAGTAGTCTGATATGATCTATGGTCTATAGAACTTTAAAAACTACTTTTCCCTTTTACTCTCCATCTAAAAAAAACCCAAGTTTAAATTCTGAAGAAGATGACCAGTTATACTTTGCAACCTGCTAAAAATAAAATTTAAATTTAAATTTAAAAAAAAAATGCCAAGGAAATGAACCAAAAATAACAAATATCTAAGGAAAACACGGAAATAGGCATTTGCAGTCGATTTGTTGAAGCCATTGAATTGCATGCATAGGAGCCTTAATTTGATAAATAAAATTTAGAGTTCCTTTTGAATGAATAAGGCTTTAAACCCTAACCCTAATACCGTTTTCCCCTATATTGTTCAAGATTATTCTCAATTTGAGTATTTATATCATTTAGAAAATGCATGCAAATATTGTAATCTGTGGAGCAGGGAACAAGAGCATACCTGGTTATTGAACCTCCAGAGTACTTTGTTAAACCCTTAAAACATATTCAATACACCCTTGCAAACCCAATACTACTCGCTCTTGTGCTGCCTAGCGATAGATTTAACTCGAGATTTCAAGCGTGAAAGGGTGAAGGCTATGCATTTGGCATAGATGTAACAATATTACAGTATTTGTGGGAATAAAAAGACTGGCGGATTATAATATGCTTAGACTGCAATTCGCAGAATCACAAGTGTTGTGTCCAGAGGAGTCCCATCCATAGCTAATGGCCGTCTCTTAAGTCTCTTAAATTCTGGGTTACGGTATTTTTGGATTGGGAATGTTATACGCAGGGCCTTTGGAGACCACGGGACTTGAAACTCTGTCCAGTGTCGAAGGGTCTAGAGAGGTTTTGGGTTAAAAACATGTTTTGGGTCTGTAACAATGTTAGATCTAATCTCTATAAACTTAGGGTTTTAAGATGTTTTGGATTAAAAAATGTCTTAAAAGCTTGCTAGTAAAATAAATAATCATCCAACTCATCTCCTCTGTAAAGTCTTCACCACTCTGCTAAACTTAGGGTTTTAAGATGTTTTGGATTAAAAAATGTCTTAAAAGGCTAGTAAAACAAATAATCATCAAAGAATATCAACCCATTTGTTGATGTGGTGAGCGTTTTCAGACAATGGACCTGGCACACATTTTGAGCGGTCAAATATCATGTTTCAACCATTGCAAAGCTGTCTAATCGGAGGTAGGGTTTTTCAGAATTCTCCTTCTGAAGTTTTTCTCCGACCACTTTGTTGAAAAGAGTTCTGAAAGGTTTAGGAAGTTGGTTTACATTCTATTTCAATTGGTCATTGTAAGAAACCTCTATTATCAATGTATAGAGTTGAGTAGTTTCCTCTTAACCATGATCCCAGAGTTGTACGAGAATTTAATACAAAGTCATCACATACCCATCCCCTCAGACACTCCCACGCCGCAGTTTGAACCTTGGACCTCCCGAAGAAGAACCAAAACCCAATGTTGCACCAAGGTAAAAGCATTAAGTATTTTATTTTTATTTTTAAATGCACTTTTAAGAAAATGTTTTAGGAACCGAGCGTAAGGTAGTTCAATTCCTAGTTGGACACACTTTTTTATAAAAAAAAAAAAAAAATTAACATTTAAATTTTTGTTATTTAAATTTTAAAATTTTGGTAAAATAGTATATATATATATAAAAGCGAAAAATTCCTTGTAGGGTCGTCTTGGTTTGAGAGACCACGAAATATGGTTTTACAGACCACGAAATATGGTTTTACACCATCAAAGTTACCGGGAGTCGCACCGACCTTGCCCGCACCAACATTATCAATTGGATTTTGGATACTCAATTCCGCTTTTTGGTAGGGTGAAAGATTTGAACCTAGGACCTCCTTTGGAGGATTGCCCTCTCCTCTCCAACTCATTTACAACACCTGAGTTTTAAGATATATTAAACGATATATTTTCTTTGAAAAAAAAATATATATATATATATATATATATATATATATATATATATATATAGAACATTAGTTAACTGCTCTTCTTTTTCAAATAATAAAAAAAAATTAATATAATTAAATGTGTGTTTTGTTATTTTCAAATTGGAGTATCTATGTATAAGAAGTTAGTGTTTTACTATGTTTCCTCTCTACACGTAGAAGAATACATTCCACAAGTTGCCCCACTCATAAACACTTTTAACACAATCTACCCACACCATCGTATTCATGTGAAGGAAAACCAAGTAATTTTGGCTAAGTCTCTATTCTCTAAAGGCGAAACATACATATATGATAAGTCCATACTTTCGATTGCAATTAAAAGGTGAAACCTTGGAAGCTTGACCTTTAGCATGAGCCAAGTTTCAAACAATTCTTGCTAAGGCACAATATCTCCAATGAGGCAAAGACAACCCATAAGTGTTCTAAGATTTGCTTGAAGAAATCACTTGACCTCGCATATCGAGGAGTTTGTAGGAAAATGATATGTTTTGGAACCATTTAACTATTGTTCAAGCATGTGTTGCCATGTGGTATCATCACCCTACCATCTCATTTTATTTTTATCATGTCACATGAAATATAATTGCTACCTTAGCTTTTTTTTAAAATTGGTTATACGGAATTGAAATGGCTTTATTTGTATTATATCAAAACTACATAGTGGTATTACAGCAATTTGGATATTATACATGTATTGCTTGGCAAAATTCAAACACGGTTCTCCTCCTTGAAATTGTTGGAATATATTACATTATTTGGTACATGCAAATGTACTACCTTGGATACATCTTTAGATTAGGAAAGAGTGTCCTCGTTTAGAAGTTGAGTATTTACTTTATACAATGTAATAAATGCACAAATATTATTAAAGAGTGCAAAGTATTTTGGTATTGTAAATGTGCATAATAGTCCATGTGCACGAGTCCATAGAATAAGAAGATGAAGAGTCTTTAGAAGAGCAAAGGCCAAGAGTGCTCTATATGAAGGATCACATCATATTATATATGTATCATTGTATGGACAGGACATGGACATGACAGGACATGACATGACTTGTAGTATGCAAGTATGGATACTTGAGTTCTTGATTCAATGGAGATACAATTTTTGTGAGCATTTGTTAATGGCAATTCTATGAGTTATAGTTGAAGTTATTTTTGAGTTTTATGCTTTTAGAATATTGTCATTATCATATATATTGCATTGCAACTTTATTTTAGATTTTTTGGTGAATTTTATCTTAAGTATTGCTTCAAAAGCTAACAAAAATTCAAGGAATTTAACTAGATAAGCTAGTATCATTTGATATTGTCACTTCACATTTTAACATCTTGCATTTAAGTTTTGGTTCAAAAAATGCATCAACACCTAAAAAAAATAATGCAAATTACCCCAATCTAGGTTGATGTCATTAATGGTACTACTTTTACCCCAAAACCTAATTCTTTTTCCCATGTCCACTACACACTATATTTTTCACTTTGCAAATGGATTTATCTCTTTTATGAAAATTGATTGATAAAATAAAAAAAGGAATTCCAACCCATCTATTGGCATGGTGGGCATTTTTATAAAGTGGTCTAGGCATGAATTTTGGATAGTCAAATCTCATGATTCAACCCTTGCCAAGCTATGTAACTGGAGGTAGGGTTTCTTGAGACTTTCCTTCTAAAGTTTTTCTCCTACCACTTTGTTGAAAAGGGTTCTTGCATTGAAAGCTTGGGAAATGGTTTGCATATTATTTCAATACTAGAAATGTTCTTTGTTTTCCCTATATCCATAGTAGATGTTTCAATTTGGGAATTATTAAAAGTAAACTAGATTTAGTTAATGCTTTGAATAGGACAAATTCATTCTTGTAATTTACATTCTTATGGCTAAAATAGGGTATTGACTAGAAGATCATTGGTCTCATGAGGAATTTGATAAAACAAAAACAATTAAATGTTTATTATTTTGAAGTTAAGGGAAAAAGGAACTCAATAATTTGTAATTCAAAATTTTGTTTTTTTTAAAGCTCAAAATTTTCCTTTCATGAATAGTTCTCATTTCTACAAATTTTTCTCTTTTTTTACATTGTCTATAATTTCATTGTTTGACTTTAAAATTCTTGTGTGATTTAATGACATGGAATGTATGATATAAACTACCTTTATACTGTTATTGAAGGTGTCATTTTGATGGATCAAGCAAGGAAAGGAAACACTTCAATATTGAACTTCAAATTTGTACATATATATATATATATATATATATATATATATATATATATATATATATATATATTCCTCGAAAAAAAGTCATAATTTTATATTAAGAAATTATGAAATTACTTTCTTCATATGCCTCTATATATATATATATATATATATATATATATATGAGAGAGAGAGAGAGAGAGAGAGAGAATATGATGTCTCTTGATTGTATTGAGAGTCTCTTGGTGTTTCCATTCTCTTTGAATCTTCCATAAGTAAATAATATAATAATTACCTAACATCCCCTTTATTACATTATTTGGTATACAAAGAGAGCTACAAATAATTCAAATTTGACATATGCAAGTACCTTTGTGAAAATATTTGCAAGTTATTTTTTAGCATGAATGTAGTGGAGCTTAATCTAGTAATTTTAAACTTGTTCTCAAATAAAATGACATTGAGCTTCAATGTGTTTTCATGAAATATTGAATTCTTAGTTAAATTTAGAACATCTTGATTGTCACAATTCAATATTGTTAGTCGGTTTTTTTATACACCCATATCTAATAGTATGTGATGTAGCCATATTGCTTTGCATGTAACTCCTTGTGTAGTGTAATATTCTATCTCTATAGATGAAAATACTAGTGTTTGCCATGTCTTGTTGTACTAAGAGATAGGTCCAAATCCTAGATGAAATACATATCCAGATATTGACCTCCTATCATCTACAGATCTAGCATAATTTGAGTCTATGTAGCCTTGTAGGAAAAAATACCATTCTTCTTATATACCATGTTATATTCTACTATACCACAGACGTAATGTAGTACCTTTTTACTACCTTCTAATGACTCACCTTAGGTTCCTACATGAAATTTGAAAGATAACTTACAACAAAGATGATATCAAGTGTGGTATTTGGTAGGTATATGAGACTCCTGATTAGCTTATGATAAAGAGTACTAGATACTTGAGGTGACTTATCATATATGGACAATTTTAAACCTGAATTTATTGGTGTTACCTTTGATTTACAATTTTGCATCCGATATTTTTCTAGTAGTGTCTTGGCATACTTTGTCTATGAGATCATAATGTGATTTTTTCTTTACCAAACTTCTAATCCAAGATAATAATGCAAAAGTTCTAGATCTATGTCATTCTTCAAATCATCTACCAGATAATTTGAGTTACCTATTATGACTAGATCATCAACATACAACACAAGTATCACTATATCATATCCAACTTTCTTAGTATAGATTTTTGCATTAGAGGGACTTCTAGTGAAACCATGTTGTAATAGGTGATCATTAATTTTGATGTACGAAACTCTAGGAACCTGCTTTAATCCATACACTAATTTTTTAGTTTGTAAACCTTTCGATGTTTTAAATTGACATCAAAACGTTTAGGTTGTGTCATGTATACATGTTCTTTGAGATCACCATTAAGAAAGGCACTCTTGACATTCATTTATTGACGTTTCTAAAAGAACTATGCTATCAGTATATAGAGTACACAAATAGAGGTCATCTTCACTATGGGTGTGAATGTCTCTGCATAATCAATTCCTTTATTTTGTGCCTAGCCCTTTGTAATGAGTTGTACCTTCTAATTATTAATGGATCCATTTTCATTATATTTGATTTTGAATGAATTATTTCCTTTTTGTAGATCAATAAGATCCCATATTTTATTCTTCATTTATATATATATATATATATATATATATATATATATATATATATATATATATATATATATATATATATATATATATATATATATATATATATATATATATATATATATTCTACATCCATAGTTGCTTTATCCTTCCTTGATGTTGGTTTTGAATTTTCCTTTATGAAAGCCATCAAGCCCAAATTAACTTCTTGTCATATAATACTATGACTATGTGGTCATGTGAAAGAGAGGTCAAGTAGTGCATCAAGTTTAGCATATTTGATGGTACTAGTGAGCCATTTTGGAGTCTTTTATGTTGTGATGGAACAATTGATACCATTTTATCAACAATTTCTCAAACTTCTTCATGAACTTCCTCATCTGACTCAACTTCTAAAACTCTTCATGAACTTCCTTATCTGACTCAATACTCACAATTAGAGATGTGGCATCTTTAGACCCCTTAGAATCCTTAGTGTTTAACTTATTTTCAAAATTTTCATCAAGCAACACATCTTTACTTATATGTAGTTTCTTGGTGACTAGATATACTAGTTGATAAGCTTTTGATGTATTATCATAGCCAAGAAATATACATGACAAAGTATTTGCATCCAACTTATTCCTCTTTTGATTTGGCACATGCATGTATGCTTTACTTCTTAAGAATTTGAGATGTTTAATTGAAGGATTCCTCCTAGACCAAGCTTCTTCAAGTATAACTCCTTGTAGTGCCTTTGTGGGAACTCTATTTAGAAGATAAACCATATGGAGATAGCTTCAACCCAATAATGTTTCTCTAAATTGGTTTCTATGAGAATGTAGTGAACCATTTCCATGATGGAATGGTTTCTTCTCTCAACAACCTGTTGTGGAGTGTATGCGGTAGTAAGTAATCAATTGATCCCATTCTATGCAAAAAACCTTGAAAAATAATTGGAGGTATGTACCTCCTCAATCTAAATGGACTTGAACAAAACACCTAGTTTTATTTTCTACTTATGTCTTGAAGTGTTAGAAATTCTTAAGTGTGATTGACTTTAGTTGCTAGAAATACACCCACATTTTCTATCAATAGGCATCTACAAACAACTGAAAGTACCTATATCTATTGAAATTGGCTAGCATGGATTGGTGTATATCACATTCAATGGTTATTTTGATGTATGAGTGCTCAACTCAAAAGGTACTCGGTGTTGCTTCCCTACTAAACAACCCAAGCATACTGGCAATGCAGGTGAAAGGTTGGATAGACCTAGCACCTTGTGATGTTGACTCAACTAAAGTAAGTATCTTGAACTCATATGACCATATATCCTATGCCAAAGGGAGGTAGCATCTATGGTGGCTACAAATAGTGCAACACTAGGAGATTATATGACATTGAGTGCAAACAAGCTAGTCTTGTATGAGCCTATTTCCATAAATTTATCATTTTTTTATGAAACACTTATTTTCTCCATCAGCTCAAAATTTGGCCACCATGTTTCAATCCAAAATTTGTGTTACATATAAGTTGTTTTTCAGTCTAGGTATATAGAGTACCTTTTCAATGGTGCATTTACCTTAAAGAAGATTGAGAGCAACATCTCCCACTCATTTGACATGATAGGTTTTATCATCAATAATAGTGACTAGTTTCTCATCTTTGGCTTAGAAGAAATCAAACCATACTTTATTCCCAATCATGTGCTTGCTATCACCTGAATCAATGCACCAAATATCATCCTTTAGTCTTTTCATCGCCTTGGACATTAGTACCATATGTGCCATTTTAGAATCATATTCTAAATCTTCATGTGCAACATGCCCTTCTTGTTGTTTTTGCTTGGGGTATGGTTTGGACTATTTTTTCAAAGGATGTTTATGATCTTGATCTCCTTAAGTCTTTATTTTCATAGATATGACAATACCTCTTTTGTTTTTTAGGTTATTTATATTATGATGATGAGGAGGAGGAGGAGGAAGGACTATTTTGTGGCTCCTTTTTATCAGACTTGGTGGAAATGAGTGCATTGTTTGTAAATCAATCCCTCAATTAGTTGGTTGCTTCTTTTTATTAAAGAAAATTCACCAACTCATTAAAGGACACCTTCATATTTGAGACTTGCAAGGAAGTGATTGATACTCAAAATGAATCTAGTATATTTCTAAGTATGATGGGTACTAAGCGCCTATCTTCCACTGTCTCTTCCATGTCATTCAATTTGGATTTCAACTCTACAACTCAAAGAAGAAATTCCTTAATACTTTCTCTATATTGAACTCTCAATATGTGGAGTTGAGACTAAAGATAAAGAATTATGGATTTATTCTCCCCTTCGTATATGGTAGAAAGTGTGTCCCATACCTCCTTGGATGTTTATGCTTTATAAATGTGTGGTTAAATAATATTTGTTGTGACAAGGGTGATGATAATTAGTGTTCTATCATATGCATCATCAAAATTTTGTTGGTAATATTCATCCTCTTTAGGTTGAGTGATTTTGCTAGTGACAATGTCCTAGAGTTTCTCAACCACCAAGATGGCTCTCATATTAGTCTTCTAAGTTTCAAATTTTGAACCTTTGAGTAGCTAAGATTTTATAAGAAAACAAATGTTGTTACCATGGTGAGGATTCCTTATAACTCTCCTTCACCAGTTTGATGTACCAAACCTTTCTATATACTTGCCCTTATTATATACCCATTGGTATGCATAAGAAGTTATTCCTCTTGATATACATGACTATACATGAGAGAGAGTTTAAGGTACTTGAAAGATAATAATATGAGGTACCAAGGTAGTATGGTAAGGAATTCACACTATCAATGACACCTGCTTAAAGATAAATCCTTGTATGTGGGTGTAACTTCCCTATATATTCATAATTTCTTAATTTTAGGGTTTATGTCTAGTGATAGTATCGAATAAGGTAGGAAATGATGGAGTGAAAGTATTAAGAGATTGATGACCTTATATCTCCCTAACAATTTAAAGGGTAAATACCTAGATGTCATTATGGCAACTTTATTAGGCTATAGACATAGAAACTCAAAGTGACATCATTACCTATAAACACGAGCCAAAGGTGTCATTGATACCAACCATTATGAGTGTGCTTAATGTGTGATACCAAAAAAGTATAATTTTTTTAAAATAAAATAACTTTAAAGTTTTAATGTATCGGTCATTGCTGAAAATGCACCTTTTACAAAAAAATATTTACCATCCTTCCATTAATTTTGTATTTATTTACCCCATAAATACAATAGGAAAATGCAAAATTAAAAATGTCCTTCTTAGGGTATAAAAAATATTAGCAAATAAGCTCATATATCATAGGTTTATAATTTTCAAAATCATATAATCTCTCACATAAACTCATTAAACTATTCAATAACAATAATGGACACTAATATCAAGTGGCATTGGCTCAACCTATTAGATTCCTCAAAATTGAAGGAGGATACCAAGGTTCAAATATTGCCAAGCGATACATGGATAATATCCAAACTTTGTTATAATACCATTATGTGGTGATGATGTAATATGGGTGGGACTCATTTCAATCCCTCATAGCCAATTAAAAAAATATTGGACACTACTAATAAATAAATATTTATTGAAATTACATCTACAAAAGCATGCATAAAGCAATGCTTCTTTGATTCTCTTGAATACATTCTAACACATAATACAGAGCTTTGCCTTCAATATAAACTTATATGAGATTCTTCATATGCACTTGACTCTTGAAATTTTCTCTTATCAAATTTTCAAGAGATGCAACCTTACATATTTCTTTCTTTACATAACATATCCCACATATTACATAATGAAAAAGACTCTCATGATTACACATAACTCCATACTTCTAAACTTGACACATCAAACTCATAACTCTCACACACAAGACATATCACACTCATAACTCTCACTTGATTACATGATACATATCCACACTTCACAACTTGACACATACTATTGACTCAAATAATAAACACACACCTTAATCTAAATATTTACAAGTGACCAAATAATATAGTACCTCCAACACCCCTTGCATTACATTATTTGGTCAGAAGGTCTTTTTCCTTCAATCTCTAATTATTGAATTTGTTCTTCAACTCTCGCTTTTGTACTACTTGAAATTCTAGCACTGTTCAATTGACATGTTCCTTGCAATGCTTGTCAACCTTTATTTCTTCTCATAAAAACAATTTAACATATCCATGATTCTATTCCATTATGATTAATAATCCATCCATAATTTATTTCAATTTTCTTTTTATAACATGTCTTTGGTTTAGTCTTTTCATAGATCTTACAATTATGAAGCATCCTTCATTTTGGTTCATGCCTTTTATTATTTCTTTCTTTTGTCCTTTTTTCAATAACTTTTGCTTTGTTATCAAAAACATCAGTGCCATAAGAAATTTTGAATAATTTGTATTATCATACTTGTCACATTATTTCTCAATTTGGTTCATACCTCCATTGTCTATAGTTATTTCCATAAGGGATCTTATTTCATTTTCTCCCTCATTTTTTGTTTCTTGAATTTCTTGAACCAAGTTTCCTTTTTTATTTTTTTTCTTATGGATGTTGTTGTTGCATTGATGGGTATTGAGATTGATATTGTTTGGACTAGAATATTTGAAAAGGTTTAATCATTTTATTCAATTTCTTTAGAGAACTACATCTATAATAGCTTGTAGTATGACCTTCCTTATTGCATATGTGACAATATATTTTTCTCCATGTAGGTTTAGATTGAGATGATGTAGCAATATTATTTGACATTTTTTCTTTGACATCAGATCTTTATTTGTCATTTCATCTCTAACCATATTTTCTATTTTATATTCATAGATAATGTTAACTAATCAAACACTATAGTTTTACTTAGCACTTGAAGAGAAGTGACTAAATTTTTTAATGTTTCTAGGAGTGCTCTTAATGTAACTTGGACAAGAAACTTTTCTTCCAGTTTTTCTCCCATAGTTTATAATTTAGCTTTTAGTTTAGATACTCTACAAAGAAAATATTATATGCTTTCTCCATCGTGAACCTTTAAAGAATACATTTGTGATTGCAAATGTAAAATGGTTGCTTCATTCCTTCAAATATTTTGTATAGTTTTTCTCAGGTATTTTTTGAAGTTTTCACTTCACTTATATGTGCCTGAATTCCATCTAATATACCAAATGTAATTAGCATAAGGGATTTTGCATCATCATATTTAAATTTTTGTATTCCAATTGTATCTTCAAGAATGGTTTTTGTTCCATTTACCACATCCCAAATATTTTCAACAATGAGTATTGATCTCATTTTGTTTTTCCATGGAGTAAAATTTGTCCCTTTTAGAAGTTGTGATTTAAAAATATTTTTTTTGCATTTGCCATAATAAAAATTCACTTCTTAATTCAATTATTATTTTTCTCCTTATGACTTATTTCAATTTAATTCTTCAATGTTAATTCAATTTCAACTCCTCTTCCTTATCAATCAATTCAAGAAATAAATCAATTTCAAATTTATTTAGTCTTCTTATATCTCCATGATTTTTTAATTTCAATTACTTCCTCTAAAATTTAATTTCTCTAATTATCCAATTCAAATTTCAAATAATTAATTTCCTTATATCTCTCATTCATTTCATTCTTTTAACACCTTATATCTCTTGAACAATTCAATTTCAAATTAAAATACTCTTCAAATAAAAACATGCCTTTCTCCTTAGCTAATATGAAAGTAAAAAAAGACCTCAATGGTGCTTATTTCCATCTCATCTATACGTAGAAATATCACCATGTTATTTGCATTAGAGCATCCATATTAAACGATATTCTAAGCATTACATAAAATGTATGATTCTAATTCTGATTTCATTGTGTTCTTCTCCAAGCGTTACTTATCCTCCAAATGTACTAGCATTTCTCTTCAACTATAACTTTGGGCCACTCTTATCCAATGCTATTCTCATGTTTGTCCACTCTCAAGCTCTATCTAACACTTATTTTTACCATACCTTTGACGTCCTTATGCTCTTAGAATTCAAACAATCTCTTGGCATCCTTCAGGTGCTTCTAAAAAATGCTTCAAATTATTTAAAGTCCTTATGCTCTCAAGAACTCTTTGATGTTCTTCAAAAATGCACTCACATTGCTTGCAATTCTTCTATTTCATGTTGACCCTTTGTTTCTCCAAATTACTACATGTCCTTCCAAATTGCACTACACTTCAATCTCCAATCCACTTCTTAAATCTATTTCTCTATCAATCTCCAATCCACTTCTTTTTCAATATCCAATTCACTTATCCAATCTTCTTCTCCATCAATCTCTGATGTTTCCTTCAATCTCTTTCTCTCAACCCTATATGACTAACTTAAATGGCTCTAATACCAATGTTAGCAAATAAGCCCAAATATCACTGGTTTATAATTCCTAAAATAATATAATCTCTCACATAAATTCATTCAACCATTCAATAACAATATTGCACACTAATAATAAGGAAATATTGATTTAAAATACATCTATAAAAGCATGCATAAAACAATGCTTCTTCGATTATTTTTAATACATTCGAACACATAATACAAAGCTTTTTCTTCAATATAAACTTATATAAGAATCTTCTTATGCACTTGACGCTTGACCTTTGCTCTCATCAGAATCTTGAGAGATGCAATCCTTCATATTTCTTTCTTTACATAACAAATCTCACATATTACATAATGACAAATACTCTCATGACTACACATAATTCCCTAATTCTAAACTTGACACATCACACTAATAACTCTTCACTTCTAGACATGACACCTCACACTCATAACTCTCACTTGATTACATGACACATATTCACACTTCACAACTTGACACATACTATTGACTCAAATTATAAACACATGCCCAAATCTAAATACTTACAAAGGACCAAATAATATTATACCTCCATTTTTTTTAATTTATACTTTGGTTTAAATGGCCAACTCTCCTACTTAATGCTTCATGTGTAACAAAAAAGGAAAAAATTATTTATAAACCCCTTTTAAAAATATAATTTTAATGTAAACATGAGAAGCAAGGAGTTGAACTTTAGAACTCTAGCTTCAATGTTTTCAATTTTTTTGTGATGTCAATGTCACTGAAACATCTATCAATTTCTTCTTCAACTTTGGAAAAGACCTTTTCAAATCTAGTTATCACTCGACTTATCAAATGATTTCATGCCAACAATATATATTATTAGAATAAGACAATGTCTACCATAAAGAAATTTAATGTTTTTAGGATGAGTCTTTCGCATGTGAATGGGACAAAAAAAATGGGCAAAGCATCAAGGTAAGTTTTCGGGTCCTTCCACTCTTCTTTAGAGT
Source organism: Wollemia nobilis (assembly GCA_028583015.1). Classification (NCBI taxonomy): domain Eukaryota; kingdom Viridiplantae; phylum Streptophyta; class Pinopsida; order Araucariales; family Araucariaceae; genus Wollemia; species Wollemia nobilis. Next base: position 11,151,467 of record JAQPPZ010016467.1, read on the forward strand.
TGAATTATATTGAACAAAGAGGATGGAAACCTTCAAATTCCAGTGCTAAGTTAAAATGGGGGAATCAAGCTCCTTTGTAAGGGAATTCATGACAACATCGACTGATCTCTTGATCCTTCTTGTTTATGAAAACACCTGAAACCTTAGGGATGCCATCAATATTGTTCACAATCCTTTAAAATTTGATGCCAGTCAATATGTTTGGAAAACACAAGGCTTCCTACTCTTGGATAGACAACAAGCACTATCACATGAATCTAAGAACAATAATTTGCAATGATCATTTGTTTGATATCATAAGTGCTTATAGTGGCTAGAGTAGCTCTTTATATACAAAACTATTTAGTTCACTTTCGATAGTATTTAAAAAAAAACTGGGCACATTGAGGGCATATTTAACTTGACATGGTAATCAAACTCCCATTACATATGCTCAGCTTCCTAAATTTCAATAAAAAACTCTGTAGATTTCGGATGCTCAAAAGGGGGTTTCATTCTTGTGATGGTTCATAATCCAATTTTTTTTATTATGGTGGAGGATTTGTTTGTAGTGGTAATTGATCTTCCTGCTTGTGATGTCCTGCTCTGATACTAATGATGGATCAAGCAAGGAAAGACAAAACTTTAATATTGAAATTAAAATTTGTACATATATATACAATAGGATATCTCTCAGTTGTCTCAAGAGACTTTTAGTATTTCCCATTCTCTTCAAATATATCATAAGAAAATAATGTAATAATTATCTCATATTTTTCTCATGATGAGCTTTTTTATCTTATTTCCATTATTAGGAAAAATACTAAGTTTTACCTTTTATGCATAATCAAAATATCAAAAGAAATTTGTTTAATATTGTAGTCCTTTCTCCTTGAAGTCTTGGCCAATTTCACAACTAAAAAAAAATCTTATTAAGTGTTGATCTCTCCATGGATGTGGATTATTTATCCTTAAAATGCATCTAGTATCTTTATCCTCATTTTGATCATTGTGTTCTACAACCCACAATGAGTAAAATTTGCTTAAGTATCCCTCTTTGTATAAATGGAGATGTCAAAAAAATCCAATTCATAGGTGATCTCAACCTTGCATCTCCTATTTAGGGAATATAACTCTACATTCCATGGTGGATGTCCTTTTCCAAAATTTTCCCAATTCCAATTTACTCTGTAAGTATGGAGAAATCAAGTTGACTTTTTGTTTTTCCAAAGAGATGTATGTTGAAATTCTTAACCTTTAAAATCTACATTATTAGTCTTCTAAAATAAAAACCAAGTGTTGTTTTTCTAAAAGATGTATTGATTTGGTTCTCAGTAGATGATACAAACTTTCTTCTAAAAGGTTAAATTCTCTATTTTTTGCAATTTTTTGTTTGTAAATAGTTTTTAGTATATTTTCCTTTAGAGGAAGAAAAGATGTTATTTTATTAGTAGGCCTTGGTATTCCATAATTGCAAGACCTAAATATTTCAAAGTCTTCTTATGTAAAGTTCGAAAAATCAATGAAGTCATTTTATCATAAGTTTATCAAGGTTTATTTTTCACACGCCTTTTCTTTGTAAGCCTAATACATGGAATATTTGTGTTAAAATTTTGTTTCATGTTGAAATTTCTAAGTATGTACTTTCTAGAGAAGATCTTTTGGAATCCCAATTGATATCATTATTGATGATAAATCTTTCATGTTGCAAAATTACTAAAGTCAATTGTCTACATCTTCTTCCACTACAAAAATGAAGTTCAAGTATACTTTCCTATATAAAATAACTTTGACTTCTATATTGATCAAGGTTACAAACACAAAATGGCTATGGGAGACTATGAAAATCTAACTAGGGTGGCTACTCTAGAATTGAAATACAAGAAATTTAAAAATTCAAAGATAATGAGTACTTTAGTTTTCAAACCATCATCTCTTGACCTAAACTAGTTTTTGAATATGCCAAACACTTCAATCCCAACATTATAAATTTTAAATATAGAGGGAAAGAGACTAGATAATATTAGCATAGCAATAATCACTATAGTGTTGAACTTAGTAGTTAAGTCAACCTCCACCTCTTACACTTAAAGAGACACTCTAGAGCAATAGAGGTAGAATAGAGTAATAATATAAATTATGTGGGCATTAAATGAGTAAAATTAAAGTACCAAACTACTGGTTTCAAGGCAAGGGAAAACAAGCATAAAAGTATTTTCATTGACAATCTTGGAGGCATTATTGTCTTGTTAAGAAAATTGGGTGAAGAACTAGTTTCCTATAGATTTTAACCTTGAATATACAACTTTCTAAAGTTGAGTTTTGTTAAGAAATCCAAGATTTATTGGTCTTACTTGATCAATTAACAACTCTACAAAAAACTATCCAAGGTTGAGGAAAGTAAAAAGTTTTTTTATGACTTCTTACTTATTTTATATTCTTCTTATAATGAATTCCTAGGCCAAGATGGTTGGGGATTGAAGAAAATTTGAGCAAGAAAAACTTGCACCTATATATTTTTTGGTATTTCATGCCAAGAGATGATTCAAGAATTACATCTATATTGGTAATAATTTCATTAAACCAATGATGAAAAATATAATAGGGGATGCTAAAATAAGAGTCTCATGAGAGGCCATGAAGGTCATTCATCCCATAGCAAACTAGTTCATCCATGTACGCTCAAAATATGTGTTAAGGTTCTCAGTTGGGATTCAATGCCCTATTTTATAGCCACATTTTGTAACAAATTATTTTGTAGCAATGGTTTATTTGAGGTAACTAAAGACTTTAAATGAAATTTAAGAGAAGTTACATATAACAAAACCAATGAAGTTTATATTCACTCTTGGAAACTATTCTTGCAAAAAAAATCTTAAGTAGAATAGTTGGTAGTAGATATTGAGAGTCATGAATTAGAATGAACTTGAAGGATGGAAAATATGATATAAGGGGAGTCATGTGAGCCTTGTATTGATATCACTCAAATATTATCTTTAATCATCAATCAAATCTTGAGGAATACTATTGGGTAAAGTATGATAACACCATATGAGTTGAAATGATATATGCTAGTTTTGGAGGATACCCAAGATGGACCTATAAAGAGAAAATGAGTCCTCTTGCTAGTAAAGAGAAAGTCAAAGAATCCACTATTTCATAGTAAGAAGGATGAAAATATCCTTGAATAATGAAATGGGTCCTCAAAAGAGATAATAAGTTATCTTCTAATGAAATATAGTGAGAACAAAGGGTTGGAAAACAAGTAATAGAGAAACTTGGATGAAATGATCCTATAGTTGAGGTACCAATATCATTCATATCTCTTTCCAGTGCCCGTATTGAATATGTAAAATGATTTAGAGATCCAAGTTCCCCTCCCTTAAATGATTAACCTGTGGATATAATATACCCATAGGAGTGTGCAAACCACAGGCATAAAAAATCCTTAAAGGGGAATATCTTCTACCTCTATAAAAAAATAAAAGAAATGAGACAATAAGAAATCAGAGGATTAGGGTATCTAGCAAGATATGGGAATAAAAATGGGGGTGATGATGGATATGAAAATTAAAAAATGCACCTCTTTTAACATTTCATCTTAAAAGAAAAATAAGAATGGTGATGGAAAAATGATAGCATTGAATTAATTTCTTTTCAAAAATAAGAATAAGTTTTACAAGGGAAAAATAACATAGGTGATAAAGAATAACAAACTAGTAGAACTTAAGAAAAATTCCTTGCACAAGATCAATTTGATAAAAGGAAAGGATATGGCAAATATTTTGATTTGGATGATTTCTTTACAAAGATCCTAGAGATGATACAACTGAAAATTCAAATTGAGAAAATTGTTGAAAAGTCTACTAAGATTTATCCAAATCATTTAAAATAAAAGAGGAGGAGAGATAAGATAAAATGGAAAATGGATCTTATTGGAAAAATAATAAAAATTAAGATTGTTTAGCCTAAATTTGGACTACCATAAGAAAAAAAGTTTTCCAAAGAAGACTATGAATACACCACCACAAATCTCCCTCTTATGGATGCTCAAGGGAAAATGAACATGACATATTCTAGTGCTATCATAAAAAAAACACCAAGGATCTAGAAGAAGAGAATGTCAAACTCAAACAATGAAATGATTATTTTAAAGAATTGACAAAGAATTTTTTCAAACCATTGAAAGCTCCTTAACCTGTTGAGTCCTTTGAAGAAAGCATTAAAATTTTGATATTCAAACTGTAGGGAAAGGAATGGATAAAATTCACATTTATTTCTAGAAATAAATAGAATCAATTGTTAGGATCTCATCCTAACCCTTAATGTAATAACTTCCTTGATGTAATAATTCCTAGTGAACGTGGGTAGTACCCATGATTAATATTTTGTAATGTTCTAAGTTTTAGCTTAGGTAGTGCCTATGACAAATGGCACCCTTTTTATGTAACACATGGTAGATAGGTGGCATTGTGCATGTAATTCGTGTGGCATTATGCATGTAATTCGAGTGGCATTGTGCATGTAATTCAAAGTGGCACTATGCATGTAATTCGGGTGGCATTATGCATGTAATCCAGGTGGCATTTTGCATGTAAGCCAACCTTGGAAGGAAACTCCTTAAATACCCGAAAAGGCACCAATGTAACCATATTTTTGCAAAATTAATGAAGTATTGAAGGAGGTTGCCCCCTCGAAGAGGCCTCGCGATTCTGTCTTATTGTGAGATTGTTCTTTATGCAAATTTTTGTTATATTAATGTGATGTTTATGTGAGTTTATTTCCAAGCAATTGTGTGAGAGTGTGTTATTTGAGTTTATTTTATAGCAGGATCTTAACAAGTGGTATCAGAGCGCTTTCTAGTGGCCAAGTTCTCGCCGCAACCGCAACGATTCTTGCCATCCAATCCGCCCTGTTAGGTATAAATTTTGTGTGTTTTTTCCATTCCGTTTTTCCTTATTAAAAAAAATCCAAAAAAAATACAGTGTTTTTTTTTTCCAGACCAAAAACAAAAAAATATATTGTTAGTTGAGTAGGTAGAAACCCTGTACCGGGGGTTTTAAAATATCGCGAAGGATCTGTCGTTATTGGCTAAGCTAGATAGCCCATAAAGCGTCTAGTGAAGTGAGGGGCGATCAGGCTCCAATACCCAGGCCTCAGACAGAACTCGCGCACGGACTTGAGCTCCCACGTATCTTCGGGTATATCGGGAGACCATCTAGGATTAAACAAACTTTTAGCCATTAGGAAGCTCTTCGGCCTTGTATTACTCATAGTCTACGGGACACAACATCCCGGACGATTACCCTCCCGTATTGTCGGAGAGGCGAGTAGTGTGCTCAAGGGTATGTGTGGAATCCTCCTTGAGTAGTGGCCCGAAATATTGGTCCGAGCACTATTGTTCGTCACTGTCGGTATATTAGAGGGCCTATGGGTGGTACATACTCCTATACTTAGCATTCCCTGGTTCTGTTAAAACTTCAACCTGTAAAAAACGCAAAAAAATAAAAAATAAAAAATAAAAATAAAAATCCAAACATCCCTGTTCGTAAACCCGCATTTCAAAAGTGAGCATATGAGAAAGGAGTCCTCTACTAAAAAAATAATGAAGGGACATGCATTCGGGATAAGCCATGAGGGTGACACTTAAGTTGACAGTCTGGAGAATAACAGTAAAATTTACAGATGGCGATCACAATCAAGTCGACCAAGTCGGAGAGGTCAAGACACAGTCGAGCGAGAATTCATCGTCTTTCAGGGTTCGAACAGAATCGTCATATCAGCCACCCGCAAAATACAGAGAATCTTGAGTGTGAAACACGGCCAGCTATAGATAGTGCTCCAAGGACCCAACTTTTGCTCAGCAGCTCGTAATTAGAAACCGTAAACACCGTTAGACTCAAGAAAATAGGAGATAAAAAAAAAAAAAGGTGCCAAAAAGTAGTGTTGAGAGATATAGCTCATTGTGACCACCTCCTTTAGCTGATCATTTTGATATATAGCACCCAAGCACTTTTTTGGGCACTTACTAAAAATAGTAAGTCCTAAAAATTCAATTCTATTTTTAGTAACTGGTCACAAAAGGTCTAAAAAATGGCCCAGGGTACCCGTGGACACCGGAAAGAACTAGAACACTTGGAATCCCTAACAAAAGCCATTGAGAACTTGAACTCGGCTTTTCACTCCATAAGGGAAGAAGTCCAAGGTCTTCGCCTAGAGCATGAGGCCACTAGCAATCGCTTAGAAGAAGCATTGACAAAAGTAGACAACAAACTGAGAAGAGAACCACCCAAATCGGAATACCAAGCTGAGAGTTCTACAAGGAATCGTGACCATGATCCACCCTTTAGAATGCCCAAATTGGACTTTCCCAAATTCAGTGGGAAGGATGTTGATGGGTGGCTATGTCGGGTTGACCAATTCTTTCGACTTCATAATGTACCCATATTTCATCGAGTCCAGATGGCTTCCTTTAACTTGGAATCTGAGGCTCTACACTGGTTTCAATGGTTGCGTCTTGCCTACCCAAATCTCTCTTGGGAGGATTTTGAATCCCAACTACTCACTCGATTTGGTCCTAGTGAGTTTGAGGACTTTACAGGAGCCTTGACCAAACTGCAACAAACAGGGTCAGTCCGAGAGTACCAAGCTCAATTTGAGAAATTGGCCAATAGGACAAGAGGATTGAGTGAAGGGTTCTTCCAGAGTTGTTATATCAGTGGGTTGAAGGTGGAACTCCAAGCAGAAGTAAAAATGTTGAAACCACGAACTATGATGGAAGCTATCAGTTTGGCCCGTTTGGCCGAATCTAAACTCTCTGCCCAAAGACACCCATCAAAGTTTCCTCAAAATAGACCTTCATTTCCTCCTAGAGCCCAACACCTAGATGATAATAAACCCGCTGCACCCAAGCGCCTCACCACCGAAGAGATGGATGCACGTCGTGCCCAAGGATTATGCTACAATTGTGATGAAAAGTTTTTCAAAGGGCATAAGTGTGCACACAAAAAATTGTTCTTGATAGATGTTGAAGAACCTGATACCGCTGACGAGAGTGATGAGGATGAGGACCCTCCAGAAATGAAACAGGAACCTGAGACAACAATTACAATCCATGCCCTTGCAGACATTACTACTCCTCAAACCATGAAGGTTACAGGATTTTTCAAGGGCCAACGTCTTTCCATCCTTCTGGATTCAGGAAGCACGCACAACTTCATTGACCCTAGAGTTGCTCAACGGGAAAATTGCTATATCCACACTTGTAATTCCTTTGAGGTCATGGTAGCCAATGGGGGAACCTTACCTTGTAAAGGAAAGTGTCGCAATGTTAAAATCAAGATAGGGGACTATGAACTCAAGCAGGACATGTTTGCCCTCCAGCTGGGTGGATGTGATATTGTTTTGGGATCCCAATGGTTGAGTACGTTGGGCACTATCGGTTGGAACTTTGCTGAACTCTGGATGCAGCTTCTCCCGTAACGGACAAACACACATCATCAAGGGCTCCCCGACAAGAACACCTCAAATTATCGGCTCAAACGGCATGGAGAAATTGCTAAAAAAAATCATCACGTGGGGTCATTGCACAACTATTCTCCATCCAACCATCCACATCTCCAATGGGTGAAATCCCACAAGACATGCAACAGATTCTCCCCAAACAAGAGGCCATCTTTTCAGAACCAACCACACTACCACCGCATCGCTCTCACGACCATGCCATTCCATTATTGTCGGATAGTACACCTCCCAATATCAGACCACCTTATGAGCGACTCAAGCGCACCTTATTTTGGAAAGGTAGGAAACAGGACATTCGCTCTTTGGTGGCAGACTGCGACATAGGTCAAAGGATGAAAGGAGAAACAGTGCGCTCTCTGGGCACTCTTCCACCATTGCCAATACCGGATCAGGTGTGGACTGACATCTCTAGGGACTTCATAGAAGGGCTACCTAAATCTGGAGGCAAGTCTCGTTATTTTCGTGGTAGTGGACCGCCTTTCAAAGTATGCTCACTTTTGTGTCCTAACCCATCCTTACACAACATTCACTATTGCCCAAATTTTTCTTGACTCCATATTTCACCTTCATGGCATGCCAACCTCCATTGTATCTGATCGTGATCCCACCTTTACTAGCAATTTGTGGCAAGAGTTGTTTAAGTTGCAGGGGACTCAGCTCAAAATGAGTTCAGCCTACCATCCGCAAACGGATGGTCAAACAGAGGTTGTTAATAAATGCTTGGAAACTTACCCTTGCTGCCTTGCCTCCGATCATCCTACTCATTGGGCAAAATGGCTTTCTTTGGCCGAATGGTGGTACAACACTTCCTATCATACCGCCACCAAACTCACACCGTTTGAGGCAGTTTACGGGCGCCCTCCACTCACGCATTCCTCCTACATTTCGGGCAGCTCCAAGGTACAGGTTCCATCAACACTCCCCGAATTGGATGAAGAAGGCTCCATCTTACTTGCACCAAAGCAGCTGCTGGATCGTCGAACTCGCACTCTGCGCAACCGTACCATTACAGAGGTCCTGGTTCAGTGGCGTGGACTTCAACCTGAGGATGCTACATGGGAGTCTCTCCATCAACTCCAAAGCAACAGTTTCCTCATTTTCAGCTTTGAGGACAAAGCTTCTTCAAGGAGAAGGGCATGTTAGGATCTCATCCTAACCCTTAATGTAATAACTTCCTTGATGTAATAATTCCTAGTGAACGTGGGTAGTACCCATGATTAATATTTTGTAATGTTCTAAGTTTTAGCTTAGGTAGTGCCTATGACAAATGGCACCCTTTTTATGTAACACATGGTAGATAGGTGGCATTGTGCATGTAATTCGTGTGGCATTATGCATGTAATTCGAGTGGCATTGTGCATGTAATTCAAAGTGGCACTATGCATGTAATTCGGGTGGCATTATGCATGTAATCCAGGTGGCATTTTGCATGTAAGCCAACCTTGGAAGGAAACTCCTTAAATACCCGAAAAGGCACCAATGTAACCATACTTTTGCAAAATTAATGAAGTATTGAAGGAGGTTGCCCCCTCGAAGAGGCCCGCGATTCTGTCTTATTGTGAGATTGTTCTTTATGCAAATTTCTGTTATATTAATGTGATGTTTATGTGAGTTTATTTCCAAGCAATTGTGTGAGAGTGTGTTATTTGAGTTTATTTTATAGCAGGATCTTAACATCAATCCATCCACTCAAATATTGTACATAAACTATATAAAAAGGATGAAAGAGAGAAAGATATAGTGGGTGTAGGCACCATAAAAATCACTATACTATCCATAGATAAGAATCACCATACTTTGATGCAATGGGTGAAGTGGTTGGGGTATTTATACCAATACCAAAACCCCAATTACATAAATTAAATTAACCTAAGATGACATAACAAGAGGGATTTTTTTGGAATTCACACCTATTCCTATATACAAACACAAGCAATCCATCCACTCAAATATTATACAAAAAATATAAAAAAAGGATTAAAGAGAGAAATATATAGTGGACACCCATAACCACCACACATAATCATTATATTATCCATAGATAAGAATCACAACACTCCAATACAATAGATGGAGTAGTGGTGGGTATATATACCAATACCAAAACCTTAATTACATAAATATATTTTGCTTAAGTTGACATCACAAGAGGGATGAAGGTTAATTACATGTTATATGGTGTGTTTAACCATATCAATATTAACTATGAACCATAGGGATTACATAATAAAATATTACAATAAATTAAATATTTTGTACAATGGTTGCCCTTAGGCCTATACATTATTACATCATATAATGTCAATCTTGGCCGTGAATTATATTACACTTTTAACACCCCCTCATTATCTAAATTTAGAGGCCAAGGAGAGAAGATATTAGTGAAAATACTATATTCCCTCCATAGTAGATACTCTAATGGATCTCTTTGGTTGAGGTAAAGCCTTCTAAATCCTCTTCATCTAAAAAATGTCCACCCATATTTAGAAACTTAACTTCAATGCTTTACAATTTTAGCAAACAATTCTTTGTTGGATGTCCTTCCCTCTTATAGTATCCACAAATGGTCTTTGACTTCTTTGAAGACTAAGCCTAGACCTTGGGCCTCTAGGTCTTATCTTTCTTAGGTTTGAGTTTTTTTATGAGCCTATATTTATGTACCATCACAATTCTTTATTGCCACCTAAAAATAAACTAGGAGAGACAAAATATTATCAAGAGTAAGAGTTTTTTGAGATTCCAAGAACATAAGAATTGTATTAACCATGAGGTTCAACATATTAAAGGAGAGAATTAGTAAAATCTTCAAGAATTCAACATCATTTTTCTTTTTACCTCTAGAAGATGCCTTATCTACTCGCAATACCTTAAATATTACAATATAATCCTCAATATTATCAAACTCAAACAATTTGAGAGAAGAAACCGCTAATTCAAAGTGACTTAATTTAGTGGTATTTACTTTCCCAAGTAACTCATACAATTTTGACCATACCTTGATAGGTTCACTTTATTCATGGAAAAGCAATTTTGGTTCAATAAATAAGGATAATATATGAAGAGTTTTTTCTTGTTGTGAATACTACATATTCACTTTATGGTTATGGAGGTTATGAAAAGTTGAAAAGTATTTATAACTCCGAACCTCACACCTTTTTGATTTCACATGTCTATATACTTTCATCACATCAATGCAAATGTTGATAACAGTTGATGAATCTATTCTACATTTTTAATATTTTATATTAAAGTAGATTGATATCAGAACGAAGCTTCATTTGTGAAGGTGATCCAGTTGTTGAGTAGTAGGAGATATCTCTTAAATTTTATGAAAGTATGCTACCATTGGTGATTCTAGAAAGGATTAGATCTAAGTTTGAGCAAGGAGAAGACCTCACCATTGGAGAAGAAAAAAACCTCTTTTTATTCTTGTTTGTGTTTGTAGAGTTGTAGATATTTATTTCATCTTAGAGTTGTATAGATATTCAAGAAAAATTAAATTTATGTCATAGGATTTGTCATCATGAAATTTATTACTACCACCTAAAAAATAAAAAAGTGTGCTATCTTATGGTGTAAGAAACATGCTATCTTAAAAAAATAATGAGCTATCTGGAGCATTACACTAAAGTTTGACACATGTTGGAAATCTTCTTTGTCTAAAGTTACCATTTAAAGCTACTACCATGTAGAACTACCATCTAAAACTATCATCTAGATCTACTATCATTTGGAGTTACTACCATATAAAGTTGTTATCGAGAGCTACTATCATCTAGAGACTTATCATCTAAAGTTGTTGTTGTCTAGAGTTGCTATTGTCTAAAGTTATCATATGGATCTATGGTAAAAAAAAAGTATCATCTAAAGTGAATTTGGAATCTATCATCTATTGATTAGGTCATATAGTAACAAGGTCATCTAAAGATGCACAAGGATCGTTTATTGTGAAGTTGTCATCTAATAGTGAAGTGTCGTAAATTGAAGGCTTGTGCCACAAATTTAAAATACAAATGAAAATAAAAAAAACTACTACCTACATTTTACCAAGAGGAAAGTCTTGAACTATTACATGCAAAAAAAAAACAATTTAGAAATGGAAAGGAGACACAGTTATATTTATTTTTTAAATAAATAAATAATAAATCTAAAAAAATCCCACACTCTCCATGGGAAGGCTATTTGAAACCTTAAAAAAATATTTTTATTCTTATTGTTATTGAATGCATGTGATGAGATGATGATTTAGCCTTTTTAACCCTAGAAGTTGATGGAATATTGTTGGAATATATTACATTATTTGGTACATGCTAATGTACCACCTTGGGTACATCTTTAGATTATAAGTGTGTCTTAGATTAGGGTTTGAGTATTTACTTTATGCAATGTAATAAATGCACAAGTATTGTTAGAATGTGCAAAGTACTTGATGATGTAAATGTGCATGTTATCCATGTGTACATGAGTTCATAGAATAGGAATATGAAGAGTCATAGGTAGGTGGAAAGCCAAGAGTCACATCTCATTATATATACCTTTGATAGATAATATAGGTGAGATAAGGTAGATAGCATAAGGTAGAGGAGTAGTAGATGATATGCTAGATACAATGTAGAGCATGTAAGAAATATGGAGAGTATGAGACCTCCATTTTATATCATTGTACTATTTTTATGAGCCTTCATTAATGGTAATTTTATGAGTAGTTACAAAATTTTCTTATGAGTTTTACATGCTTAGTATATTACCATTATCATATATTTAATATTGCATGCTCATTTTATATCTTGTGGTTGATTTCTCATTAAGTATCTAGCATCAAAAGCTAACATTGGTATCAAAGCACAAGGTAGATTGATAGGAGATAGGGAGAGCCACAAGAAATATTGAGAGGAGATAGAGAGATTTTATTTTCAATAATTTTAAAGTTATTTTTTGGCTAGAGTCTTTCCATAGGGTTGTAGGAAAACTCGTGAAGACTAAGACTCAACATAGATCTCATTCTACTAGATTAAAGGATAACTAGTAAAGTTTATTGACTTTTAGAGATCTGGATATTTGCATGTATTTGCTTGCTACTATCTAAGTTTTTATTGCAGAAAAAGTAGACATTGAAGATAAAGGAGGTCCAAGAAAAAGGTCCCATTGAAAATTGAAGGTTGAAGATTGAGGAGAACCAAGAAGGAGGTCTCCATAGAAGCTTGAAGATTGAAGATTCCAGATTGAATATTGAGAAGGAAAAAAGAGGTCAACGGATCCCTATTGAAGATTGAAGAAAGAGGAGACTAAAGAAAGAGGTCCTCATAGAATAATGGATATTGGAGATTAAGGAGAACCAAGAATGAGGTTCCCATAGAAGATAGAAGACTCAAGATTGAAGAAAGAAGAAAGAAGAAAGAAAATCTATTGCAAATTGAGGAGGAGACCCAAGAAAGAGATCCCATTGAAGAACTTCTAGATTTGGAAGATAGAAGATAGAAGATTGAAGATAGAGAAGGACTAAGAAAAGTCCTATTGAAGATTTGAGAAGCTACAAAATTTGAAGATCCAAGAGAAGAGATCTCAAGAAAACTTGGAAGGAGAAAGAAGAAGAAGGCTAGAGAAGCCCTATTGAGAAATTTAAGAAGTGGCCATTGGAAGAAACTCATGGTAGAAGATAACAAGGAGTAGATCATGAAAGAAGAATTTGGGACAATTACTACCATCCACCAACAAGCCCAAAAGAAAGAAGGATTTGGCAAGAAGTTAGCCAAACTTTGGAAAGGATTTTTGAAGATCTCAAGACATTCAAATTCTTGAATAAGAGACCAACCAAATATGTTAGATCTGAAGTGAGAGCTGCGAAGGAGAAAGAAGCTAGAAGAGGCCACAAAATTTGAAATTTTTGAAGATAACCAATAGAGGATTTGAAGGTTGATTTGCAAAGGAGAAGATTGTTGATTTTATAGTAGAAGTTGAAGAGTCACAAGACAACAAATTGAAGGTGACATATAGCTATGATTTGGAGAATATTTGGGCAGATTTTGAAGTGCCCTTGAACAACCAATTGAAGGAAGGCTTGATAGCAAAAGAAGATAGCAATTTGGAGAAGTTAGGAGAGATTCTTGGATAGCAATATAAGGAGAAGAAATCAAATTTTGAAAGCAACAATTTGAAGAGATTTGAGCTATAAATTTGAGAAGTGTTAAGAGAATATATTTGAGATATAAATTTGAGCAGCATTAATATAAGATATTAGAGCTATGTTTTGGAGAATTTAGGGATAAATTTGAACAACAAAATAGAGGAGGAATTAACTGCATTTGAAGCTGCAAAAATTATAGAGTTTTGGATAGCAAGAGGGAAAAATTTGGACAACACTAATAGGTGTAAATTTTAGAGTTCGAAAGAATGAATTTGGAGGATAATTGAAGCCATAAAATCAGATTTTAGGGCAGCATTAGAAGGAGAAAAGAGAGCTATAGTTTTGGAGAAATTTAGGGCAGATTTGAGAGAGCTTTGGACAACAAAGCAAAGAAGGATTTGGCAGCATTTGAAGAAGGATAATTTCTGCAAATTATAAAGATATTTGGACAACATAGAAGCTAATTTTTAAACAACATTGAAAGCTATAAAATTGATAAGTTTGAGGTAGCAATTAAGTAGAAAGGAGAGCTATAAATTTTACAATTTTGGGGCAGAAAAAAGGTGAATCAAATCACCAAGAAGATTAGCTACAAAAGGAGGCCAAAAAGGTATGCCACATTGGTGCTACAAAAGTTTATTATTTAAGAATTAAAAGTAGTTTACTTTAAAGTTATAAGAGCACCATATTAGAGCTATTAAAATCTGTAAAAGAAAGAGTCTTCAAGCCAATGAAGGAGGCAGTATTATTATCTAAGGAAAGGCCAAATAAGTGATCAAAGATAGCATGCTCAAGGTGTCTAAAGACACCAAGTAAAGGCACCAAAACTTGAATAAGGTAACGTTCACATTGGATTAAAATATACAACAAAAAGAAGTTAGAGGATAGAGCCAAAGCAAGGATTAAGGTGCAAGTTTCTTGGGAGATAAATAAATTAAAAAGCAAATATTTTACCCAAGTTAAGAAGCTTGGATATCTAGCTGAACAACATTGAGAAGCTATTGAGAAAAGGGGTGGAAAAACCACCAAGGAAGAGTTATTGAAGCACCACCAAAGGAGGAGCCACCACCATAGAAGAGGAGCAACCATTGATGGAGAAGAGCCACCACCAAGCGTTAGAAACAAAGAAGCACCAACAAGCATTAGAGAGTTACAAAGTATGTTGGAGGAAAGAAGAGTTGGAAGTTACAACTATCAAGTAGCAAAATATATTGTGAGCATTAAGGAAGGGTAAGCAAGTTTGAGCACCAAAGAAAGCTAGGACGTTACAAAATCAAATGCAAGTGTTGAGAGGAGCGTAGCCACCATTTGTCACTTTGGTTAAGAACCTGAAAGAACTTGGATGCCACTTGGCATAGAGGAAAGGGAGTGCCAACAACCATTGAGGGAAAGAAAATGCTTCAAACCAACTATGAGCACTCTTTGAGGAAGGAAGACACTTGTCAAAGGTAACAACCATATTGTCATAACATCACCAAACTAGGAAAAAGTAATGTAGCAAGAAGAAAATACCTAAATAATACATTGAGTGTCATGTGGCACATGAGAAGAGGAATATTGATAGGTTGGAGGAGCCCAAATGATCTTCAACATGCATATTAAGCACATTCAATGATTAGAGAATGTATAACAAGCACTAGGAGGATAGTCAAAGTCCAAAAAGAGAGTGCCATATACAAGGAAGAACATTAAATGTAGTGAAAATATATCATCTAGCATTGAATACTGAAAGGTGGATAGCACCTAAAATAGTGTGCAAGTTGCAATCACAGGAGAAGCAGACCAAATACATAGCACTCCATTTTCAAAAAGGTACAAAAATATTTAAATCAATTTGTATTTCATAAAGGTCAAGGAGGTATAAGGTATATCAATACTAAGGTTAAGCTTAGTTAATCTATTATGCTTAAGATTAATTAAATGAATGGAGATATAAGGAAGTGAATTGATGAATTACAACCTTAGATGATTTATTGAATGATTTGAAATACTTTTGAAGTAAGGAGGATTTAATTTGAAAGCTTTTTGAAATTGCTTTATTTGAAATTCAAGCATAGAAATATTTCCAAATAAGATGGTTTGGAGGAATAAGGTTTTCTACATCAAAATTGAAATATTTAATTTTCAAATATCTTTGTTTTTCTAAATTTCTAATTAGAGATATTATAAGGAATTCATCACCAACATAGATTCTTGAAATTTAGAAACTATATTATTGAAAATTGAAAGATATAGGAAGCACAACATAGAGTTGTTAGAAAGTTGGAAAACTACATTGGAATTAGTCTCTTATTCAAATTGAAGGGACATAAGGAATCCAACTTAAAGTTCTTGAAGATAGAAAATTTTATCAATTGAAATTGCATCAAAAATTATCTTTAGCTTTCTATTCATAAATAAGAAGAAATAAAGTACTTGTATTGAAGTTGAACATTAGGGAGACAAAAGGGATTCAACTCAAAGGAAAACTTAGAAAGCTAAGTATTTTACCAAAGCTATATTATATTCAAAACACTTGGGAGATACAAGGTATTCTACAAAATTTGAGAATTGAAAAGACATTATCAAATTTGATCATATACTCAAAACTAGGGAGTCATAAGGTAGTCAACCTCAATAGTTTTGAAAGATAAAATATTCTATCAAAAACTATTCTCAATATTTAATACTAAGGAGCTAAAAGGAATGTCTACTTCAAAGACTTCAATGGATAATGATATGAAAACATCATTAGAAAGGAAAGGGTAAATGTCATAAAAATTGGAATCAAGAATTTACTTACAAAGACTAAAGGAAACATAGATCTTACTTCAAAATTGATCTATAATGAAGCCATAGAAGAAAATTTTAAAACTCTAGAATATTATCTACATGCTAGAATCATTGAAGCAATTGATAATGGAAAATATGTTATTCTAATTCCTTTAGACATTGGTAGCATATTATATATGGCATTACTTACATTCAAATATTATAAAGAAGAAAATATGGAGCAAACAAAAATAGATGAATCCTTATTAGAGAGGATATTTCATTCTTAATTCAGTATTGATACTTCAAGTTCTTCTAACTCAATATCTTATCATGGTGCTTTAAGTAATTATTCAAAATATTGAATACTAAAGAAGACATGATAAGAAGGACTAAGGCAAAGAGAATTTTTTTTTTCAGGAATCTAATGATAGCATGAAAGCTCATGAAAGCACAAAGACTAATCCTAATTATGAAGATAAGAAATAAGAAAAGAGACCTATCCAAGGAGGTGTACAATGCAAAGTAAATTAAAGGACAAGATGAAGATCCATATTGAAGACTAAAGTCTTCAATAGCCAAATAATGTAATACGAGGGGGTGTTGGAATATATTACATTATTTGGTACATGCTAATGTACCACCTTGGGTACATATTTAGATTAGGAGTGTGTCTTAGATTAGGGTTTGAGTTGTGTCTTAGATTAGGGTTTGAGTATTTACTTTATGCAATGTAATAAATGCACAAGTATTGTTAGAATGTGCAAAGTACTTGATGATGTAAATGTGCATGTTTTCCATGTGTACATGAGTCCATAGAATAGGAAGATGAAGAGTCATAGGTAGGTGGAAGACCAAGAGTCACATCTCATTATATAAAATATATATATATATATATATAGGCCTTTGATAGATAAGATATAAAAGAGAGAAGGTAGATAACATAAGGTAGAGGAGTAGTAGATGATATGCTAGATATAATGTAGAGCATGTAAGAAATATGGAGAGTATGAGACCTCCATTTTATATCATTGTACTATTTTTGTGAGCCTTCATTAATGGTAGTTTTATGAGTAGTTACAAAATTTTCTTATGAGTTTTACATGCTTAGTATATTGACATTATCATATATTTAATATTGCATGCTCATTTTATATCTTGTGGTTGATTTCTCATTAAGTATCTAGCATCAAAAACTAACAAATATACCAAGAATATTCCTTGAAGATTCAAGCTAGAAAGAAAATAACTCAAACCCTCACACCTATTTTTTTTCCTAGCAAGACCCTATTATTTTATCGTTAGAGGAAATGATCATTGCATGAGTATAGGCTTGTATATACTTGTTGGAAAGCTCTTTTCAAGCCTGTTCTACTGGAAGAAGTTTTTAGGTTTATGAAAATTTTTCATGGATACTAATGCCCCAAATATGTTGTTGCTTGATCTATAGTTGCTGAAAGGTGACAACTATTCTATTTAGAATATAAAATTAGACATTCATATAAAGTTCAAATATTTATGAGGAGTGATGTTTGATATTATGCAAAGACATGTCATTGACCTAAATGAATAAAGAAAATTTGATAAAACTGATCAGAAAACTATATTAATCATAATGTTTAGTGTATCTAATGAGATCCAATCATACATTTATGATGCTATAACCATGAAGGATGCATGGGATAAACTCAATATGATGTTCAAGTCCAAGAATCAAAATCAAATTATATGCCTATAGAGCCAATTACATCGCTTAAATATAAAGAGTGATGAGAAGCTAGAAGGATTTCTATGATGAAATACTAAGTTGCATCCCTCAATATAAGCATTAGGAAAAACCACCAGTGATGATGTGCTTGTTCCAATAGTGCTATGTGCATTATTGTAAACACCCAATTTTGACACAACTAAAGACATTAACCCTAAGCAAAGACATCGAGAATTATACCAACAATCAAACAACTCAAACCAAGCAACCTAGACATCAGAGCAAGCCATTTATAAAAATACTACAATTTGATAAAAGTACCAATGACATTTTTGTTCAAGTGTAGCACTTTTGTAAACCACTCATTTTAGGTCATTTGACAAGTAAACCTAACCATTGATGAAGGTAGCTAATTAAGTTCAAAAGTGTCAATGATGCTTTTGTTTAGATGTAGCACTTCTGTCAACATTAGTAAAATTTTTATGGCATGAATAAGAGGCATGTAGATTCCTTCATCCCACCACCTCCTTTGATCTCACATTCTTCAATCTCGAATCAAATGTATAAAAATTCAAAATGATCTTGTTCCCTAATGGCATCTTGGACCTAATATTCCCTCCTTAATTGCCCTACAAAAATCTGTAAATGCAGCCCTTGGTGTGATCATTTCAATAACACAATTTGCATTAGCATTACTCTGCTCAAAATTCTCTCTAGCTTCTCTCATTTGCATTCTCTCATCTCTCTCATTTGGAGCATTTTTCATCAAGCATTTGAGAAATTCAAGCAAGGAAAAGGGGCATAGGGGCAAGGAGACCATCTTGGAGCAAGAAGGAGCTCTTGCTAGGCTGTATACTCCCTAGCTTCTCTTTCTTTCCATTTTCTTGAAATTATTTTATGCATTTTCCCCTTCATTTAGCCTTTCTAATTTGGATTTTCTATTGTTTTAGTCATTAATATTCTTGTTGTTTTCCATTTAGTATTTATTTTACATATAACATCTATTTTATAGGCTTCTAACAAGTTTTTTTGTGTTTTATCACATCATTTGTAGCTTATTTTGGATTCCTAGCCATTTACATACTTATTTCATTCTGTTTGATATCAAATATTCATTCTCTTTTCTATCTTAGCATTCTAATTACTAATCCTTGTTATGTGTAGGTATATCATCTAATATTTTCTTAATTATAGGATTATTTGCATTATCTTCTCTTTTTCACACTCATAATCACTTCATTTGTAGGCTTATATTGCTTATTTAGTTATTTAGCCTGATGCATTTTCATTAAGCTTTCATTGCAATTTCATGTAAGTTTTCATTTACATGTCTTTCATGCTCATTTAAACTCATATTGACATTATTGTAGGCCTAACATTGCTTCATTCATTCTATAATAATAATTTGTCTCATATTACATGATTTTGTGTTTTCATTTGGCTTAAAATACCACTTAACTCTTTGCTATAGATTTTTCCTAACGGTGCTATATGCTTCTACTTTGCACTTAGTATTCATTGTATAACATCTCTTTTATCATAACATAAGTTTAATTGGGTTTTTTAATCCATCCATCTCCTTTCCTAAGCATTTTCATGCCAATTAGGCATTCATAGATCTTAGTTTCAAATATTCTAAGTATCTAATTATCATTCCTCATTCCCTTTGAACATTTCTAATTCCGTTTGCAAGTTTTGTAAAATTTATAATCCATTTGACAAAATTATGTAGATCTCTAGGTAGTAGGCCTTGGGTATTGGGGTTTCTCTAATTTTGAGTTAATCAAACCCAAATAGCTTAAAATTTCCCCTCAAAAATCATCCGTCCCTTATCGCATAACAAATTTTCCACAACCTATAGGAGTTGGCACTTTCAACTCTCTGGTTTTACATAGTCATTCCCTAACAAAAGCACTAGTGGTGCTTTTGTTAGGTTGTGGCACTTTTGTAACAATAGATTCTACTCCCAAATACAAGGTTCATATTAAATTTTATTTCATAAAAGGGGGTCTGACCAGCTGGGAAGATAACCTATCACCTCACTGCACTCATACAAGCCCCCCAAGACCAACTTATCTAAATTTTTTGCTTTCAAGTTTTGTAGATTCTATAAGTACCAATTATATACAAAAGCACCAGTGGCACTTCTATCAACTTGTGGTACTTCTATTCAACCTTTGGGATAGGTAATTCTACCATATGACACCCTCTATTCATTGCTTTTCTATCATTTCCTATTTTTTGATTTCTATTTATGTAACTTGTTTGCTTAAAATCACATTTGTTTTTTTTTTGTATATAAGATACTATAGCATTAATACTGGGTTTTACAGGTTGACCCAAAACCTTTTACAAAAATCAGCCCAGGGCTATTGATGAACATGTCCTTACTAAGGATCCTATATATGTAAAATCTACATGTCGCCAAAGCCATTACATATAGTAAGGCACATAGGCTGTTATAAAAAAAAAACTTCCCATACAACATTTTGGGTATACCCTAAGAAAACACACTTGCATCATAATTACAAAAAAGAAACAGACACAGATCTCTTCCTTGAAACAATGGAGAAACAAAAAGTTGCAGACACACATAGCAGAGTACTGAAAAAACTCCCACAAACTCTGTATTGACAGTTACTCTTAATAATTCTTTGGTAATTGCTTTCTTTCGTATATGATATGCTTTGGGATCACATCCTGTCTTGGCCAATCAGCCTTGGAGAAGTGAACCTACTGGCTAAATTTATGGTAGTGGCTATCTGGTGGTCCACGTGGCTCTGGTTCAAAGTATTATATTATTGTTTCTTTCTTGCCTTGTTATTATCAACCAACCTCAAATTACTAAGACGACTAGGAGCCATGTTATATGACATGTGATTATCCCCATTAGTCTTTATGGTATTTCCAAGCAGCATCCACAAAGACTGATAACTAGGATAATTTTTATTGTGAGTCCATTTCAAAAAAGAGGTAGGGATACTCCTAGCCTTCAAACTTACAGTGCCTTCCCTGTTGGTAAATTCGACTATCATTCTTGGCATTCTTGTTGAATATGCTCCTCTACTTCACTTGGGACACCGTGTTCCCATTTGAAAAGTCCGTTACCATCGACACCCAAATTCGCCAGCTTATCAGCAATTTTGTTAGCTTCCCGAAAGACATGTTGGGCTTTTATGTCTCGTCTTCCCTAGAAAAAGATCCTAGCCTCTTCAAAAATTGTTTTAATCCTCCAAGGAGGTGTTTTCCAATTATTGAGGAGATTTATAACATGATAGAGTTTCCTTCTACAATCAAATTGCCTTCTAAGTCTTGAGTCATTTTAAAGCCTCTCCACATAGCTCTAGCTTTAGCTTTGTTGTTTGTCCTTGTTCCCAAATATTTAGAAAATACAAGCATCATATTTCGATTATGATCTTGCACAATGCCGCTAGCGCCTACTCTGCCAGGATTGTCCTTAGCCGCTCCATAAAAATTAAGCTTAAACCAACCCATAGGAGGTGGGGACCACTTAACATTGGCTCTGGGGTTGACTACCCTAGGAACAGACTCATCTAAAAAGGTTAAGCTTAAATACTGAGCAATCATGGTCTCCTGTAGATGAGGTTTACAGCTATCAAAAGGGATAAGATTCACATTCTCGTTGGCAAAGGATAGGATCCTGGCAATGATAGTTTGATGATCATGAATAGACTCATTAAAGACTCTATGGTTCCTTTCTAACCACACCTACCAAAGATAGTGATTGAGACAAATTTTCCATATGTATCTAAGTCTTAAGCTTGAAAAGGGGTAAGGCCACTAGATGAACAAATCAAGTATGATGATTGGTTTAACCCAAGAAATATTGAAGGCCTGAAAAACCCCACTTACAACAGTCAAGAAAAAGGGCACTCAAGGAAAATGTGATAAATGGTATCCCAATTAGCCCTGCACAGATAACATCGATTAGTGATACAAATACATTTATGCATCATATTATCAATGGTTAGAATTCTTCCTTGGATAACTAGCCATGAAAAGACTACAATTTTTGGAATTAATTTTTTTATCCAAACTAAGTCCTTTTGGAGGACAAAATACTCACCATCAAGCAGAAGCTTGTAAGCTGATTTAACAGTGAACTACCCATTTTACGTAGGAGCCCAGGTCACTTGATATTCCTTAGGTCTCATGGGGATAAACCGTTTCCTGAGAATGTTACAAAGATCATTGGATTCCTCTTGTAATCCCTGAATCCTTATTTGTTTCCACTTCATTCTGCCTTTGTCCTCAACCATATAATCAAATAATTTTTTTCCAATGAGTTCTTTCGTGATATATCTAATTTGGGCTAAGTTAGGATATTGCGTCAGTGGTTCATCCTTAGCCCACTTGTCATTCTAGAAATTTATCCTCTCACCATTGCCTAAAACCCATCTTAAAACTTTTTTGATGATTTCCTTACAATTGAGAATTGCTTTCCAAAAAGTAGAACCTCTGATTGGAACTGAGTCACTTAGAAATTTCATATTTTGAAGATACTTTCTTTTGATGATAGATGTCCATTCATTTTCTTCACCAGAAATGAGGCGCCATGCCTGCGTAGCTAGTAAATCTAAATTCATATGAGCAATTCTCCTCAGACCTAAGCCCCCATTTTACCTGGGTCTACACACTTTGGTCCATCCTACAAGGTGTATCTTTTTTTTCTCCTCTAATCCAGTCCATAATTTTTTTTTTGGAGTTTCTCAAATTTTTGGAAAACCTTCACAAGGGCTTTGAAAACGGAGAGGAAATATACTGGAATGCTCAGAAGAGAGGCCTTAGTGAGGGTCAAATTTCTTGCTCAAGATAGAAGATGACCTTTCCATCTAGCAAGTTTTTTTTTAATTCTTTCAATAAACCTGTCCCACATTGACTCTCTTGGAGAACCAATGAAAAGAGGGAGACCAAGATACGAAGTGGGGAGGTTTTCTATATCACACCCTAAAATTTCTACAATATTTCCTTGCCTCTGAATGGGGGTGTTCAAGAAATATAATTTGCTTTTATTGAAATTAACTTTCTGACTAGCAACATCCTCGTAGAGTGATGGGGACCGAGAAATCACACAATCAAAATATTCATGCTTTTCATTAAAATCTTCAAAAAATTATACACACATCAAAATAAAATAGCCTGCAGACTTTACAATGACCAAGCTCGGCTTCGGTCTCTCAAACTGTACTACTTCCCGTTCTCCGGTCCACCACCCCCCCACGAATAATACATTAAAACAAGTTTTTATCGAGGTCTCCACCCTCTAGCAATTAATGCCCCCACCTAAAAAAATTTCAAATTTGATTTTCCCCCTCGGCCGAGTTTTCAAATTTGTCTGCCATAAATGGGCAACTACCCGATATGCCATGAAGCTTGCATTAATGACCTCCCTGGACCTGCAACCGCCATTTTGGTCAGACTATGCTTCTGCACCAAGGTCTCCTCCATACTGTCCATCGCCTGTATCTGTTCCATCGCCTGTACCTGTTACTTTGCCAAAAATATGTGCGACCGTGGTCCTCATCTTGTTTTAATACACGCAGTTGTCCACGTGTTTAATTCGACCTTCCCTGGCTGTCCGCGTGCATACTTGGCTATGCCTTCTTCTTGTTGCAATATTTTTAATACATGTGCCCCTCAACTATCTTGATACACGTGGCTGTCCACATGTCAAATTTGGCCTTGCCTGGCCGTCCACATGTAAATTTTAGTCTGACATTTTCTTTGGCCACGATACCGCGACATGTCACGATATCGCGACATGTCATGATATCGCGACCCAAACTGCCCTCTAAGCATTAGTCCCCTTCCAGGCCGCGATACCGTGACATGTCGTGATATCGCGACATGTCACGATATCATGACCCAAACTACGCCCGCCTATGCTTTTCAAATAGCATCACGATATCGAGACGTCGTGATATCGTGACGGAAGCTCCCCTCCGCCTTTGCTGTCGCCTTCGGGGTCACGATTTCGCGACATGTCACGAAATCATGACATGTTGCGATTTCACGACCCCCTTGCCTTCGCTTGCCGTAGCCCTTTTGGGGTCACAATTTTGTGACCCCCTTCAACTCTTGCCTTGCCTTGTTCTCGCTTCTGCCTTCTAGCCCACGCCTTGAGCCTTGCTTTCCACCTTCGACTTTGCCCTCTCACCCTGCACTCTCTTTGCTGTCGTGATATCGCGTGTCGCGATATCACGACGAAACTTGCCCTTCGCCGAGGCCTCCAATTCTTGTCGCGATATCGTGCGTCGTGATATTGTGACGAAACTTGCCAATGTCTCATCATGGCTTTTGAGGTCGCGATTTCATGACCCCCCTCAACTTCTGCCTTTTTTCTCCAACTTCTGCCTTGTTCCTCTAACTTTCGCCTTGTTCCTGCTAGAAATTTTAGAAGGAAAATTTTGGTAACTTTTGCAAAAATTTGGTTGATGCAAGATTGATCTGATGCCGTCGGATGCTCCTGCATCAGACACCTAGGGTAAATGGAGAAGTGACCTTCACTTCTGTGTTGTTCGGTCCGCATATTTTGTAATAGTTCCAAACGTGCACCTGCCTCTGCAGCCTGCTTACACCCCGACTCCTGCCAAAGATATTTTCTGCCCTCTACCAGAAAAATTCTGGCATTGCTGCACACCTTCTCTTCCACTATCCATAATGGCTTTAATTTGTGGCGCACTCCATCTTTCATCAAGGAGTATGTATTTGCATGACCATCATGCACGGCACTCCGATCAAACTGCCATGGCCTTCCTAACAGCAAATGGCAAGCATCCATGGAGAAAACATCACACAGGACCTCATCCTGGTATCTCCCAATCTGGAACATGACTAAACACTGTTCATGGACCCATGCTCTATGGTCCTTCCGCAACCACGCAATCCGATATGGATGCGGGTGTCTCCTTATCTCCAACTGTAACTTAGCAACCATCTCCTCGAAGACTAAGTTATCTGTACTCCCATTGTCTATAATAACATTACAGACTTTGCCTGCACTTTTGCACCGTGTGTGAAACAGGCTTCTCCTCTGCTCAGGTTTGTCTTCATCAATCAGCATGGTTCTCCTCATGATCATGGCTTCTCCCTTCTCAGCTTCTTTAGAATTTTTTGATTCAGCATCTTCCATTGCCATAGCAACTCTGGCAGGACCCACTTGTTTCTTGTTCACTCTCTCGGGGTGCTGGGGACACTCATATGCCTGATGCCCCTCTTCTCCATAGTGGAAACATGTTCCCCGAAACGCTCCTCTTCCATATCCACGTCCAGATCTACCTCTTCCTCTTGGGTAGCCATTTCCCTGAACTTGCGGTTTGGGTTCTTCATCTTCTTTCTGATTTCGGTTACTGCTAGCCTCTTCTTTCTTCTCCTCTTTTCTTCCACCGATCTTTCCTCCAGGCCCTTTTCCTCTTTGCTTGCTCTCAAACCTTCTGTTCAGTTTTTCTTCAACTTTCAGAGCAAACTGGTAAGCATCTTCAATGGTGCTTACCGAAACTAAGCTCAACTCTTCCTGAACACTGGGTCTCAACCCATTAATATAACGGGCCACCTTTTCCTTGCTTGCTTCTAAATGGCCAGTTTTGATGGAGATTTTATAAAATTCCTCCGTATATTCTTGGATAGTTTTATTCATCTGTCTCAAACCCTGCATTTTCCTTAGCAGATCCAACTCATAATCTACCAAAATAAACTCTCTTCAGATTTTCCACCATTCTGTCCCATCTTGTTATTCTCTCCTTCCCTCTTTTGTTCTGTTCCAGCTGTATTCCCCTCCACAAAATGCTGGCATGACCCTTCAACTTGGTCTTGGCAAATCTGACCCTCTCGGGATCTTCAACTTCTTCATACTCAAAGTATTCTTCCAGATCATTGACCCAGTCGATCAACTCCTTCAGATTCAAGTTCCCAGAATACATGGAAACTTCCATCTTTGGCCTCTTCCCAATCTAGGATATGGCCCTATATAGTCTGGCTTGTGCCGGATCTATAGCTTCTTCTTCTTCTTCTTCAAACTAGTTTTGTTCTTCATCCGCTTCATCTTCACTGTCTGCTTCTCTTCTCGGTTCGTGTCCTCTCGTGCAGGGCCTGAACTTGCCGTTGCAAAGCCCAAAAATCTTCTGCTGCCATGCCTCTCCCACCAACGGGGTTTCTTCTCGGAGGCATCTTCTCACTCTCTCACGAGCCTTCCCACAGATCCTGGTGTGACTGCCTCACGTCCGACGATCTGTCACACACTCAGGAACTTTCGGCTCTGATACCACTGATGGGGACCGAGAAATTCACACAGTCAAAATATTCATGCTTTTCATTAAAATCTTCAAAAAATTATACACACATCAAAATAAAATAGCCCGTAGGCTTTACAATGACCAAGCTCGGCTTCGGTCTCTCAAACTGTACTACTTCTCGTTCTCCGGTCCACCACCCCCCCACGAATAATACATTAAAATGAGTTTTTATCGAGGTCTCCACCCTCTAGCAATTAATGCCCCTGCCTAACAAAATTTCAAATTTGATTTTCCCCCTTGATCGAGTTTTCAAATTTGTCTGCCATAAATGGGCAACTGCCCGATCCACCATGAAGCTTGCATTAATGGCCTCCTTGGACCTACAACCATCGTTTTGGTCAGACTGTGCTTTTGCATCGAGGTCTCCTCCATACTGTCCATTGTCTGTATCTGTTCCATCACTTGTACCTATTACTTTGCCAAAAATATGCGCGGCCGTGGTCCTCATCTTGTTTTAATACACGCAGTTGTCCACGTGTTTAATTCGACCTTCCCTAGCTGTCCGCGTGCATACTTGGCTATGCCTTCTTCTTGTCATAATATTTTTAATACACGTGCCCCTCACAACTGTCTTGATACACGTGGCTATCCATGTGTCAAATTTGGCCTTGTCTGGCCGTCCGCGTGTAAATTTTAGTCTGACCTTTTCTTTGGCTGCGATACCGCGACATGTCACGATATCATGACATGTCACGATATTGCGACCCAAACTGCCCTCTGAGCATTAGTCCCCTTCCAGGCCGTGATATCGTGACATAAACTGCGCCCACCTATGCTTTTCAAATAGTTTCGCGATATCGCGACGTCGCGATATCATGACGTCACGATATCGCGACGAAAGCTCCCCTTCGCATTTGCTGTCGCCTTCGGGGTCACGATTTCATGACCCCCCTACCTTCGCTTGTCATAGCCCTTTTGGGGTCATGATTTTGCGACCCCCTTCAACTCTTGCCTTGCCTTGTTCTCGCTTCTGCCTTCTAGCCCATGCCTTGAGCCTTGCTTTCCACCTTTGATTTTGCCCTCTCACCTTGCACTCTCTTTGTTGTCGCGATATCACGATGAAACTTGCCCTTCGTCGAGGCCTCCAATTCTTGTCACGATATCGCGCGTCATGATATCGCGACATGTCGCGATATCGCACGTTGCAATATCATGACGAAACTTGCCAATGTCTCGCCGTGGCTTTTGAGGTCACGATTTCGTGACCCCCCTCAACTTCTGCCTTTTTTCTCCAACTTCTGCCTTGTTCCTCTAACTTCCGCCTTGTTCCTGCTAGACATTTTAGAAGGAAAATTTTGGTAACTTTTGTGAAAATTTGGTTGATGCAAGATTGATCTGCTGTCGTCGGATGCTCCTGCATCATAGAGTTGCAGGATGTATTTAATTCTTTTGGCCTTAACCACCAATGCCTTAGTCAATAGAAGGGTATCATCGATGAATTGTTGGTGAGAAAAAACCCTAGAGAGAGATGTTGCCTTGATTCCCAAAATTATCCTTGAACTGCAAGCATTTTTTATGGTTCTGCCTAAAGCTTCTGCCACAATGATGAATAACATGGGGCTAATAGGGTCCCCCTACCGAATTCCTCTGTGACTTTGAAAGTAACTAATAGTTGTTCCATTAACCAGAATCGAGAACCATGCTTTAGAAATGCATTCTTTGATAAAATTAACCCATTGGTGGTGAAAATCAAACTTAAGGAGGACAACAATCAGAAAGTCCCAATTTTAGCCTATCAAATGCTTTGTTCATATCAATCTTGAGGGCAAAAACAAACCTATTAGTCTTATGAGTAGAGTGCAAAGCTTCATGAACTGTGATAAATCCATTCAAGATTGAACTGCCCTGGATAGAGCTTCCCTGGCATGGATCTATGATGTGAGGCAGAACATCTCTCATTCTATTTGCAATGGATTTAGTTAGGATCTTGTAAGAAACATTGCATAGACTGATTGGCCTGAAGTCGACCATAGATTCAGGGGTTTTCTTCTTAGGAATTAGAGAAATAGAAGTAGAGTTGAGAGCTTTTGAGATATGATTGCTTGCTTGGAATTATTTGACAGTAGAAATTACATCCTCACTTATGATGTACCAAGAAGCTTGATAGAAATGAGGGTGAAAGCCTTCAAATCTCGGGGCTTTATCTGGCTCCATGCTAAACCAGGATTCCTTAATTTCCTGATCAAAAAATGGAGCTAGAAGCTCAAGGTTTATATCCTCATTTATTATGCTAGGAATAGATTGCAAGAGAATATCTTTAGCCTCCTCATTGCACTGTGATTCCTAACCAAGGATAGAATTGAAATAAGTTACTACCTCCTTTCTGATTTCTGTTAAGTCCTGAGTAATAGAACCATCTGCTTTTTAAAAAAAAATTATCTTGTTATTGCTTCTGTTTCTAAGTGTGGTGACGTAAAAAAACATGGAATTTGAATCTCCATATTTCAACCAAAGAGCCCTTGATTTTTACCTCCAATAGATTTCCTCACAGGCCAAAATATTATGAAAATCTGCTAGTTTTGTCCGTTCCTCTTTCCTAGTAGTTTCATCAGCATCACCATGTTGAATCCTCTAATCAATTATCTTCAAACTTTCAACAACCTATTTTTTATTTTCAAAGAGGTTCCCAAAGACCTCTTTGTTCCAAGTTCAAATATTTTCCTTAACAAACTTTAATTTGCCAACAAGTTTAAAAGCTGCACTACCCCTGATAGGCTACTGCCACCACTGAATTAAGTTATCTTTGAAACTGGAATGTTTGATCCACATAGATTGAAATCTAAAAGGTTCTTAAAGGACAGAGAGTTAGGGATCTCCAAAAAAATGGGATTATGATCAGAGGCAATTTTAGGAAGGGCTTGCAGGGTAGAATCACTAAACATATTTGTAGCCTCCTTTGATAGAAAAAACTTGTCAAGCCTTTCTTGAATGATATGACACCCTATCCGCCAATTGCTCCAGGTATAATTCGCTCCTCTAAGTTTTACATCCATCAACATGTTGGAGTTCACAAATTCATTGAACTCATCCATGCTCCTGATAGGTGGTCCATTTCCACCCATTTTGTCTGAAGGGTAAAGAGGAGTGTTAAAATCCCCAGCTAGAATCTAGGGTACATTATGGAAGATTTCACTCAGATTTCCTAAGTACTCCCACAGTAGAGCTCTCCCTTGAATTGAAGTCGGGGCATAAATATTTGAAAGGATCCATGACCTATTGTTGTTTATTTCCTTAAATAAAACATTAATAACCCTATCATATTTTTGAATAATGGTGCCTTCTACTATCCGAGGATCCCACAAAGTCATAAGGCCTCCAGACGCTCCTCTGGATGATTTGCAAACCATATCCCCTTGATTCCATATTTTTTTTGCTACTTTTTTTGACTGAATCTCATCAGTTTTTGTTTCTTGCAATATGATAATAAGACCTCCAAATGCTCCTCTGGATGATTTGCAAACCATATCCCTTTGGATTCACTTGATTTCTTATTGCACTAAATTTCGTGTGTTTGGGCAGGCCATTGAGGCCTCTCATGTTCCATGAGAGGAACTTCATTTAGATTGTTTGGGATTTCTTCCTCTCCCCCTCCCTTGAGGGGGTTTTCCTAATTTATTGTCTTCAGAACCCAAAATAACATGTTGAAACAAGGTTCTCTATTTTCCATTGGCAATGTCATTATCATTTTTAATTTTTTGATGCTCAACATTTTGATATTCCCCCTCTTCTTTTTTCATTGCCAAAATCTATAGGAGACTTATCAGTGCTCCTGGTTTATTTAGGACTAAACTTGGGGGAGGCAATTTGCTACAAAATCAGACTGCCATATTCCTCAGTTTGAAGAGTTTCACATATCTCCACCCCTACATCCAAATATTTTCCTTTTTTCTTATATTCCCTTGGTCTGTAGGACGGCCCCTCAGTAGGATTCACCTAGCTCCTAGTGATGATGTTAGGGAGATGAGATTTTTTATTTTCCAATGCCTCAACTTTCTTCCCAAGTTCTTCAACATTAGGTTTTGGCTTTGGGATACCCACTGGGCTTGAAGTATTTTTAGTATTGGGGTTTAAGGATCCCGACTTGGATGGGGATTCTAGAGATCAAGCATTAGGGTTTGGCTTTGTGATGCCCATAGGGCTTACAATAATTTTAGCATTAGGGTTTTAGGATCTTGACTTGGATGGGGATTCTAGAGAATCAAAAAGGTTAGCCTGAAGGTTTTGGTCTTCCATGTATTTTGATAATCCTCCTACTCCCATATTGGATAGAAATAAAAATTTATTTGAAACTAGAGGATTGGAACTTACCTGAGTATTTTGGTTGCCAACAACTTGTTGTTTTCCTTTGTCTTGCTGGGACACTGCACCATCTCTTTTATTTTTTTGGTAGACATAGTTTGCCTGATTGAAATCGCCTTTTCCAGGGAAAATCCTCAAATTTTCTCTGTCTAGCATTCCCTGCTTCTACTTTTCTCTATTCATTGTTATGTTAGGGCACTGATTGCATAGATGTCCTTGATTTTTGCATTATGCACAAAATGTTAATCTGTTCTTGTATTCTACCAACTATTTTTGATAGTATTCTCCATACTCTAGCTCCACAAACCTTGGCAATTCATTATCCAAATTAGAATTTACATAGATTCATGCATGAGTCATCCTTATCTTGGCCAAGGTTGCATGGTCAATGGAGATCAGGTCCCCTATAGTTCTGGCTATGCCCTGCAGCCAATATTCATTGAAGAACTAGGCAGGTAGACTTAGGAGACGAACCCAAATAGGGGTAATCTTAATATTTTGCTTTTCAAGGTCAAAATATTGACCCCATTGTCTGAGAAAAAGACTCCTTTTGCCCAAAAACCAAGGACCTCCTATTAAAATATGGTTAGCATCCTCTATATTGTTAAAATAGATAATGAAGAACCCTCAAGTTAGAGCTACCAACTCCACGCTGCCTACCGGTCACCATTTTTTCCGTCGCCCAAGCCCTTATAGTCTCCATGTCCGACCTACCTCCCAAAAACTTGCCTACTAGGGAGAATTCTTCCATTGAAAGAAAAGGGCTCATGGAACTTGTCGAGGCCAAAATTTTATTATTTAATGGAACTAGGGGCAGAAGAGAGATAACCTCCTTTATTTTTCCTCTAAGATTCTTAGCAAAAGACAACCACTTCTTGGGCCCCGCATTGTCCTTCATATCTTTTTTTTCGAGGTCTTTTTGAGGAGGGTCGGGCCCCCATGTGATGCCCGCCTCCAAATCTACCGTAGCCTGACCGCTTTTCTCTGGATCCTTGTTTGATCCATGCTTGAGGTTCCCATCCACTCCTTCTATACCTGCTCTACCTCTGCCGCATTGGCTGATATTCCTGCCAAGAAAATTCAAACCCTCACTCCCACCGCACCCGCTAAACCTCAGCTCACTCATTCCTCTTGGTAGATTTTTTAAGAAAATTTTATTGGATTGATACAAAATTCTTCACACTTGTGTCACCTGTAGAAAATCCAACAACATTCCGGTAGCATCTGGATACTCTCACCAAAAACTCACTATCATATGGCACTATTACAACCATGATCTTTGTGATAAAATCACATTTGCTTTGGGAAACTATGGAATCCTTTTAGGATAGTCAAAATTTATTTTATAAATAGGTAAAGAAATCAAAGTCATTTAGCTACATTTTAAGCTTATTTGGTAGATGCATAATCCCTTTGTTTGCCCTTGAAAATAAAAATCTCTTTATAACACAGTTCATCGCTTAAATTGAAAAACATACTAGGCTAGACAACTTGTTTTCTTGCATTATTTTTTTCCTATAGCATAAAAATTTAGGTGATATTCCATTTAAGTTTAAATAAATATTATCTTGATAAGGATCTAAAAAGGATTGTACTAGAGACAAAAACCTAGGTGTTTTGTTGAATTAGCCCATAAAACACTACATGAGCTTGAACATAAACACAAAAAATTCATAGACATAAGGTATAGCCTACTTGTGTGAAGAGCCACTCTTTAGGACATCCCTTAGAAAGATCCCCATTACATGGAAGCAAGGGTCCTAGTGGGTCCCCCCCATGCATGCATTAGGTTTTGAATCTACAACTACCACTAGAGTTCAAATTTTTGGTAACAACTATGAATGTGAAAAATTAAAGTTCCACTTTTGAGACTTGTGAATTTGATTCAACAAGAGGAAGTAATTCAAGAGATAAATATTGAATATGAATAAGCTTTGCTCATACATAAAAAAGGTAAGAAGTTGATGCAGTCAAAGAAAGGTGGTAGACCCCTAATAAACACCAAAAATAGCAAAAAGATAAAGGATAAAAAATATCAATGCCAAAGAAATATCACATGTTTAATATATGGGAAACTAGGATACATCCTTTAGGAGTGATGGTATAACACATTCTCATAAGGCTCATCAAATAATCCATCGAAGAATTCATCAGGAGGTAAGCAAAAGAGTTTTCATTGGAAAATGAGGAATGCACCTTAGTACCAACATGGCAATGTAGCCGAGGATGCTACTTTTGATATAGGACAAGACTACATATATTTAGTTCATTATCCTAATGGTGTTTCAAAATAAAACCTGATTTGGTATATTGATTTAGGAACTACTAGACACATGATAGGGTAGAAATAATGGTTCATAAGTCTTAACCATTCATCTTCTTATGGACAAGTAACACTTGGAAACAACTTGAAATACACCATTACTAGAATCAATAATGTTCTATTACAACTTGGAGAGCATACATATTAGCTGAATCATGTTCTTTATCTATTTTTCCTTACAAAGAACTTGATTTCTATGAATCAATTACTTGATCACAATTTGCATGTTGAATTTTTGAAAATAGGTGCAAAGAAACTCTATTCCAGCTAAGATAAATTCATTGGTTTGATGATCATTACTCAAGATACTGGGATAGACAATATGTTTCAACTTATAGTTGTAATGTGAGAGAACCAAGCATTAGAAACAAAAGTAGACACAATTGACTCACTATGACATAGGTAATTTGGACATCTAAGCTTCAACCATTTGAAGTCACTCCTATATTATTACATGATACATGGAATTCCATCTTTGAAAAATCCTCATGACCTTTGTATGATTTGTTTGGCTAAAAATTAGCTTCAAGCCCAATTTGTCTCAAGCAGTCATGGAGTGGCTTGTCCACTAGACCTAGTACATATTGATCTATGTGGACCCCTAGATACAAGTTTCAATGGTTGTAGATATTTTCAATTATTTGTTGATGATTATACACAATGAATGTGGGTGTACTTCCTAAAGATAAAGGATAAATATTTTCACTATTTCCATGAGTTCAAAGCTCATGTGAGAATATTGTTGATCATACCATTCATGCACTTCACTCAAAATGAGGGGGGTACACCATTAATAAATTTTCTACTTTTTTAAAGCAATATGACATCAAACAATAGTTGACAAATACCTACATGCCTCAACAAAATGGAGTTACAAAGAGGTAAAATAGTATGATTTAGATGGTAAAATTTATGCTGAGAAATACCAATTTGGAGCTAATATTATGGGTAGAGAATATTCATACTATGGTCTACTTGTTGAACCATGCAACCACACACACCTGAAGAGGCATGGATAGGAAACAAATATCCATGTGTTATGATGCATTGCATTTATACACGTTCGAAAGTAGAAGCAAATGAATCTAGAGGAGAAATCCAAGTAATGTATCTTCATTGGATATAATAGTGTGTTGAAGAGTTATCATCTCATGGATCCTAAAACCAAGAAGTTGTATATTATAAAATATGTGTTTGATGAGAATAATGGGTATACCTCTTCTTCGAAGCCACATGTTGTTGACAGAGCAACTACTATTTTTCTATTTGATGATGATGGAGAAGATTTTGAGAGAGGATGTTGATTTTGATGAATATGAAGGATATGTTCATGATGGAGCTAATGTATCTAATGACTCAAGACCATCCACTTTGAATACCACTCAA
Source organism: Wollemia nobilis (assembly GCA_028583015.1). Lineage (NCBI taxonomy): Eukaryota > Viridiplantae > Streptophyta > Pinopsida > Araucariales > Araucariaceae > Wollemia > Wollemia nobilis. The sequence continues at coordinate 11,185,873 of JAQPPZ010016467.1, forward strand.
AGAACCAAGTGGTAACTCAATACAATTATTTATACCAACTTGGATTATGTTCTAGATATATCTAGTTCTAGACCAAGAACTCAAAATAAAGTTCAAAGTGAGATCAATATAGCCCTACTAAGAACTATGGTGTAGAAATATGAGCATTCAATATTTCATGAGCTCTTTCATGATGAATCAAAGGAATGAAAGGATGTTATAAACATCTAGTATCAAGCATTGATTAAGAAAAAGACATAGTAACCTATTGATATTCCACATAGAAAGAAACCCATTGGTTGTAAGTGGGTATTCAAGATCAAATACAAATTCTATGGGATTTTGATGATGCTAATTGATGAGACCAAGAAATCATTGAAGATTTTTTTTGACATGATTGATCTTAGGCTAATGCATTATTGTCTTGGTTTGGAGGTATGACAAATTGAGAACCATGTGTTCATGTCATAAAAGAATTATACAAGGATATTGCTTGAGAAGTTTTGGATGATAGATTGCAAAACTATGGACACTCTAATGAAAGTAAAGTTGCAACTATCATGTTATCATCCATATCCAAAGGTGAGTGAAAATATTTATCGCTACTTAATTGGGAGTCTCATTTATTTGACATACACCATTCCTGACATCAACTATGCTATGAGCTATCTTTCATGGTTCATAAAATAACCATATGTGTGTTATTTTAAAATAACAAAATAGGTACTCAGGTATATCTATGGTACAATTAAGTATTATATAGAGTACAAAAATAATGACCAATTCTTCTTGATAGGTTTCATGGATGTAGACTATGCTAGATCCACTGATGATAAACAATACACTTTTGGATATGTATTCTTTCTAGGATCGAGTTCAATTTCTTGGGGAGTAAGAAGCAACATGTTGTTGCTCATTTTCCATTGAGGTTGAATATTGTGCCATAGGAAGAGCTATTTGTGATGTGATATGATTACATCACATCTTGTTAGGAATGGGCATCCCACAAAAGAAACCAATGACATTAGATCAACTGGTTAGTTTCCTCAACGTTAAAATGGAGGAGACCCAGGTTCAAATATTGCCAAGTGATACAGGAATAATATTCAAGCTTTGTTATAATACCACTATGTGGTGATGATGTAATATGGGTGGGATCCGTTTCAATCCCATATAACCAATTAAAAAAAACATCATAGGTTTTTGAAAATTTAGAAACTTGAAAATTTATTATTCAAAACCTAGGGAGACATAAGGTAGACTACACCAAATGCAATTAAATAAAACTAATGGAGAAATTATTAAGAGAAACTTATCAACATAAAAGGCATTATGGAAAATTTCAAGATCAAATTTCACTTAATATTATTTTTCAACAATGCAAAATAGACTAAAAAAGAGATAATCGTATGATTCAAAAAGAAAGAGATCTTTGGTAGATATATTTTGGTGCTAGTCATCATATGATAGACAATTTAAAATGGTTTGATTGTTTAGATATCAAAGACAATTTTATCTTAAAAATTGCATATGGTAAGATCTATTTTGTTCATGGAAGTGGATGTGTAACATCTAGTACACCATTCTTAGACTTTGTGTTACATATGTCATGCTTGTTCCTGGATTAGCAACTAATCTCATTTCAGTAACTAAGCTAGTAGAAAGAAAAAAATTGATTGAGTTCAAATATATAAATAGAGTTAATAATTGTCTCATTAAGAATCAAAATCATATAGAAGCTATAAGATCAATTAGAAATGGAATTTATGCTTTAGACTCAATTGGATTCTCTCAAGATATTGTTTTAGTTTAAAACAATAGTATTGAATATTTTGAGAGACAAATTACCAGAAATGAGAATCAATAATCTCTTTACCATCGAATATTTTGGGTCAATCCAAAATTTAAGATGATGAAAAAGATGAGAGGACATCAAAAAATTGCACTGCAAAGCCATCTACAAATTAAAATAAACGGTTGAAGACAATCAAAAGGAAGAAGAACCAGGTCAAGGTCAAATCCAAAATCAAAGTCACATGAAGGATGAAGATTGTATTGAAGACTAAAGTATTCAATAACAAAATAATGTAATACGGGGGGTGTTGGAGAATATTACATTATTTGGTACATGCCAATGTACCACCTTTGTACATCATTATAAATATTATATAGGGTTGTGTCTTAGATTTGTGAGTGAGTTAATATTTCATGTAATGTAATAATATGCAAGAAATGCACAAGTGTCATGAAAGTATGTGTGCAAGTGTTATGAGTGTAAATGTGCACAAGTGTCCAATATGTAAGAGTGGACATGTGTCCTTAGATTAGGAATATTTAAGTAAAAAGTCAAGTCCAAGTGCACAAGGAAGAGCACGATCCCAAGTTGTGCACTCTTACCTAGTAGCCAAGATAGTGTTATGAGTGTAAATGTGCACAAGTGTCCAATAGGTAAGAGTGCACAAGTGTCCAATAGGTAAGAGTGGACTTGAATTTTTACTTAAATCTTCCTAATCTAAGGACACATGTGCACTCTTACATATTGGACACTTGTGCACATTTACACTCACAACACTTGCACACATATTTACATGACACTTGTGCATTTCTTGCATATTATTACATTACATGAAATATTAACTCACTCACTAATCTAAGACACAACCCTAATATAATATTTATAATGATGTACCAAGGTGGTACATTGGCATGTACCAAATAATGTAATATTCTCCAACACCCCCTGTATTACATTATCTGGTTATTGAATACTTTAGTCTTAATACAATCTTCATCCTTCATGTGACTTTGGTTTTGGATTTGACCTTGACCTGGTTCTTCTTCCTTTTGATTGTCTTCAATCGTTTATTTTAATTTGTAGATGGCTTTGCAGTGCAATTTTTTGATGTCCTCTCATATTTTTCATCATCTTAAATTTTGGATTGACCCAACATCTTCAATGGTAAAGAGATTCTTGATTCTCATTTCCTGTAATTTGTCTCTCAAAATATTCAATAGTATTATTTTAAACTAAAACAAGATCTTGAGAGAATCCAATTGAGTCTAAAGCATAAATTCCATTTCTAATTGATCTTATAGCTTCTATATCATTTTGATTCTTAATGAGACACTTATTAACTCCATTTATATATTTGAACTCAATCAATATTTTGCTTTCTACTAGCTTAGTTACTGAAATGAGATTAGTTGCTAATCCAGGAACAAGCATGACATCATGTAACACAAAGTCTAAGAATGGTGTACTAGATGTTACACATCCACTTCCATGAAAAAAATAGATCTTACCATATGCAATTTTTAAGATAAAATTGTCTTTGATATCTAAATAATCAAACCATTTTAAATTGTATGTCATATGATGACTAGCACCAGAATCTATGTACCAAAGATCTCTTTATTTTTGAATCATATGATTATCTCTATTTGAGGCTATTTTGCATTGTTGATGAAGAATATTAAGTGAAATTTGACCTTGAAATTTTCCATAATGTCTTTTATGTTGATAAGTTCCTCTTAATAATTTATCCATTAGTTTTAATCAATTTCCTTTGGTGTAGTCTACCTTATGTCTCCCTAGGTTTTGAATAGTAAATTTTCAAGTTTCTAAAATTTCAAAAACCTATGATGTTTTTTTTTAATTGGTTATATATTACATCATCACCACATAGTGTTATTATAAAAAAGCTTGAATATTATTCGTGTATCACTTGGCAAGATTTGAACCTGGGTCTCCTCCATTTTAATGTTGAGGAAACTAACCAGTTGATCTAATGCCATTTGATAAAATTTAAGTTTACACAAGTTTTTATGAGGGGTCCTAGTCCCCTCTTACTAGGGTTTGAAATTGGATCTCCTGGATGAAAACCCAAGGACTTACCACTATGGTATCCCTCATGGGTATTAAAATCATATGATGTTGAATTCCTTATGTCTTCCTAATTAATTATAAACTAGAAAAATAAGAATGTTTGCAAATTACCAAGTGGCATTAGCTCAACCGATTAAATTCCTCAAGATTTCAAGGAGACCGAGGTTCAAATCTTGCCAAATGATACATGGATAATATCCAAGCTTTATTGTAATACCACTATGTGGTGATGATGTAATATGGGTGGGGCCCGTTTCAATCCCATATAACCCATTAAAAAAAATTAATGTTTACAAATTTAATATTTCTAATTTTGAAGTAGGATTCCTTATCTCTCCATAATTAAATAATTTGTAAATATTTCATTAGATTTGAATTTCAACAAATATTAAAAAATACTCTATCACTCCAAAAAACTTAAAGAAGTAAACTAACTTTGACTTAATACTTCAAAACTTAAAAACAATGCAACTAAGGTATTAATCCTATTTAATGTCCTTATCTCTCCTTATTAATCTTATTAAACCTTAGAAGAACAATAATTAAATATTCCTTATTTCTCCTTAACCTTAGCAAAGAATCAAAAATATAAAATATAAAACCCTAATACCTCCTTGGAGAGCGCATCTTCTTGTGAGGACCTTGATACTAGAATTTGGTAAATGCTTCAACTTGTATTGAGTATGTGCAGTTTCTTGTATCCATCTTGGTACTCCTCCTTTCTAGCTTTTAAAATCAACATCTTGCACTCTATTTGAATGTTTCATTGAACATTGCTAGCGAATGGAATATTTTGCTCTTCATGCAAGTGCCTCTTTAATCACATCCATGGGGATTTCACTTTTATCTGCCTCAAATATTTTAAATTCTTTAATTACACTTAAATAATCTACCCAAATATTCCATTAAATCCAACAAACTTTGGCAAAGTGGCGAGGTGTTCATTCATATAATTTGACTACTCATTTTAAATATTTCATTTCAACATTTGGTGCTTTCTCTTTGGTGCTATCATTCAAGTGTTATACTATACACACTTAGATCTTTAAATGCTTGTTTCAACACTTGATTTCCTTTTGATGCAATTCAAACATTTGATTTTCTATATGGTGGCACTTACTTCACCTCAGATGCATATGGTGTTAGGTTTCCACTTGGATGGTGCTTAAACTTCTTTTCCTAAGGGTGGAACTTAAATATTGGTCTCCTTTACTACATTTGTTTTGGTGGATAAGATACTATAGCATTAATACCGGGTTTTACAAGTTGACCCAAAACCTTTTACAAAAATCAGCCCAGGGTTGTTGATGAAAATATCCTTACTAAGGATCCTATATATGTAAAATCTACATGCCGCCAAAGCCATTACATCCGGTAAGGCACATAGCCTGTTATCAAAAGAAAATTCCCATACAACATTTTGGGTATACCTCGAGAAAACACACATGCATCATAATTACAAAAAAGAAACAGACACGAATCCCTTCCTTGAGACAATGGAGAAACAAAAAGCTGTAGACACACATAGCAAAGTACTGAAAAAAAACTTCCACAAGCTCTGTATTGATAGTTACTCTTAATAATTCTTTGGTAATTGCTTTCTTTCGTATATGACATGCTTTGGTACCACATACTATCTTGGCCAATCAGCCTTGGAGAAGTGAACCTGCTGGCTATATTTATGGCGGTGGCTATCTGGTGGTCCATGTGGCTTTGGTTCGAAGTCTTATATTGTCGTTTCTTTCCTTCCCTATGATTATCAACCAACCTCAAATTACTAAGACGACTAGGAGCCATGTTATCTGACATGTGACTATCCCCATTAGTCTTTATGGTATTTCCAAGTGGCATCCATGAATACTGACAACTCAGATAATTTTTATTGTGAGTCCAATTCAAAAAAGAGACGAGAATACTCCTAGCCTTCCAAATTATAGTGCCTTCCCTGTTGGTAAATTCAACTATCATTCTTGGAATTTTTGTTGAATAAGCTCCTCTAATTCACTCGGGACACAGTGTTCCCATTTGACAAGTTCGTCACCATTGACACCCAAATTGGCCAGCTTATTAGCAATTTTGTTAGCTTCCCAAAAGACATGTTGGGCTTTTCTGTCCTGTCTTCCCTAGAAAATGATCCTAGCCTCTTCAACAATTGTTTTAATCCTCTAAGGAGGTGTTTTCCAATTATTGAGGAGATTTATAACATGCATAGAGTCTCCTTCTATGATCAAATTTACTTCTAAGTCTTGAGTCATTTGAAGGCCTCTCCACATAGCTCTAGCTTCAACTTCGTTGTTCGTCCTTGTTCCCAAATATTCAAAAAATGCAAGCATCATATTCCCATTATGATCTCGCACAATGCCACCAGTACCTGCTATGCCAGGATTTTCCTTAGATGCTCCATCAAAATTAAGCTTAAACCAACCCGTAGGAGGTGGAGACCACTTAACATTGGCTTTGGGGTTGACTACCCTACAAACAGACTCATCTAAAAAGTTTAAGCTTAAATATTGAGCAATCGTGGTCTCCTATAGATGAGGTTTACGACTATCAAAATGGATAAGGTTCACATTCTCATTGGCAAAGGATATGATCCTGGCAATGATAGTTTGATGATTATGGATAGACTCATTAAAGACTCTATGGTTCCTTTCTAACCACACCTACCAAAGATAGTGATTGAGACAAATTTTCCACATGTATCTAAGTCTTTGGATTGAAAAGGGGTAAGGCCACTAGAAGAAAAAATCAAGTACGATGGCTAGTTTAACCCATGAAATATTAAAGGCCTAAAAAATCCCACTTAGGACAATCAAGGAAAAAGGACACTCAAAGAAAATGTGATAAATGGTCTCTCAATTAGCCCTACACAGATAACAATGATTAGTGATACAAATACCTTTACACATCATATTATCAATGGTTAGAATTCTTCCTTGGATAACCAACCATGAAAAGACTATAATTTTTGGAATTAAATTTTTTATCCAAACTAAGTCCTTTTGGAGGACAAAATCCTCGTCATCAAGCAGAAGCTTGTAAGCTGATTTAACAGTGAACTGCCCATTTTCCGTAGGAGCCCAGGTCATTTGATCTTCCTTGGGTCTCATGGGGATAAACTGTTGCCCGAGAATGTTACAAAGATCATTTGATTCCACTTGAAATCCTTGAATTCTTATTTGTTTCCACTTCATTCTACCTCTGTCCTCAACCATATAATCGGAGACTTTTTTGCCAATGAGTTCTGTGATATCTCTGATTCGGGCTAAGTTAGGAAATTGCATTAGTGGTTCGTCCTTAGCCCAACTATCATTCCAACAATTTATCTTCTCACATTTGCCTAAAACCCATATTAAACATTTTTTGATGATTTCCTTACAATTAAGAATTGCTTTCCAAAAAACATAACCTATGATTGGAACTGAGTCACTTAGAAATTCCATATTTTGAAGATACTTTCATTTGATGATAGCTGTCCATTCATTTTATTCATGAGAAATGAGACACCACGCCTGTTTAGCTAGTAAAAATAAATTTATATGAGCAATTCTCCTCAGACCTAGCCCCCCATTTTCCCTGGGTTTGCACACTTTGGTCCATCCTACAAGGTGTATCCTTTTTTTCTCCTCTGATCCAGTCCATAAAAATTCTTTTTGGAGTTTCTCAATTTTTTGGAAAAAATTCACAAGGACTTTGAAAATGTAGAGGAAATAGACTGGAATGCTCTGAAGAGAGGCCTTAGTGAGGGTCAACTTTCTTGCTTGAGATAGAAGATGACCTTTTCATCTAGCAATTTTTTTCTGAATTCTTTCAATAACCCTGTCCCATATTGACTCTCTCAGAGAACCAATAAAAAGAGGGAGACCAAGATACGAAGTGGATAGGTTTGCTATATCACACCCTAAAATTTATGCAATCCTTCCTTGCCTCTGAATGGGGGTGTTCAAGAAATATAACTTGCTTTTACTGAAATTAAGTCTCTGACCAACAATGTCCTCATAGAGTTGCAGGATGTATTTAATTATTTTAGCCTCAACCACTGATGCCTTAGTCAATATAAGGGTATCATCAAAAAATTGTTGGTGAGAAACAACCCTAGTGAGAGATGTTGCATTGATTCCTGATATTATCCTTGAACTGCAAGCATTTTTGATGGTTCTCCCTAAAGCTTCTGCCATAATAATGAATAACATGGGGTTGATAGGGTCCCCCTACCGAATTCCTCTGTGACTTTGAAAGTAACCAGTAGTTGTTCCATTAACTAGAATCTAGAACCATGCTTTAGAAATACATTATTTTATAAAATTAACCCATTAGTGGTGAAAACCAAACTTAAGGAGGACAACAATCAGAAAGTCCCAATTTAGCCTGTCAAATGCTTTGTTCATATCAATATTGAGGGCAAAAAACATACCTGTTAGTCTTATGAGCAGAGTGCAGAGCTTCATGAACTATGATAACTCCATCCAAGATTGACCTACCCTGGATAGAGCTTCCCTGGCATGGATCTATGATGCGGGGCATAATATCTCTCATTCTATTTGCAATGGATTTAGTTAGGATCTTGTAAGAAACATTGCACAAACTGATTGGCTTGAAGTCAACCATAGATTCAGGGGTTTACTTCTTAGGAGTTAGAGAAATAAAAGTAGAGTTGATACCTTTTGGGATATGATTGCTTTCTTGGAATTCTTTGATAGTAGAAATTACATCCTCACTTACAATGTCCCAAAAATCTTGATAGAAATGAGGGGGAAAGTCGTCGGGTCCCGGGGCTTTGTCTGGATCCATGCTAAACAAGGCTTCCTTAATTTCCTCATCAGAAAAGGGAGCTAGAAGCTTAAGGTTTATATCCTCATTTATTATGCTAGGAATGGATTGCAAGAGAATATCTTTGGCCTCCTCATTGCTCTGCGATTCCTGACCAAGGATAGAATTGAAATAAGTTACTACCTCCTTTCTGATTTATGTTAAGTCTTGAGTAATAGAACCATCTGCTTTTAAAAAAAAATTATCTTGTTATTGCTTCTGTTTCTAAGCATGGTGATGTGAAAAAACTTGGAATTTGAATCTCCATATTTCAACCAAAGAGCCCTTGATTTTTGCCTCCAATAGATTTCCTCATAAGCCAAAATGTTATGAAACTCTACTAGTTTTTTTCGTTCCTCCTGCCTAGTAGTTTCATCAGCATCACCATGTTGGATCTTCTGATCAATTATCTTCAAAGTTTCAACAACCTGGTTTTTATTTTCAAAGAGGTTCCCAAAGACCTCTTTGTTCCAAGTTTTGAATCTTTTCTTTAATAAAATTTAATTTGCCAACAAGTTTAAAAGCTGCACTACCCCTGACAGGCTGTTGCCACCACTAACTTAAGTTATCTCTAAAAATGGAATGTTTGATCCACATAGATTGAAATTTGAAAGGTTTCTTGAAGGACAAAGAGTTAGGGATCTCCAAAAAAATAGGATTATGGTCAGAGGCAATTTTAGGAAGGGCTTGCAGGGTAGAATCACCGAATAAAGTTGTAACCTCCTTTGATAGAAAAAATCTATCAATCCTTTCTTGAATGAGATGACACCCTATCCGTCGATTACTCCAGGTATAATTCGCTCCTCTAAGTTTTACATCCATCAACATGTTGGAGTTCACAAAGTCATTGAACTCATCCATGCTCCTGATAGGTGGTCCATTTCCACCCAATTTGTCTGAAGGGTAAAGAGGAGTGTTAAAATACCTAGCTAGAATCTAGGGGACATTATGGAAGATTGAACTCCCACAATAGAGTTCTCCCTTGAATTGAAGTCGGGACATAAATATTTGAAAGGATCCATGACCTGTTGCTGTTTATTTAAACACTAAGAACCTTGTCATATTTTTGAATAATGGTGCCTTCTACTATCCGAGGATCCCACAAAGTCATAAGGCCTCCAGATGCTCCTCTAGCTAATTTGCAAACCATCTCCCCTTGATTCCATATTTTTTTTGCTATTTTTTTGACTGAATCTCATCATTTTTTGTTTCTTGCAACATGATAATAGTTAGATTCACTTGATTTATTATTGCACTGACTTCCCTGTGTTTGGGAAGGCCATTGAGGCCTCTCAAATTTCATGAGAGGAACTTCATTTAGATTGTTTGGGATTTCTTCCTCTCCCCATCCCTTGAGGGGGTTTTCTTAATTTGTTGTCTTCAGAACCCGAAATAACCTATTGAAACAAGGTTCTCTATTTTCCATTGGCAATGTCATTATCAGTTTTAATTTTTTGATGCTCAAAATTTGATATTCTCCCTCTTATTTTTTCACTGCCAAAATATATAGGATACTTCATAATGCTCCTGGTTTGTTTAGGACTAAACTGAGGGGAGGTAATTTGTTGTAGAACTAGACTACCATATTCCTTAGTCTGAAGATTTTCACATATCTCCACCCCTACATCCAAATATTCTCCTTTTTTCCTGTATTCCCCTGGTCTGTAGGATGACCCCTCAGTAGGATTCACTTTGCTCCTAGTGATGATGTTAGGGAGATGAGATTTTTTTATTTTCCAATGCCTCAACTTTCTTCCTAAGTTCTTCAACATTAGGGTTTGGCTTTGGGATGCTCACTGGGCTTGAAGTATTTCCAAAATTGGGGTTTAAGGATCCTGACTTGGATGTGGATTCTAGAGATCATGCATTAGGTTTTGGATTTGTGATGCCCATGGGGCTTACAGTAATTTCAGCATTAGGGTTTGAGGATCCTGGCTTGGATGGGGATTCGAGAGAGTAAGAAAGGTTAGCCTAAAGGTGCTAGGATTCCATGTCTTCTGATAATACTCCTACTCCCATATTGGATAGAATTGAAAATTTATTTGAAACTAGAGGATTGGAACTTACCTGAGTATTTTGGTTGCCAACAACTTTTTGTTTTCCTTTGTCTTGCTGGGACCCTGCACCCTCTCTTTTATTTTTTAGTAGACATAGTTTGCCTGATTGAAATCACATCTACCAAGGAAACTCCTCAAATTTCCTCTGTCTAGCATTCCCTACTTCTGATTTTCTCTATTCATTGCCAGGTTAGGGCACTGATTACATAGATGTCCTTGATTTTTATATTTTGCATAGAATAACGGTTTGTTCTTGTATTATACTAGATATTTTCTATAGTATTCTCTATACTCTAGCTCCACAAACCTTGGCAATTCATTATTCAAATTAGCATTAACGTAGATTCATGCATGAGTCATCCTTGTCCTAGCCAAGGTCGCATGGTCAATGAGATCAGGTCTCCTATAGTTTTGGCTATGCCCTGCAACCAATATTCATTGAATAACTGGGCAGGTAGACTTGGGAGACGAACCCAAATAGGGGTAATGTTAATATTTTGCTTTTTAGGGTCAAAATATTCACCCCATCGTCTAAGAAAAAGGTTCCTTTTGCCTAGAAACCAAGGACCTCCTATTAAAATGCGGTTAGCATCCTCCATATTGTTAAAATAGATAATGAAGAACCCTTGAGTTAGAGCTACCAACTCTAATCTGCCTACCAGTCACCATTTACCCATCGCCCAAGCCCTGATAGTCTCCATGTCCGGCCTACCTCCCAAAAACTTGCCTACCAGGGAGATTCTTCCATTAAAAGAAAAGGGCTCATGGAACTTGTCAGGGCTAAAATTTTATTATATATGTATATATATATATATATATATATATATATATATATATATGTATATCTATATATATATATATACAATCTACCATTTAATTATGATCAATTTGATACTCTCCTTCAGCAAGAGGAATGAGTGAGCCGAGGTTTAGCCGATGCAATGGGAGTGAGGGTTTGAATTTTTTGGGCAGGAATCTCAGCCAAGGTGGTAGAGGTAGAGCAGGTACAGAAGGGGCGGGTGTGAACCTCGAGCATGGATCAAGCGAGGATCTAGAGGAAGGTGGTCAGGCTGTGGCAGATTTGGAGGCAGACATCACACAGGAGCCCGACCCTCCTCAAAAAGACCCTGAAAAAATAGATACGAAGGATAATGCGGGGCCCAAGAAGTGGCTGTATTTTGCTGAGACTCTTAGAGGAAAAATAAAGGAGGGCCTCCTTTACTACATCACTCTCCTCTTGGTAATTACTTTACACTAATATTTACCCTTGGTTTATCTCTAACATATAGTTGGTTGTTGTACCTTTTAGAATTTTATACCTTTTTGATTTATAGGTTGACGTTTGGACTCGAACGTCCCTTGGTCTTCGATAAACCTGTGGATGATACTTGGCCTTTGCACTCCAAATCGACCTTTGGATTTTTGTGCACTTCAGTTGATGCTTGATCCTTGATGTAGCTTGGTTGGTGCTTCTAATGAATACTCTATGCTTTGGATTGAGTTATTCCTTGATACTCTATTCTCATTACCAATGTCTTAGCACTTGATGCTCAACTCAACTTCTTGGTGCTTAGCTCTTAGCTCTACATTCCAACTCATCATGAATTATGATGATTATTTATTTCTTCTCTTGGTGCTAATGACTTATGTTCTTCCTTCTAGAACTTTTAAAACTTAAGTGCTCTACAATATTTAATGCATGCAACACTTTATGTTGTGATCCTTACATAGCTCTAATGGATACTAATCTGCCTTTGCTTGATATTTTGCCTTTATTTTTATTCTAGTTCAGCACTTTCCTTTGACATCCAACTTTGGTGCTCTTTAATCTAACTCAAACTCTACCTTATTATTGCAGATGCAGGTGGTGCATATATTCTTTGATACGGGGGACTTGCACCCATCGGCTCTCGAATGACGATTAAGAAAATAATAGCACTTTGAATCTTTGATATCCTATGTTGCCTCTAATTATGCTATGAATGTTGCCTTGAAACTTGTTATCCTGCAAGCCTTATTTTTGCCTTTAAATCTTGTTGTCCAATATTTCTTAATACTATATGCTTTTCTCCTTTCTTCAATAACACTCCTCTACTTTGACTATGTTGCTATTATTGTGCTCTTATTTATTATTATTTTTCTATAGATGTACCTTGACTTCTTCTTTCCCTAATTCTTTCTATGCTAGTCCTTGGCTAAAACTATATCTCTATTTTCCCCTTGTGGACTTTCACAAACTTGTTATTCTTTATCTTTGACCAAATCTATTTTATCCTTGCTTAATATGAATACTCCCTACTCTCTAGAATTTTCTACCTTTCAAAACTTACTTTCCAATGTGGAATTCTATGAATCCACCTCTAAATCTTCTTTGAATGTTATCTTTTACCTTTCAAAACTTTTTGCCCATGTTGTATTTTAAATGCTTCACACCAATATTCAATTATGTCTTCTAAAACTTGAAATCAAACTTCTTTACATTCTCTATACTTGCTAAATATTTATCTTCAATGCTGCCATTATGGAATTCAAACTTTTCTTCCAATTGCTACCTCTATCTTGGTATTCAAGCTGTTATACCTTGTGAAATTCTTACACTATCCTTTAATTTAGACCGTCCTCAAAAATTTTTGTTGTATTTAAGTCTTCCTGAAGTCTTCTTTCTACCTTCAAGTTTACTTGCTTGCTTTCTATCTTTGTAGAGCAAGTTATATTAATGGTCTCTTTTCTTATTAAGGACCAATCTTCAATCTTCAATAGGACCTCTTTCTTGGGTCTTCTTCAATCTGCCTTCAATGGGACTTTTTAATAAATCTCCTTTGTATACTTCTAATGGTACCTCTTTCCTCCGGTATCCAATATCTACTATAGACTGCCTTCTATTCCAAATAAACTTCTTAGAATAGGTTAACTCAATCTACCTTCTCAAGGTCTATCTTTGAGACCTAAAACTTTTATCAATATATATCTAAAACTTAACTACAACTCAAACCAATCCTTGCATGAGGAAAGCTCATGGTATTTAAGAAATCGAAGATGAAAGTCTTATCTATCCATTGTACAAAGCTTCTCAACTTTTGAAGATTAATTTTAACTGTAGCAAAATCTTAGATAACTTTCTCTAGCATTAATATGAAACTTCTATAAATCTTTTCAATAATTTGAAGTAGAATGACAATGACCAAATTTTCTTCTTGAGTTGGTTCTTTCTAAAATATGAATCTTTAATATTCACTGGTTGTTCTTCAACCTAGTGGTAATAATATTAGCTTCATTGGTTTTTCTTCAACCTAGTAGAAATATTTTAACTTCACTGGTCTTTCCTACCCAGTGGTAATATCCTTAACTTCACTAGTTTTTCTTACCTAGTGGTAATATCCTTAACTTCATTGGTTTTTCTTACCTAGTGGTAATATCCTTAACTTTTACAACTTTCAAAACCTATGCAAGTAACCTTGTTGTGTTTCTAATACCACTGATGGCTTTTGAAGCCTTATACTTAATATAAATTACCACAAAAAAGTAATCACATGATCGAATATAATAAAGTTGCAATATAATTAATCCAATAAAGATAATGTAACATAAATGAGCCAACTAATATGTATAACATTCAACAATATAATGAAATATGAATGTAAATCCTGGAATATGCACAATAATATCACTTACAATACTAGTTGCTCAAATGTATGCAAACTTGTATTACTCCTCTTTCTATTACAAATATCTCATAGAAATGACTCTATAGATAATGTAGAACACTATGTAAACACTATAGATCACTATGTAGCTCATATAGCTCTTATCTCTCATATATCTCATATATCCTCTATGGAGTAATATATAGCCATTCTAGGATGACTCTTTGGATACTATAAATATTCTTTTCCATATGCCAAGCCTCATGAATCTTGGCTTATCTACTTGACACTTGCATACACATAACACTATCTTGTATGCACACTTGGACTTGAATCTTCACTTAACTCTTCTTAATCTAAGGACACATGTGCACTCTTACTATTGGACACTTGTGCACATTTAAACTCATAACACTTGCACACATACTTACATAACACTTATGCATTTCCTACATATTATTACATTACATGAAATATTATCTCCCACTAATATAAGGCACAACCCTAATATAATATTTATAATGATGTAACAAGGTGGTACATTGGTATGTACCAATTAATATAATATTATCCAAAAAATAGTCCAATCATTTGGGTTGATCAAATACTATAATCTCATCCTTTGAGGCATGCAACTAGGTCTTGATGATCCATATTATACAATCTGATTCCTAATATTGTGAATGGTCCTTTAACTGATACCACCAATATGTAGAGCTTAAAAAAATTTATGATTTGAAAAAAGGATCAAAATGCTTCCATATACAAAAGTTATATCTTCCAAAATTTTTACGCTAATGACCTCAAAATTCAAAAGTTAAATACTCAAACCTTAGAAAAATAGGAAAAAATATTGAACTACCATTTGTCAATATTTGATTCGTTGATATGCTCAACTTATTTTTTGCCCCTTAAATGCTCTCAAAAACTATGTTATCAACATTTGATATTTCCTAGTTGGACGAAGGTATACAAATAGTTAAAAATATATTTTGGGTGGCATGTAAAGGTGCCATGTCAGCTAGTGGTTTGAATAATCCAACTAGAAAAATAGGATCATTGGTGCCATGTTAGCTAGTGGTTTGAACAAAATTTATGATTTGAAAAAAGGATCAAAATGCTTCCATATACAAAAGTTATGTCTTCCAAAAGTTTTACGCTAATGACCTCAAAATTCAAAAGTTAAATACTCAAACCTTAGAAAAATAGGAAAAAATATTGAACTACCATTTTTCAATATTTGATTCGTTGATATGCTCAACTTATTTTTTGCCCCTTAAATGCTCTCAAACACTATGTTATCAACATTTGATATTTCCTAGTTGGAGGAAGGTATACAAATAGTTAAAAATATATTTTGGGTGGCATGTAAAGGTGCCATGTCAGCTAGTGGTTTGAATCATCCAACCTAATACAAAAGTGTGGCCAAGGATAATTGATCTTGGGTCTACAATGTGCTAAATACTTCACACTAACTAGGTGGTCAAGATGTTATTTGGTGCCTACAAAATACTTCAACTAAAATAACATGGTGTTCTTTATTACCTCAACATAAAAGGCAAAAAAAAGTTTTGAAATCGAGACCTTGTGTTACTAGAGGAGATGTGCTATTAAGTAGAGCAACCTAAGCAATTGGTTTGCAAGTGCTAATGTCTCCTTGAAATTTATTATTCACTTATAACTTTGTTTATAAAAAGGGTGGCTAAGATTGTCTAAACCAAAACCTCTTCCCCCTTACATACAAACCAAAGTATTGCTAACCAAGTTGCCACATTTTCAAGTTATACATGTAAAAGTGCAACACCTCTTATTCTTATATCCTTTCAATGGTGTAAAATGGAAGCACCTACACTAAAGCTTAAACTTAGGATGAATGTGATTGAAGTACCTAATCTAATCTCAACAAACCAATATAGTACCCCCATGATAATGACATGAAAGTGCACATTCTCTCCTTGGAGAGTGATGATGCACCTATGGTATGCCATGTGGCTCAATGAAGCATGTACTAGAAATACAAATACATAGAATTTGAATTCAAATTGTACAAGAACCCCTATTTTTTACTCCTTTTGCCATGGCTTCTTTGTGAGTTTAAAACATACTAATTATTATACCAAAATGAGTAAAATTATACTTATGAACCTCAACAATGGTAGAATATGAGAGAATAAATAAAAATTTCTCTAAAATTTATGGATAAGTAGACAAAGAAACATGGACACAAATCTATTTTTTACCCTTTATACTAAATATGCTTATGATATTTTTAAGAGTTATTTGTCTGAAAGGTTAGATTACAGACCAGTGGCTTTGAGCAAACTTTTTATATGACCAAGTGATGTTGTTAAATACTTGCTTTGATGCCATGTTGAAATTCACACCTATTTTTAGAAACAAATAAAAGCAATACAACCACTCAAATATTATATAGAAAGTGAAAAAAAAGATAAAAGATAAAAACATAGTGGGAACCCATAGGAATAGCAAATAATCATTATATTATCTATAGATAAGAATCACAACACTCCAATACAATGGATGGAGTGATGGAGAGTATTTATACCAATACAAAAACACCAATTAAATAAATAATTTAAACCTAAGCTGACATCACAATATGGATTAAGGTTAATTACAAATTAACCATAACAAAGTTCACCAAAATCCATGGGGATTACTTAATAAAAACCTTCAATATGGCTACTAGATGACTCCAAACGATAGTAGCTCTAAATGGATTCTTAGCTCAAATAATGATATAAAAACCCTCAAATTTATCCCTAAGGAATGAATGTGGGATAAGTAAATATAAATTTATTACAAAAGAAAATATGCTTTAAGAAGGATAGCCTCAAGATACTCATAAAATATTTATCAAGCAAGATAGCCTCAAGACACTCATAAATGACTCTCCTATTTCATGCTTCCCTTGAAGTGTGATATCCACCATGTGTTTCATGATGCAATTCAAATATTTACATGATTAATGCATTACATCAAGACCAACAATAATATAACCATAGTATATGTGGGATAATATCTCTACTTTCCCTTTCATGATGTTAATCCTTTAACAATACTATCAAATTATCTCAATCATTAACTATGAATCATTCTAATTTGATGGATTATATCATCTCATCCATTGATATTTTTAATTAGATGACTCTTGTATACTTTGATACTTGAAATACTACAATAGTCCTTTCAAAGTATACACATGTGCTAGGAAAGGGATATGTGTGCATGATCTTATGAACCCTATAATAGTTCTAAACTAGTAGACAATTATCTAGATATTTACACAACAATCCAAGTTCCTTCTAGGCCTTATGATTCTATCAACATGGATTTTTTTCTTAATGTTTCCTACCACCAAAAATAAACATGATTACACATTCATGATAATGGATATGTTCAACAAGATGGAGATCATGGCACCATGTAAAAGGTCATTGACACCATCGAGATTGTTCATCTATTCTTTCAACAAGTTTGGGTTCAACTTGGCCTGCCTAGATATATAGTTTTAAATATATATGTTCATTAAAAATTTATAGCACTATCTCTAAAACCAACTAGACATCAAAAGTTAGCATTCCATAACCTTCCATATGTAAATAGATGGATAAAATGAGGTTACAAATATAATATTGGTGCATCTATGCTAGATGTACAACCATCAACATCCTAAAACATGGGATGAGAGTCTACCACACATCTAATATTTCTATATGTATCTACACTCTTATGTAGATCACAATTATTTCCAACCATGTTTTGGATTAACTCATCATGACTTCTATGACACCAACCTTGCTTTACTTCCAACTATAATGGAACCAATGCATAGAGATAGATCGACTTATGGTGTCATTTCTATGTGCCACTATTAAATTTCATGTTCTATATATAATATTATATCATTAAGTGTTAGAAACATCTCTACACATGTTTATTTTAGCCACTTGACTTCTCACAAACTGGTACTAGCTATAGAGGAAGTAGAAAGGGTAGTTTCATAAATGTTTTTAAAATTACTTCTTGATCAATTAGAATCGAAATCATTTCACCTTCCAATTATCTTAAAACTACTATGCATATTGCAAAAAGCTCATACTATAATTTATTTTGTTCATTTTATTTTTCTTTTCCCTTTAATCTCTCTTGCTCTTTATTTCCTCTTTTCATCCTTCAACCATAATTTACCCCAATGCCTAAGCATTTATTGTACTAATTTAATGGTAATATAACACATCACCCTTCAAACTATAGTGCCATATGATTCATGCACTAATCATATTTAATGTAAAATGTTAGTTACATGACCCTTATGTTTTGAAGAATATTTTTACATTTACAACATCAATGAATATAGATTGCATTCGATGTGATAAATTTTTTTAGTTATGTCTAGTTTCTTGTTGCACTTCTATGAAGCATATATTTTAGGTATCATAAAATAATTCAAAGAATTTTTCTCTATACCACCACATTTGGAACTCGTAGTATAGATCAATTAAATTTTAACCTATCCCACATTATATGATAATCTATGATAGATTCATTAGCACCTTGTTTACAATTCAATAAGGCATTCATAGCTTCAACATGAGTGATATCATAATAAAAAATCTTGATTTTGCTTCTTGAAAAAATATTAAAGTTGCTTATAAAGTGCTTAGATAGTGATACAAAGTAATCCAAAGTAATTCCTTCTAGATACTTAGGGAACAATTTTAGTAATGTCAATTCATTAGAAATCCAATCATGATAAAAAGTTAAAGAATTATCAATAAAATTTTCTTTCCATTACCATCTTAATAACCTATGAACTAACCCATTTAGGTAAACAACCTCAACCCTAGGAACTAGGGTTTGACATTGATAGTTTCTAATTGTGAGGTTTATTGAGAATAAAACCTTCCTTTCAGGTGAACATAGAGGAGGAGGAGGAGAAACATTGATATCTATAGAAGTGTGGAAAATATACAAAGTATTGACAAGAGGAGCTTTATTCTTATTAGAAATTATATATTTTGCATAAATACATCTTATTTTTTTAATGAGTTTACACAGGTTGTATGAGAGGTCTTCATCCCCTCATACTAAGTGAGGTTTGAATATTGGACCTCTCAAAGAGAAGCCAAAGCCCTTACCACTGCAATAAGCTTACAATTTTATAAATACATCTTGTTGCTTATACATACTGTTTTATTTTTTATTTTTTGCAAAACTGAAAACAATTAAGGAGATAATTATAATATATTCATGTTTGATGTAAATGGTACCTTAAGTTATATTTGTGAAAATGAATTTGAAATTTTAATTATCATTGTATCACAACCTACTCTTTTAAACCAAAAATAAAATTCTTGTACAACTCCATACCATGAACTGGATGGTACATTAACTTGTTAAATATAATGAATTGTCACATGACATCCTCATTACCTTTGTAGTTAGTGTTAGAGAATATTACATTATTTGGTACATGATAATGTACCACCTTGGTACATTATGTTAAAAATTAGATTAGGGTTGTGTCCTAGATTAGTGAGTGAGTTAATATTTTATGTAATGTAATAATGTGCAGGAAATGCACGAGTGTCATGTAAATATGTGTGCAAGTCTTATGAGTGTAGATGTGCACACATTTCTAATATGTAAGTGTGCACATGTGTTATTAGAATAGGAAAATGAAGAGTTATCAAGAAGAGTGAAGGTCAAGAGTGCAACATATGAAGAGTCATATACAATTATATTTTTGTGACTAAGCATTGTAATATTATGAAGGTTAATTAAACATGCAAAGCTTTATGCTTGCATTAGTAGACTTTTATTCAATAGCATTTTTAGTATTTTTCATGTGCAATATTGTGAGCATGTTTATGTGAGTATTCTTATGAGTTATTCAAAATTTTATTACATTCTAAGATATTATTTGGTTTATTATATTGCAAATTCATTATACTAGATCCTGTGATTATTTTTCTATGATGATTTATATTAAGCATTAGAGTATCAAAAGTTAACAATGGTATTAGAGCCACAACAAGGTTGCGTACACACGATTTGAAAGTTTCATTAGGATAAAGTATTTCCACAAGGTTGAAGAATAACCTATGAAGACTAGGACTCAGAAAGGATATTACCACTGGGTAAGAAAAAACCAGTGAAGTTATGGATATTACCATTGGGTAAGAAAAACTAGTGAAGTTAAGGATATTACCATTGGGTAAGATAAACCAATGAATCTAAAATTATTTCCACTAGGTTGAAGAATAACTAGTGAAGAATAAATTTCATATTAAGAGAGAATAAACTTAGATAAAAAGTTGGTCATTGCCACTTTGCTTCAGATATTGAAAGAAATTTCATATTGGATTCTTAGGTAATGATAGAGAAAGCTATCTAAGATATTTCTATAGTGAAATGATATTCAAAAATTGATAAGATTCCTACAAGAGATAGAGAAGAATTTTATATTTGATTGCTTGAAGGCTGTGAGATTTCCTCACGTAGGGATTGATTTGAGTTGCAGATAAGTATATTTTAGATTATTAAAAATAGATTTTGATAAGATAGATTGAGTTTACCTATTCTAAGAAATCTATTTAGAATAGAAGGCGATATGTAATATTGATTTAGGTCTTGAATATAGACATTGATATTTATAGAGATAGGAGACCCGAGGAAAGAGATCTCATAGAAGAAAGAAGCAAACAAAGGAGACCTATTAAGTAAAGGTCCCATTGAAGGTAAAAGGAGACCGTTAAAAGAGGTCCCATAGAAGATAAAAGAGACCCATTGAAAGAGGTCCTTAATAAACAAATCTTTGTTCCTTAGAAAGAGAAGATACCATTAACTTAGATTTCTCTATAGATATAGGAATCAATCAAGAAGGCTTGAATGTAATAAGAAAAATTTAAGAAAGAAAAAAGACTTGAAGCAATAAAGACTTCAAGGCAACAAAGAAGTCTTCAAGCAAGAAAGACTTGAAGACAACATTTTTGGAAGGTAAGTATCTTGCCAAAATTTAAAAGTTATAATAGACTTCAAGAAAATGAGAAGTTTTGAAGATAGTTTGATTAATAGGACAACAAAATTTTGAAGACAAGGATAGAGCATCAACATGGCAACAAGATAAGAAGATAATAGATTACAAGTTTTGATGATAAAGTTAAAGGTTGCATATTTAGTCAGGAAAAATACTGATGTCTAGATGGACAACAAGTTGAAAGAGCACCATAGTAGTGCTAAAGCTGAGTAGCGCCATAGTTAAAGAAGAGTGTTATAGTAGAGCCAAAATTGAGGAGCTCTATATTAGCACCATAGTCAAAGCCAAGGAATGCCATTCATAGTGAGCAAGAAGACTACAAGCAGGTGTTAGAAAAGAAGACAATATAAAAAAGATATTGAAACCAAAAGAAATATTTGATAGCAAGGATAATGATGTAATTAGGTTTTAAGTTGGAAGCACAAGTTAGAAGCCAAGTCAGTCTCATTGCCATTGAACCTGCACCAAGATACAAAGAGAATAAATTATTAGAATCATCATGTAAAAGAGATAAAGCTAAGCTATATAAATAGCTAAGCTAGACTACGTAGAATCAAGAGAGTTGAGTATTAATATTTTCGAGAAGAAAGCTGAGTGTCAAGGATGTATGTTGGAATATATTATATTATTTGGTACATTCTAATGTACCACCTTGGGTACATATTTATATTAGGAAAGACTATCCTAGTTTAGAAGTTGAGTATTTACTTTATGCAATGTAATAAATGCGCAAGTATTATTAAAGTGTGCAAAGTATTTTGGTATTGTAAATGTGCATAATAGTCCATGTGCATGTGTCCTTAGAATAGGAAGTTGAAGAGTCTCTAGAAGAGTGAAGGCCAAGAGTGCTCCATATGAAGAGTCACACCACATTATATATGTACCTATGTGTGTGTGAGGAAGATGACATGACTTGACACTTGATACTTTCAAAGCTATTGTACTATTTTTGTGAGTATTTGTTAATGATAATTTTATGAGTACTTGTTGAAAGTTTTTTATGAGTTTTATACATTTAGAATATTTCAATTATCATATATATTGTATAATTTTTTTTTTTTAGATAAAGGGGTACAAATTTATCGATAAGAAGACAAGATTACAAAGTATAGCGAAGCCCCTAGTCAGGGCTCAAGTAAGTAATAAAATAATCTAAAACCACCAGACATGGTCAAAACCTAAAGAAAATAGCAAGAAAAAACCACATTAAGTCTGAATATCCTTATGGATCAACTTCCAAAGGTGCTGAGAGTCCCCAAATGGGAGACTCTCCTAGTTATCCATAATCCAAGGACCTAAAAGCTCATAAGCCCTTTTGGCCAAATAATTAGCAACCCCATTCCATTCCCTTGGAATGTGCACAAAGGAGATGAATTCGAACTCTTCACTAATTTTGAGAATCTGAATGACCATAGAGGCCAACTACCAATTAAAATCCTCCAACATTTTGTTGTTTAAAATATTAACCAAAATTTGAGATTCGGACTCGTAGATGCTCCTACACCAACCAAGAGAAAAACCCCTCTACAAGGCCTCAAGAATCACAAGAGCTTCCATAAAATTGTTGGAGTGAACACCTTTATAAATGAAAAATAAAAATCTAACCACACTAATAGAGTCTCTCCCAACACCACCAATTCTAATATGTCTAGGATTACCCCTGGATGACCCATCAATATTAATTTTTAAAACTTCTCCAGGGGGTGGCCTCCACATACCATCTCTCCTAAATTTCTTGCTAAGCTAAGAAACCTTGATAGGGTGAGAAGAGTCTGCTCCAACCCAAAAGAGACCAAGGGCTTACAATACCTTCTTGTAGAGGGGGAAAACTACCCTACCACGTACAATTCCCAAAAAGGCTGGATCCACAAAGATAGAAAGCCTTATGGGGTGAACCGTGGGGGCTATGTTGTTCTCTACACTCGGTGCTAGGGGGAAGGGTTCACCAGGAATGGTTTTAGGACTCGCTCCAAGTCCTCAGGAATTTTGGGATAGTTTGATGTATTCAGTTTCAAGCAATCACCTAAGTTTGGCCTTTCTAGATCTATGCTATGAAAGATAAAGGACAATGCAGAAATTAGAATGCAAGAATACAAGAGCTAACCTAATATGATTCTTTCTTTGAATGCTTGCTAACCTAGGGTTTTATCCAGAAAACCTTTAAAGCAAGGGCACAAGATAAATGCACAATATTAACCCTAGATGCACACTATATGCTTTTCACTTTTAGATGCCTAAGAATCAATACTCAGATCAGATCTTCAACCAATAAAATAATTAGAGCACTTATCTTGACCGGTGGTTGACTTAGCTTTTTCTGCCTCTTGTCCAATGATATCAGAAATACCTGTTTCTGCAAGATAACTTATGAAACACTTGAAAATGGGATTAGCATTAGGGGGCCTTCTTAGGCCACTGTACAACAATGCTTGGAGGTGCAATAGTCAAGCCCCCTAGGTCCTTTTAGATGACCTTTGGAAACAAAAGCGAAAATTGACCTTTGGAGAATTAATCATAAAACAACAATGCAACAACAGAGAAGCAGAAAATAGATTATGCTATCATGCCCTAAATGCAATTTAGAAACTACTCATGCAATCAGAATCTGACAGATACCCCTAGTTCAGTCCTGGGTAAAATCATGCCTCATAGATGGTGGGCATGATAACGCTACAAGCAAAGTCATGCTCCATCAGAATGGGGCATGATCTCGCTTCTGTGAGCGAAAACCCTAAATTAGGGTTAGCGAAGTCGTGCCTCACTAGGATAGGGCACGATTTCGCTTCAGAGACACGAAAAATAAAAGATAAATGCAGAGCATAAATAAATGCAGAAAACAAAGTGCGCACAACCTGATGGATGATGCAGAAGCAGGCAGAAGAGATCGAGGTATCCAAATAGGCACTCTCTTTCCTTTCGAACTACAACACGAATCCACCAAACCACACAACAATCCAAATCAATGCAGTAGAAGATCAAATCCAAAATTCGCACTTTGAGGTTAGCTTGTAGAAGAAACAGGAAGCAGAGCGAAAGTAAGAATGTGAGCACTAAATCAATCATAAGAATTTTGAGCTTAATTAATTTCCAAGATCGATCACTTGTCTATCAAGAGTGAGATTAACCCCTCCTTTTATAGATGAAAATTGGGGTGAAAGAAGTGGGAAAACAAACACAAGCCGATGCCAAACATGCTAAAAAGGTTAAACCTAGGTTTTAATAAATTAAAACCCTAAAATAGCGAAATCGTACCCCATGTCGATGGGGTGCGATATCGCTTCTGAAGTCATGCCCCATCGTAACCGGGTGTGATTTTGCTAAAAGGCTAAAGAAAGGCAAGGTAGGGGGAAAAGAGGCTTACCCTTGCCTAGGGCAAGGGTTAGGGACCTCTTAGGGGCTCTAAGGAAGATTACCCACTAAAAGTGGGTCAATTTTCTATGTCTACATTTTCCCCCTCTTTGATGCATTTAAGGCCAAGTAAATGCATCAAAGAAAGATGTAGACTCCTAAATGGACAAAAGCAACAAACACAAAAAAAGGTGGCTAGGTTTGGACAAAGGGGTGGAAGAGGGGTACCATAAGATACTTAATCGCACACTAGGTGAGGCATTACTACCATTAATGCCTCTATGGCTAGGGTGCCCCTCGAGTTTTGAAAGGAAAGGAACTTCCTTAAGAAACTCGAAAAAAAGAAAGAAAAAAAAGTAGAACACAAAAACATAGAGAACAAAACAAGCAAGCAACAAAGCAAATATTACTGGGTACAACATGAATCTAATACAGCTAGCATGAAATGCATAGAAGAAAGGGAAATAAGGAAGAAGGGAAGAGAAGAAGAATGAGAAGAAGAAAAAAGAAGCTCCAAAGGTCAATCATCTAAAATGAGAAGAAGGCTAAATCAGAACCCTGACTAGAGGGTGTTATGCTCAAAATATGGTCCATGTATGGAGTGAAACCCACTATGGGTGTAGTACTCACTAAGATGGATAGATGGAAAATATGGAGCATAACCCGCTATGGATGATTGCTCACTAGTGACTATTATGGGGTGATTACCCACTAGGATGTATGTCGAGGCCTACTAAAATGGCCAAGGAGCTGATCCTGTAATGGGGTGTTGAGCCCGCTGAGTCAAAGAGAGACGTAACCCGATAGGGGTGATATATGATGTATGCTGATGTGAATGATGTATATGCTAGTACTACCCGATAGGGTGTATGCGGATGTATGTATGAGCCAATCAATATGAGCATAACACAACATGAGTGTGTGCATGTGCTAGAAGAAATAAGAGGAAGAAAATGAGGAGCAAAGAATTGTGCATGTGTGCCCCTGCTTGAAGTTTCAACAAGTGAAAAGTCAAGAGGGAGGAAGTGATCAAACAAAGAAGAGAAGAATGTATATCCTTATCTGAATCAAAGAAAGCAAAAGAGAAATAATTATCATGCAAAAGACAAGAATATACAAAAGGAGAATTGTATTCCTTGACTTTGATGAGAGATGATGAACATTATAAAAAATTTCAAAGTCAAGGAAGACAAGAAGAGGAGAGAGAAGAAAAATGCAAGAGAAAACCAAGAAGATAATTCGAGAAGAAAAGAAGAAAAGGATAGGGTCCTAGGTTGGGGTTTCGCTAGGCATCAGAGCCCTAGTGAGAATGCAATGCATGTGAGCTATAACCTAACTAGGTATCATCACATGCCATTATCATGAATCCCCAGAAACTATATGAACAAGCAGTTATGAGCAAGCAACAATGCAAATATGACAAGCAATATGCAAGAATAGAATGTCAAGCAATCATGCATAATATGATAGGCAAGCATGCAGAATATGTCAGGAAAACATGCAATATGATCTAACTAAATGCAAATGCAATATAAAAAATGGATCAAGCATAATATATTTTTAAATGCATTATATTCATTGGTTCTTTAAGCTCTTTACCATCCATAGAAGCCAACTTATAAGCACCTGAGCCAAACTTAGCTATTATGACAAAGGGCCCCAACCAGTTGGGCTGAAACTTACCTCGAAGATCAACATGAGCATTAGTGTTCTTTTGGTTTTCCTTGAGGACAAGGTCCCCAACCTCAAAAGAATGGTTGCAAACTTTCTTAGAGTAAGATCATTGGAGCCTACCCTGATAGGCTCACAAATTCTCTAAGGCATGAATGCACTTCTCATCCAACAACTCCAATTGGTGCAAATGGTCTACATGATACTCATCACTGACCTCAACATCTTGCAACAAGATGCACAAAGAAGGAACCTCAAGCTCAAAAGGAAACACCACCTCAGACCCATACACCAAGACATATGGTGAGGCCCCTATGGGAGTACGCACACTAGTACGGTAGGCCCACAAGGTAGGATAAAGCTGGGTATGCCAGTCACGATCGATCTTACTAACCAACTTCTTCAAAATCCTGATCAAGGATTTGTTGGATGCTTTGACTTGTCCATTACCCTGAGGATAATAAGGAGTTGACCATATATGCTGAATCTTGTACTTAGCACAAATATTATGGACATCCTTATTCTTGAAAGGAGTGTCATTGTCAGAAATAATCATCGAAGGAATCCCAAACCTACAAAGAATCTGGTTGAAGATGAACTTGGAAACCTGAGTTCCAATCACCATAGCTAGGGGCATGGCTTCAACCCATTTAGTGAAGTACTCTATCACAGTAATGATAAACTTGTGACCATCAGATGACACTAGGTTAACCTTCTCGATAATGTCCAATCCCCACATGGAGAATGGCCAAGGGGAAGAAATAACCTGAAGGTCTTGAGAAGGAGCATGAATAAGATGATCATGGCATTGACACTTGTCATAGTACCGAACATAATCGCATGCATATTTCTCCATGGAAGGCCAATAATACCCCATCCGAAGGAGCTTTTTGGCAATAGCATTACCACTAAAATGGCCTCCACATGAACCTTCATGAGCATCACTAAGAGCAAGTCGAGCTTCATCGAAGTTAAGACATCGCAAGAGGATACCTTCAAAAGAATGTTGATACAAAGTATTACCAATTATAACAAATTGACATGCTCTTTTATGCAATAGCTTACATTGATTATGATCTAAACCATCAGGCATTGATCCATATTTAAGGAAATTAAAGATATCATTATACCATGGTTCAGGTGGGGAATCTTCGATGGTAAAACACTCTAGGGGATCCAAACAAGAACTCAAAGATGTAGGTTCCCAGAGTTGTCGAATGATAATCGAAGCTTGATCATCTTCCAACTCCAAAGGGAACAAAGATGCAGTAGCAACCATGGCATCCGCATGGCGGTTTGAGGATCTAGGGATAGACTCTATGGTTACCTACTCAAAAGAAGACAACAACTTGGTAACAATCTCCTTATATGGTTTAAGTTTATCATCCCGAGTCTGATAAACATCATTGATATGATTAACCACAAGTTGAGAGTCACCAAAGATCGAAAGGACCCTAACCTACAAAGCTAAGGCTGCTCTAAGACCAAGGATCAAAGCTTCATATTCTATAGTGTTATTCATGCAAGAAAAATGAAGCTTGAAGGACAAGGGGATGAGCTATTTTTGTGGTGTAACTAGAATGACTCTAGCTCCAACACCCTTCATGCAATGGGCTCCATCAAAAAACAAAGTCCAAGACTCGGACTCTTCAATTTCAACATTGAAGCACTCATCGAGAAACTCAACAACTATAGGATGGGCAGCTTCTAGGGGAGCGAAGGCTAACTGATCAACAATCACCTAACCCTTGATAGCCTTCTAACCTATGAAAGTTAGGTCAAACTCACTAAGGGCCAACACCCATTTAGCAGCTCGACCTGATAGGTGGGGCTTAGACATCAAATAGTACAAAGGATCAAACTTTGCAACCACTAATATCTTATGGCTGAGCATGTAGTGCCTTAAATTCTAGGAAGCAAACACTATGACTAGATAGAGCTTCTCTAAAGGAGTGTACCTAGTTTCATAGCTGACCAAAGTTCTACTAATATAGTAGATAGCTCTTTCTTTATTTTCATCATCATGTTGAGCCAGCATGGCTCCCAAAGCGTGAGTAGTGGCTGCTATGTAAAGCAACAAATGCCTACCAGGCACAAGGGGAACTAAAATAGGTGGGGAGGTGAGATACCTTTTGAGGTCATCAAAAGCTTTTTGACACTCAGAATCCCATCAAAAAACTACATCCTTCTTAAGGAGCCGAAGGAAAGGCTGACACTTATCGACTAACTAGGCAATGAACCGATGAATAGACTACAACTTACCTTGCAGACTACGCAATTCAATCAAGGTATGAGGAGGAGGCATATCAATGATAGTTGCTATCTTAGCAGGGTCCACTTCAATGCCTCACCTAGACACTATGAAGCCTAGCAACTTGCTAGATGTGACTCCAAACACACACTTAGCAGGTTTAAGATGAACTTTATATTGTCGAAGCCTTTCAAAGATTCATCTTAAATCATGGACATGATCCTTTCATTCTAATGAATGAGCCAAAAGGTCATCCACATAGTCCTAGAGAATATCATGCATCATGTCATGGAAAATATAAGTCATGGCCCGTTGATAGGTAGCTCCCACATTTTTCAAGCCAAAAGGCATGACTTTCCAGTAGAAGGTACCCCATGGAGTAGTGAATGTTGTCTTGGCCTGATCTTTAGGAGTAATCATAATCTGATTGTAACTTGAGAAACCATCCATGAGTGAAAGCATTCCATATTTGGTAGTGAAATCTATAATCTGGTCTATGTTGGGCAAGGGAAAATCATCCTTGGGACATGCTAAGTTAATGTCCCAAAAGTTGGTACATACTCTGATTGTTCCTTCTTTCTTAGCTATAGGAACGATATTAGAAATCCAATCAGAATAGTCGATGGCTTTTATAAAACTGACATCAAGGAGTTTTTGGAGCTCCTCCTTGATTGAGAGGGTGACCTTCGGATGCATCTTTTGAAGCTTCTGCTTAATAGGCTTAGCACTAGGCTTAACTACCAAATGATGCATGACAAGGGAGGGATCAAGCCCTGGCATGTCGGCATATGACCAAGCAAAAATATCTTGATATTATTTCAATAAATTGGTCAATTGCTCCTGCTCATCCATGGTCAGGGCTTTGCCTAACTTAAGGATTCTAGGGGCTTCCTCAGAACCTATGTTCACATCTATGGTCTCCTCAATGAGGATGGATAAATTATCCTCAAGAGGAGGTGGGGCAGGAATCACTCCTAATTTCTCAAGGTCCTCGGGAGACATAGAACCAAAGTCCACTTGAGAACTAGAAGACTCAACCTGCACTGTGCAAGGGACAAACCCATCAAAGCAGATATCATTCTGAGGTAAAGCCTCATCTATAACATGTGACTCTGGGGTTAAGACCATAGGAGAGGGTGGACCCTCATCCTCAACACTCCACTCTAAACCTTGATGAGATTCATCAAAGAGAAGATCTAAACAAGAAGAGTCATCTTGATCCTATGATGAAATATTTGTAGAAAATTTCTTAGAGGAAGATTGTGAGGAATGAATTTGGGCTAAATCCTCTGGTGAGAAAAATTCAAATGGATGAGGATCACCCATGATAGAAATGATTTGGTTTTCAAATTCAAATTTCACACATTGATGAAAAGTAGAAGGGATGACCTTCATCGCATGAATCCATGGTCATCCAAGAAGAAGATTAAAATATGTAGGACAAGACACCACGTAAAACATTGTATTCAAAATTTTAGGTCCAACTCTAAGAGGGAGTGATATAGTACCACAAGCCTTTTGAGACTCATTGCTGAAAGTTTTAATGATGTCACTAGTTACAATTAAATCTTCCTCTTTCAATCCAAACTTCTGAAAGAAATGATGTGTACATATATTAAGTGAAGAACCATTATCAATCATAACCCTTTTGATGAGAGTATCCCCAATAAAAGTAGTGATATATAAAGATGAATCTTCTTGCATTTCTAAGAAAGACATATCATTATCTGAAAATGTGAGATGAAGCATCCCAAGAGAACTTACAACCTTTGCTATATCACTAGGAGAAATATCTGGAGGTACCAGCTATTGCTTCAAAATATTTACCATAGCTTCTTCATGGGCTTGAGAATTCTGTAGAAGTTCTAAGAGAGAAATATTTGTTGACATACTCATCTCCTATTGAGATCGCTGAATTTGTTGACTTTGTACTAACTTCTCTAGAGTAGCTATTATCATTCCAACCATATTGTTATCATACTGATGTGGCACACTCTTATAGGACACTTGGTTGGTTTGTCTAGTTCTATCCTGATTCTGTTGGTTGTTGGAAGACTAAAAACTATTGGTGTCAATACGACCAACATCAATTAAATCCTGAACCACATGTTTCAACTTCTTACAAGAATTTGTCTAGTGTCCTTCTACTCTATGATATGTACAATATTGACCTACCTTATACCAATGAGTTGTAGTATCTGGTTATCTTATAGGAGGTAATTCAATTGCCTTAGCTTCTAATAATTGCTTCAAAACTGCTTCCATAGGTATATTAAGTCTAGTAAAATTCCTTTGAGGAGGTTTTTGAAGTACAATATTTTGTAGGCTATTGGTGACATTATTAATAGGCCTACTATCATTATTACCTCCTGTATGCTTATTCTTATGTTGAGACTTAGTAGACTTTTCTTCTTTATTCTTAAGTTGACCTCTCCTAATGAGAGCTTGTTCCACTTTTCTGGCTAACTCAATTGCTTGATCAAGAGAGGTAACAGTAGTAGTTTCTAGTGCATAAGATATATATTCTTGTAAATTACTAATGAATATATCAAGCATATATTTCTGAGACACAGGTTGTCTTAATCGGCCAACTAAACTTCTCCAACGAGCTAAGAATTCTAAAAAACTTTCTTCTTTACTTTGCTTTAAATCATATAGGTCTCTCATTGTCACTTCCTTTTCAATATAAGCACTAAATTGATGAACAAACATTTTTGTAATCTTTTCAAAGCTCTTTAAAGAATAGTTGGGCAACCGATAATACCATTCTAATGCAACCCCAACAAGACTCTTTGGAAATATTTTCAATAGAAGCATATCATCATAAACAAGATCATGGTAAGCTATCCTGAATCCTCTTAGATGCTCTATTGGATCTTCTATCCCTTTATAGATTGGTAAAATTGGCATAGGAAAATGCTTGGGATAAGGTCTAGCAGCAACAATAGGATCCAATGGTTGACTACACATTTCCTTATAATTGTATGTAAACCCTGAAGGCTGAATCATATCCATCCTTGAAACCAACTGATTCACTATATTTTCCAAATTCTACATTTCTGAATTATGTGTGTTTCCAATATTCCCTTGACTTAAGTTGGACATGAGAAGGTTATTGTTATATGTGGTGCCTTGTGAGAATGGAAGATTAACTTGTGGTGGAACAGAAGCAATAGTGTTGACATTAGAAGATAAAGGAGGAAATTGAAAATAATTTTGGGTGCCATTACTAGTTGGAGGAACGGGTGGATTCCATCCAATGTTGGTGGTCATAGTAGTGGCATAAGTAGGTTGAAAGGTTTGATTACCATGATTCAAAGGTTCACTCAAAGGATTTTCTTGAAGTGGGATATCCTTTTCAAGTAATGCTTCTTCCTCTAAGGCTAGATCCAATGCATGTTTATGATATTTATAAAAAGTCCATACATGGTCAAAATATTTAAAGATGAGATTCCCATTGGGATCTCGAATAGGATCAAGATGATTATCAACCTCTTCTTCTAGGTTATGATTTTCTCTATCAATTTGATCATTCTCATGAAAAATCTCATCAAACCTAAGGAGTCTTCATCCTTCCCCAAGGTCAGAAGCCATTGAGAAAAAGGAAAAAGACAAGAAGAAGAACTAAGACCAAAGAGACCTACGCACTCACACAAGGAAATTATATTTTTAAATATTTGGCACACAAATTAATGATCTTGCTTATTATTTTCAAAAGAAAAGGAGGTGTTCACATCGGGTTCACCAAATATGTAGAGGGGGAAAACTACCCTACCACGTACAATTCCCAAAAAGGTTAGATCCACAAAGATAGAAAGCCTTATGGGGTGAACCATGGGGGTATGTTGTTCTCTACACTCGGTGCTAGGGGGAAGGGTTCACCAGGAATGGTTTAAGGACTCGCTCCAAGTCCTCAAGATTTTGGGATAGTTTGATGTATTCAGTTTCAAGCAATCACCTAAGTTTGGCCTTTCTAGATCTATGCTATGAAAGATAAAGGACAATGCAAAAATTAGAATGCAAGAATACAAGAGCTAACCTAATATGATTCTTTCTTTGAATGCTTGCTAACCTAGGGTTTTATCTAGAAAACCTTTAAAGCAAGGGCACAAGGTAAATGCACAATATTAACCCTAGATGCACACTATATGCTTTTCACTTTTAGATGCCTAAGAATCAATAATCAGATCAGATCTTCAACCAATAAAATAATTAGAACACTTATCTTGACCGGTGGTTGACTTAGCTTTTTCTGCCTCTTGTCCAATGATATCAAAAATACCTATTTCTGCAAGATAACTTATGAAACACTTGAAAATGGGATTAGCATTAGGGGGCCTACTTAGGCCACTGTACAACAATGCTTGGAGGTGCAATAGTCAAGCCCCCTAGGTCCTTTTAGATGACCTTTGAAAACAAAAGCAAAAATTGACCTTTGGAGAATTAATCATAAAACAACAATGCAACAATAGAGAAACAAAAAATAGATTATGCTATCATGCCCTAAATGCAATTTAGAAAATACTCATGCAATCAAAATTTGACAGATACCCCTAGTTCAGTCCTGGGCAAAATCATACCTCGTAGATGGCGGGCGCGATAATGCTACAGGCGAAGTCGTGCTCCATCAGAATGGGGCATGATTTCACTTCTATGAGCGAAAACCCTAAATTAGGGTTAGCGAAGTCGCGCCTCATCGGGATAGGGCACGATTTCACTTCAGAGACACAAAAATAAAAGATAAATGCAGAGCGTAAATAAATGTAGGAAACAAAGTGTGCACAACCTGATGGATGACAGAAGTAGGCAGAAGAGATCGAGGTATCCAAATGGGCACTCTCTTTCCTTCCGAACTACAACATGAATCCACCAAACCACACAACAATCCAAATCAATGCAGTAGAAGATCAAATCCAAAATTCGCACTTCGGGGTTAGCTTGTAGAAGAAACAGGAAGCAGAGCGAAAGTAAGAATGCGAGCACTAAATCAATCATAAGAATTTTGAGCTTAATTAATTTCCAAGATTGATCACTTGTCTATCTAAGAGTGAGATTAACCCCTCCTTTTATAGATGAAAATCGGGGTGAAAGAAGTGGGAAAACAAACACAAGCCGATGCCAAGCACGCTAAAAAGGTTAAACCTAGGTTTTAATAAATTAAAACCCTAAAATAGCGAAATCGTGCCCCGTGCCGATGGGGTGCGATATCGCTTCTGCAAAGTCGCGCCCCATCGTAATCGGGTGTGATTTTGCTAAAAGGCTAAAGAAAGGCAAGGTAGGGGAAAAGAGGCTTACCCTTGCCTAGGGCAAGGGTTAGGGACCTCTTAGGGGCTCTAAGGAAGATTACCCACTAAAAGTGGGTCAATTTTCCGTGTCTACACTTCTCCTCCCTAGAGTCCAAAAGAGGGTTCACATCGCATTTTCTATGGATAATTTTTTGAACCATACCCAATATCCTTTGCTAGATCTGTTGAATAGCCAAATGACTACTTTGAAATATGTGACGGTTACATTCAAACCAAATATTCCAGATGATGCAAGAATGGCCCAAATTCCAATCCACCTAGAGGAAGGGGGCATTGGCCGAAGGTCTATCTAGACTACTCCAAAACTCCACCAGGGAGAGCACATG
Source organism: Wollemia nobilis (assembly GCA_028583015.1). Classification (NCBI taxonomy): domain Eukaryota; kingdom Viridiplantae; phylum Streptophyta; class Pinopsida; order Araucariales; family Araucariaceae; genus Wollemia; species Wollemia nobilis. The sequence continues at coordinate 11,220,213 of JAQPPZ010016467.1, forward strand.
AAAACAAGGATGGTTCCAAGAACTCCACCAATGATGCCAAATGTCTCTGGCAAGGAAGCATTGAAAAAATAAATGAGAAGAAACATCCTCATTATTACCACAAAGGACACAAATAAAGGGATCTTGAAATCCCCTCTTCCTCAAGTTCTCTCAAGTGAGGTATTTATTTCGAGCTACCAGCCAAAGAAAGAAGTTACATTTAGGTCAAGCAAATCTGTTCCACACATTTTTCCACCATGTGATAGGGAGGCTCCCAAAATTTTGCATATCAAGAACCTGGTAGCCATAGGCTACAGAGTAGGTTCCCTTGGGATCAGGGTTCCAAGCCAAACTGTATTTACCCCTTAATGAAGAATATGACCTCCCCATAAGATTATGAGCAAGCACATCTTTATCCTTGGCCAATCCTCCCTAGGGCCATTCCTATAGATATTTCCACTTATACATCTATAGATTACCAAAATACTAGATTATTTTAAAGTCCTCCACACGAGACTAGCTTGCTTCCAAAAACAAAATTCTTAGGGAATGTATCTTGGGATATTGAGTCAAGATATGATTGTGGCCGTCACAAGAATCCTCCTAGAAAAGAGAATCTAATCCCTAATTGCAAATCCAAAATAAACCCTGTTTAATTAAATTAGCTCATCTTTTTAGAGTGTCCTAGATAACCGAACCTTTCCCAACCAAACTAACTCTAAGGATATCAGCCTTAAAAATACCTCTCAAGTACTTACAAGATAAGATTTTAGCCCAAATCTAATCTTGATAAGTACACCATCTCCAATTAAGTTTCATAGCTAGATCCTACACAGAAAGAACCACCTTTCACAACCTAAGGCCTCCCTATTGAACCAACCTACAAATAAAATCCCACCTAGCCAAAATCTATTTAGATTGAATAATTTTTTTAGACCACAAAAACTATCTTGACAAAGCATCCATGTCCTTGATGAAATGAGAGGAAGTTGTTTGCACAAATAATTTGTATATGGGTAAATCTTGAACAACAGATTTTAAAAGCAACACTCTACCTGCAAAGGAAAGCCCTATGCGATCCAATGATTCACCTTCCTTCTAAATTTATCCAGCATAGACTACCAAGAATATCTAGTAGAGGATGAGATAAAATAGGAATACCAAGATAAATGAAGGGTGGAGTCCCAACCTAAAATTTTAGAATTTGAGCAATCCTGGTTTGAATAAGAGGAGGGGTATTGAAGAAGAAAATAGAAGACTTGTCCTCATTAATCAACTGTTAAGAAGCACCAAGATATATGTCAAGAGATCGTCTAATGTTTCCAGATTCCGTAATAGTGGCAACTACCAACAAAGCAATGCCATCAACAAATTGAAGGTGGGAAAGAGATGGTGAACTACTATCCCACTTCCAACCCTAAATGAAACCATGCCTAACCTGAGACTTGAGAAATATTCCCAAACCTTCTGCCATAATTATAAATAAATAAGGAGATAGAGGATCTCCTTGCCTCAATCTCCTTAAGGCCTTAAACAACTCCAACAACTAATTATTAACAAGAATAGAGAACAAGAAATAAGAAACACAACTCATCACCCATCTAATCCAATCCCCCTCAAAGCCAAAAGTAGCAAGAAATTTTTGAATAAAGGACCATTTGACACGATCATAGGCTTTGGCCATGCCCAACTTAATGAACATATATTTCTCCGTAGAAGTTTTCGTCGAGTGAGTAGCTTTCGTAGCAATAACAACCCCATATAGGATTTGCTGGCCAACAACAAACCCACCTTGCTCCTCAGAGATGATTTTTCTCAACCATATCTTCTGCCTCTTGGTAATATTTTTTGTAATGATCTTATACATAACATTGTAGAGAGAAATAAGCTTGAACATATCCAAGGAATTCGTTCCCTCTTTTTTTGGATTAAGCACCACAAAGGTAGAATTTAGGTCCCTTAGCATCTGTTTGTTGTTTTGGGACTCATGGACCACATCTAAAAGATAAAATTTGATTAACTCCCAGAAATCCTGATAAAACTCAATCGAGAATCCATTTGGGCTTGGGGCTTTCCCTTTTTTCATCTTGAAGATGACATTTTCCAAACTCCTCAAGGAAAATTGGACCCATCAAATGCTCATTCATTTCTCTAGAAACAATTTAGGGAATACAATTTAGAATAAGCTTTTCAGCCTCTTCATTTGAGAGGGAGTCCTCCTTAAAGAGAGAGGAAAAATACCTCCTAGTCTCTTCTGAAATATACCTGAAAGAAGAGAGAAGGACATCCTGAGAATTCACAAGAGAGGAAATCAGGTTACCATTACGATGATCCTTAACTGAGTTAAAAAATAAGGTCATGTTCCTATCCTCTTCCTAAATCCAATTCACTCGAGATTTTTATTTCTAAAAAATTTCTTCCCTCAACTCCAATTAAGAAAGGTCTTTCATAGCCTCAAATTCCTCAATGAGAAGCTCATTTGTGAGTCCATGATCTCTGATCTTCCTTGAAGCTTCTTCCACATTTATAAGAGTCACCATCTTAGCCAAGGAAAGGTTCCCAAAATTTATACTATTCCACCTCTTCAATTTATGCTTAACGAATTACAACCACTTCATAAAGGAATACATAGTGGTGCCATGAGAAGGTTTTCCATTGGTCCACCAACCTCGCATGAAATCATGAATCTTAGGATCCCAAAGCCACATAAGTTGAAACTTAAAGGAAGGATTCTTATTTAGCCTAAACTCAAGAGCAAAGAGTTTGATAGGCCAATGATCATATCCCCTACCCTCCAAAATCATAGAACTAGCTGCTGTTATTATCAATCCAAAAATTGGAGATCAAAAACCTATCTAGTCTCTCTAATATGGAATATTTCCCACATATTTTATTGTGACAAGTACATATCCTATTATATGGATTAATTTCAACCAATTTTAGGGCTTGGATATGAGAACTGAAGATAGAATAAAAAGGCTCGAGACGATCAACCTCACCTTATTTTTTTCCTCTAGACAAGTGATAGAGTTGAAATCTCTAGCCAAAATCCATGGGTACAGGAGAGCCAAAATTCTCACAAATCCAATGTGCTCCCATAAATTCACTTTATCATTGTAATCAATAGGAGAATACACATTTTTAAGTAGGATTATTTCACCACATTCATTATCATGCCTGATCATAGAAATAGACCATCTTCTGGAAATCCAAGTAAGAGGAGAGATCTTAACCGGATCTCATAAACAAGCAATGCCACCAGAATATCCACATGCATCAATACATTGATATTGAATAATTATCCACAACTTGGGAGCAATATTGAACATAATATCAGTAGCCAATTTAATCTCCTTAAAAAACACCACATCTGAAGAATGAACACAAACCAAATCACGAATAACTTTTTTTCTAGGGATATTGTTCAACCCCCTTACATTCCATGAAAGGATAATCATTTTTGGGGGTTATAAAAATAGGACTCCAATATTCTCACCAAGCCTGACTCCACCAAAGTCTCTCCCATTAACTTAATTTTATCCTGGTCTTTTTTTTGACCCACCTTTATATTCTTATCCAAAGCATCTTTTTTAGTTGTTACTGCTACAATCCCAACATCGTAGGAGTTTTGCAGTCCAAGGATGACTACATCAGTACATGAGTAGGAGAGGGCATAGCTAAATCTATGCCACTTTCCAAAATAGTTTCCCCTTCAGGGCTAGAGCCATCCATACCACCTGTAATCAGAACCAAAGCCCTATGTTCTTCATTTAAACCCCCTAGATCCGATTCCTTACGTTCCACATTAAGAAGAGACATATGATTTGGCCTTGTTATATATACATCAGGTAACAACATTTCAGGTATCTCCATGCACTAATCAAGATAATATAGTATCTCAAAATGGTTGAGCAGAGCATCTAGATGGCTATCCTTAAGGTCTCTTTTTGCCCTTCTTCTATTTTGGGGTTTTATAGGAATAAAGCCTTCCTTATCCTAATTCCCTTCATTTATTGGGGATTTTCCTTTATCCAGATTTTTTGTATATTGAGAGGGCCCATGATTTGAAGCCACGAGTGGGATAAAATTAGGGTATTTTCTTTGTATATGGTCATATTCATGATAGATATGGCAACGAAATGGAAGGGCTTTATAGTCAAATTGTTGAATCCATGTAGTCAATCCATCTGTATTTCAATAGAATCTAGAATAGGATTGTTTAAATCACTTTTGACATAGATACGGGTAACAGATATTAGATTTTTATCCATCATCTGTTGTGATGGTTCAATTGGCTTCCCAAGAAGAAGGACAATCCTATGTAAGATGTCATTTCTCCAAAATTCCAACAGAAGCCACAAGAGCTGAACCCACACTGGAACCCACGACGACTACTCATTTTATAGGATGAAACCCACATGCCAGGGTTTAAGAAAGAGTCCTTCTTGGTTATAGAAATAGGGATCCCCTTCAAATGCTTTGTTACGACATGCAAGATAAGAAAAAACCACCATAAAATAGCTATTCACACTCAACATCACCTCCACATCACCTTTAGGGTTCTAAGTCTTCCTAACCCAAGCCTCCATAAGGAGAAGATAAATTCAGATGCCCATAAATTTACTTATAAGTGCATGCTTGGTTAAATACTCCATATATTCAATTATCGATTCTAGTTAAACCACTAGAATCGGCCTAGCTTCACATCGTTCCAAACACCCATTATTCTTTAACAAGTGATTCTCAACATGCAATGGGAAATCCTGTTTCTTCCAATCATTTTTAGATGAAAACGTCACTAGCATGCACACTATGTGATGGGCCTGATGCCATCACAACATTCCTATAATTATTCAGTCCTCCTCTGGAAGCTTTTGCAATCTCCTCTAGTTTTTTTTCTCTAGATCTACTAGGGTTTATATTGTATTGCAACTTTATTTTAGTTCTTTTGGTGAATTTTAACTTAAGTATCTAGCTTCAAAACCTAACAATGGTATCAAAAACACAACAAGATTTTGAATTACTTAGGTTTTAAATTTACAAAGGATATTTCCACTGGTTAAGGAGAAATCAGTGAAGTTAAAGGAATTACCTCTAGAAAAGAAAACTAGAAAATTTTGGAGATTTACCTATTCCAAGAGTAAATTCATAATAGAAGGAAATTACAGGTCTTGAAGATAGACCTTGACATTGAGAAGATTAAGAGATCTTAGAAGGAGGTCCTATTGGAAAGCTTGATATATTGAAGGAGATTCTATATTGCAAGTTAGTTAGAGTATTTCCACAACGTTGAAGGAGAACTCATGAAGACTAGGACTCAACATAGAATTCCTTCCACTAGTTTTGAGAATAACTAGTGAAGTTTATTCATTTTAGAATTCTGGAAATTTAATGCATTTGGTCTAAGTTTTTTGCTGCAAAAAATTAGTTCTCAGAAGTTGAGAAGCTTCCTACAATAGATAGAGAAGAATTTCACCTTCGATTACCTTAAAGTCGATGTGCTTTCATCGTGGAGGGATTAGTTTTGAGATACAACAAAAGAATAGACATTGAATATTAAAGAGGTCCAAGAAATAAGGACCCCTTAGATATTGAAGAGAACCAATAAGGACGTCTCATAGAAGATTTAAGATTGAATACTAGAGATTGAAGGTTACAAACTGAAGAAGTTGAAGGGACCCAAGAGGTCACATTGAATAACTTCTAGATTTGGAATATTGGAGACTAAATATTGGAGATAGAGGAGGACTAAGAAAAAGGTCCTATTACGAAATTTAGAAGTAGTAGATTTTGGAGATCCAAGAAAGATAGCTCATTGTAGGATTCCCATAGTTGGAATATTGAAGAGACCAAGGAAAGGTATCATTAAAGTTTTAATAAAAGGAGTTGAAGAGTTTCAGAATTAGAGTACCCAATAGAAGAGGTCTCAATGGAATGAGGATAAGGATAAGAAGGCTAGAGAGAGCCTTATTTGCATAATTGAAGAAGGTTTTGGCAAAAAGATTGCCAAATTTTGAAGAAGATTTTTTAAGACCTTAAGACATTCAGATTCTTGAGGAAGAAGAAGACAAAGAAGGAGATCAGATTTGAAGTCAGAATTCAAAAAGAATATTGAGGGAGAAGAGAATATTGAAGAGGCCATAGTTTTGGGAAATTTAAGGACAACCATAGTACCTTTAAAAGCTGATTTAATAGGAGAAGGTTACTGATTTTTGAAGAAGAAATTGAAGGGTTACAAGATAGTAAATTGAAGAAAGTATTGAGCTACGATTTTAAAAAATTTTGGGTTGATTTTGGAGTGCCCTTGAATAGGAGATTGAAGGAGGTTGTGACAGTGAAAAAAGGCAACAAATTCAAAGAATAATATTTTATAAGCAAAAATTTAAGTGGTTTGAGCAACGATTTTGGGAAGCATTAGAAAAATAAAGTGAGCTGCATTTTGAAGGAGTTTAGAGATAGATTTGACACAAATTTGGTCTACAAGAAGGTAACATTTGGGCAGCATTAATAGCTAAAAATTTCAAAGTTAGAAGGAACATATTTGGAGGATATTTGGAGCCACAAAATTATATTTTGTGGACAACATTAGAAGAAGCAAAATACCTACAATTTTGGAGAACCTCTAAGCAGATTTGAAAGAGTTTTTGGGTAGCAAGTGAAAATATTTGAGGCAGAAGTTTTGGGAAGTAATTAGAGTCGCCAATTGATGATTTTGGAGCATCAAAATCTAAAGGAGAGAAGTTACAAAAATACATAAATCTAGGGTAACAAACTACCAAGAAGACTAGCTACAAAAGAGGCCATAAGAGGTGTGTAATATTGATGCTATAAAATAATTCTTATACAAGCATTAAAATTAGTTATTTCAAGTTTTTGGAAGAATCATATTAAAGTTATCAAAATCTACCAAAAGGAAGTCTGAGTTAAGTGTCTTCAAGCCAAGTAAGGAGACACCATTATTGTTATAATATCTACAAAATATAACAAGTATTAGAGTTAAGAGTGCTAAAAGGAAGTGATAAGGAAGAATATTATATGCTATATTTTATTACAAAAAAAGTACAAATATATTCTAAGTTTTATTAGTTAAGAGAAAGGTCGAATAGTGCTCAAATTTGAGGCATATTTAAGGTGTCTAAAGATACCAATATGAGCACCAAAGTTGCAGAATACATTGGTAAAGAAGAGCCATAAAAAAGGGTGGTAGATCTACCAAATAAAGCACCACCGAATAACAAGTCTAAGCATAGGGGGAAAATCACCTTAATGGTGTAGATCTATTAGAGTAAAGGGAAATAAAGTAAAAGCATTTATCTAAGCAAGTTAAATACCGAACAAGGATTAAAAATAAAGCAGATTTTTTAGTTTCTAAAAATACTAAGAAGCCACAATCCAAAGGAGAAGTGAAAGCATCTATTTGAAATAGATAGCACTACTATTGCTCAAGGAAGAGCCACCACTATTCAAAGGAGAGCCACCAAAATACAAGGAAGAACCACCATAGTCCAAGAGAGTGCCACTATTGTTCAGGGGAGAGCTACCATAAAATAACGTAGAGCAAGCTATCAATTTTTGCCCAAGGAGTCCAAAAAAATACATGTTAGAAAAAGAGTGCAAAATAATACATAGAGAAGATAGAAGGACTGAAGATTAGAGCAAGCACCAAGCGTTGAGGATTGGTGGATTTATTACATGCAATGAAATGTGTTAGAAAAGACAAACGAAAAATCTAGTGAAAGTTTTAGGTGTCAAATAAGTGCCAAGGCTAAACGAAGGTATTAAATCTATATTTTAGAAGCAAGAAACTTGTAATGCCCAAACTGTCATACATTATATCCACCCAAGCAAGAATACATTATATAAGATTAAGGAGAATAGAGGAGGTAAATTTAGAGCATTGGAAAAGTCAGAGTGCCATGTGGCACATATAAAGTGGAAGGTCAACATGTTTGAATAATTTCAAGCACCCATATCAAGAAGAGAATGTATTTCAAGAAGCTAAAGTTAGAAAAGTGCAAAAGCATTTACAAGGAAGCACCATAAATAGGAGAAGGTGTAAGAGAGGTAATTAGTTGGAGTCTAAGTGAGAGTAATAAGAGATACTCTATTTGGCATTGTAGGGGAGACATTCAAGCTACGTGCATCAAGGGAGTCAAAGGATCAAAGATTTGATACGTTGTAGAGCGCCTATGTAAAGTTTGAATTCACTTAACCAATCAAAGGGAAGACAAAATAATTTTTCCAAAGTAAGCCAAAGAATAGAAAAGGTTCCATATAAGGAAGAGCCCCTATTGGGATATGGTCAACCACTATTGACCAAAGAGAATTACCATGTTCAAGGCTAAAGGTAATTCATTTTATTCAAGTTTATTTATATGCTTAGAATAGGAGGTATAAGGGATATATATATATATATATAAGTGAAACTATTTATTTTGGAGGGATAAGAATTAATATTTGAAACCTTAGAAATAAGATTAATGTTATTTGAAAATTTTGTGAAGAATTTAAATTTGGATTGAAAGAGTTGAAGGAATAAATTTAAAGTTTTGTAATTTGATTATTTGATTTTACAAAACATTTTTGAAATATTTGCAATTTTTTTTTTTGTTATATAAGAGGAGTGGGTTTTGAAAGGGCTCCAAAAACTTATTCACAAAATGAGCACTAAAAGGTACAAGCTTGAGAAGATAATCTTCTGGAGGTAAACAAAGATCAACTAAACCAAGGAGAAAATCGCCACAAGATCAACAATAGTTGGAACTAATTGAAAAGGGATTTCTTGCTAGCACCAAGGAAAGCCAACACACAACCAAAATGATCTAGAAATTGAAAATTGTTTTCCCACCAAGACCAGGGAAAGCAATCATTCAGCCAAGACAAAATAAAACTTAAACAAGGTTTTCCCACAAAAATAGGAAAATCTAGAATGTAGCCAAAATAGGTCCCATAGTAAAGAGAGTGAATAGAGGGATCCCGAGCCCCAATTGAACCATTGCATCACAAAAAGGAGATAGGAATCCCTTTCAAGAAGAAATAGGAATCCCACATGAAATAGAAATAGGAAAAGCCCGCAAGAGGAGATCACCACATGCCATGTGATCTTACTATTTTGGAGATGGATTACACAACCAAAAGATAAGAAAACCCAGATAAGAGTCTAATGGTGCCTTGGGATTGGAGGGGAAAATATCATACAAGGATTGCCATAAGGAGACTAATTTCTATAGTAGGCAAGCACACACAAGGTCCCCATAAAAACCAAAAAAATGTAGAATATGCCAATCATAAAGTTGCCCATACCAGATCTCCACCAATCCCACCAACTATCAATCCAGGGAGAAATTGAAAACACCATCATCTACAATTGCACGAGAAAGCACAAGGTCAATCTCAGAGACCATAAAGAAGTTGCAAAAAAAGGTTCCAGTGGTAATACCTAAAATGAATAAAAAATAGATCTTCTAAGGAAAAGATCAGAAGATCCCAAACTCGCTCTACGAAGACCATTTCAAGAATAGTTGCAAGAGCCACTCAGATGTAGATGATAAAATCATGGCCTGATGCCAAATACCAATAAAAATGCAAAAAGTAGACCCTAGGCTATAAAAAATATGGGAAAGCAAGACAATATGAGCCCCTTTTCGAAAGCCTAACACTAGATCTGAACAAAGGAAACCTTCTTAGTAGACAAAAAAAAAAGCACAGGCCCTCCCGAAGACCAGAAAGGTCCATCAAAAAAGGCTTCACATCTCCAAATCACAAGACAAGCCATCCAAAAACTAGCCACCACTAGAGGTCACCAAGGAAAGAAACTTTAATTTTAACCAACCAAGCTACAAAAAACACATCAAAAATGGGATAACACATCCTGGGAAGCCTAGGAGGATCTTGCAGGGGTTCTAAAATACATCAGGGAGATCCTAGGGAGATCTACCTAGCTAGAGATTGATAGGACTAGAGGAGGGGGAGACAAGTAATTTGAAATGAGGTCTTGTTGAGTGGTAATTTTACCCAATTATGAAATTACACTCTCCCTTAAGATTTTGATCCCAAAACCCTCTTTTGCAAAGAAGTTAAACAAAACTTCTCCAAGATCTCCACAATATTAGCATTTGCACATGTGTATTAGTAATCTCAATAAAGATATATCAATTCAATGCTAGGAACACCTTAGTGATTGCAAGGAACTGTTAGCAAGGGGCATGTGTTGGTTCATTTTACCATGCTATGTTAATGATTGTTCATAAAACTTAACAAAAGCAAATGTGAATTGGTCCTCATATGACCACGATGTAGTGCCTTAATTATTTTTATCTTGAAATGTTTTAAGGTAGATTTTATCTTCCTTTATTAAGTAGATTTTAAACAAGTTTATCTTGCATTAAATCCTACTTTAAAGCATGAAATAAAATATTAAATCTATCTATGAAAATGAATTTAAAATAATGAAAAGATCCATTAAATGTAGCTTCTATCATGAAGATGAAGAAAGCCTTTGATATAATTGATAAATTGTTCCTCTTTGATGAAATTAATTTTCATAAAGAGATACCAATTTATTGCTTGAAAATAATAGCCTCATAATGTCATGATGAATTATCCCTCTTTAATGAAATTAATTTTCATTAAGAAGAAATAATTTCATGCTTTAAAACCAAGACCTTTGATGTAATGATAAATTACCTCTCTTTGATGAAATCTGAATTTTCATAAAGAAAGGTGAATTTATTGCTCAAAAATGATATCTTATGAAATGCCGTAAAAGAATCACCCCCTTTTTATGAAATGAGAATTTTCATAAAGGTAAGGTCATCTTATGCTTATGAATGAAAACAGAAAGCGTAAAAATCTGATTTACCTCTAAAATGAAAAAATTAAAATTCCGAAATTATAAAAATCTGCATAAAATAGTCATTTTCAACAATTTTTATAAAATCAACCTGACTTCGGAATGACTTCGAATTTGTTTCAGATGATAGATTTTTATTTTAGTGCCTTAAAATTAAAAAAGTCTGCAAAATAAAAGTTAGAAAATAAATTCTAAAAAACGAAACCGAGAGCTGAAGATGTTAAACACGCTACAACCAGTGTGATGCCATCCTATTCCTGCAAAACCAAAGATGTGAGACATCCATGCATGCAACCTAGTTTATCCCTGCATTTGCACAACTCGATACTTCTAAGGATTTTTTTTTTTTTTTCATGTTTTAACATATTCAATGATGCAATCATAAAAAGATGCATTCAACATCATCTACTAATCCTAAAACGTGAAGGAGAAATATAAGCAGTAAAACAAAGCATGCATAAACAAACTCCTATTTTACTCATAGAATGCAAATTTTTGGTGTATTTTGTATTAAAAACATCTCTGTTTTTACATGTCTTTCTAGCAGCATTGGTCTTCCAAAGAAAAACCAGCCCAGCCCTCTATTCTACGTTTTCCTAGGCATTTAATCTGTGCTGCAACTCTTCGTTTCCATTTTTTCGTCGATGAAAACCCTTCACTTCCCTTTTTGTTTTGACTCTTTTGATTCACTTCAAAATGTTTTTCTTTTGTCTTTCATGTGGGCTTTTTCATAACGGTTTTCATGGATATCCATGCATTTACCCATTTTATATTTTACAATGTCGTCTAATAAACATTCGTATCAAACACCTCTAATCTTATTGTGAGGTGGACCAACCTCCACATGTTCCATGAACCTCCTCAATGGTGACTGACGTGGGTATTCATTTTTTATTCCTTTTAACGCCCACTAAATCATGCTTTGATCTGTAACATCCAAGCGTTATATTTGGCAGTGAAACCGCCTAAACATTTACAATAATGATTATCCAGCTACTCATCCCAGTCATCTCTTCCATGCTGAGCTCCCTATGGCTCGCTGCTTGTTGCTGGCCAGATTAAATCTACGTAAGGCAGTGACTTTGTACTGGATTTACACCAAGTCTAGTGACATATTTCATGATTGGAATTTCGTTCCACTTTAATATCTATCTATCTACTATCTATCCACTACCTATCGGATGAAGTCAAGTCATTCTTGCTCATGGAGAAAAACATATCCCTCCATTACTGTGTTTTCGGCTGTCAGACCCTTACGAAAGGACAAGCATAATGTTTGTTCATCAACCGAAAAAAGGGGTCCATCGATGTCCTAATCAAACGATTCGGGACACATCGATAAATTCAATTTCTTTGCAGTAATTCACACTGCTTTTCCACTGCGGGTGTTTCCTCATTGTTCACCAATTGGAGCTCGATCTATTTTAAAATATGGTTAAGCCTCTGTGATATACATTTCAAAGGAGAAACAACTTGTTTTATAACACATGGGCACCCGTTTTGTTTCTGTGTCGATGTCTCCTAGCCATGATGTGAATTCAAAGACCTTGGTAAAAACTCCCTATTTTTCTGCATGATTATGATCCACGTCCGATGATTGTCTAGTCTATTTCGCCTATCATCGCCTACACATATTGCCTCGGCGCTCCAAATCCTAGATGTCTTCGTCAAATCTGCTGCTGGTTACTGCTACTTCTGCACTGCATTTATTCCATGATGTCGTATAAATATCAGCCAAAATTCTGATTCATTCTGGATGACTTACCCTGCACGTTTTGTACTATGTTGCACCGTTTTGTCTTGTAGGAAGCCACATCGCCCATGTTTTCATACGCGTGGCTCTGATGGCTGCCATATAACCTTAGTCCATCGTATTCACCAAACTCGCCGAAACTTCTTAACATTCACACAACTACCTGAATGATGACGATAATCCGTCCATGTCCACATCAATATTTCCACTCACGTCGCCTTCACTGCAGCTGGTATACATCCCTGTGTGATCGTTGCTCTGGTTATTCGAGACTGCCCAAGATGCACCCTTACTACTAGATATGACATCTTGCTCAATATTGCCTCTCATCATGACAATCTGCATCTATCTCTTCTGCTTTGTCACACCCTATTTTGCCACCATGACTAGGCTCATGAATCTCCACCGTAATCTCATCTACCACATCGGAACAACCTCTCCCTTCGAACTAGATCACTAACCAATATTGCATCCACCGTGTCCCTGGTCATCCTCTACATCGATGTGTCCTTCATTTGCTGACGTGCCCTCATATTATGTGCCATGGTGTCCATGGCATCTTCTTCTTGACGCGTATAGGCTACGTCGCCACCAAATCCGTGACTACTCCAAACCTGCCGCTAGCTCATCCGATGGGGTCCATATCCATGCTATCGGCTCCTCTTTGTCGAATGCGCCCTATCACTACACATTCTCCCAGCGCCCTACGAACATGAGAAAATAACAAATTTTAATAATAATAAAAAATTTGAAACCTACTAACTAAAGAAAATTAAATTAAATCTACAATCCTTAAAGCTAAAATTAAGGAAGGGAAGCCACCATGGCTCCTTTATTTGAGTATATTTATAACTACCTATGAAAATATGCATTATATGCCCCTTTTTTTTTTATATACATTATTATTATTATTATTATATATATATATATATATTTTGTTTTTCTATATATATATTAGTATATAATATATATATTATTTACTTATTTTTTTTTTTTGAAGAGAACGTTTACAAATTACATCAACAACCACCCTCAAGGGGTTTTGAATACAAGACCACTTAAGAAACAACCACCATCTTAACCAGTAGGACAACTATTTTTATTTATTTATTTAAATCACTTGACCTTAAAGGTCTTATTAAACCTCAAATTAAACAAAAGCAACATTGGACCATAACATTAAAATTTAAAGTTAAACTAAATCTATGCAACTGACCCAAGACAACTAACACCCAAACCAAGACTTCAATAAAAATAGTGATATCGACTTTTACAAGAAGACGAGACAAATTGAAGACCTACGAAGTCTACATGATGAGCTCATGGCTCAGGTATTATCAAACATTAGCACTCAAAGACAAACAATACTCCCAAAACTAAAATTTTAAAAGGTGGATCTCCAATTCTTGGGGCTAGTTGTGGAGCAACCACAACATGTCCTTCTGCCTAGAGCGAGATACCTCCTACTCCTCCCTCTCAACTCAAAATATATTTACAACTTGATTAGATTGGAGTAATAAGGTTTTCTACATCAAATTTAATTTATAAAATTTGCAAATATCTTTTTATGAAATTTCTAAATTTCTAAGTTTGAAGTTATAAGGAATTCAACATCAACATAAGATTGAGAAATTTAGAGTTAGAAGAAATTATATTCTTGAGATTAGGGAGTCAATTTCAAAAGTTTTGAAGAACTAAAAATTGCATTCAAAATTGTCTTTTGCTTACTATTAACTAGCTAGGGAGCCATAAGGTAGTCAACCACAAAAGCCTAAAAAGAAAGGAATGGATAAATTAGCAAGAGGGACATATCATCATAAAATGCAAAGACAAAGCACTTTTTATATTCCTTATCAACAGTGTAAATTATTTTACAAGAGAATAATTCTATTATTCAAGATGATAAGGATGTTTGGTATATTGACTCAAGAGCAAGTCATCATATGATAGGAGATCTACATTGGTTTGATTGTCTAGAGGTTACTAATAATTTTGTTCTAAAGCTAGCAGATGGAAAGAAATATCCAGTTCATGGAAGTGGACATGTAATACCTAGTGCATCTTACTCACATTTCATATTGCACGATGTCATGTATGTATCAGGGTTGACAACAAATCTTATCTCAACAACCAAACTAATTGAAAGTGGAAGAACAATAGAATTCAAATGTATGAATAGGAAGAATAAGTGTTTTAGTAAAAGGCTAAATGAAATAGAGGTAACTAGATCAGTTAACAATGGAATATACTCTTTAGATTCTATTGGTTTTCACAAGAGCTTGTAATGGTTCAAGATAATACTAATGTCTTTCCTCAGAGATAGACTACAAAAAATGGAGTATCATTCTACTATGGAAATAAATGAGGGAATATAGGATTTAGATGAAGAAAAATGAGAGGACAAAATTTTTTTGCACTACACGGACATCTACAAATCAAAGAAGAACAAGAATATAAACAAAATAAAAAAGTATTTACGGGATGAAGATCCATATTGAAGACTAAAGTCTTCAATAACCAAATAATGTAATACAAGAGGGTGGAATATATTATATTATTTGGTACATGCTAATGTACCACTTGGGTACATATTTATATTAGGAAAGAGTGTCCTAGTGTAGAAGTTGAGTATTTACTTTATTCAATGTAATAAATGTGTAAGTATTATTAAAGTGTGCAAAATATTTTGGCATTGTAAATGTGCATAATAGTCGATGTGCACATGTGTTCTTAGAATATGAAGTTGAAGAGTCTCTAGAAGAGTGAAGGACAAGAGTGCTCCATATGAAGAGTCACACCACATTATATATGTACCTATGTATGTGTGAGGAAGATGATATGACTTGAAACTTACTTGATACTTTCAAAGTTATTGTACTATTTTCATGAGCATTTGTTAATGGTAAATTTATGAGTACTTGTTGAAGTAATTTCTGATTTTTATACATTTGGAATATTATCATTATCATATATATTGTATTGCAACTTTATTTTAGTTCTTTTGGTAAAATTATCTAAGTATTTAGCTTCAAAAGCTAACAACGTGCACCAATGAGCTAAATATGTAGAATGAGCATCTAAGAAGTGAGTCAAATATCAAGGATCTAGGGAAGTGAAGTCAAAACTCCATAAGTAAACACAATGCAAAGCTAAAATGATTTATAGAAAGCATCATCGAGCATTGGAGAGTTGAAGCACCTGAAGCGTTGAGCACACAACCAAGTCAACAAGTAGAAGATGAGGAGTTAGAGTGAAGCTAAGCATGAAGGAATACCAAGTGCTAAAAATCATGGCAAGGAAAACTAAACATCAAAGGAAAGCTACGCTAAAGGAAGCCATGGATCTAGAGACAAAAGTATAACACTTGAGACAAAGCTGAGCAAAGCCAAGCGATGTAAATTGGAATTTTAAAGAATTTATGTTAGTGCTAAGGAAGAATTGAGGATATGCCACCTGCAATGAGACATCAAGTGTTGTAGGAAAGTCAAGTGCCATACCATAGAGGTAAATCAAAGCATTAAGAATAATTCTAATCAACACCTGAATACTGAGCGTTACTGCACAACTAAAGAGGAGTAAACCAAAGCTTTATCTGAATGTTTGAGAAATATAAAAGTTAGGTAAAATAAAGAATCATTTAGATGTTACAGATAGATCTAAGGTATTGGAGAATCAAAAATTGTAATTTGAGCACCAAGCAAATAGTTTGAATGTCAAAGGTCAAGGTATAGAGCGTTACTATTAGAAATATATTATATTACATCATTTGGGTCATGTAAATGTACCTTCCTAGGTACATAATTAGGACATTAGATTACTTTAGGGAAAAATTATCTAGTTACTTCATGTAATGTAATAAATGTACAAGTGTGAATGTGCACGCTGTATATGTGCAAGGTGTAGGTAGAGTGTTGACCAAGGAATCTATCTTCCTATATAAAAATGACCTCATTGTAGCAAGCAGGATATAGAGAATCTTAGAGCATATTCGTAGGTAGTAGCATAGTGCTATGTAGATCACCATATATTGGTGATGGGTGCAATGTAGTTCAGTAGCTTTGTTCATGGAGTGTCCATTTCCTCCATAGCTACATTGTATTCATTTTCGTAATTTCTATTTATAGCATATTTTAGTCATCTCACAATTTTACTTTCTTTTATATTATTCTACATCTTGTGAATGCTATATCCCATTGCATACTATATACTGCATCAAAATATAACAATGGTATTAGAGCGACAAAATATCTAGCCACAAAAAATCAATAGAAAAACCACCATTATCATTGAGCCTAAGTTATTTTGTCAACCTGACGCACTACTGGACCAACCATTATAAAAAAATCTTAGAAGAGTCTAGATGGTAATTAGGGAGAGCCACAAGTGAGGATTGAAAGAAATATCAATTCTAGAAATACTGAGATCACATTTGGCTAGAGGCTTTCCATAGAGTTGCAAGAAAAACTCATGAAGACTAGGAATCAACATTCAATCCACTAGATTGACAAATCAACTAGTGAAAATCATTTAGGATATCTAGAATTTGTTAACTATTGCCCAAAGTTTCTTTTGTTGTAGAAAATTAATTCTTAGATGATTGGGAATCCTACAACAGAAAGTTAGAAGACTTCATATTTGTTGCCCTAAGGTCGGTGTTCCTTCATAGTGCAGAGATTAGTTCCTTGTGCAATAAAAGAATACTGTGGATGAAGAATTTTGGAGAAGAGTCAAGGTGAAGTTAGGATATTGGAGATCTCCATTGCTAGATTGAGAACTTCACAAAAGAATAAAAGACCATAGAAGCCTTGATCTAGAAGAAAAAGCCATAATAGCCTTGATCCTGAAGAAAAGGCCATAGAAGCCTTGATCCTGAAGAAAAGGCCACATAAGCTTTGATATTGAAGAAAAGGCCACAAAAGCCTTGATACTAAAGAAAAGACCACAAAAGCCTTGATATTGAAGAAAAGGCCACAAAAGCCTTGATATTGAAGAAAAGGCCATAGAAGCCTTAAAATAAAAAAAGAGCCATAGAAGCCTTGGTCCCAAAGAAGACTCCAAAAGAGAGTATCTTATTCAAAAGAAGATTAAGATTTCACTCTAATACTTTGTTGTAGGGAAAGGAGATTTAGTGAGTTGTTAAACTTCCTACAAGAAAGTTAGGAAGAGTATCTTCTTCAGAATCAATCCAACATCTGAAGCAAAATTGAAGGTAAAGAGATCAAGAGAAGATATCATTAAAGAACTTACAGTCTTGGAAGAAGAAGAAGGACTAGGAGAGTCCTGCTCAAATCCAAAAGCGGTATAATTAGAGATATAGAAGAAGATCTCACCACCAAAACTTCTAGGAGTAGAAGGTTGCAGAAAAGATCTCAAGGAAGACCAAAATAAATTTCAAGATCAAAGACCTTGGGGAGGTCTCAACGAGCATCTAGTAAAAGGCTTGGAGAGCATTGCTGAAGAAATCATCAAAGGATAACTCATTGGATAAATTTACTATAGAAGATAGTGAAATATTTGGGACCATTACCACCATCTGAAAACAAGCCCAAAATAAGAATAAGAATTTGGCAAGGAGTGCTAAATATTAGAAGACCTTAAGAAATTCAGAATCTTGAGAAGAAGATCATGCTTAAATTCAGAATTCAACAAGAAGACTTGAATACAAGAGAAGCCTACCAAATTCAAGATATTTTTAGATTACCTTTCACAGCAAAAAGGCATTATTTGCTGAGATAAAGACTTATAAAAATCTACAACAAAAAGGAGGAGACTACAAGAGGAGAACAAGCCACCAAATCCTAGGCTCGTGAAATAAAGTTTGAGACCATATTTTGGTGAAGAAGGAGCTATTTAGGACAGCCTACAAAGAGCTGCAAGATCTTACTCAAGGTAGCAACTTGGTGATATTAGACACCAGGATCCTCTACAAGATTTACATCCTCTACAAAAGCTACAAAAGAACTACAAAATATTTTAGAAAAAGGTAAGCAACTATTGGTGCAAGTAAATTCATTAATTGAATTGCAATATTCAAAAGTGCAAAAAGAGAAAACTTCCTTTTAAGAATAATTTGCACATTAGTTAGGAGTTGATTAGATTTAAGAACTACATCCATCAACTACCTATCATATACATTGGAAAAGAAAAAGAAGACTAGTCCTACAATATATATATATATATTTTAATTTACATGGTGGAATCGGTAGCCGCCACGAACCCGGGTAGGCTGTCTAGCTTTTATGGCTGCCATAGTATTCTGTGCTGTCCGCCCTAGAAGCCACCACACAAATATTCGTGCAGTCCACCCCTATAACCACCATGCCACAATCATTTTTAACCTTTTACGCCGCTGAAAGCACCAAGAAAGGGACAAGCGTTCAGTCCGAAGAGACTAGTCCTACAATATTAATTGTGTAAAATTGTAGAATTATTATTGAAGGTTCATTTCAAATTATTCTTAATTAGTTGTAGTAAATTGATTAAGTGCATTATTTTGAGAGTTGATTGGAATGATAAGGTGAAATTTTTAGTGCATTAAAAGTGAAATATTATTAGATTAATTTGCACTATTCTATTGCTCTAAAAAATATTATTGTTTGTGTTCTTGAAAAGGACACAAAATCATAATTTGACAAAGTGTCTAAAGACACTATTAATGCAAAAAAATATGCAACACACAGTGGCCAAGAGAAGCCACAAAAATATATTAGAATCCTCCAAAAAATTGGAAAAGAAGACAACTAACCAAAATCAGAAATAGAAGCTTCAAAGATTGAGACTTGGTGAGTCTCAAATCAAAAGCATTACATGGTTAGTTGCAAGGAGAAAAGTGTAGAAAATTGCATCAAATAAGGAGATTTTATCTACTTCTATCTAAGCTTGGATTTGTCATAAAAGTATCCAAGCAAAAATGGGAAGGTGTCTAATCAAAGAGACAACCTCAAAACCCCTACATTGTATTCAAAAATTCTACCACAAAACCAAAAATTCATACCTGTAAAAAGGAGTGTAAGAAAGAGTGCAATAAAGGCATATTATTTACAAATATTGTTACATTGTATTGAACTTATCTAATTCATTCTATGTAGGAAAGAGGAAATATTTGAAGGTGCCATAAAGATACAACATTCTCAAGAAGAGCGCAACCGAATACTAGCATAAAGAAACCTCTCAAAAGCACTCACATCATGCATGGGATGGTCAACCATAATATGCAACCTGTAAAGCATAAGAAAGGTATCATATTGCTCAATAAAGATAAATCCAACAACACATAAGTAAGGGAAATCAAAAAATGCAAATTGGAATCATACGTCTAATCTAGGAGCATTCAATACCACCATTGGAGAATCAAGAAGTCTCCACCAAAGCAATGCCATTCGAACTCCATTAAAGAGTCACCAAAGCTCCACCAAAGCTCCAACATAAGTATTGCTTGGCTAGAACCATCTCAGCACCATTGAAATACAACAAGGAAGAAGGTGAAAATGTACATTGAAAAGATTGCAAGAAGGTATTGATGAGACTAGGGCATGCAAGTGCCACTTGTTATTATCCAAAAGAAACCCTAAATGCCCTCAAAGGTATGTTGGAATTCTACACATGTAAGGAAAAGCATTACAACATATCTTTGGCACCCATAGTCCACATGGAAGAGGAGTTACATTCAATCATAGGCATTATAGAAGGAAGCCTTACAAATATTACACTATGAAGGAATAAAATCCTTCAAATGTTACTTAAGCAAGGTGACACTTGTAACAGATATCCAAGAGCATTTTGAAGCATTGAATGTAATTGTTGTGATACTTGTTACTCATAAAAATATTTACCACCTATTAAAGGTGAGTTGGATCAAGGATAACGTAACATTCAAAAGCATTTAGAAGCATTCATGTTCAGCACTTCGTAGTCTTTGCACACAGGGCCGAGTTACAGCATGGAAGTAAGGTGGAAGAGTCTTTAATGCTCTGGTCAAAGGAATTCAAAGGCAAAGATTAAAGATACAATAGTTGAAGCATTAAATCCAAGCTTTCCATTGGAGGTAATGGCCAAAGCAAAGATACTCATATTGCAACCATCTCACATACGAAAACAACACGTATTCAAATATTGCAAGGTGATATTTATTCCCTACTTTAATTTGCTTTAATTTAAGGGAGTTGTAAGGTTGATAAACCAAGGTTAAACTTAGAAGAAATTAACCATATTGAAAGCAAAGCATCAAAGAGAATAATTTATCAAATTTATATTATTTGCAATATTAACCATAGGAGAAATAAGGATTTCTAATGGAAATTAATTTTTAAATATTTGCAAATATTATTGTGTTCTAATTTTCTATATTTTGGGAGCTATAAGGGTTACTAAACCAAATTAGGCTATTGAAAATTATAAACACTAAAATAAAATCTTAAGGAATATTAAAAGAAGTTATTAAGGTTTTTTATCAGGTTGGAAATTTATAATATTATTGTCTCAAAATTTCTCAAAAGGGACAAAATAAATCCAACATTAAAACCTCTTCAAAATTGGAGAAGTGCTTAGTTCAATAGGAGTAATAAGGTGTTAGAAAAATTGATTTTGGGACTTATAAAAAATTTACAAAATCAACCAAAAATTGAACTACAATTTATAAAAGCAATATATACATCTTATATCTTATCCAAAATATACTAGGGATTCATAAGGTATTCTACAAAATTTGGTAATATCAGCTTTTATCAAAGATTATCAAGTTACAAATTCCATTAGGTGTATATCTATTCTCATTACTAGGGAGACATAAGGAAGTCTACAAAAACTAAGGATTGATAAAAGTCTCATCAAAACAAGCTTATATATTTTTAATTTGGATTTCATAGACATTGAGTAGGGATCTATAAGGTAGACTTATCTATCCAAAAGAATTCAGGTAATACAAATGACTACTAGCATGCTAAGCAACACTCTTAGAAGTGGAATAAGAAAAATACCAATATGGATTAAAAACCTGATGGATTACAATGATGAAAAGGGAAAAGAAAAGAAAGAACCAATACAATGTGAAATAAGTTTTGAAATTAACAACTATGTAAAGAAATATTCATCTAGTGAGTCTGATGATAATTGTGCCAAAGGAGACCTAAAAATGGAAAATATTGATCAACAAGATTTTATACAAAAAGGAAAAAGTGGAATAGCTTCGATTGTGCACATATTGTTAGAAGATCTTATCAAGGAGATAGAAAAATATGATATTCCTAAAATAGACTACAAAATCATCAGATCATATCTATTGTAGACACCAAAATCCAGCCACTTGCAAGTCATCTATACCTTCCTGTCAGCCACGTGTCGGTCATCCACCTTCCCGCCATTATTTGGCCCAAATCCACACTTTCCCGCCATTATTTGGCCCAATTTCACCTTTCCTCGCCATTTTTCATCCCCAAATTTATTTAAATTAATATTTATATATATATTTTAATATTTTAATATATATATTTAAATAATAGTTTAAGTGATTTAATCCGAGCCGTCCATCCTTCATTTAATCTCATCCGTCCATCCATCTTAATCCATTCCACAACCAAGATTTATTCTCTACCCTTGGATCCACTTTAATCTTAGCCACACGTTCAAAGTGTCGTTAAAACCCTAAAGTGTGCCCTAAGAGTGGATTATAAATTGAGTCACTTTGATGGCTCAAACCCTATGTCTTTTGCTACTTCTATCTTTGATTCTAATTCTTCTACTGCTATCTCCTCTCTTCTGCTACCCTTTCGCCGCATCCATCGTCGCTTCCGTCGCCGCTTTCGCCGCCATTCCTTCTGCAGCATTCTGCAGAATCTCCCATTCCTATCGCAAGTGCCCACGGGCGTTTACCCCTTCACCAAGTGCCCACACCAAGTGCCCACGGGCGTTTATCAAGTGCCCACGGGCGTTTACCAAGTGCCCACGGGCGTTTACCTACAGACACAGACTCAGACCGACGTCTAAAACCTTAATCCAGAAGCACGCGGGCGTTCGGCGAGTGCACCAGGGCGCCTTCCGTAGCCTATTCTGACAACAACATTACTTCCAGGTGTCGCCTGGTCTAGCTGCGTTAACAGAGAACAGGTATAAATTAGTTTAAAGCAAGTAACCGTATTTTATGTATTAATCTGTTATTGATTTCCTGCATTCCATTTTTATAGGGTTTTAGATTGTTTCTGAGGGCTCACGCAGTGGAGCCCTCTCATTAATTTCTAACTCCTTGATAGTGTTAATGTGTGCAGGTTTTTGATAACAGATCCAGTTTATTGATGGCAGCTGATTAAGCTGGAGTGGTCCAAGCAAGGGATACGACAAAGCCCACTCACTCTGTTGGGATTGAAGATACGTTCTTCGGAAGCGCCACCATTTGTGCCAGCTAGGGTTTCGGAGAACCCTAGCATAAATTGTAATTGTGTATCACAAATAAAGGGTTACAGGCCCAGTTGTATTCAAAAAGGAGTTTTTAAACTCCATCGATTAATAGAAATCGTTTGTTTTTGTGCAACTATTCTGTACTCTGTCATTGTGATTATTTATTTTTGTTTGGCGTGTATTTTTAATCTACAAATGGCGATCACGGTGGGACCCCCTAGGGTTTCATATTTTTAAATACTTGCTTTACTAATCTGTTCTTGTTTTCTGTTTCATTTTGCAGGTTCCAGAAATCGTGAAATTCGCTGTTCCAGCGAACTAGGGTTTCTGAGCTTGCAGAAAACGCAGCAGACGCAAGAGGGCGTACGGAAGTCCAATACGAAACGCGAGAGGTGCGTTTCAGCTTCGTGCGAGACTCCGTGGGCGTTTGAAGTCGGTTTTACAGAAAAGCGTAGGCTTCCAAGTAAGTCTTTGTACTTTTTACGTTTTTGGTTTTTCTCGCCATATTTTGTTTCTTTTTCAGATCATTACTTTAAAATGAACAAAAACTAAGTAATCTGGAAAAGAACAGTTATTTTTAATTACATTTTTCTTTGCATTGCATTATTGATTGTTGCTTGCATTAAAAAAATTTTTTTTTTTTGCATACCTAGCTGCATATTAGAATAGCTACGAATTATTTGTTTTAATTATCTAAGTAGGACTATTGATTGGATGTCAATAGTACTCCTGCCATTGGGTGATTCCGGGCAGAGAAGTGGACGAACCTTCCGGTTGCTCCTTTGATATCTGATATCATTGGTAGGCGGGGGGTTTTAAACGGTGTACTTCACTTCTTCAGAGGAAATGACATGTTTTCAGTAGCCTCTTGCTTAGATCATTAGAACTTTTGATTTATAGCCTTGTATGTACACATTAGATAACTAAAACATTTAAAAAAAAAAAAATTCATTGCATTTTCATATTGCATTTAAAACAGTGATATCTGGATTTCATCACCAGGTATTGCTTGAAGTTTAGTGACGGTGGAATTCATCTCCATCCATTAAACTTCTGCCTTAGACACCATAGGTCACCCCCGAGCAAACTTGCTGGATTTCATCACCAATAAGAATCTCGTTGTCCTTTCCTAGCCATAGTTTTTACCTTTTTTTGTGAATAATTCAAGATTAGATCACATGCAAAACTCATAAACCGGACACTTAAAATTTACTACTGATTAAGATCGAGAAAATAATTAATTAACCGCAGGTAAGACACATTGGTTGAAACCTAGGTTGTGATCTGTTTTCTGATAATTTCTTTAGTGTAAATTTATCATTCCAGTTTTGCATTTTTCTTTTCTAAATTTGTTTAGATTTATTGCTCTATGGTCTTAACAAGGAATCAATCTAAAATGTTAAATCTAAATAATCAAATGGGTAATTCACAGAACATCCCCACCACCAACATGGCCACTTATCCTAGTGAATTTCAGGCGGGGTTCGCCTGCAGGTCTTTCACGTCCTTCTACCATCTATCACATGGCCATGCCCATGGAGGAAGACAATTCCTGTCATATTACCCACATTGATATGGCCCAAGTGCAAACTCACTTAAGAGATGGCACTGGCTATGTCCTTGAGCCAATCCAAGATTCCCCTATGCAAGATTCTATTTTTCAGCAGGATATTGCATCAACCATACCCGCTGGTTTCACTCAGGTCTACACTAACCCTTTTTTTGAGGCTAATGTGGTATCTGTTCAGTCGGCTTCATCTCCAACATCTTCCCGGATGCTCAATTGTTCTCCTTTGGAGACAAATGTAGTGTCTTCCCGACCACTTTCTCCTCCATGTACCTGGGTGTACACCAATTCTCTTTATGAAGTTGGTGGAAACTCCTCTAGCCATAACCAATTTCAACCCGCTTCTTCCCAAACCATTTATGGTTTCACCCTACCTGGAGAACAGTCTACTGTTTCTTCCCAGGTACCGCCTACTTCAGCCACCTTCATTGCCCCTTCACCCCGCTACCCCCCTCCCAACTTCATCCCCTGCTATGCAGTCTTCTGTGACTACCATGGCAGCCTGCCCTCCACCTTCATCCAATCATCCCACCTCCCTTGGGTTAGAGATTAATAAGGTTAAGGAGTATCTCGACAAATTGATTTTGCAACAACAGCAACAAAATGCTCAACCACCTGTCGTAGTAAATCCTACACCCCAACCAATTTCTACCCGACCAGACTTTTATTAGCTCGAGGCCCCACACAGGTACCCCAATCTTCGGTGGTGTCCATTCCTACCCCACCTTTCTCCCAACCTAGTCCAGTTCATCATCCAAACCCCAATCACCTTCTTTTCGGTATCATCCATACCAACAACCTGTCCATTCCACACCGCCTAATTCAGGCAATTTCATCCCATCTCATCAATTTTCCACTCTTCCATTACATCATCATAATCATCAAACGAGTCAAAATTTTAATGAAGATCCATGACTCCATGCTATGCAACAACAGATTGACAACCTTATGCTCAACATGCCTGGCTCATTTAGTCAGAAACCTACGCTAAGGTCATTGATCAATCAACCAATTCATCCTTCGGTACCTTCACCACCATATCCGAGTGATTTCACATTACCGAAGTTTGACAAATTTCGAGGAACTGAGGATCCTCATGAACATGTGAGCTCATTCATGCATGCTTGCTTTAGAATCCAAAATAATGATGCTCTTATGCTCAGAACTTTTCCTCAGACATTAGGAGGAGATGTTGTACAGTGGTATAATCATTTAGCTCACCATAGCATTTATGCTTACGAGCAATTGATTAATCTGTTTTTAGAACGATTCTCCCTGAATGTCCAAAAGAGAGTTTCATTGTCCGACTTATACAAGCTCAAGCAACATGACGATGAGACTGTTTATGACTTTGGAAACCGTTGGAGGGCTATCATTAATAAGCTGCCATTCTCCCTACCAATGGAGGAGTTAACCAAAATGTTCACCCAGAGTTGTCTAAAACCTATCTCTTGGTTACTCCAATTACAACAATACAGGACTTTTGAAGAGGCTTTGGCCCAAGCAAGTATCATAGAAGACATTAAAGTCCAAGAGGGTGTTTTAAAACCCCGTAGAAAAGAATGGCAACAAAAGGGCCAACAACGAAATAATAATTATGGCCAAAACAAACAAGCACAGAGCTAGTACGACCTCAAATGTTAACCAAGTTAATCAAGTGGTGGCGAGTCAGCCCGTAATGGCTCAACAACAACAAGTAATGCAAAGTCAACCGCAACCAATTGCTTATCATGCGGTACCCACCCCTACACAACCAGACTCCCAATCCTTGGGCCAACCATGGAAACTCGACCTTGGCAAAACAATCGTCCCAAGCGACAATTCACACCTTTAGATGAACCATATGCGGTCATATTCAACAAGTTATATAGCACAAATCAATTAACGTTACCTGAGTTTAAACCTTTAGACCCATCTAGAAGGGGGAAGTATTACAAGGAGTACCTATTTTGTCCTTATCATAGGCAAAATGGGCACGATATCAATAATTGTACAGCTTTCAAACATGTGATCCAAGATCTTATTGAGATTGGAGCCATTAAATTGGATAGCCCCTTAGCCCAACAAAATCAAAATCTTGGTATATTTCAAACACCCCTTCCACATCGGGAGGAAGCTCCAACAACTCGGAGGGAGTAACTCGGGTAACTCCTCCTAATCAAGTCAACCATGTACAACAATACCAAGGTTTTGTGGGTACTATTAACGTAGTAACCCGGGGTCAAAGGGCGAACCAACCAAATCAGAGCTGAACCACGACCACACTGTACAAACCCCAGTCCACCTCGAGTAACCAGTGACCCAATGACGTGCTAGTACTTCTCAACAACCGCTAAATCATTCTACTCAACGCCAACGACCCATCATGTCATTGAGTAGCCGGTTAACTACCAGTTTAAAAATGGCTTATGCCAAGTTATCGATCTATGACCTCATTCAACAATCTCCCCCGCATAGAGAGGCATTAATGGAAATATTAAAGTCAATCGAGCTTCAAACTCAAGATACTAATGCCTTCAACAACTTTGTGGGGAGTATTCAAACATGCATGGAGCCCTCCATCACTTTCTATGATTTTGAAATCAAACCTATGTCAACAGAAAGTATAGATCCTCCACTACATATCATGGCCAAGATCGATAACAAGCCATTCAAGAGAGTCTTAATTGACACCGGTTCCTCAATCAATATCATTACAACATCGGCGTTGAGTCATCTAAAGGTGTCGCCATCCCTTATCACAAAGTCGACTTTTACTCTTAAAGCATTCAATGATGCTTTATCTTCCACGGTTGGCACAGTTATCTTGCCCATTGAGGTAGGGGCCCGAACTTTGCATACCTTGTTTCACATCTTGGAAGGGACCATGGCATACAATGTATTGCTTGGACGACCTTGGCTTAGGGAGATGAGATGTGTCCCTTCTATATTGCATCAATGTCCGAAGTATGTATATGAGGGACAGAGTTCATTGTGTACCTGTTGACACGGAACCCTTCAAACATTGCAACTATGTCTCAAATCCTTATGAGATTGTGTTGCCATCCACTCATCTTTTCTTGACCCCATCTATTTCTTCTATACCATCTTCTTCTAAAGCTCCCATTCCTGAGGAGCCACCCATCATATCGCAACCATCTTCCTCTTCCGCTATTCCATCTCATTCACCACTTTCTTCATCAACTAATCTTCCTTCTTCTTCATCAGTGACCACATGCACATGTGGCCATGACCAATCATCTCTTTCCACGTCATTACCCCCTTCTTCTACACCTTCTTCAACATCACCTATTATTCCTCCATCTTCCCAACCATCACCGGCTGATGTTTCACAAGTTAGTGAAGCATCAACCCAACCAAATCCTTCCAATTCTTCTATCCCACATTCTTCTATTCCATCATCAAGTCCATCTCCCTCCCAAGTCAAGGTCCATCTCACTGATGCAGGTATTGGTGAGTATGCCATTCAAGATGTCCACATCACACCGTTCAATGTGCAAACAGTTAAAGATTTTGGTCGTCCACATGACCAACATTTATCCATTGGATCGGTTTATAACATGGGTTCTATGCCAAATTCCATTAATTTTGTATATGGGGGAATAGAGTCATCTTCTAGTCCTACCACCATACTAGAACCTAAGCATCCAGTCCCTGCCAATATCGAAAGGATGGAGGGTTTTCCCTCTCGCTATTTCCACGGACATAATTGGCAGCAATTTGGCCTAGGTCGATACGAGCAAGGGGTAACTGAACGCATCGATATGCCATATCAGAGACCCATTGAGCGTTTTGGTCTGGGCTACCAACCACTTCCATCCCTTTCTTCTTTTGAACGAGCTTTTCAAAGCATTAATCTTAATTCAGAAGAAGAAATCCTCCACCCCGACGAATCCGAAGATGAAGCCTATGAAGAATTTGACGTCATGTCAAATGGTGATGAATATGAAGAAGAG
Source organism: Wollemia nobilis (assembly GCA_028583015.1). Lineage (NCBI taxonomy): Eukaryota > Viridiplantae > Streptophyta > Pinopsida > Araucariales > Araucariaceae > Wollemia > Wollemia nobilis. The sequence continues at coordinate 11,248,709 of JAQPPZ010016467.1, forward strand.
TCGGCGCCCATTGTTCCCCTCACTAAACAAGTCGAGTTTTATCTCCAATTGTTCCCTCTCCAAGAGGCCATCTTTCGCTTGCTTCTTCCACAAGAACGAGGTGAACCACCCCCTCCGCCACATCCATAAGCCATAATCCAAACCTGTATTATATGTATATACTAAAATAGTGGTTTTCACCACTACCAAAAACAAAAAAATCAGAAAATTCCAAAAAAAAAAAAAAATAAAAAAATATATAAAAATACTTTATTGCTTTATGTATGTGTGTAATAGTGGTTTTCACCACTACAAAAAAAAAAAAAAAAAAAAAAAACTCAAACTAAAAAAAAAAAAAAAAAAACTGAAAAACTATGTTGTTTTGCACTTCAGGGTCTTCGAGGTCTTCACCGGTTTTCCCTTCCATTCCGCCCATCCTTTCTTCCATAAGTTGACAATGAATTTTGAAGACTTATTCACCCCGCTCCATAATCCATATGATCCGGATAAGCCAATCCCGATCAACCCAAGCCTGATTGACATGGATCGGATTTCATCCCCTCCATCTATTTCAGAGTTCATCCTTTCCGAGGAATTGTTAAGGGCTTCCGCCAACTACATTCCTCCTTCACCTCCACATTCACCTTCATCTTCTAAACCAGAGGTCTTCCGGGCGAGACATAGATGAGAGCAAGGCACGGGAGCTTGATGACATTTTAGATGACATAAATCTGATCCCTACTCCCCATCAGCTTGAGGAAGGTTCCCACATGTCTATTGAAGAAACTATCGATGTAGACCTTAGTACGGACCAAGATGGCACCCAAATTATGAAATTGGCTAAAAGTCTATCATCTGAGGAACAAGAGCAAATGATTGCTCTACTCAAGCGGAAGAAGGAGATATTTGCATGGTCTTACAAAGACATGCCAGGCCTAGACCCTAATTTGGTTGTCCATAACCTCACCTTACAAAAAGATGCTAAACCTGTCAAACAGAAACTTAGGAAAATGCATCCTACTGTGGCCCTCCTAGTTAAATCGGAGATTCAGAAACTTCGGATGTTAAATTTGTCGTCCCGATTGATTATCTTGAGTGGCTTTCTAACATGGTACCCGTTCGCAAGCCTAACGGGGGGATACGTGTTTGCACCGATTTTCGAGATCTAAATAAAGCGTGTCCTAAGGATGACTTTCCTCTTCCAAACATTGATACTCTTGTCGACACCTGTGCTGGTCATGAAATGCTTTCGTTCATGGATGGATTTTCAGGATACAACCAGATTCGAATAAACCATGAAGATCAACACAAAACAACATTTACCACACCTTGGGGAACTTTTTGTTACAGGGTGATGCCCTTTGGCCTTAAGAACGCAGGTGCAACCTATCAACGAGCCATGACTTATATTTTCCACGATTATATGCATAAGATTATCGAAGATTATGTGGATGATTTATTGGCAAAATCTAAAACTCGACAAGAGCATTTTGATGTATTGGAAAAAGTTTTTGATAGACTTCTAGAGCATAAAGTAAGGTTGAACCCTAAGAAATGTGTCTTTGGTGTTACCTCAGGCAAACTCCTAGGTTTTATTATCTCTAAACGAGGTATTGAGGTGGACCCAAACAAGGTCAAAGCCATTATGGAAATGTGTCCCCCAACTAATTTGAAGGAGTTGCGTAGTTTACAAGGAAAGATTAATTCAATCCGTCGCTTTATTGCACAACTTTTGATAAATGTAGGCCATTTTGCCACCTACTACAAAAGGGGGTACAATTTTCATGGACAGATGAATGTCAGAAAGCCTTTGATGACATCAAGCGATACTTAGCATCTCCGCCGAGTCTTAGCTCCGCCTCGTCCGGGGGTCCCTTTCAACCTTTATATCTCAGACAACGGACTTTGCCTTAGGGACAATGCTTGCACAAAAGAATGAACAAAATCGTGAGCAAGCTATCTATTATATTAGTCGAACATTGGTAAGCTATGAAACCCGATATGCTTATGTGGAAAAGTTGTGCTTAGCAGTGGTTTTTGCCACTAAGAAACTTCGTCATTATATGCTTAGCCATACAACATATGTCATAGCTAGAGAAAACCCTCTGCGTTATATGATGTCTCGCACTTATAATAACACTCGTACCGCTAAATGGATAATGTTGCTTACCGAATTCGATCTTGAATTCATTAGCCAAAAATCCGTTAAAGGTCAAGTTATAGCCGATCAACTTGCGGAAGCTCCACTACCTAGTGATCATCCTTTGATTATTGAGCTCCCGAGATGATTCGGTATTTGCTATCACTGAACAAGAAGAGGACATCATTCCGGAGGAAGATGTTGACATCACGCTATTCTTTGATGGCTCTAAGTGCGCGAAAGGTCAGGGCGTTGGAGTTGTGTTTCATACACCTCAAGGGATTCCCATCCCTTTATCATTCAAACTAGACTTCCAATGCACCAATAATACAGTAGAGTATGAAGCCTTAATTTTAGGTCTTCAATCAGCCATAGCTATGAGCATTAAGCGTATTCGGATATTTGGGGATTCTCAACTCGTGGTTAAACAAATTATAGGAGAATACCAAGCCAAAGAACCTACCATTAAGCTTTATCATGATGTAGCAATGAAGTTGCTCTCTAAGTTTGATTGGTATGAGATCACTAGTTTGCCTCGTTCGACTAATAGATTTGCGGATGCCATGGCCTCTCTTGGATCATTGATTCCAAAGGACTCCCTTGGAGAGGTACAGCCCCTAATCATTTCCACAATCTCTAAGTCTGCAATTGTTCGTGCTTGAGTCTAAGGATGAAAAAGATGTTTGCTTTATCCATTCGGATCCATATGAGCCTTGGTCTAGTGAGATAGTAGCCTTCCTCAAGTTTGGAACACTCCCACTCGATTTGTCTCGAACTGCCCACCGTTGTTTTAAGCAAAAGGCAGCTCGTTTTGTTCTTTTGGGGGATGTGTTGTATAAACGTGGATATGATGGAGTACTCCTCCATTGTCTAGAAGCAGGTGAAACACATAGAGCTATTGCTGAAGCCCATGATGGTACTTGTGGTGGTCATTTTAGTGGAATGGCCATTGCGAAGCGTATTTTACGTATGGGGTATTATTGGCCCACTATGGAACAAGATTGTTGCAAATATGTTAAACAATGTAAAAAGTGTCAAGAACACGCTAATTTAATCCATATACCATCACAAGCTTTACAGCCCATCCAAAGCCTTTGGCCCTTCTCACAATGGGGTCTCGATTTAATTGGCAAGATTTCACCGCCTCTTCGGGACAACATACTTTCATCATTACGACCACTGAATACTTCACAAAGTGGGTTGAAGCTATTCCTCTAACCAGTATGACAGGTCCTAGAATTGTGGAGTTTATACTTCACCATATCATTTGTCGTTTTGGTATTCCCTCTAAAATCATTTATGATAACGGCAAGTCTTTTAAGAATAAGGATGTTCGAGCTCTTTGCGAAAAGTATAATATCCAACATAGTTTCTCAACTCCTTACTACCCACAAGCCAATGGACAAGCTGAAGCTTCCAATAAGACCATAATTGCTATTCTTAAGAAACTTGTTAAAGAAAATCATAAAGATTGGCATACACAAATCCCCTTGGCATTATGGGCTTACGGAACAAGCATCGGAACTCCCATTGGGGCAACGCCATTTTCTTTGGTCTATGGAGCTGAAGCAATCATGCCTCTTGAGCTCGAGATCCCTTCCTTGCGAATTTCTTTGCAGGAATTTATCGATGATGATACTTCTAGACAAGCACGTCTTGATCAACTCACACTCATAGATGAAAAACGAATCAATGCTTTAGAGCATTTGCGAGTTTATCAAGACCGATTGAAACGTGCTTACAATGCCAAAGTTCATCTAAGAGAATTTCAAGTAGGGGATCTTGTCCTTAAAGAGAATCAACAAAACACCAATGCATTGCCGCATCTTCGAGATAAATTCGTGGCTAATTGGTTAGGTCCATATATGGTCACTTAAAGAGTGGGTAATGGAACTTATAGACTTGCCAGTTTAGAGGGAGAGGAAGAACCCGAACCACTTAATGTTATACACTTGAGGGCATTCTACGCATAGTTTGAATTTTATATGTACATATATACATGGCTTGTAAAAAAAAAAAAAAAAAAAAACAAATAAAATAAAAAGAATTTGCATTTCATTGTTAGTTGCATACATCTCATTCAAAAACATTGCATTTCATGTGCATACATCTCATTCAAAACCATAACATTTCATTTTCAGCCATAGTTGCATATCATGTTAGAGACCATTCTATCTTTTGGATATAAAATTTGGTCAAGCAAAAGTCATGTTGCCTTAATCGGGGGCACCTTCATAAAATCCATCAAACCGAATTGTCATTCGTACACCCATTTTCCATTTGCACATATTTACATTGCCAAAATGTTTTCGAGTCACTCGGCCATTTCTAGTGTTTTAAGCAAACTTCGAAATGCATGTCAAAGTTCTCTAGGGCCATATCACAAATTACACTAAATAAAATCTTGAGTATTGGGAAATGATTTCAAAAGCGGTCTTGAACCTATCACATTTTCACATCTTAAAAACATCTTGTGTCAAAGAGAGATAACACCATCCTTGGGTTGTGCCTCGAAGTGAAAAGGGTAATCCTCGTTTGTCCTATCATGCAAACATAGTCCATAAAACAGTGGTTCTTACCACTATCACAAGCAATCACAAAATATAAATATAAACAGAGTAGTAAGGATAGGGTAAAATTCTCATCATACTTCGGTTGAGAATCCGATTCCCCAAAGCTCTAAGGAAATGAACATTTTTCACACACCACTGATCCCAAATAAGTTGTAAGGATCGTACTACTTGTCCAATCAGACGGATAGGTAGTCATCCCCAAGGCTTACAAAGGTCAAAAACAACATGGACTATGGAGTTAACCTTCATCGGGGCTATAGACGCTTGAGTAGCGGTGGAGTATACTCATTGCGTGGCGACATGTCTCTCCTCAAAGAGAGACCTATGAATGCTCATACAGACAAACTAGCTTCGGGGTCTTCTCCATAACGGGGTTACCTAATTTATGCAAGATGAGGTTAATGAACACACTTGCACACACACAGGTTTTTGATTGCCTAGAGTCACTACCATGCTTCTGATTTGGTTAATGAACTCACATGCACACACATTTGGTCCTAGTTGAATTAGGCGGTATTAGTAAGTTTGTTTGATACCACTAGCATGTTTGAGTCTTTGTAAAATAGTCTTCCTCCATATTTTCTTCCATATCAACCTCCATATCTTCTTCCATATTCATGTCATTCCATACGTCATCCATTCACAAGCCACCAAGTTCGGTGCCCTTGATTAAACAATTATGATAACGGTTGGCTAAATCTAACTATCTAAAAGTATGAGTGCTTCTTAGTGCATATTTCATTTACTTAGTCTCGCATTAATCATCTATAACTTTGCATTCCATTCCATCACATATGCATTAAAACATATAAAAACATGCATCACAAAAACATAGGCATTCACACAAAAGAAAGTAAAACACTAAAAATAAAAGCCATGTTATATATATGTATAAAGATCAAACTGTACAATGAATGCCAAAAGGCTACAAAATACAATAGAGCACCAAGGCTCATAAAGAGTGCATCTAAGCACTAAGCTAACCATCAAAAGAGGACCCCTGTGACCTAGTAGGAGCCCTAGACCTAGTGGTGTGCCTAGACTCACTACGCCTAGAGACGAGAGGAGGATGGAGGATCGGGCAACACAATGTGATGCCTAAACAATGTGTCCTCCAGAGCCTCAATATAACGAGTCCTAGACCTAAGTCTAGATATGTCTATCCCGTGTCGTCGCTCTCGCTCCGCTAGCTCTGCCTGGAGTCTCGTCACCCTGTCATCCTGGGGCACCCTAGTCGCTCCATCCAAGTCCGCTTGCATCTGGGCCATCCTCCCCTCATGAACAGCTATCAGGGCATCCCGCTCTGCAACCTGTTGCTCCAGCCGAGCTATCCTCTCATCCCGGACAGCTAGCATAGCATCACGCTCTGCTATCTGCTGCTGCAGCTGCGCCAGATCATCCTCGTGCCCGCTAGGGGGTACCTCCCTAGTCTCTCCTACGGCCTCTCCTAGGCCCTCGCCATCATCCTCCTCGTCATCTCCGCTCCCCGGTGTCTGTCGTACCATCTTCCCCTTTCGCCTTCGACTGTCAGCTCGAAGGCGGGGACCCTCCCTGCGCTTGGGAACCTCTACGGTTCCCTCGTCCTCTCCAGCTCCAACAGCCACCAATGGTGGCTCCCACCTCGGCTCTGCGGCCATCCATGCTGCATACTCAGTTGTTACCCCAACGTCATCCACGTCGAGGATCTCCATGTCCTCATCGTCCTCTGTCGCCTCCCTCCATGGCTCGACACATGGCAAATCCCCCTCTGATCTGTGCCTCCGGTAGCGCACTGGCTCACCGGGGACATCCTGTCTCAATCCGACCTGGCGGAGCACTCGAGACATCTGTATGTACTCCGCCTCGCTGTGGCCCCGACCCACTACCCATCTAGCCTGTCGCACCCATCTCAGATGCTCTCCATCACCGATCCACCTTGCCTCCCGCCAGGGCCTCCAAATGACTTGGGCATCTGTCAAGTCCGCCCATAAACTCCTATACCATTGCCCCGATCTCACGGGGCGGCTCGGCTGTCTCTCCTCCGCCACTAGCCATCTCCTACCATAAGCCCGGCTCATGTCCCAGTAAGCACATGGCAACCCCTCCGGTCGGGCCACTCTGAAGTGCTCCCAGCCCCAGAACTGGAGAACCAAACTGCAGCCTAGGCCCTTTCGGCCCCGTCTTCGAACCTCATACAACTCCCGGTACACCTGCGCCAATAAAACGGGCGCCCAGGCATACACTACCCTATTAGTGAGCATCTCGCTCACTACACCCATCAAGTTCCATGGAAACCTACACCCGGTCTTGTTCGGGGCCACAATGTTGGCCAATACGAACATCATCAGAGCCTCCACCGCTACCAACTCCTTGGCCGTATACATGGCCAAGTAAGGAATCCCCCGCTCTCCGTCCGGATCTCCCTCCGGTCATCCCCAAACAACTTGGCCATCTCCGTGGCCCTATCTCGTCCAACCTCCACCCGCGCCCCCTCCACGGGCACCTTGAGGATGCGGTATACATCCTCAAGCGTCACCGTCATCTCTCCGAGTCGGGAGGCTGGAACGTCCCCCGATCCGGATCCCACCTCTCGGCCAAAGCCGAGAGGTACCCCTCATCTGCCCGAACTACCTCCAACCGGGCTGCCTCCGCTAGCCCTACTGCTTCCAATGTCTCCCAGTCTTCCTGGGACAATGACCTCCTCATCCCCGGAATGATAGGGGAGAATCGGTGTCGTGCCTCTAACACCCTAAGCTGCAAAACAACAAAACAAAAATTGGTTACAAATTTTTTTCCAAAAAAAAAAAAAAAAAAACAAAAAAAAAAAAAAAAAACAAATAAAAGTACTTGCTTAAATAAACAAATACCTCAGGTGGCTGCACTGGCGCGTCCGCTCCCATCTCCGCCATAGCTCCCGCGTGCTTCACTCTCCCACACAACCTTTCACTTCACTTCACTTCATTCCACTCCCTCAGACGCACTTCTCTCAAGCTCGAACGCACAAATGAGCGAAATTCTCGCTGAAACTGTTTAAATAGCTGGTTTTGGTGCCCTGAAATGCAGTGGGGCATTTCATGGCGCATTCAGATGCAGTGGGGCATTTCATGATGCATTCAAACACCGGCGGGCGTTTTTGCCACCTCCAAATGCATACTGGCGTTTGGTGTCAGTATTGAATAAAAGAACAAAACTTACAAAATTGAAGCTTACCTCCTCCAAATTTCATCAAATTGCATCCATCCATTCTTCTTATCATAATAAAACATTTTGTGAAGGTTACAACAGTTTTGGAAACAAATTTTGTCATTTTGCTCAAAAAGCGCATCATTCATCATTGATTTACAAATTGGGTTAAAAACATTCAAAACCTTCACAAAATTAACAACATTCATCAATTCTTCGATCTATCGTCAATTTCATTCATTCTTCTTTCATCATGCATATTTTTGCCAAATTAAATTAAAGTAAACCTCGTATCTAGTGGTATATTCTATCACCTTGGCGATTGCGGCGATTTGCATCCATGCAATTCGGTAAGAGGATTAAACCACCATAAGGACACTTACCATTTATCATCATCAATTATTTCACTTGTTTGAAAATTGGAAATCAATTTTGGGTATCCTACTTTTCAAGTGACCTCATACCAAGATTAATTTGCTCAACAGTTGTCATTGATGGCCTAGTTCATGGGGCCTTAAACGTGGACAATCTTCAATATCATCATTATTTTGAGTCTTGCTAGAGATTAAGGCTACCTAGGTTGATTGGTTCCGACCCGAGGAATTATCCATACAGTCACTAGGAGCATCTCTGAAGTTCTGGACTCTTTCATATTGCATCTCTGCATATCAATGGCGCCAACAAGGCAATTTCATCAACAGTATGGATTCACCCACAGGAGTTGGGGCATCCGTTATCAATTTTTAACTTCCCTAATAGTAGAATTCATCTTACATGATCATGGAATTTACAATTTGGCAAAAATCCCTTTCTAACCGTTGGGGCAGAAAACGGTTCATCTTTCACATCACTCATATCGTCTTCAATCATATTATTTTATGGTTTGTACACCAACCCCTTTTCTGTTGGGACATAAACAGATGGTTCATACACAAACCCCTTTTTCACCGTTGGGGCAAAAACGGTTCATTTTCTTCCGAATTTCTTCCAATTGGCTCGTGAGAACCATTCTCGCTCGCCAATTGAGGGGGTAAGCTGATAAATTTTAAATATTCTTTTATTCTTTGGTCTTCAAAGTTGTGCTTTAGTCTTGAGAGAGAGTTGCGTCTGATCCAGCTTTTCAGGTGTCCTAAGTTTTTGTGTTGCATTGTGTCTTCACACAAAGCAGCTCAAAAAGGGGCATCTGTAGACACCAAAATCTAGCCACTTGCAAGTCATCTATACCTTCCTATCAGCCACGTGTCGGTCATCCACCTTCCCGCCATTATTTGGCCCAAATCCACACTTTCCCGCCATTATTTGGCCCAATTTCACCTTTCCTGCCATTTTTCATCCCCAAATTTATTTAAATTAATATTTATATATATATTTTAATATTTTAATATTTTAATATATATATTTAAATAATAGTTTAAGTGATTTAATCTGAGCCGTCCATCCTTCATTTAATCTCATCCGTCCATCCATCTTAATCCATTTCACAACCAAGATTTATTCTCTACCCTTGGATCCACTTTAATCTTAGCCACACGTTCAAAGTGTCGTTAAAACCCTAAAGTGTGCCCTAAGAGTGGATTATAAATTGAGTCACTTTGATGGCTCAAACCCTATGTCTTTTGCTACTTCTATCTCTGATTCTAATTCTTCTACTGCTATCTCCTCTCTTCTGCTACCCTTTCGCCGCATCCATCGCCGCTTTCGTCGCCATTCCTTCTGCAGCATTCTGCAGAATCTCCCATTCCTGTCGCAAGTGCCCACGGGCATTTACCCCTTCACCAAGTGCCCACGGGCGTTTACCCCTTCACCAAGTGCCCACGGGCATTTACCAAGTGCCCACGGGCGTTTACCAAGTGCCCACGGGCGTTTACCTACAGACACAGACTCAGACCGGCGTCTGAAACCTTAATCCAGAAGCACGCGGGCGTTCAGCGAGTGCACCAGGGCGCCTTCCGTAGCCTATTCTGACAACAACATTACTTCCAGGTGTCGCCTGGTCTAGCTGCGTTAACAGAGAACAGGTATAAATTAGTTTAAAGCAAGTAACCGTATTTTATGTATTAATCCGTTATTGATTTCCTGCATTCCATTTTTATAGGGTTTTAGATTGTTTCTGAGGGCTCACGCAGTGGAGCCCTCTCATTAATTTCTAACTCCTTGATAGTGTTAATGTGTGCAGGTTTTTGATAACAGATCCAGTTTATTGATGGCAGCTGATTAAGCTGGAGTGGTCCAAGCAAGGGATACGACAAAGCCCACTCACTCTGTTGGGATTGAAGATACGTTCTTCGGAAGCGCCACCATTTGTGCCAGCTAGGGTTTCGGAGAACCCTAGCATAATTTGTAACTGTGTATCACAAATAAAGGGTTACAGGCCCAGTTGTATTCAAAAAGGAGTTTTTAAACTCCATCGATTAATAGAAATCGTTTGTTTTTGTGCAACTATTCTGTACTCTGTCATTGTGATTTTATTTATTTTTGTTTGGCGTGTATTTTTAATCTACATCTACTATGCACCTATTGCAATAAATATGGTCATGAAAAGACCAATTGTTGGAGCTTCCATCCATGAAAATATTATGATGGGATAAATCACTCATATTTCTCCTTTTGTTTCAAATATAGGTACTATAAGGACTATGAAAGAAGGTTACTACAAAGAATAAACTATTATGTTTAGGAAATTATTTCAGATGGATCTACTAACATTGAGCTCAAGGTTTATATTTATGAAGGACAAAGAAAGATGTCTTGCATAGGTACAAAATAAAGAAGAAGAATCTATTCAAATCCACTCAATACATGCAACATCATGTGAGCAATGGTCCATAAAAGATGCAAGACATCAAGGAAAAAAGAATTGAAAAATATGAGAGGCCATGATATGAAAACTGAAGTAGTAGAAAAAGAACCAGATCAAGACTGCTCATAAGAAGAATAAGATAATGAAACTAAACAATTCAAAGATCATCCAATGGAAGAAGATCCACATTGAAAACTAAAGTATTCAATATCCAAATAATTTAATAGAGGGGGGTGTTAGAAATATATTATATTACATCATTTGGGTCATGTAAATATACCTTCCTAGGTAAAAACTTAGGACATTAGATTACTATAGGGGAAATTTATCTAGTTACTTCATACAATGTAATAAATGCACAAGTGTCAATGTGCAAGCTGTATATGTGCAATGTGTCCCTTGCACAACTAGGTAGAGTGTTGGCCAAGGAACCTATCTTCCTATTTAAAAAGTGCCTCATTGTAACAAGAAAGATATAGAGAAGCTTAGAGCATATTCATAGGTAGTAGCATAGTGCTATGTATATCGCCATGTATTGGTGATGGGTGCAATGTAGTTCAATAGCTTTATTCATGGAGTGTCCATTTCCTCCATAGCTACATTGTATTCATTTCCATAATTTCTATTTATAGTACATTTCAGTCATATCACAGATTTACTTTCTTTCATATCATTCTGCATATTGTAAATGCTATCTCACATTGCATACTCCATATTGCATCAAAAGCTAATAGTTACAAGTGTGCAAGATGTTGGAATAGTGAGCACCAAATAATTAACCATGTAGTCCACCTGAGTGACACATTATGGTAGGGAAGAAAAAAAGCAGAGTTGAAACATCAACTTGAATGAATTTAAAGAACATTCCATGCAAGATTGACACACACTCATCCTCACACGTTCGAATCTAAGGAATCATAGTGAGACATTTTAAAAAATTTTAGTGCCAAAGTCACCATAGAGAATTACACTTGCAAGGAGGTATATTAGGGTACAATATTTTGATTTTTTGATTATTTCTAAGGTTAGAGGAGAGATAAGGCTTTTATAAATTTAATTATTTAATTTTCTAAGGTTTATTAAGATTAGATGGAGAGATAAGAAGTTTATTAGGATAATACCTTAGTTGTTTTTCTAAAAGTTTTGGAGTGATAAGTTTTTTAAAGTCATTTAATATTTGAAAGTTTAATTATTTTTAAAAAATTCAAAGCCATAGAATATTTGTAAATTATTTACTCTACTTAAAATTAGGATTTTAAAATTTCAAATGTTCTCACTTTTCTAGTTTCTAATAAATTAGGGAGATATAAAGAATTCAACTTCAAAGGTTTTGAAAAATTTAGAAACTTGAAAAATTATTCAAAACCTAGGGAGACATAAGGTAGTCTACACCAAATATATTCTTAACATTATTTTGCATATCATGGAAGAAATTGTTAAGAATACATTTAATGAGGATAGTGAAGACATGTTGCATGCACTTAGGTTTTACTCTCAAAACTTAATAAGTGAATTTTATGAAAAGAAACAAATGTTTAATGATTGAAAAGAAAAATTCACTGTGTGTCTCAAAGAAGCAAAAGAAGGAAATTTCATATATCTTATAAGCTATCTTCACAAAACAATTTTTAGTTTATGGTGGGATTCCCAAAACACCATTATATTTTCTTCAAAAGAGTGTTTAGTGATGTATCTATCATTAATTAGTTTTGAGATTTTTCAAAGGAAGAGACAAGTTGAGAAAGATAATGAAGCATATGAGGAATCATTGAGATCAAAGCTATATTATTGTGATGACTTACTAATTGAATGCTTAGGAGGTATATCATCAGATATATCACAAATGAAATTGTAGAAAAAGAAAAGAAGAAAGAGGAAGAGAAGAAATCACAATAGAAAACCTAAATCCAAAGACAAGGTTAAGCAAGGAGAAGAAGATCAAAAAATTTAGAAGAAGACAAAAAGAGAACAGAGGAAGCACAAGCTCTAGGATCACATGAAGATGAAGACCTTGATTGAAGACTAAAGTCTTCAATAACCAAATAATGTAATACGGGGGAGTGTTAGAGGATATTACATTATTTTGTACATGACAATGTACCACCTTGGTAAATTAGTGTAAATATTAGATTAGGGTTGTGTCCTATATTAGTGACCAAGTTAATATTTAATATAATGTAATAATGTGCAGTAAATGCACAAGTGTCATGTAAATATGTGTGCAAGTGTTATGAGTGTAGATGTGCACAAGCGTTTATTATGTAAGTGTGCACATGTGTACTTAGAAAAGAAAAATGAAGAGTTATTAAGAATAATGGAGGTCAAGAGTGCAACATATGAAGAGTCGCATACCATTATATATTTGTAACTAAGCATTATAACATTATGAATATTAATCGAACGTGCAAAGCTTCATGCTTGCATTAGTAGACCTTTATTCAATAGCATTTTCAGTATTTTTCATGTGCAATATTGTGAGCATGTTTATGTGAGTATTATTATGAGTTATTCAATTTGTTATTACATTCTGAGATATTATTTGGTTCATTATATTGCAACTTCATTATATTAGATCTTGTGATTATTTTTTGTGATAATTTATATTAAGTATTAGAGTATCAAAAGCTAACAATTAGCATAAACCTCAAGATATCTAGAAAAAAAAAATCTAAATCTATAGGAGGAGGTTACAAGTATAGAATTTCCTCTACATTATTAGGATTAGGGTTTGTATTAGTATAAATAAGAGTATGCTATCATCACCACCTACTAAAACCTAGGTGTTAATGATTTATTATAAAATCAATAGTAGAATGTACTTCTTCTCCATTCTTTAATTCATATATAGCAAAACCAATAGGGAGAGTTGACTTCTTAGATATTATAGTTGTTTTAACTATAGGTTTGAGAGCTAGCTTTAGCCATAAGGAAAGGAGAGCAAATAACTAGCCTAGGTCTAAGATAAGATAAAAATCCTAAGAAATAGTTAACAAATCTTCTAGCTAAAGCTCTATTAAATTATCATGGCTTAGGATAGAAAAATAACTAAGAAGGCTTTTCATATTGGATTCACCAAAATATAACAAAATATTTTGACACAAATGACAAACCTAGTCTTTGATCTAATATAATTTTATTCATGAAATATAATTAAACAATGTCACTAATTATTTTAGAAAAGTAAATATATAATAGTAATAGCAAATGGGGATGGTATTCTAAATTTGTTATAAAATCACATTCTTGGAACCAAGATTTGACACAAAAATAGGAAGTAGGAACAAAAATAAAAATGGGATAAGATGACCAGTAAAATGATACGAAAGTAGATACCCATGGAACAAAGGCCTTGGTATTAAAAATAGATAGTCTCCATTTGGAAGGAGAGGATATGTTTATTTTTTGGGATAAAACCAAGTGGAAACCTACTTGAAGAGATATTCAAAAGAAATAATCATGAGTGGGGTGTAGAAGCTAGTTAGGGGTTTTATCCAATAGAGGTAGAATTTGGTGACTAGTGGGATGAATACTTGTAAGGTCAAAAACCTTTGCTAAGTATGGAGCAAAATAAAAAGAACAAAAACCCTATGTTAGAGGGATTAGGAAGTGTAGAAAAGGATAAAGCAAAGGAACCCAAATCATTTACATATATTCTGATTAATTAAATGAATCCCATCCATTGCTCAAAACTGATTAATTTGGTGGATGAGAAGTTAAATATTCTAGAAATGGAGAATGCTTGCCACTACCTTTAAAAGGCCCTACTAGGAAAGATTGCAGGTGTATGAGTGGCCTTGAAAAATATTCAAAAATAGATTTACAAGCACTATAAGTGTAGAGGATAGGTAAGTTTATATTCCCTTTCTAAAATTTTTATACTATTTTTTCACTTGTGAGGATGAATTATAGAGAGTTCTTAATGGGAACCCCTACTTTTGGGGTTGAGTAAGGTTAGACCTGAAATTCTAGATAAGCAAATTTAAGCCAAAACTAGAGTCCATACAAAGAGCCTTGGTTTTAAAACATCTATCAGGCCTTCCATTGGAGTTCTAGGAAGCAAATATTTTGATTGCTATAGGAAACTAGGCATGAGGTTTTCTAGAAATGGATGCTACCACTAGGACCATATCCAAAATCTCATTTGCTAGAATTTGTATCATCCAGAAGAGAGAAAAAAAACATAAGGAGGAAGTCATCCTCATGGTTGAAAGAGTAGAATATGTTCAATAGATCAAGTATTAGAACAAACCCTTTTGTCATAGGGTGTGTAGGAGAATGAGCCAATTAGCCAAGAGTTGATATGGAAAATAACTGACTAGGGAACCTAGGGAGAAGAGATTTTTGAAATATTAAATTAAACTTGGATGAAGACTCAACCCTTAGTTAGAATGATGGCAAAAATGTGGAGCAATAAATATTAAGGAGAAGAGACCCAAAATCACAAGTCCATGGTTTTACCCTAGACTAAGATAAATAAAAAATAGAAGATAAGGTAAAATCTAGAACAAGACAAGAGATTTAGATACAAGATTGAAAAGTGAAAAACTATTATTTAAAAGGGAAGGGGTTAGCAGAGGAGGTTTTGTGATAAGGAATGCAAAAGCTACCTTTTATTCACAATGCAATGAATATATAAACATTCAATATGCCTACTCTAAAAAAATAAGAGGTCAACAAAATATTAGTAGAATGACTTATTTTAGAATGTAAACTCAAGCAAGGACACTAATAAATAACAACCTAAGCTAATGGGTAACAAATTAACTACTAGAGGCTAACTAAAGAAGAAGGAGTTATAACTAATCCTATCTTTAGAACCCTATGTGAGGATAGAAGCTCATATTTTTACATAGATGCAATAAAATAAATAATACTAGGTGTAAGTAAGCCTAAATATAACAAGCCTAACTACATATCCTCATCATATCTCCTAAAACTAGAAGTATTAGAATCTAATGTTTTATAAGAGAAGAAAAATTGGCCTGATGTGAAAGAATCAACAAGTTGACGAGACTTTGTGTTGAACACTAGATCAAGAGCTGACAAGAGTTGTAAATTAGGTATCATATGGACATGAGTGCTAATGATATCTAGGATGCCAAGAAGTACTTTGTTTGTAAGACAATGCTTGATAAAAACTTTATCACCAACCTAGGAAGGAGGAGGAAGTCAATGAGGATTAATGGTCTACTATTGATGCTAATGTGTATTTTGTAAAATAAAACTCTAATTGGCTAAAGGAGACTACAAGAAAGATGAATACTCAATTCCAAGAGGAAGCTGAGTAGGAGGAGCAAGAAGAGGTATTGATGGTGGAGTGGTAGGATCCATGTGAGAAGGAGGTATAGTTGGTGTGGTCGTGTCCTAATAATATGGCTTGTTGAATATGAGAGTAATATTTTATGGTTGAGTGGAGCAGAGCATAAGTGTGGTGTTAATGATGTAGTGGATATAAATCTATTGTGCTCATGATGCAAGGTGTAGGTGTTGTGAAAAGACTCATATTGAGCCTTCCTATCGTATTTATAGGGTTTTCCAAGAAGTAGAAAATAATAGTCCATTGGAGTCACATCATAGGTGACTCTATTTACAAAATGTGGGCCAAGGGAAAAGGACATTAAGCAAGTATGAGTGACGTGTGAGGTGGAACCATTATCCTTCCATCCAAGTGAGTATGGATGAGGATGTAGTTCCAATAGTGACTGCAATTTATCAACAATGAATCTCACAATCAAATTCTTTTGTGAGCCATTGTTGATTATACAATCCATTGAGAAATTGTTAGTTAGGTGAACTCTCATCAAAAACAAATTATCATAGTCATATTCAAAAAAATAATGAGACATTAAGGTGACATTTTTGAGTTTACCCTTGAGCTCGTTGTACTCTCCATAATATATTATAACCTCTATGTGAATATTTTATGGTGGTTCCTAATTACGAGGTTTTAAAATCAGATTCTTGTTCTTCTTGAAACATACAAATTCTTCATGACCTCTCCTATTACAATAAGTACAAATTTTTTGTGATCAAGTGAAGAAGAAGGTTTTTGAGAAGAAGGATTAGGAGAAGAAAAAGAGAATGAAGAAGGATTTTTCACCTTGAATGACTATTGTTGTGAGTTGGAAGTACCTGAAGATTATTAATCCCTCTATTGAGCAACATACTTCTCTTTGGCTAGCCATGCATGATTTTAGGCAACATATAGTGTGGCAAGAGGAGTGTACTTCAAATACCTATATAGATGCTCTTGCAAGGAACTCTTGAACTTGATGATAAGTGATGGAGTTGCATCTGCCACACCAAGAATTTATAACATATTGAAATAAAAAATGTAATCCAACACAGGCATGCTGTTACTTTACCTCAAGAAAAACCACTTGGCAATGAGATATTGTTCATAATTAGAAGGATAGAAAGTTTCCTTCAAGGCCTTGATGAAGTATTCCCAAGCACGAAGTGTTTTTTTCTCTCTTGAAACTCCATCACCAAAATGTTTGCTAACCCAAAAAGCTTGACTTTATCAAAAGGGACTCTCTTATGATCAGGAGTGAGTATAGGAGAACCATATATCCATATCAAGAATCCAACTACTCAAGTTGTATGGATATTTGGATCCATCATACAATTTGACCTCACACTTATCCTTGCAATGAAGGTTATTATTATAATTTTTACATAACTTGGGTGACTTTGGACAACTATGTCGTTTACCTTATTGGCCAAGGCACTTACAACATTGGCCAATTCAACCATTTATTTTACTACATTAGTGGCCATAGTGGAATGAGTGAAATATAGATGTGCCTAAATTGACCAAAAGGTTTACAAATATTTTCTAATTTCAAGCAATTATAAAGAGGAGATAATTTTTCTAAGTTTTTCCAACAATTAACTTAGAAAAATGAACAAATTATGTAGATAAATTATTTATTTATGCACCTTTAAAATTAATTAATTAATTTAATTATTTGTAATTTAATTTAATTAATAGATTAATTAAATAAATTAAGGAGTGCAAACCTTAGTTGGAGGGCAATAAAGTAGTTTGAATGGTCAAATGGAGGGTTTGAATCATGTGCAAATGATGTGGTAAACACTCTTAAAAGGCAACACAAAATGACACAAATGAAAACTTACATTGCATTAATCCAAAAACATATTTATAGGTATGTCTTCCTTTACAAGTTGGCATTTAATACACATGATTTGTGTAAGTATTAAATGTAATACAATACTAATTCCTATCATTCCTCCCCACTAAGGAAGCATTGGTCCCCAATGCGTACAAGTGTGGAAGAGAAATATGGGTAGCTAAAGAGTGTCGGGTACAACCAAAAATGCACTCTTGTTACAAAAATGAAGACCAAAATGATGAATTTGAACATGTCTTCATAAAACCAAAATCTGGCACTGGATTTGAGGTAGGCTTAAAAAATGCTCTCTAATAACTGTAAACACTGCTATGTCGATGGACAACTAAAATTGGTCTCTCGAAACGATAGAAGAAAACAATAGCAGATGATGAAAGGAGATGCAGTAAAAGATGCCTTGAACCATATGCACAAAATATGCCAAGAATAAAATTTGAATTTATCGATATGAAATATTGGTTTTGAAAAATAATTTAATTAATATGTATTAATGGCATTAAATTATTGGTGATCAAGACAATGGTCAAGACAACTGACTAGATGAATTATTGGTGATTGGGAAAATGGTCAAGATGAATGACTGGACTAACTGATGCCTGACATAGACAAGATGGAAATGTGCACAAAGGTGTTGATACGGACTGGACGACAGGTGTGACATGGATCTTGACTACGTAGGATAGGATAGACGTTAGCTGCATGGATGAATGGCTATGAATAATGTCAGCATGACTCAAATTGGCTATGGCTGATATCAACATGACTTGAAATGGCTATGGCTAATGTTAGTATAACTCAAACTAGCTGTGGCTAACATCAGCATGAATCAGACGATGGCCATTGAAATGTTGACAAGATGATTCAGGCACTAGTGGAAACTAGTGATAATAGTGGGTAAATTTAACATGGCCAAGGCAAGTTGGTGAGGTATGGGAATGTGATAGCTATGTGGACCAGTAGACAAGCCAGGCAAGATTGAATGTGGAGAACATTGGTAGGTTTATGGTAGTGGGTTTGGATGGTAGGTTCCAAGCAGGGGGAACGGATGGGATAGCCAATGTTGTAAGTGTTGGCTATTATCAAATAGGGAATGGACACAATATAAAGAAGACATAATCTAAAACAAAGGCCATGTGGGATTAACCCATGAGAATAATTTGAACCCAAATTTGAATATTTTGATGGATGTTGGAACAAAAAACTGCATCAAAAAATATGTTAAAAAGTTATATCAAAAACTAGAAATACATAAAAATCATTGTGAAAGCAATTAGACCATCAAAAAATAAATCAACATTAGGAATGGAAATAATTTTTCCTACCAATAAAGTTTGAAGCACTGGAAAATAGTGAGTCTGGTTTGAAACAGACAGATCGAGGGCTAAACAATCTAAACTTACACCGGATGGCCAAAAATCGATGAGCTGTGGTGTTTGAGTTTTGTCTACAAAGGAATTTAGTTTTGGATGCTGAGATTGTGTGGAAGAGCACCAAAAATTGTTAAAGTGATGTCTGCACATCAATCTATAGGTAACTTGTAATGATGACAAAAATTATGGGTGAAAACAACTGAAGGTTGAGATCACTCCACTCTAGAGGCGATAGGAAAATGTAGTTTCATTGGTGACGGATCACGGTGGCAAGTTTTACAACAGGAGAGCACCAGGCGTTGGCCATGGTAGTGGTGGGGCCGATGGTCAGTGAGCGCAAAGGCATAGGTAAAAGAGACAATCCCTATGATTGTGAAGGTTGTTGGTGTGTAGCAAACCGTCATAGGATATTGATTGAAGAGATGGTTGAAAACTTGAAAGCAACCCAAAAACCATTAAAAAATTATGAAATGTTTTAATTTTTTGCACTGATATATCTTTGGCTCATCGAAAAATTGAGATGCAACATTGAGAAGGACAAATTAATGTACTATAGAGAAGGAAGCTTGGATGTATGGATGTTTGCTACTATGAATAGGACTAAGAACATATATTGAATCAATCAAACAACATGGGGTGATGGATCGACATGCCAAAGGAGGCAAAAGATGTATATTTCATAGATCGTTGCTCTAAAAGCCATGGATGGCTGAGGAATTATAGTGCTCACCTAAAAATTATGGTCAACACTAGAATGTGTCATGTGGATGTAGATCATCATGATGTAGGTTCCTAAAATATTGTGGTGGTGATGTAATTGAGTAGAAGATAGTTGGAGCATTTGAGTGCAGAGCTTCTGATAGCTGAAAAGATGCATGATCATGATCACGAACATGATATATGGACTATGGAGGCCATGATGATGGCTAAAATGGTCTACAAGCATAAGCTTCAGAAGGTAAAAGTAAATAGTGATTAGAATTGGCTTTCTAGAGAGTGTGTGATGAGAAATGTTTAGATTCTCATAGATCACGAAGAACAACGGTGTCACCGTTGAAGAAGCAATGTCAAGGAGTGATGATGAATCTATGAGGAAACAATAATGCAAGACCTAAGAACATAGTACACTACAAGAAATATTTGTAAATGTAGAAAACACGACGGTGCACAAGCAACGAGCAAAAAATAGTAAGGATTGGGTAGAAAAGTCTGAACTCTACGGATTAGTTGCTAGAGTTGGAGTTGGTGCACCGAAGATGATTACGAATGGCACAAAGTAAATGGGATCACCAAAAGCATACCAGAATACATGTGAAAATCAACAAATCATGCTGAAGCAAAGCACTATCAAAGGCATAGGCAATGGATAAATTCTCAAAAGGAGGAGATTGAAACACCCATGCTACAAAGATACAGGAAAATATGTAAGAATAAAAGAAACCATGGAAAACAACAAAATATCTTCTGGCTTAGCAAGTGAACTCGGATCTGCATCAAAAGCAAAAAAAACCACATCGTCTAAAGAAAAGACGTAGGGTATTTCACCCAGATATCCTAGTTCAAATCCAAGTGTGGCTATAAATTATTCAAAATCTGGATCAAGGGTGGAATCCTAATCTTCTTCAATGAGATATTTGTTAGGAATGAGATCATCAATAGTAGGTTCTTTAGCAATACCAGTGAGGATTTTAGCTGTAAATTGCTAAAAATTGGTAGCCATTACTGCATGGAGTTGTTGAAGTGCAACCATTTTTGCACGAAGTAGTTGAATTTGTACAATGAAGTCAACAAGAAAAATGGTCTACATTGTGAATCATGAGCTAAAGGTAGAATTCATAGGGACCCATATAGCTTAGGTTTAGAGTTAGAGGGACCCTAGTTGAGAGTTTTCACAAATGAAAGTGCTCGAAGATGTCTACGAAAGGAAAAGAATGTTCACCCACTACCACAATCAGTTGGTGGTTTTATCGTTCCTATTTTTAACTAGAATGGCCTAGAGGAAGATGATAATCACCTATCCAAGCTTGGATATGATACCAATGATGTGGTAAAAACTCTTAAAATGCAACACAAAATGGTAAAATTGAAAACTTACATTGCATTAATCCAAAAACATATTTATAGGTATGTCTACCTTTACAAGTTGACATTTAATATGCACGATCCATGTGAGTATTAAATGCAATACAATACTAATCCCTATCAGGAAATGACTTGATCTAATGATCCTTAATGAATAGTATTATGGATGATACCAATGTTCATACCTTTGAATGGCGGGTTTCCATGCCAAGTGGCACTTCCATGTATGCATGGTCAATGCACTTGTAGTTGGCTAGAAATTTTATTCCAAAAGCATCATCAAAAAGTGGTCGATACCCACAACCAAGTTTTCCACTTGCCACATCCTTGAATAACCTAAACCATGCCATATATTCTTTATTTTGATCTACGCTATTTAAGTTGATTGATTTGTTCAATCCAAAGGGTCAAGTTTTCAATGGTCAAGCTCATAGTGTATATTTTACTCCATCTAATGATGAAATCTAATAAACAGTACAAAGAGAAGTATAAGGATTTCTAACAACTAGGTAAAAATAGATAAAAAAAGAGGATAAATAGTGCATGACTAACATTTATTTCTTCCACCTTAGTCATGCCATGTGGCACTCTTACACTAGCATTTTGGCACTCCTATTATCCATCATTAGGAATTGACAACCATAGCTAGAAAATATTACGATCATTGTGATATGGTTCTGATAAGCTATTCTTATTTAGGATAACTATGTCACAAATAATTTTTGTCTTGACAACATTTGTTTCATTTACATATGGCATTGACAAAAGTGTCCAAAGGATTAGAAGGTGGAATACAAAATGTGGGTAAGCTGGTTCAATGTTTGAATCTCGTGAGGCTTGAAAAATGAAGCCCCATATATGAATAAGAGCTAATAACTTAACACAAAGCATAGTATGCTACAACATGAAGCCTACTACCCATGATAAAAAACCTATCACCAATTATAGAAAAAAGGAGGCTTAATATTGAGGGAGGAGGAATTGATGAGGCTTAGTTTATGTAGAGACCCTCATTCTCATCATAGTAAAGAAATCACCAGGTGTAAGTTGGAATTTTATTTTAGTTCAATGGTAGACATAGGTAAAATATCTTTAGGGATGCTGCGGGCCAAATGCGTTGCCAAAACAATAAGTGGTCTTAACAATGAAAGATAATTTTTGTGCAATTTTTTTGTGTCTCATTTCCAAAAGTAGCTAATGGAAATAGTGTTTTTCATCAAACTACTCATATATGTATATTTGTAGAGAGTATATTGAAGATAAATGACTCAAATTAAGTGTCTCTAAAGATAATTCATGCCTATTGATAACTGGAATAAAGTGACCATAGGTTCATAAAGACCTGATAAATGTTGATTAGTGAATAGCATAATCATATTTGTTACTTGAGGTAAATGATACATGCATGTGATGCCCAATGCCTTGAGGAACACATTGCCAACTACATGCAATTGAAAAGTGAAGAAATCAACATTGAAAGTAAAGTAAGGGTCAAATAAAATTTT
Organism: Wollemia nobilis; assembly: GCA_028583015.1. Classification (NCBI taxonomy): domain Eukaryota; kingdom Viridiplantae; phylum Streptophyta; class Pinopsida; order Araucariales; family Araucariaceae; genus Wollemia; species Wollemia nobilis. The sequence continues at coordinate 11,271,474 of JAQPPZ010016467.1, forward strand.
TGTTTGAACGAGGAATTCTCAAGCCATCTATGAATGTGCACTAGGATGTGGTAAACAAAATACAATAGAAGAATCATTCTTGCCTACAACTATGGCCAATACAGAGAAACTTTTGAATATCACCTTCATATTTAAAGGAGATGCAATGTTCTTGCAAGCGATAAAGAGCAACAACTCATAGGATAGTGGAGAATGGTGTTTTGCAAGATGATGGAGAGTGGTGGAGGTCAATATATTATAGCCAATTTAAGACTATTGTGACCAAATAAAATATCCACCAAGATAATGTCTACTACTACTAATAGTTGGTGTGAATATTTTTCAACCCCTCTTAGGAAATCAATATTAACTCAGAGACACAAAAGGGTATTCAATCTTGTTAAAAATAGTAGAAGCTTCAACCTAAATTCAAGGACTAAAAACAACCTGATTCCATAGATTAAAATTGCTTTGATTCCAATGATAAGGAATGCAAAAGTTGTCTTCTCTTGCATAATTCAATAAATATATAGACATTTAATATGCCTAATATACAATAACAAGAGGTCAATCACATCTAAGTAGATTGTCTTATTTTAGAATGTAAACTCAATCAAGGAAACTAATAACTAACAACCTAAGCTAATGGTTAACAACTTAACTACTAGAGGCTAACTAAAGAATGAGGAGTTATAACTAATCCTATCTCTAGAAGCCCATGTGAGGATAGAAGTTCATGGTTTTACATAGTTACAATAAAATAAATAATCCTATGTGCAAGTAAGCCTAATTCTAACAATCCTAACTAGATGTCCTCATCATTTTATCCTAGGAAAATTAAACTTGTGGTGTATTAGTAAGGGAAACATCTATGTTGGACCAAGAAACCAAATTTCCAAAATTTTGGAGAACTCAGGGGACTATTATGAAACCCCCATTTAAACCACCAAATTACAAGAAAGAGATTTTTTCAATACCTAAGGATAGTGGTGTGAGAGACAAGGGATACCCCATCTCAAAACTAAAACTAAATTCACCTAAGGAATAATAATAAATATCAAGAGTAAAATAGGCCAATAAGAAAGGTAGAACCCTAGTGAAAACATTAGAGGGAGCTTCCTTAAAGAAATAATATAGGGGAGAAACCAATTTAAAACTCAATAAAAGCGAGAGGTAAATGCCAAATTTTGGAGCAAATCAAAATAGACTAAGAGGTAGGACTTTGAGTCTAGAATTAAGAAGCAAAGAGACCAAGAAAGAAATATAAGAGGGTAAGTAGAGAACCCTATTGGGGATGGGTGTATCCACTTGCAACAACCTAAGAAATGAGATTCATTAGTTGGAATGCCAAGGAAATTATTACTAGTACAAAAAAAGGCTAGTTAAATCCTTGAGAATGGATTACAAGCCATAGATTTGACTATTACAAGAAACAAAGCTAGATGAGGTGGAAAATAAAAAATTAAGAGATATTTTTAAAAGCAAGGAAACTTTGCAAATGTGAACTCTAGAGGGATAATTGTGTTTTGTGGAAATAAAACTAGTGAGAAGGTTGTAGGAATTTTTGTTGCTATTGATACACCTATTGAGGCTACTATTGGATATGTTATTGCTATGGTTGCAATTGTATAGGCTTTGGTATAGGCTATTGTTCCAATTTCTAAAATTGTGATTGGTGCAACTAGTGAGGTGGTGGCTATTATAACTCTTGAAAACTTTGATGTTGTTGTTGTGCTTGATCTAGTTGTGGCTATGACTATGGGTGTTGTTGTAGATGAAACTACTATAATCGTTGCTACAACTATTGCATGGACCATATTTGTAATTTCTATAAGGATTATTATGACTGAGTCACTTTTTGTGTTATTAGTTAGTGTTTCTCCACTTACTGTTGAAGTATATACTACTATGCATGAAGATGTTGATCTACCTCATGTGATGGTAATTGGGGCTAAGTGTTAAGATTTTGATGATGTTGTTATTGACTAGAAACATGTGCATGAACAAGTGCTAGGTCAAATTCATTATTTATTGCTTTTTGTGCTTGTTTGCAAGATATATTTATGTGCTTTGTCTAACTTGGTGTGATGCTACATGACATATACACTTTATTTTCAAGGACATGTCTTGTTAAAGAAACATGTAGGTCTTGTTGGACTGTATTTTGCTTTATAGTTATATATTGTGAAAAAGGAGAAGTTATTTTATGCACTTGTCTATTTGTTGCATGTTTATAGAATATATTAGAGTATTTTGTGGGACCCCCAAAAGACATTAGTTAGGGAGAAGTTTAGGCATGTGCTCTTATAGGGTATTTTTAACATGAGACCAATATCTAGACTTTTACAATGCAAGTGAAAAAAGTTAATATCTAATTTTGAAAGAGACCTCTTTTGTAAAAGAGAAAGGGAAAGCATTTCAAAACCCTACCTTACCATTAATACAAAAAACAATAACAACAAAATACAATAATTAATAAAATATTGCTATTAGATATTTGTATAAATAAAACTAAAACGCTATCAATATTTTCAATAAGATAAATGATGTTATTCTCTTTCAAATGAGTAATGTATGAATAACCAAACTTTATATCTCAGAAAATATAACAATATTGATATTAAATATTAAATGCTAATAAATATGGAATCCTAGCAATATTGAATAAAATGGAAGATGCTTTTATCATTAAAATGAAAAGAATATATAATCAAACAAAATATTTTTTTTAAAGTATTTTTAAAAGTATTGTTTTGCTAAATAAACAAATCTTACTAGAAAAACACCATAAAAAGGAGAGAAATTATTCGTACACTAGTAAGAAAAGTAAGACATTAGGATATGATCCATTCTATTAAATGTTAGACAACTTGCATGGTTTTAGTAAATATATCAACTTTATTTGATGGGAGAAATAAAAGTAGTTAGTAAAAATATATCGTTGACACCTAAGAAGAAAGAACTTGTTCCTCTATGATGAAAGAAAGAGAAAGAGTTCTTTAGAGAACCATAAGAGAGCAATAAAAAATGAGTGCAAGAGCAACTTTAACACAAAAAGTAGAATGCAAGATACAATATAATTATTGTTAGATGTGTAAAATGGAAATTGAATTTATTATTAAAATGAAACATAAAAATAAACCCTTTTCTGAGATCAACAATAGAGAACTAATTATTTTGAGATCATTTATTATGACTATTGATCAAAATGATGCCTTTGCTCCATTTAGGATTCATAAACATGCTCGATTCGTTGGAGTATATTACATTATTTGGTACATGCTAATGTACCCCCATGGTACCTTCATGGTACATATTGTAAATATTAGATTAGAATTGAGTCTTAGTTTAGATTGTGATTAATATTTTATGTAATATTGTAATATGCAGGAAATGCTTAAGTATTATGTAAGTGTGTAAGTGTTGGAAATGCACAAATGTCATGTGAGCGTGTAAGTGTAATGTGAGTTTATGTGCATAAGTGTCTTATATGTAAGTGTGTAAAGTTAAGAGTCATGTCTATGCATCCATACAATATAGTGTCATGTGTATGCAAGTGTCAACTAGAGAAGGTAAGAGTCATGAGACTTGGCATATGGAAAGGAATAGTCAAGTAGCCAAAGATTCATTCTATTATGGCTATATAATACTCCATAGAGGATCATACAAGATGCGTGTCACATACATATTCATTATCAAGTGTTAAATTTGTAAGAGGAAGTTGAGTAATGAATATTGCATACATAAGTTGAGGTACATGCTTTGTTCATGTATGATTTAGGCTATTTACATTCACATTGTTGTTTATTAGTGAATGCTATTTGATATATTAGAAGCCTTGATATACATATTAATTTGCTCATATTATTCTACTTACATCATTATCTTGTGGCTATCTTATATTTAATCCAGTGGAGATTATCCTATGAGTTTTACATTAACATTAAGGTTTAAAAAGTCATTAGTGGTTTCAGAACTACAATAAGTAGTTTCATGCACAAGTTGAATTTATTTAACTACATATAAAATCAATTTTCTCAAGTTGATACAATTGGTTTAGAGTATATCTACTTTAAATGGAGATAGACCTAGAATCTATTGTAATGTCAAAGTAAGTAGAAAGGCTAGAGTCTTTCCATAGTTGTAGGAACAACTAGTGAAGACTAGGACTCAACTATAGAGTCTTTCCACGGTTAAAGAATTACTATTTAAGACAAGGACTCATCTATTGGAGGGAGAATGAAATTTAAGATAGTTGATCATTATAAGGAAATCACCAACCCTTGATATCAGAAGAATTTCAAGGACATAGATAATCCTTGACATAATTTTTATCAACTCAAAAGGAAGTTGAAAGATCCAGTACAATCAAGTCATCTTGATTTTGATTGAGGCATTAGGGAAATATGAGTCACCTTGACATCATTTGAGTTCTTAGGTGTAACCTAAGATATTTATAATAGATATTGATCATAAAAAGTACGAGAAACTTCCTACAATAGATAGAGAATATTTTATATCTTCTAGTGTAAGAAGAAAGTATAAAAGAATAAGGATATATCAAGGATTGATGTATCTATCTTATAGTTAGATTTCATCAAGTGAAGGTTAATAGAAAGTTGCAAAAATAATTTTAGGTCTTGAAGATAAACCTTGACATTGATAAAGGAATTTTAGATCTTTAAGATTGACCTTGACATAAGAAGAACAAGTATTGAAGTGAGACCTTGACTTAAGGAATTTTAGAGGTATTAAATATTCAGGTCATTAGATATTGAACTTGACAATAGGCTTGACATTGGTAGCCATATAAATATTTAGTGTAGAAGATACTAAAGTGCAGAAAGAAAGAATATAAGTTTAAGAATACAAGTGCAGTCTATATAGAAGCTAAAGAGGTTAAGCATCAAAATAATGAGCTAAGAAACCAACATTCAAAGTTTAACTCAAAGAAAAATTGAAGTAGCGAACTTACAAATAAGACTATGCAAGCATTAAATATAAGCAACCAACATTTGGAATAAATAAAGGCCTGAGGTTATACATGCAAAAGAAGTAGTCTTTTGTAAGAATCTAAAGGTAGAATAACAAAAGAAAAAGAGTAAAAATTTAACTCTAAGCAATGTAAGAAATAAAGGAGCCATCCGACTCAAAGCAATGTAGATTAAGAAGCCAAATCCATTTGACTCAAAGCATCAAATAGATTAAGGGTGAAGCAATGTCGAGGAAGTATTGCATGGTGGATACATGCAATGTTGAACAACAATATTTGGACAACACCAAAATATCAGGTTAGCACACATTGCATAGACTTTAGATAATGCCTTCACATTCAAGATACAACAATACCCTTGGACTATATCAATTCATATACTATAGTCAGCGCTTGGAATTCTACACCTTAACACCAAGAAATGGTTAGCATATTGAGTTGTTGAATTTAAAAGAGCCTTAGACAATGATAGAAATAGGTGACATAGCCTAATCACAAATATATTAATAAGTACCCAAGGTATTGATAACTCTAGATAAGGAAAATAAATCAATAACACCTTGGATTAGCATCTAAGCATTCCTCAGTGTTAGGTGACACACAACAACATGAGATAGCATCATTCTAGACTAAAACACGATAGGAAAGAGAAGTGTGTGATATGCATAATGTGTTAGAAAAATATGTAACGACAATTGATAGGTGAACCATTGGCTTCAAAATAAACTCAAGTGCTAAGTATTGTAATGCTCCTAAGGTAGAACGAAATGACATAAACGTGAATGTCATCCTATCTTGTAATGTCTTCTCTACATACCTAAAGCTAAAAAATTTCATTTGAGAGACACATGACATGTCACCCAAGATCTTTAAGACCCTTTGCATGCACTGGAATAGGTATTCACATAAGAGTCTATAGTAGAACACAATCGTGAGCACACAAAATATTGAATGAGGTATATTTTAAAATTTTAGGGTTTTATAAAGTTTCATTAACATTAAGACTTATAAGGTGATAGTTAAATAATTAACTTAGTTGGACAGATAAGAAATGCTTATAAAGTTTTAGGAGTAATTAGGTAGAGAGTTATATATTAAAGTTCTTTTATTGAATTAGGAGTGATAAGAGAATTAGAGATTATAAGATTTGTTTAGTAGATTAAAGTTTCTTTTTATAAAGTTGGAGTTATAAGTTTTTGATAAATTTCTAGATTTAAAATTTATTTAATAATTTTTTGAAATTAGAATATTATAGAATATTTGCAAATTAATTAATTTGGGAGTCAAAAGGAGTTCTACTTCAAACTTAGGAAAAATTAAATTTGCAAAATTCAAGGGTTGAAAAATTTGTTCATGACTAATTGTAAATATTAGATTAAGGTTGAGTCTTAGTTTAATGTGTGAGTAATATTTTATGTAATGTTGTAATTTGCAAGAAATGCACAAGTGTTATGTGTGTATGTGTAGGAAATAAACAAGTTTCATGTGAGTGAGTGTGTAAGTGTAATGTGAGTTTATGTGCATAAGTGTCTTATATGTAAGTGTGCACAAGTGTCCTTAGATTAGAGTGTGCAAAGTGAAGAGTCATATCTAGGTGTGCATACAAGATAGAGTCATATGTATGCAAGTGTCAAGTAGAGAAGCCAAGAGTCATGAGACTTGAAATATGGAAAGGAATAGTCAAGTAGCCAAAGAGTCATTCTACTATGACTATATAATACTCCATAGAGGATCATACAAGACAAGTCACATACATATTCATTATCAAGTATTATATTTGTAAGAGGAAGTGGAGTAATAAATATTGCATACATTTGAGCAATTAATATTGTAAGTTGTGCTACATGCTTTGTTCATGTATGATTTAGGCTATTTACATTCATATTGTTGTTTATTAGTGAATGTTATTTGATATATTAGAAGCCTTGATATACATATTAATTTGCTCATATTATTCTACTTACATTATTATCTTGCGGCTATATTATATTTGATCCAGTGGAGATTATCATGTGAGTTTTACATTAACATTAAGGCTTAAAAAATCATCAAGATTTTTCTCCATGATCCTTATAAAAACATTTAATACATTGCATATTTTCGAAAACACTTATTATTTTATGGTTCATTGTACATGTCTTGACCTAAAAATACAAAGAGAGATGAGATTAACACATGAAGAGGATGGAAAGGGGGAAGAAGAATCAAATGAGGTAGACTTGTGTTCTAACTAATTCTTTTTATGTCATCCTACCCAAGAACCAAATAGGTTAGTCCATGTAATGTCCACATTTTAGCTTGTTTGTTATGCAGTGGTGATGAGCCTATTATGTGGCTCCCGTAGACTAAGTTCATGGTTATGGAACATATTTTGGAGGCAGTTTGCATGCTTTGGGTGTGGAATTACTATTTTTAGTAAGTCGGTGATCTTACAGAGTGAAAATTATGGGTGAGTAGTTTGACTTAATGGGTTTCCTGAAAATGCATTCAGATGTTCGTTCCACCAATCTAGTTGAGATTTTTTAATCGTAGAAGTTTAATTTAATATAGAGTCAAATTATAAAATAATTAATATATGGTGAATTTATATTATATGTAAAAGGGTCCCTAAAGTCACTTAAAAAATATAATATCATAAAGTGAATTTGCAAATGAAGTTTATGAGAATTAATTATTAAAAGTGCTTTTAATAATTAATTAGGGAGCAAAAGTGAATTTGGCCCTAATTGGTGAAATAAAAGAAAAGGGCATTCATTTTATCATGGATTCAGGCTTGGTTTTTTGGTTTATTGAAATTTGCTCTGCAAAAATGGGGAGGAGGAGCTTGCAGGTTGTAGGTGATTTCTCAAGGGCTTGTTGAGGGCGACCATTATCAGTAGGAATAATCTTCTCGATTGTGAAAGAGTAATCCTGGAGGTTTGAGAGGTGTTTGCATCTAGCATTCAACATTGTGCTTTAGTGTTTTCAGACTAGGGTTTGTAGATTTGTGAAGGTCAACATTTGAGCAAACCAACACATGGGTTTTTCTTGTCTACATTAGCCATAAAGGGTTCCATAATTATTTTGATGATTGGAGGGCAAAAAAGAAGAAAAGATAGAGTTTTTTGGTGAGAAAATCATAGGGCTTCTTCGTGAAGAGATTTTGGGCTTGTTGGAGGATTTCGTTAGCAGGATTTGCACTTTCAATTGTGAAAGATCATTTCTAGGTGCTTTATATGTATTTGGATGAATATTGAAGGGAAAAATAGTCATTGGGTGACATTCTATTGAGGGTTTAGAATCATATACTTGCTCATATCTTCATTTCCAGGCTTGAGATCATTGTGGGTAATTGATAGATAAATTTTTTATGGTAATAATAATAGCATTGATATAAAATTTGGAATTTTTGATGGTGTTTGGGATTTTATCTACCCAGCCATACCTATCAGGCCAAACGACCCTTGCTGGGGACTGAAATTAAGTTGAGGTAGTCCAAATTACATCTTCTTTTGACCAGTATTTGTCATTGGGAGGTAGGCATTTGCATATTAGGAGCGGAATTGGGAGTTTAGTGAAGTTTTCAATGGTATTCATAAAAGCTACAGTCTATACCAAAGGGTACTCAACCATATAGTTACCAGTCTAAAATCTACTCAAAAACCAATGTTAGTGTATCATCTATTGGCTACGATCTGTGGGAATATAAACAACATTAAATGAACAAGGAGACTACTGTACTTAAGGTGCAAATAAATCATACTTTTCACTGTTGTAATGTTTGTTTCAACTTTATATAAAAATTAGTCTTATTCCCAAGTTCAATATTGAGTGTAATGGTTGGGTACTAAGGAAATATTGAGGGTTCTTATAGTTGATGCTTGTGGGAGTTGTTTCATTGAAATATAAAATACATTATTGTTCCTTGTTGCTTGAATTTGCTATTGTATTTGGTTATTTTGAAATATTATGCAAAAAGAAAACACACCCATTCATAATTGAGACTTAAATCAAAACAATCAGCCCTTACGAGTGTTGAAGACTATTTTGAAATAAAAAAACTTGGGATAAACTATTACAGTGGATTGTAGTTTGGGGGTGTACATTATAGTGGTATCAGAGCAGGTCATTCCTGCTAGCCTGTGGAAGCCTCAAGTCAATTTTAGATTCAATGGCATCTATTGATTGGACTGAGAGACAACGTGAGTGGGATAGGACCCAACATGAGATAGAAAAGTCCCTCAAAAGTTTTGTTGTAATGATGAAAGTTCCTCTACCTTCAGTTCCTCTTCAGGTTCAATGGAATTCAGAGCTGACAGTAGTAGACCAACATAAACAGTATAGATAGGAGTGGGATGCACTAGGTTCAGATTTTCAAAAACTCATGTCATTCCAAGATTTTGTGGGTACTCGAAATAGGTAAACTCCTAGAAATAGGAGTAGACCAATTCATCAGGGACAGATCCACCAAGAATAGGGAGAACCGATACAACCCACATCACATGAACGTTCTGAGATTCAGGAACAAAGGAGGACAGGCAGCGAAGTGATTACAAAAAATCTACAGGTTTTGAAACCTCCTCACATCAGTAGGAACCAGTTGAGGTGAGAGCATAAGTGCTTCACATGCTAGAAACCTTGGACGCTTGGTCATGTTTGTGAGACCAGCTATGACACTGATTTATTACAACCTAGTATGGTTGAGGATAACAAGAATATTGAGCTGATTGTAGATGCTTCACCTCAAGAAATAAGCTAGATATAAGCTCAAAATGACTTAGGTGATGATGAGTTGCTAGAATATGGTTTGTCACAGGGTGAATGCATATCAGAGTTTTAGGATGACTTGGTCAAGGAGCATCTTGTTGATGATGGGGTAGTAGTTGTGGGTTTACATGCAGTTATAGTTGTTAACATACCAGTTGGAGTCCCTACTGCTATTAGTTGTCTTGTGGACACTACTGGGATTGTTTTTGGACATGTTAGCTTAGTTGAGGTTTCTGTCATGACTATAGGAGTGGAGACTGATGCATATGTTACTCATGATAATGTTGTCTCAGACTTCATACCAGCCATTTTTGATGAGTCTATTGCTTATTCTCAATCAGTTCATTTTGAGACCATTGAGCATCATGACAGCTTTGGTGATGTAGGGATTGACAGGATTATGACATACAATGGTGACAATGCAGGTGAAGGGTTTGGTTATCAAACCAAATTTTTGGAGGAGAGTGCACAGGCTGTTCTACCTACCGATGATTCACAGAGTGATGTTACAGGGGTAGTGCATTTTGAGGATTATAACTACTATGATGATACTGTACAACATAACTCACTTACAGTGGCCAAGCACAGTCTAAGAGTTGGCACGAGATTAGAGGATCATCTTATAGTGCCTTGGGATCCGGGTGTGTTGGCATCCGATGGTGATCTTGCACCGATAGGATTTGTTTCTCCTTTTGGTGGAATTACTACCCCAGATTTATAGAGAGAGCTATGCTTAGGGGGAATATTGGGAGATGAGTATCTAGTTAGAATAATAAAGAAGTTGTTTTTAGAGCTGTATCAGGTAGTTGATGATTTTGATGGACATCGAATTGCAGATTAATGCATGAGTCCCTGTAACAGTACATCTATGTGTGATGTTATTCCTATCTATAGTGTGATGCTTCCTTTGCCTAAAGGGAAGCCAAATTTATGTAGGTTTGATGGTCAGCTTCAGCAGGATAGTGTGTTCACGAATTCAAAGTTTGGGCTGAGTGACTTTACACCTATATACAGTATATGCCAATAGGATGTTGTAGGTAGCTTTGATGATTCTGTGCTTGGTGTGGTCTACGACAGTGATCAATTTTGCATTTGTGATCCAGGGAGTTGTGAGTGGTACTTGTTTCGTCCCTATGAGTCAACAGTTTCTAGGACTGCTCGACTTTATGTTGGTCCATGGGATCCGGGTGGAGTGTACCCATGGCAGTTGTTGACTTGTGGAGATTATACCTTGACATCACTTCCATTGGATGTTTGGTGGTGGGAGTCAGTTCAGATCTTCAGTTGGGACTTTTATATTTGGTTGTAGTTTAGTAACCGAGTGAGTCCAGTCCAATGTCTGCTAATGGATTGGAGAGAGATTTTGGTTAGGGAGCGGATTGTTAGGATCCTACTATAAAATAAACTCAAATAAACACACTCGCACAATTTCTTGGAAATAAATTCATCTAAAAATCATATTAATATTGGGAACAAAATACACATTATAACCAAAATTTTCATAAAGGAACAATCTCACAATAAGATAGAATCACAGGCCTCTTCGAGGGGGCAACCTCCTTCAACACTTCATTAATTTACAAAAATATGAATACATTGGTGCCTTCTTAGGTATTTAAAGAATTCCCTTCCATGGTTGGCTTACATGCAAAATGCCACCTGGATTACATGCATAATGCCACCCGAATTACATGCATAGTGCCACTCGAGTTACATGCACAATGCCACTCAAATTACATGCACAAGGCCACCTTACATAACCTATCTACCATGTGTTACATAAAAAGGGTGTCATTTGTCATAGGCACTACATAAGCTAAAACTTAGAACATTACAAAATATTAATCATGGGTACTACCTACATTATTTAGGAATTATTACATCATGGAAGTTATTACATTAAGGGTTAGGACGAGATCCTAACATGTCCTTCCCCTTGAAGAAGCTTTGTACTCAAAGCTAAAATGAGGAAACTATTGCTGGAGTTGGTAGAGAGACTCCCATGTAGCATCTTTAGGTTGAAGCCCATGCCAATGAACCAGGATCTTTGTAATTGTACGGTTGCAAAGAGTGTGAGTCTGACGATCCAACAACTGCTTAGATTCAAGTAATATGGAGCCTTCTTCATTCAATTCAGGAAGTGTGGATTGAACCTGTACCTGTGTGCCCACAAATTTATTGAGAGAGGAAATATGAAAAATAGGATTAAGCTTGGAAGTAGGTGGGAGAACCAATTTGTAAGTTGTGGGGCCAATCCTTTGTAGAACCTGGTAAGGACCATAGACTTTTGCAGCAAGCTTCTAGCACCTGCGAAGTTGTAGGGATGATTATTTGTACAAATACAAGCGAAGGAAGACCATATCACCTACATAAAAAATACGCTCAGAACGATGCTGATCAGCTTGTTGGTGCATTCTATTCTGGGCCATGTTTAAATTCTGCTTAAGTTGGCGAAGGACCTCAGTGTGTTGACTCAGAGTGTTGTCAACAACCTAGACCTTGGAGCTTCCAGGAATGTAAGAGGAAGGCATAGGTGGAAGGCGCCCGTAGACTGCTTCAAATGGTGTGAGTTTGGTTGTGGTATGATAAGAAGTGTTGTACCACCATTCGGTCAAGGATAGCCATTTGGCCCATTGAGTGGGATGATTTGAGACAAAGCAACGAAGGTAGGTTTCCAAGAATTTATTAACAAATTCTGTTTGACCATCCGTTTACGGATGGTAGGCTACAATCATTTTGAGCTGAGTCCCCTACAAATTAAACAACTCTTTCTAGAAATGACTAGTGAAGGTGGGATCATGATCAAATACAATGGAGGTGGGCATGCCATGAAGGCGAAAGATGGAGTCAAGAATTTTTTTTGCAACAATGGATGCTGTATAAGGATGGGCAAGGGCACAAAAGTGAGAATACTTTGAAAGGCGGTCCACTACCACAAAAATAACTGACTTACCTCCAGATTTAGGGAACCCTTCTATAAAGTCCATGGAAATGTCAGTACAAACCTGATTCGGGATAGGCAATGGCTGAAGAGTGCTCAGAGAGCGCACTGTTTCACCTTTCATCATTTGACATGTGTCACAGGCAGCAACAAAAGAGCGAATGTCACATTTCATACCTTTCCAAAAAAAAGTGCACTTAAGTCGCACATATGTTTTAAGGAACCCTGAATGGCCTACAGAGGGAGTGGCATGCAATTCCTTCATGAGAAGCTATCGAAGTGGGACTTATGAGGTAGAACTAGGCATTGATGGTAGCGCAGATCATGGCCATTCCAATTATACCCTAGTGCAGAATCTGGATCATCCATTAGTGATGCTATCAAAGCTTGCAAATATGCATCCTGATGTGCTTCTTGATGTAAGGAATCAATCCATTGGGGAAGTGGTGTTGAGATGACACACAACATACTTACGGTCTCAATTTGGTGAGAAAGAGCATCAACCACAACATTCTCCTTTCCCTTTTTGTAGGTGATATCATAATCATAGCCCATGAGTTTAGACACCCACTTTTGTTTGTCAAGCGTGGCAACTCTTTGTTCCAAAAAATATTTGAGACTTTAATGGTCGATTTTGATGGAGAAGTGATGCCCAATGAGGTAAGGTCACCAATGTGTGATTGCATGCAATATGGCTAACATTTCCTTAGCATATGTGGATTTCCCCAGATTACAATCAGAGAGTGCCTTGCTAGTAAAAGCCATAGGTCATCCTTCTTACATCAATATTGCCCCAATACCATGACCAGAAGCATCACTTTCAATGACAAATGGTTTAGAGAAATTTGGTATGGCTAATACGAGAGTGGTGGTCATAGCATGCTTGAGTTCAATGAAGGCTTGGTCAGCAGGCCCTGTCCAAGTGAAGGAATATTTTTCAACATGGAGATGAGGGGGCCAGTTATCTTCCCATAATTGCAGATAAATTTGCGATAATAGCCTGTAAGCCCTAAAAATCCTAAAAGTCCCTTGAGGGTGCAAGGTTTCGACCACTCTTGAACTGCTTGAATCTTCTTAGGGTCAACCTTGATGCCATCCTATGAGACAATGTATCCCAGATACTCTACTTCAATCAGACCAAAGGAACATTCAATCAGACCAAAGGAACACTTGGACCTTTTGGAAAAAAGGTGATGGGTTACCAACAACTGTAAAGTTTGATCCACATGATTGAGGTGCTCTTCCCATGTGTGGCTGTAAATCAAGATATCATAGAAGAACACAAGGATAAAATTCCGTAGAAAGGGTTGAAAGATGTTGTTCATAAGACTTTGGAATGTAGAAGGAGCATTTGTGAGACCAAATGGTGTTGTCAATTTTGGGTACCTTGAGTACATTGCCTTTGCTCAAGTATAGTTGTTGTCATTGATGTCAAGGAGCTCTTGGTAGTTGTTGTCATTGATGTCAAGGAGTTCTTGAAGCAATTTGTTTTTATGTTAAAGAATGTGTTTTTATGAAGGTTTCAGCTGGTCAGTAAGTCTCCAAGAAAATCAGAGTAGCCCGATTGCAAAAGATCAAGAAAAAGATAAGTTAGAAAAAGTTTGCAGGCGGTTGGAAAAACTGTCACGATTTCATGACATGTTTCAGAAGAGAGAAAGCATTGGCAAAACTGTCACGATTTCGTGACATGTTTGAGGAGAGAAAAAGTTTTGGCAAAATTGTCGCGATTTCATGACATGTTTGAGGAGAGAGAAAGTTTTGGCAAAACTGTCACGATTTCGTGACATGCTGGAAGGCAGAGACGAAGCAGGCAAAACTGTCGCGATTTCGCGACATGTCGCATTTTCGCGACTCGGGAAGCATAGGAAGGCAGAGAAAGAAAAGTGTCACGATTTCGTGACACATTGCCAGGAAAGTTGTTCGGACGAGCAAGTGTCACGATTTCGTGACATGTTGGAGGAGAGAAAGTCCGAAAGGAAAAGTATTGCGATTTCATGACATATTGCAGAAGAGAAAGTCTGCAGTGTTAACTATCATGATTTTGCGACAAGATTGAAGAGAGAGAAAGTGATTCAGGAACTGTCACGATTTTGCGACATGCTACAAAAGACAAAGTGAGGACTGTTGCGATTTTGTGACATGATGCAAAGTTCCAGTTGAGGACTGTCATGATTTTGCGACATGCTAAAAAGCTCGAAGTGAGAACTGTCACGATTTCGTGACTTGCAGCAAAGAGAAGAGCCTGAAAGGAGAAGCGTCGTGATTTCGCGATAGGCAGTGGAGAAAGCGTACGGAAGCCAGAAGTGTCACGATTTCGCGACAGGTTGAGTTGGTAGCTTGCAGTTGCAAAAAGTGTCATGATTTCGCGACAGAAGTGAGATGACGTCAACAAAATTCATAAGTGTCACGATTTCATGACAGAAGCTGAGAGGAAGGCCATGAAGACTAAAGTGTCACGATTTCGTGACAGAAGTGTGATGACGTCAGCAAGAGGCAAAGGTGTCATGATTTCGCGACAGAAGCTGAGAGGAAGGGCATGAAGATAGAAGGGTCATGATTTCACGACAGAAGAGAAGATGACGTCAGCAAAGACAGGAAGTGTCACGATTTCATGACATAAGTGGTAAGGAGGTCGACAAAGGCAGTAGTGTCACAATTTTGCGACAGCAAGCATAGAAGGTGTACGGTAGGAAAAGATGTCACGATATCACGACATGTTGTAGTTTTGCGCCAGAAGCTATAGGGAGGCAGTGAAGTCGACAAAGTTAAATCTAGGCCAACGCAGCACAGGGTTTTGCAGCCGACGTGATTAAAGTGTAAACAACCGACTAAGATCAAGGTTCTAATCTTGAGATTGTGAGTATAAAAGGAGGGCTGTTTGAGGAGATTTGATCATCGATCGAAGTGTGCATTCGAAGTGCAATCTATGAAAATAAAGTGCGGGGGAGAAGTTCGATCATCGAGAAGCAGAGTGTGCAAAGTCTGTGTTGTTGTGGTTGCACAGAGTGTGCAAAGACTGTATTGCAGTGGATGCACAAAGGAGCAGAAGTTTTTGGTGTTGCGACATTCGGAGACAGCGCACAGAAGTGAAGAGTTCGATAGCCGAAGTGTTGTGTACTGTTGTGACTGCGCAGAACTATGCGAGAGTTGGTTTTGACCAAATACAGTTGTGACAGAATAGTAAAGACTTGGGGATAGCATTGAGCAAGCATTTGAAAGCTTGTGAACCATTTTTCTTTAACCAATTTTTGAGGACCAGATTGAGGACAGAGATTGAGGCAGAAGAGGACATTTGTGCTAGACCGAAGGATTGTGTTTAGTGCAAATTCGAGGACCAGCTTTGCAGTGACAGAGTTGAGGATAGAGATCTCTAGCCAGAGCAGGGAAGACAGGTGTCTTCTGTGGATAGAGTTCCACTTGCTAAGGGCGAAGGAGGTAGAGGTCTTCTAGAGGATCACCGGACAAAGCAAAATTAGGGGAAGGTATCTCCTTTGAGTTGAGGCTCATAAACATTGTAATCGGGAAGGATTCCCAGAGGACTTTGATATAACTTTTAGAGGAAAGTTTTATCCGTGGAGTAGCCCACCTTGGGTGAACCACGTAAATTGTTGTGTCACTTTGTGGATTGTATTTTGTGCATTGTTTTGATTTCTGCTATCTTTATGCTGCATGTTATTGAATTGAAAGCTGCTTTGAAAGAAAAGGTTAAAAGAGGTCTTATACTGTTCACCCCCCCTCTCAGTATAAGCTTGTGTTCTTCAATTGGTATCAGAGCTAGTTCCTTCGAAAAGTTTAATAGCTTGAAGGAAAAGCTTGCAAAGAACACAATGGATTATTCAAGTGGCAATGCAGCACCTATTCTTGATGGATCAGATTTCGGTATGTAGAGTGCAAGAATGAAAGTCTATCTTATGGCACTTGGTAATGAGGTATGGGAAGTTATTGAAGATGGGTACACCATTCCTGCAAATGGTCCTTATACTAAAGAAGATAGGCTCCTACATCACAACAACTCAAAAGCCATGAATGCAATCTCGAAGGGTTTACAGAAGGCTGATCTTACCAAAGTTATTCACTACAAGACGATTAGTGAAATGTGGAAACAACTACAGGTTGTTCATACAGGTGATGCAAATGTCCGAAAGGCCAAGTTGAGACACTTCAAAGGTATGTTTGAACAACTCAAAATGAATGATGATGAAAATATTAGTGACTACATGCTCCGTATGGATGAAGTTGTTAATTCTATGAAAGACTTAGGTCTTGAACTTGCTGAAAATGATGTGTGTGATAAGATTTTAAGATCTCTTCCTAATAGATTTAGTGAAAAGATTTTTGCTATTGAGGAAGCTAAAGATTTAGATAAGTTGAAAAAGGATGAGCTCCATAGTATTCTTGCAGCATTTGAGCTGAGAACTCAAGTGAAAATTGATGTAAAGAAAGAGGCGACTTTCAAAGCTACCAAGAAATCAAAAGGCAAACAGATTCAAGAGAGTGATGAGTCTTCTAGTGAGGAAGAGGCATATTACAGAAAGAAAGGCAAGTTCTCTAGAAAGCACAAAAGCAAGAAAAATATAAGATGTTTCAACTGTGGAAAATTTGGTCATTATGCTACTGATCGTATCTTGTTTCCAAGAATGAAAGTGATGAAGATATACGAGATGTTAAGAGCAAGGATTCTGAAAAGCACAGGTATTACGGAAAGAACAAAGATGAGCACAACAATCAAGGAAAGAGGTATTCACACAAGAACAAGAAGAGCTTCTATCTGGACAAAGCAAGTAAGTGTTCTAGCAGTGATAGTGAAAGTTCTTCTAGTGATGATGAAAATGAGATGCTATTCATTTCAGAAAAAGAGGAAGAACCGAAACATAAATTCATTGTCATGAAATGTTTTAGATGTGGAAATTTTGGGCACCTTGAGGATGATTGCACAAATAATGAATTGGTTGCTAGTATGTATGAGGATGCTTCATAAAATGATAAGGAAGATGCATGTATGGTTTTTGAAAAGGGTAGCACCTCTAGTGATAAGAAATATGAAAAAGGCCTTGATAATTCAAAGTGCAATCAAATAGAGGATCTTGAATGTGAACTCAATAATGCTCTCAGTGTTTTGAAAAAGGAAAGAAAGAAGAATGATAGACTCAAGATTAAGTTAGATGAATGCTATATGGAGAGAGACGATCTTATAGAAAGTCTTGACTTCTCTATAGCCAAAACACAGGAACTCAAGGATGAGTTAGAGTCTAAGATTCTTGAGTATAATGAGTTAGAGCAGAAAATGGCTTCTTTGAAAGAAGAAAATAAAAATTACAAGGATAAGCTCTATAGATTTCAGGATAGCTCCAAGAAGGTTAAGTCTCTCATCAAAAATCAAAGAAATCCAACAGATAAAACAGGTCTCGATTTTGTTGAGCCGCACAAGAAACAGGTTGGGGAATCTAGCAAGAGATTTCAAAAGGAAGAAAGTTCTGATGAAGAAAGTACTTCAGATCATGAGTCCATGAGTGATGAATGTGCAGAAACAGAAAACAGATTTCTGAATGTGAAACAAAAGTTTTCGGGACCCAAGAGATCGATTAAAAGAATATTTCACGACAGATGTTTTGCGTGTTACAGGTTTGGACACATGGCTGCACATTGCATGTCTCAAATGAAGAAGGTTAACAATAATTTCAGAAGTGGTAATTTCTTCCAAGGGTATTGTTACTCTTGCAATCAATTCGGGCATAAAGCAATTTTTTGCAAAGCAAATATCAGGAACTGGGTTAGTCAGAACAGGCGGATTCAAAGAATAGTAATGCCTGAAAGAAATAATATTGTTACTTGCTATAAGTGCAACAATGCAGGTCACATAGTCAAACAATGCAGAGCTGATCTTCCAAGGTACAAGAACAGGAACAGTGGTATAAACAGGTCCAAGGATCAAGGTGTGGACAAGAAAAAAGATGAGAACAAGAACAAGAAAAGTGCCAAGAACAGAAACATTGACATAGAGCTCAAGAAAAGGCCCGACAAAGAAATTGTAGACACTGATGATGATGAGTGTCTAATGGGAGTTTCACTCCCAACCCTGTTTTAAATCACCTCATCAGGAGGTGGGGGAGGGACTAAGCTAAGAGGCTCATTCTTAGTCCCAAGCCCCAAAGGTGACCCTTTGCCATTGATGACAAAGGGGGAGAGATATGAGTAAGGGGGAGAGCTTCAAGTGAAGAGGAAAGCTTCAAGTTAGGGGGAGCAAAACTTCAAAGAAAGATTCTCTTGTTAATTTCAGTTTTGGCTCTTGAAGATGTGTTTTTAGTAAAGGTTTGCCATCAATGACAAAGGGGGAGATTGTTGGCAATTTTGGGTACCTTGAGTACATTGCCTTTGCTCAAGTATAGTTGTTGTCATTGATGTCAAGGAGCTCTTGGTAGTTGTTGTCATTGATGTCAAGGAGTTCTTGAAGCAATTTGTTTTTATGTCAAAGAATATGTTTTGATGAAGGTTTCAGCTGGTCAGTAAGTCTCCAAGAAAATCAGAGTAGCCCAGTTGCAAAAGATCAAGAAAAAGATAAGTTAGAAAAAGTTTGCAGGCGGCTGGAAAAACTGTCGCGATTTCGCGACATGTTTTAGGAGAGAGAAAGCACTGGCAAAACTATCGTGATTTCATGACATGTTTGAGGAGAGAAAAAGTTCTAGCAAAACTGTCATGATTTCGTGACATGTTTGAGGAGAGAGAAAGTTTTGGCAAAACTGTCGCGATTTCGTGACATGCTGGAAGGCAGAGACGAAGCAGGCAAAACTATCACGATTTCGTAACATGTCGCATTTTCGCGACTCGGGAAGCGCAGGAAGGCAGAGAAAGAAAAGTGTCACGATTTCATGACACATTGCCAAGAAAGTTGTTCGGACGAGCAAGTGTCACGATTTCGTGACATGTTGGAGGAGAGAGAGTCCGAAAGGAAAAGTGTCGCGATTTCGTGACATGTTGCAGAAGAGAAAGTCTGCAGTGTTAACTATCACGATTTCGTGACAAGATTGAAGAGAGAGAAAGTGATTCAGGAACTGTCATGATTTCGTGACATGCTACAAAAGACAAAGTGAGGACTGTTGCGATTTCGTGACATGATGCAAAGTTCCAGTTGAGGACTGTCACGATTTTGTGACATGCTGAAAAGCTCGAAGTGAGAACTGTCGCGATTTCGTGACTTGCAACAAAGAGAAGAGCCTGAAAGGAGAAGCATCATGATTTAGCGACAGGCAGTGGAGAAAGCGTACGGAAGCCAGAAGTGTCACGATTTCGTGACAGGTTGAGTTGGCAGCTTGCAGTTGCAGAAAGTGTCACGATTTCGTGACAGAAGTGAGATGACGTCAGCAAAATTCATAAGTGTCATGATTTCATGACAGAAGCTGAGAGGAAGGCCATGAAGACTAAAGTGTCATGATTTCATGACAGAAGTGTGATGACGTCAGCAAGAGGCAAAGGTGTCACGATTTTGTGATAGAAGCTGAGAGGAAGGGCATGAAGACAGAAGGGTCACGATTTCATGACAGAAGAGAAGATGACGTCAGCAAAGACAGGAAGTGTCACGATTTCGTGACATAAGCGATAAGGAGGTCGTGTCACGATTTTGCAATAGCAAGCATAGAAGGTGTACAGCAGGCAAAGATGTCGTGATATCATGACATATAGTTTTGTGCCAGAAGCTACAGGGAGGCAGTGAAGCCGACAGAGTTAAATCTGGGCCGACGCAGTGCAGGGTTTTGCAGTCGACGTGATTAAAGTGTAAACAACCGACTAAGATCAAGGTTCTAATCTTGAGATTGTGAGTATAAAAGGAGGGCTGTTTGAGGAGATTTGATCATCGATCGAAGTGTGCGTTCGAAGTGCAATCTACAAAAATAAAGTGCGAGGGAGAAGTTCGATCATCGAGAAGCAGAGTGTGCAAAGTCTGTGTTGCTGTGGTTGCGCAGAGTGTGCGAAGACTGTACTGCGGTGGATGCACAAAGGAGCAGAAGCTGTTGGTGTTGCGACATTTAGATACAGCACACAGAAGTGAAGATTTCGATAGCCAAAGTGCTGTGTACTGCTGTGACTGCACAGAACTGTGCGAGTTGGTTTCGAACAAATACAGTTGTGACAGAACAGTAAATACTTGGGGATAGCATTGAGCAAGCATTTGAAAGCTTGTGAACCATTTTTCTTTAACCAATTTTTGAGGACCAAATTGAGGACATAGATTGAGGCAGAAGAGGACATTTGTGCTAGACCGAAGGACTGCGTTTAGTGCAAATTTGAGGACCAGCTTTGCGATGATAGAGTTGAGGACAGAGATCTCTAGCCAGAGTAGGGAAGACAGGTGTCTTCTGTGGATAGAGTTCCACTTGCTAAGGGCAGAGGAGGTAGAGGTCTTCTAGAGGATCACCAGACAAAGCAAAATTAGGGGAAGGTGTCTCCTTTGAGCTGAGGCTCATAAACATTGTAATCGGGAAGGATTCCCAGAGGACTTTGATATAACTTTTAGAGGAAAGTTTTATCCATGGAGTAGCCCACCTTGGGTGAACCACGTAAATTGCTGTGTCACTTTGTGGATTGTATTTTGTGCATTGTTTTGATTTTTGCTATCTTTATGCTGCATGTTATTGAATTGAAAGCTGCTTTGAAAGAAAAGGTTAAAAGAGGTCTTATACTGTTCACCCCCCCCTCTCAGTATAAGCTTGTGTTCTTCAAATGGTATTACCAAGAATTCATAATGACCTTCATGAGTGCGAAAGGCAGTTTTGGGGATGTCTTCATCCTTGAGCCGGATCTGATGGTACCTAGAGTGGAGATCAAGCTTGGTGAAATACATGGTCTCGTGTAGTTCATCGAGTAATTCATCAACCACTAGAATAAGAAATTTATCCTTGATCATAGTCTTTTTGAGTTCTCAGTAGTCAATACATAGGCACCATGATCCATATTTCTTGGGAACAAGTAGGACAGGCGAGGAGTAGGGGCTAGTACTACGCCGGATGACACCAGCCTTGAGTAATTCCTATACCAATTTTTCCATTTTTGATTTCATGGCATGAGGGTACCTGTATGGCCTAATATTTGGTGGTGCACTACCTAGGAGCAATGGGATAGCATGATCATGAGAGCAACGTGGTGGTAGTGTAGTTTTTTTTGCAAAGACAACATCATGTTTGTGTAGAACTAGTTGTAGGTCTGATGGAATTTTAGCCATTAGTGAAGTGGTTGGTTGGATGGAGAAGAGTTGTGCAATGACCCCACGTTTTTATTTATTTAGCACTTTCTCCATATGATTGGAACTAATGAGGTGAGGTGTTCCTGCAGGGGAGCCCTTGAGTAAGTGTGTTTGTCCATTTTGGGAGAATTGCATCCAAAGTTTTGCAAAGTTCCAACTAATAGTGCCAAACATACTCAACCATTGAGATCCCAAAACCATATCACATTCTCCCAACTAGAGGGTAAACATGTCCTAATTGAATTCATAGTCCCCTATCCTGATCTGCATTTTCCTTTACAAGGTAATGTTCCCCATTAGCTACCATGACCTCAAATGAATTACAAGTGTGGATATAGCAATTTTCCCGCTTAGAAACTTGAGGATCAATGAAGTTGTGTGTGCTGCCTGAATCAATAAGGATGGTAAGACGTTGGCCCTTGAAAAATCCCACAACTTTCATGGTTTGTGGAGTGGTAATGCCTGCAAGAGCATGGACTAAAATATCTGCCTCATACCCCTATGTATCTTCTTCCTATGGAGAAGGTGTTTCAGGGGGGTCCTCATCCTCATCACTTTGGTCAATGTTAGCAGGTTCCTCAACATCTATCAAAAAAGTATTTTGTTTGCACACTTATGTCCTTTAAAAAACCTTTCATCATAATTATAACATAATCCTTGGGCACAATGTGCATCCATATCATCTGTAGTCAGTTTCTTGGGTGTAGTAGGTTTACTATCCACTAAATTTTGGGTTCAAAAAGGAAATAAAGGTCAGTTTTGAGGAAACCACGGGGGGCGCCTTTGGTTTGAGAGTTTAGATTTGGCTAGACAGGCCAAACTAATAACTTCCATCATGGAATGTGGTTTCAACATCTTTACTTCAGCTTGGAGATCCCATTTTAACCCATTGATAAAATAACTCGTGAAGAACCCTTCCGTCAATCCTCTTGTCTTATTGGCCAATTTTTCAAATTAAGTTTGGTAGTCACGGACTGAGGATGTTTGTTGTAGTTTGGTCAAGGCCCCTGTGAAGTCCTCATACTCACTAGGCCCAAATCGGGTCAGTAATTGGGACTCAAAGTCCTCCCAAGAGAGATTTGGGTTGGAATTACGTAACCACTAGAACCAGTGTAGAGCCTCAGATTCCAAATTGAAGGAAGCCATTTGAACTCAATGATATATGGGAAAATTATGAAGTCTAAAGAATTGATCAACCCTACATAACCACCCATAAACATCCTTCCCATTAAATCGAGGGAAGTCCAATTTTGGCATTTTAAATGATGGGTCATGGTCATTCCTTGTAGAGTTTTTAGCCTGGTGTTATGTTTTGAGTGGTCCCTTATGTAACTTGCTACCCACTTCTATCAGTGCTTCTTCTAAGCGAGCGCTAGTGGCCTCATGATCTAGAAAAATACCTTGGACCTCTTCCCTTATGGAGAAAATTTCCAAGTTCAAATTCTCAATGGATTTTATTAAGGAGTCCATATTTTCTAGCTCTTTTTGATGTCCACGGGTACCCTAGGCCATTTTGGAACCTTTTGTGACCAGTTACTAAAATTAGAATTGGGTTTCAAGACATACTATTTTTAGTAAGTGTCCAAAAAGTGCTTGGGTGCTATATATCAATATGATCAGCTCGAAGAGGTGGTCACAATGAGCTAAATCCCACAACACTACTTTTTGGCACCCCAAGTTTTTTTTTATCTCCTATTTTGCCGAGTCTAACGGTGTTTACAATTTTAGATTTTGAGCTATAGTGCAAAAGTTGGGTACTGGAGCACTATCTATAATTGGTCTCTGGTCACTCGCTCAATGTTTTGCTCAGCCCTGACAGTCTCTCTGACACTACTTACCTCACTAGTCTAAAGATTCTCTGTATTGTGTAGGTTACTGTTATGACAAATTCTGTTCTGACACTGAAAGCTGTAATTTTTGACCTGAATGACCTGACTGTTACTGCCACTATAAATTTGACTGTTATTCTCCAGACTGTCAACTTAACTGTCACCATCATATTCTATCCCGAATTCATGCAATTTATGCTATTTTTTTAGTAGAGGATTACTTTCTCATATGCTCACTTTTGGGAATTTGGAATGCAGGTTTACAAACAGAGAGTTTTGGTTTGTGATTTTGTTGTAGGTTGAAGTTTTAACAGAACCAAGGTATGCTAGATAAAGGATTATGTAATACCCATAGGCCCTCTATTATACGGCAGTGACGAAAAATAGTGCTCGGACCAATATTTTAGGCCACTACCCAAGGAGGATTCCACACATAACCTTGAGCACACTATCTGCCTCTCTGACAGTATGGGAGGGTAATCGTCTGGGATGCTATGTCCCATGGACTATGGATGATACAAGGTCGATAATCTTCCTACTAGATACAATTTTGTTAACCCTAGAATGGTCTCTCGATACACCCAAAGATGCGTGGGAGCTCAAGTCCGTGTTTAAGTTCTGTCTAAGGCTTGGGTATTGGAGTCTGATCGTCCCTCACTTCACTAGACATTGTATGTGCCATCTAGCTTAGCCAATAACGACAGATCCTTCACAATATTTTAAAACCCCCGGTATAGGGTTTCTACCTGCTCAACTAAAAAGACTATTTTTTTTTTGATAATAGTAAAAAAAAAAAATTACATGAAAATAACATGGGATTATACCTAATAGGTAAGAATCATTACTTTTGCAGCAGTACTTGGCCCTGGAAAGCGTTCTGATACCACTTGTTAGGATCCTACTATAAAATAAACTCAAATAAACACACTCTCACATAATTTCTTGGAAATAAACTCACATAAACATCATATTAATATTCAGAACAAAATACACATTATAACAGAAATTTGCATAAAGGAACAATCTCACAATAAGATAGAATCGCAGGCCTCTTTGAGGGGGCAAACTCCTTCAACACTTCATTAATTTGCAAAAATATGAATACATTGGTGCCTTCTCGGGTATTTAAATAATTCCCTTCCATGGTTGGCTTACATGCAAAATGCCACCTAGATTACATGCATAATGCCACTCGAATTACATGCATAGTTCCACTCAAATTACATGCACAATGCCACTTGAATTACATGCACAAGGCCACCTTACATAACCTATATACCATGTGTTACATAAAAAGGGTGTCATTTGTCATAGACACTACATAAGCTAAAACTTAGAACATTACAAAATATTAATCATGGGTACTACCCACATTATTTAGGAATTATTACATCATGGAAGTTATTACATTAAGTGTTAGGATGGGATCCTAACATAGATATTCATACTGATGAGAGTTGTTGGGAAGTTATTTCCAACATCTTCTCCTTTCATCGTCTTGGATGTATTCGTCTGTTTGCATTGTTATCACATTTTGGGTTGGCATGTTGCTTCTTCCTTGGTGAAGTAGACGAGGGGTATACTGCTATGGTACTTAGTTTTTCAGTAATGTCCATTTGGAGGCACTTGCAACATGACAGTGGTATTATCATACTAGTGTGGGACCCTGGGATTTCATCAAATTTTAGTATAGGATTACTTCTTATGATGATTGCGTTTGTTGGTGCTGTAGTGATCAGTGGTTGTAGTGTTTTGGGTGATGGGGTTGTTTCCAGATGTGTTGGTATATGGCCATGTCTATCTAGTGAGGTGTTTTTCAAATTTTTTGGGATCGTGGCAGATGATGCATTGCTTGAGGATAAGCAATGTTAAGGGGGGGTGACTGTAATGTCCCCATTTTAGTCTGTTCATTATGCAGTGGTGATGAGCCTATTATGCAACTCCCATAGACTAAGTTCATGATTATGGAACTTCTTTTGGAGGTAGTTTGTGTGCTCCAATCTAGTTGAGATTTTTTAGTGGTGGAAGTTTAATTTAATATAAAGTCAAATTATAAAATAATTAATATATGGTGACTTTATATTATATGTAAAGGGTACCTAAAGTCACTTAAAAAATATAATATCATAAAGTGACTTTGCAAATGAAGTTTATGAGAATTAATTATTAAAAGTGCTTTTAATAATTAATTAGGGAGCAAAAGTGAATTTTGGCCCTAATTGGTGAAATAAAAGAAAAGGACATTCATTTTCTCATGGATTCAGGCTTGGTTTTTTGGTTTATTGAAATTTGCTCTACAAAAATGAGGAGGAGCTTGCAGGTTGCAGGTGATTTCTCAAGGGCTTGTTGAGGATGACCATTCTCAACAGGAATAATCTTCTCGATTGTGAAAAATCAATCCTAGAGGTTTGAGAGATTTTTGCATCCAATATTCACCGTTGTGCTTTAGTGTTTTCAGACTAGGGTTTGCAGATTTGTGAAGGTCAACATTTGAGCAAACTAACACATGGGTTTTTCTTGTCTACATCAGCCATAAAGAGTTCCAAAATTATTTTTATGATTGGAGGGCAAAAAAGAAGAAAATATAGAGTTTTTTGGTGAGAAAATCATAGGGCTTCTTCGTGAAGAGATTTTGGGCTTGTTGGAGGATTTCTTCAACAGGATTTGCACTTTCAACTGTGAAAGATCAGTTCTAGGTGCTTTATATGTATTTGGGTGAATATTGAAGGGAAAAATAGTCATTGGATGACATTCTATTGAGAGTTTAGAATCATATACTTGCTCATGTATTTATTTCCAGGCTTGAGATCATTGTGGGTAATTGATAGATTAATATCTATGTTAATAACAATTGCATTGATATAAAATTTGAAATTTTTGATGGTTTTTGGGATTTTATCTACCCAATCGTACCTGTCAGGCCGAACGACCCTTACTAGAGGCTGACATTAAGTTAAGGCAGTCCAAATTACATATTATTTTGATGAAAATTTGTCATTGGGAGGTAGGCATTTGCATATTCGGAGCAGACTTGGGAGTTTAGTGAATTTTTCAGTGGTCTTCATAAAAGCTACGATCTGTACCAAATATGGGCACTTAGCCGTATAGTTACTAGTCTAAAATCTGCTCAGAAATCAGTGTTAGTGTATCATCTGTTGGCTGCAATCTATAGGAACATTAGCAACATTAAATGAACAAGGAGACTGCTATCCTTAAGGTGAAAATAAATCATACTTTCCACTATTGTAATGTTTGTTTCAACTTTATATAAAAATCAGTCTTATTCCCAAGTTCAATATTGAGTGTAATGGCTGGGTACTAAGGAAATATTGAGGGTTTTTATAGTTGATGCTTGTGGGAGTTCTTTCATTGAAATATAGAATACATGATTGTTCCTTGTTGCTTGCATATGCTATTGTATTTGGTTATTTTGAAATATTATGCAAAAAAAAAACACACCCATTCATCATTGAGACTTAAATCAAAACAATTAGCCCTTACGAGTGTTGAAGACTATTTTGAAACAAACAAACTTGGGATAAACTATTACAGTGGATTGTAGTTTGGGGGTGTACATTATAGTCCATCCCTATTACATGCAAGGAGGTTAAGGCTCTCCACTATCTATAATGTATATTTTAGTGATCCTTTTTTATAAAGGTGTATAACTAGGAAGAAATTTATCTGAAGCAAACCAAAGATAGGAAAAATGCAAGGAGCCTCTATTTGTTTAACTTTTCCAATATTTCACTAGAAACTAGTTGAGAATTCTAATAGTAGAAAAAATTCAACAAATTTATTCATTAGATCAATCATTCCAATTGAGTAAGCTCCAACTACACTAGAAGAAAGTAACAGGGTATCAAATATAGGCAATATATGAAAAACATATTAATATGATCAATAAAAATTTCAACTAGGAATATAAATTTTGGGAAAAAGTCACACAATAGTTTTTACTCAAGGGAATAAATCATTATCTAAACCTTATCATTCATGAGATGAGTTATATCGTACATAATATTCACACTCCTGATAATCATAAAAACTAAATGATGCCATTCTTGGAGAATATTATATTATTTGGTAGATGCTGAAGTACCCCCATTGTACTATTTTAAATATTATATTAGAGTGTAAGTTATTAGAATAGGGTGTGTAATTGATATTTCATCTAAAGTATGTGTCAATGTATAGGATGAGTCCAAGTGTCATGTAGTAAGTTGTGCAAGTGTGTAGAATGTGGAGTGTGCAAGTGTCATGTAATTAAGTGTGCAAGTGTGTCAAGAGTCATGTGTGTATGTGTCAAGTATGAAAGTGAAGAGTCACATGTATGACAAGATGTAAAGTCAAAAGACATGAGAGGTTTATCTTATGTGTGGAATAGGAAAGGATGCATCTCCAAGATATGGGAGGAGAGCAATAGTCAAGTATCAAGAAGTCATATTTTAATTTTATATTATGGAGACAAATTTCCATGTATTGGTTGATCAAAGAATCAATATATGCATTCAAAATTGATTCATATAGTAAAGCTCATATATATTTGATTTATAATACAATGAGTTTTTTTAGTGTGTTGTATTATTATTGTTATATTTTATGAATTTTATATTCATTGACATTGATATTATTCTGTGAATGAGATTTCATATAATTTATATCTGAGTTTGATTAGATCTTGGATATTAAGACCTATGATTAAATATGGCTAAAAATCCATTAGTGGTATTAGAGCTACACTCTATCCAATCTTGGTAGGAGCCATATTGGATAAAAGCTAGCATCAAATTTTTTTGGTGTAAATTTGAATTTGAGAATATTTGAAGGCAAAAGTTGTATATTAGAAATCTAGCATTAGAGAAGAACTCTGGTTTGAATTTAGAAGTGCACAGAACATTAGGAGAAGAGCAACAAATATTTTGGATAAGAATACTGCCTGATAATATATCATGGAGAAGAAGCCACAAAGAAGGAAATAGAGTGTTGAAATATTTTGGATAGAAAATACCCCGATAATTGTTGAAGACAATAACCTATGAAAAGGAGTCTAGATGTCAATAAAAGCCTCTAACTATAGACTGTGAGTGGTTGAAGCCATCAAGAACCAAAAAGGAATTAGATATGGGAGCCATCCAAAGTTATAATAAATATGAGAGTGTTCATCATAGATTTGAGAGCTATTACCATAGATTTGAGAATTGTCATTGCAGGAAAATATTCAATGAAAATCAGGGAGGAACCTAAATAGAATAGAGGAAAAAATCTATTGTTGTGGAAGCACCAATATTCTAGTCCAGAGAACTAGAGAATACTCTAGAAGCAAATCATTATTTTAAAGGTGTGAGAAGAAGAAAAATGTGAGAGCCATTATTTAAAAAAATTCAATTGAGATATCTGGTCCAAAGAACTAGAGAATACTCCAGAAGCAAAGCAT
Organism: Wollemia nobilis; assembly: GCA_028583015.1. NCBI lineage: Eukaryota > Viridiplantae > Streptophyta > Pinopsida > Araucariales > Araucariaceae > Wollemia > Wollemia nobilis. The sequence continues at coordinate 11,300,634 of JAQPPZ010016467.1, forward strand.
CTAAGAGCCAAAAATGCAAAATGAAATAGTGAATGTGAAGAGTCTAAAGCCCGAAGTTTGATCAAATTGTAATATTTACTATAGAATCTCAAAGTGCATTAATAATTTGATGCCATATTGCATACCAAGGTGGACATGGTGAAAACTGAGGTAAGTGAATTAATTTTAAAACTGCAAAATTTGAAAAGGGCCTATTTGAAGTATATTTTGGGCACTAAGTTTTTTAATTTGGAGTTATAAAGATTAAAAGGCTTTCTATTGAAAAATTGATTGATATTAAAGTATTTTGATTAAAATAAATTGAATAGGAGATATAAGGATATGTTTGAATTGAAAAGAAATTTGATTTTTTTGAGAGATAATGATTAATTGAAATTTAAAATTGAAAATTTATTGATTTGATTATTGAATATTGATTAATGCAAAATTTGTTTGATTAATTTTGCAAATTGGAATTTGAAAATTAAAAAATAATGTGTGGCAGTTATAAGAAGATTAATATTAAAATTAAAATTTATTGCATGATTGAATAATTGCTTGATCAAAATTAAAGATTTAAAATTTGTTGTCTGTTTGAATTAAAATTTGGAGAAATAAGGGTTTCTACTCAAAAGGAATTAATATAGAATTTGAAAATTTTGGAGGAATTTTTCTATTTCATGGATAAAAGACAGAGAAATGAATGCTCAAGAAAAAGGGAAAGCTTCTAAGAGTCAAGAATTAACAAAACTTTTTTGTTTTAATTCAAGATGAAGTTGAAAATATTTTTTTTTATGTTTCTTAAGCAATGCATGAAAGAATGCATTAAAAATGGTTATAATGAAGAAAAATCAGGTTATGAATCTACTATGATATCAAAGAGAATTGTAAAATCAAGAATTAAGTTTTATGTTTCCATAAAATTTTATCCAAAAATAAACTACACTCAAAAGTGTAAACAATGTAATAAGTTTGGACATAAAACTAAATATTGTTGGGGTCATGTTCATTGCCTAAATTGTGGGAGTCATAATCATACCCACAAAACATGTTGGTATAAAGAGAATGATGTTCATGAATGGAACACTATAAAATAAATTTTACTAATGGCATTGGATGAGGTTCTTAAATAGGTTATTGCAAAAGCAACGCTTGAAATAATCAAGATTATAGAGAATGTAGCACCAATAGTAATGAAGTAGACAAGATCAAGGTCAAGACAAAGTAGAATAGAGCAAATAATTTGTTGGCTTGTCTTTTATCCACATCGTGTGAATAGTAAATAGAAAACACAAGTAATATTTAATGGGAATAAATTCCCTCTCACTTTAGGATCTTACTGGATATCCAAGGTGTGAGTTATAGAGTCGGGTCGAATGACATCACTCTTTTCTACTTATAAAATAGTTTCAAGTAGACTGTGTTTTACCTTAAAACAAGTTCAACCTTCGTTCATTAGTGTTTGGTGGTGATTTATGTTGTTCATGATCAGATTTACATTTGTAAATGGATCTAGCTCTTTGAATTTTAGGAGATTAAAAGAATAAAGAATTTTAAGAAATATAAAAATGAGAACTTTTCAAAAATAAAATAGAGAGGTTAAGGTAGGGCAGAAAAGAAGGGTGAAATCATGCAATTTATTGTTATGTTCTCTAATAGTAACCAATAGAATATTAAATTGTCTATCTTTTTAAGATCAATTTATTATCTAGCAAGGGATGAAATAAGTTTATGAAATAGACCAAACTATTTAAATCATAATTTTTCATGTAACTACTAGGATGTATCTGTGGATAGCAAATGCTCATGCACACAGACTAGAGCTATCAGTTCCAAATACTTAAACTATATATTTAAACACTCTCTTATAATAGTTTAATCATTCTAAATATTTAATCTTGCTGGGATGGTTTTGCCAGTAGCATAGCACACGTAGTAAAACCAAAGCCAATAGAAAAAGAACTAAATTTTAGAATGAGTAAACCTCAATTAATCTCTCCACATAACATCAATAATATGCCTAAATCAATCAAACTCACAACAATTACAATCACATGTATTCCAATAAAAAAATAATAAGGAAGGAAAGCACCATCAAAACTTAAGAAGTGGATTAAGCTCCTGGCTACACCACTTTAGAGTAACAATGCCGCAAAATATCCCATGTCGATAACAAATGAGTTCTTCAAAAAAACAATTTTTAAAAAAATACTTCTATTATAAATTCTTGCATCTTGATTTTACATTCAACGGAAGTATATATAGACTCAGGACATACCCTGATATTTTCAAAAATATCTTCTTCCAAATATTTAAATCCTATTACAAAAATCCCACCTGTAGGGGCTTTACATAAATAAAAAATAATTTAATATCTTCATTCAATTT